>JAFFSR010000328.1:0-675000 GCA_017163975.1 Anastatus disparis
TCTAATTAAATTAACTTATATTATTGAGACTTTTTTCTCAGTGGTATATGGTCTTAAGGACGTTCGGTACAGTTAGCGGGGGGAAATCTTTGCGGGGTGAAGGGAAATGAGTAGCGAGTGAAGAATTGGCAACGTCGATTTTCAATGTGTATGTGTCTGCTGTCTGCTGCTGGTAAGGCCTGTACCGCGGTGTGCATGTGCGTAGTGAAATTTATTTTTAATGAAACAGTAAGTATATTGTTATTAAAAAAAAAAATTGCTAAAAAGTGAATATAATAAATAATTCAAATTTTTAATAAATGTATTCATATTTATAGATAAGATTATCGTAAAAATGACCAAAACCAAAGATTATAACCTCGAAACTTCAAAAAACGATAAAGGGACAGAAATTATTAAATTCAAAGGAAAATTTGCCAAAAAATACAAAGTGCAAAGATACTTGAGAGCTAAAATGTTAAACCAATTGAAAAAAGAAAAAACTATTTGCTCTGAACAAAAAGATATTCCTGTTGATGGTGAGAGAGTGATCAATGTAAAAGCCATGTCCAAGAATATGTTTTGTGAAAAATGTCAAGATAAATTGACTTTATGTGATATTCAAGGAGAAACAATTTATGGATTAGGATCAATTTTTGATGTCAAATGCCCCAAATGCAATCACGTGACAAAAGTAAATTCAAGTGAAAAGTATCGCAATCCAGCGAGAAAAGGAACTTCATTTGCAATAAACACTAAAGTATCTATTGGTAAGATATTTATTACATGTCCATTCAAATTTTTTGTTTGGAAAAAAGGTAAAGTTTGCTTAACTTTTTTAGGAGCATTGAATGCTGGATTAGGACCAACCAAAACAAATAAACTTTTAAAAACAATTGGTTTACCTGGGATTAGTGAAAAAACTTTCAAAGTACACGAGCGTTTGGTGGGACCAATCATTGAAAAAGTTGCCAAGGAATCTTGTATCGAAGCTGTGACCCTTGAAAAAGAATTGACAGAAAAGAACACAGAAGAATTGAAACTGTGTCTGTAAGTTTTTTTGTCAATAACTGTGAATACAAACATCTGTTACATGTATCTTATTCGATGAAACATTTTTTATCTTTATAATTTTAAAAGCTGAATCTGATTTTACTTTTTATTTTTTATTTTTTTTTTATAAATATTTTAGAACTTTTAATTTATTAGTGATCAAATTATACACAGTAATTTTAAGGTTGATGAATGCTATTATATATATATATATATATATAAAATTGTGAGTGTACTTGTGAACATATCAGTATTGCTGGATGTAAACAATATTTTATATTTATTTAAGCAATTTTTTTACAATATAATTTTGCTATTCTTTATTTTTATAATCAACGTCTATTTACGGTTTATTTTTATTAACATTTTTAAATAAGTAAAAACAATCAATACAATTAAATATGTTAACTGATTTTTACAATTTTATTCACTTGAAATTATTATGAAAAATTAATATTTATGATATATGTTTATTATACAATAAATTTTTTGCTACCTTAAAAATAGATTTATTTATTTTTCCTCTCGATTTCCATTATATTTAGTCCTCCTCAACTTCAAAATGGGTTTATTGTGACAACTAAAAAAGCAACAGACGGTGAACAAGAAAAGAAAATTACTAGGCTTTTTGCTAGCTATGATATGGGCTGGAGTCAGAGGTCAACTGGTCACCAATATGATAGCTTGAATGGATTTTGTACAATTGTAGGCTATATGACTGATAAAGTACTTGATTTCTGTACAAAAAATAGAAAATGTAATATTTGTGATACTAATTTTAAAAACGGAGTAAGAAAAGAGCATGACTGTAGGCTTAACCATTACGGTACCGCGAAAGCTATGGAGGCTGAAGGTGCAGTTCAGCTCATAGCAAACAGTACAATTTTAAAAGATGCCGATGCTGAAATCGGTGTATACATTGGCGATAATGATAGTTCGGTCGAGTCTGCTCTTCAAGAAACTTTAAATTATACAATTTTAAAACAATGTGATATCAACCATTCTAAAAAAGGTGTAAGTAATATGCTATATAAGTTACGAGAAAAGAAAAATATTGATGTTGACGGCGAACTAACTCACGATGCTATTGCTTATTTGAAAGATACTTTTGCCACGATTATAAAAAAAAATAAAAATAATAAGACAGCTATTGAACGGGATTTGAGGAATCTGGCCTACCATGTTTTTGATAAACACGATAATTGCGGAACATTTTGTAAATACACAGAAGACAAAGAAAATTATGATAATAGTAGACATATGAAAAATCCTACTTTATTCAAACATGTAAACAAATTGTTTTCTGATTTAGCTGACAATGCATGTAAATTTGTACTCGCTGCTTCGTCAAATACTAATGAAAGTATAAATAATAAAATGGCTAGTTATTGCCCAAAGTCGATGTCATATTCCACATCAGAATCAGCAGACTACAGATTTGCATGTGCTGTTGCGCATAAAAATTTGGGATCGGATTATGTATTAAAAGTATTTGAAAAAATGAATCTGACATATACTAAGAAATTGATACATTATTGTGCTTATGCTAAAAAAAAGGCTATCAAAAGACTGAATCGAGAATCTGAGCCTCGTATAAAAGCTTTAAGAAAATATAATAGTATAAAAAAAAAACAATTGAGAAATCAAAAAGAAAAAAAATCTAATGACACCTACTGTTCTGATATGACACTTTTAGACATTCCTATAAACGAAAGAAATATTTTCCAAGAAATTGAAAACAATTTGCATTACAATACCGAAAATGTGGCGTATGTATTTTTTGATTTGGAAACTGGAGGCTTTTCCTTGCAAAAAGATATCCTTCAAATAGCCATGAAAAGTGAAAAGAATGTTATGTCTATTTACCTCACACCAATTAAAAATATTGATTCAACATCAACTGCAGTTACAGGTTTGTCAAAAAATGGAAGACAATTATTTTTGCATGGTGAACCAATTTCAACACTTCCTCATAAAAAAGCTGCTTTCAAAGTTCTTGAATATTTAGAAAATTTTAATAAAAAGGTAATTATGATTGCACATAACTGTCATTTTGACGCAGACCGCATTATTAGATTTTTTGAAAGATTTTCCTTGCTAAGTGCTTTTCAAGTAACGGTTTTAGGATTCGTCGACACTTTGCCTCTTTTTCGGAAAAATTTCCCAGATAGAAAGAATCATAAACTTCCGAATCTTGGAAAAGATTTGCTTGGAATATCTGTTGAAAACGCTCATAATGCAACAATTGATATTGATATTTTAGAAAAATTAACAGATAAATATATTACATGGGAGGATCTTTCAAAAAATATGTTTACAATTCAAGATGTACTTACAAAAATTCAAAAAGCCGTTGATGAAAAAATTTATTTACCTACTTTTTCACCCTTGTCGTCAATCATTTCCAAAGCAATTATTAAAAATTTAAGTCAAAATAAGATTGACTACAATACTATTGTTAATAAATTTATGGAGGGTGATGACAATTTAAAAGCGTTCTTAATGGACGGTCAAAATCCTTTTATAAAAAAAAACGCTAGTTTCCAAAAATTCTTAATTTTTTTAATGATTTAAAAAATATAATTCAAAATGGGATGCCAAATAACAAAGAAGATATTTATTTTTAAATATTATGAAATGTTACGTTTTATACTGAAATTAATATAATTATTTTATTATAAATATTAAAATTCTTTATAAAAATAAATGTCTATTTTATAAAAATATATTTTGTTTTTTTTTTATTTTGGAGTGGGAGGATCTACATACAAGCACTTTCGTTCGACACAAGGCATTTTGAATTTTTCGCCACTTGCGACGTTGCCACATCGTTTTTTTCACCCTTTTATAATTTTTTTTTTATAGAACAAATCAGAGGATCGTTCCGAAATTTGGTGAAAAATAAATTAATATTATTTCCTATGACATAAAAAAAAATTAGCGACATTCATCATGCCAATTTCCTTAAAACTCTGTTTTCAGGTATTGTTCCATAAGAGTACGTGTTAAAATGACCATATTTTAAAATTTAATATCTCAAAAACGAAACAGAAGAATGACTTGAAATTTGACCTAGTATTTTATAATAACAATATAAACGTCTGGTAAAAATTTCAAGAAAATTCATTGTGGGGAAGCTTTCTGTACCGAACGTCCTTAAAGTCTTTGACGTTGATAAATGTATAGAATAAAAAAATTATAAAATTTTTGAATAGTTTTGTTTACAAATAAGAATAGTAGAAAAAATTTATTGATCTTATTACGATGAAATAAAAAATAATAAAAAAATTGGAGGTTAACCTGATTTTTCGAAATTGAAACATGTGCAATTCGATTATATAAGTCTTAAGCTAAAAAATGAGTCCTATAAAACCTGATTCAGTTGGATAGAACGAGAGTAAATCAAAAACACGCGACTTGCTTAAAAAAATCTTGTAAATACGATATCTTCCGTTAGAAAATTGATATCATAAAAATTGAAAATTGTGCTTTCATCAAAAGTTAAAAATGATTGAAATTTTAATTTTCCAGGGATTTCCCAACGTTTTAGTATGGGCAATCTCGTGGAAAACAGACTCTCGATTATGGTTTCAAACGAATTTTGAACATCACAGCATCGCATTAATAGATAGGCTAATTTTCTGCAAATTAAACATGTGCAATTCGATTATATAAGTTTTAAGCTAAAAAATGAGCCCTAGAGAACCTGATTCGGTTAGATAGAACGCGAAAAAATAAAAATTACGGGACTTGCTTAAAAAAATCTTTTGAATACGATATTTCCTGTTAGAAAATTAATATCATCAAAATTGAAAATTGTGCTTTCTTTTAAAGTTAAAATCTATAGAAAAATTGTATTTTCCATTGATTTTCCAACGTTTTAGTATGAGCAATCCTATAGAAACCCGACTCTTGATTATGGTTTTAAACGAATTTTGAACATCACAGCATCGCATTAATAGATAGGCTAATTTTCTGCAAGGTAAACATGTGCGATTCGATTATATGAGTCTTTAGCTAAAAAATGAGCCCTATAAAACCTCATTTGGTTCGATAGAACGCGAGAAAATGGAAAACACGCGACTTGCTTAAAAAAATCTTGCAAATACGATATCTCCCGTTAGAAAATTAATATTGTAAAAATTGAAAATTGTGCTTTATTTAAAAGTTAAAAACTATAAAAAAATTGTATTTTCCAGTGATTTATTAACTTTTTAGTATGGGCAATCTCATGGGAAACAAACTCTTAATTTTGGTTTTAAACGAATTTTTAGCATTATAGCATCGCATTAATAGATAGGCTCATTTTCTGCAAAGTAAACATGTGCATTTTGATTATTTAAGTCTTAAGCTAAAAAATGAGCCCTATAAAACCTCATTCGGTTAGATAGAACGCGAGAAAATCCAAAACACGCGACTTGCTTAAAACAATCTTGTAAATACGATATCTCCCGTTAGATAATTAATATCATAAAAATTGAAAATCCTGCTTTCTTTAAAAGTTAAAAACTATAAAAAAATTGTATTTTCCAGTGATTTATTAACTTTTTAGTATGGGCAATCTCATGGGAAACAAACTCTTAATTTTGGTTTTAAACGAATTTTTAGCATTATAGCATCGCATTAATAGATAGGTTCATTTTCTGCAAAGTAAACATGTGCATTTTGATTATTTAAGTCTCAAGCTAAAAAATGAGCCCTATAAAACCTCATTCGGTTAGATAGAACGCGAGAAAATCAAAAACACGCGACTTGCCTAAAAGAATCTTTTAAACACGATATCTCCCTTTAGAAAATTAATATCATAAAAATTGAAAATTGTGCTCTCTTCAAAAGTTAAAAAATATTGAAAATTTTATTTTCCAGGGATTTTCCAACGTTTTAGTATGGGCAATCTCGTGGGAAACAGACTCTCGATTATGGTTCTAAACGAATTTTGAATATAACAGCATCGCATTAATAGATAGGCTAATTTTCTGCAAAGTAAACATGCGTGACTCGATTATATGAGTCTTTAGCTCAAAAATGAGCCCTATAAAACCTCATTTGGTTCGATAGAACGCGAGAAAATAGAAAACACGCGACTTGCTTAAAAAAATCTTGTAAATACGATATCTCCCGTTAGATAATTAATATCATAAAAATTAAAAATCCTGCTTTATTTAAAAGTTAAAAACTATAAAAAAATTGTAATTTCCAGTGATTTCTTAACGTTTTAGTATGAGCAATCTCATGGGAAACAGACTCTTGATTATAGTTTTAAACGAATTTTGAACATCACAGCATCGCATTAATAGATAGGCTAATTTTCTGCAAAGTAAACATGTGCGATTCGATTATATGAGTCTTTAGCTAAAAAAATGAGCCCTATAAAACCTCATTTGGTTCGATAGAACGCGAGAAAATAGAAAACACGCGACTTGCTTAAAAAAATCTTGTAAATACGATATCTCCCGTTAGATAATTAATATCATAAAAATTGAAAATCCTGCTTTCTTTAAAAGTTAAAAACTATAAAAAAATTGTATTTTCCAGTGATTTATTAACTTTTTAGTATGGGCAATCTCATGGGAAACAAACTCTTAATTTTGGTTTTAAACGAATTTTTAGCATTATAGCATCGCATTAATAGATAGGTTCATTTTCTGCAAAGTAAACATGTGCATTTTGATTATTTAAGTCTTAAGCTAAAAAATGAGCCCTATAAAACCTCATTCGGTTAGATAGAACGCGAAAAAATCCAAAACACGCGACTTGCTTAAAACAATCTTGTAAATACGATATCTCCCGTTAGATAATTAATATCATAAAAATTGAAAATCCTGCTTTCTTTAAAAGTTAAAAACTATAAAAAAATTGTATTTTCCAGTGATTTATTAACTTTTTAGTATGGGCAATCTCATGGGAAGCAAACTCTTAATTTTGGTTTTAAACGAATTTTTAGCATTATAGCATCGCATTAATAGATAGGTTCATTTTCTGCAAAGTAAACATGTGCATTTTGATTATTTAAGTCTTAAGCTAAAAAATGAGCCCTATAAAACCTCATTCGGTTAGATAGAACGCGAGAAAATCCAAAACACGCGACTTGCTTAAAACAATGTTGTAAATACGATATCTCCCGTTAGAAAATTAATATCATAAAAATTGAAAATCCTGCTTTCTTTAAAAGTTAAAAACTATAAAAAAATTGTATTTTCCAGTGATTTATTAACTTTTTAGTATGGGCAATCTCATGGGAAACATACTCTTAATTTTGGTTTTAAACGAATTTTTAGCATTATAGCATCGCATTAATAGATAGGCTAATTTTCTGCAAATTAAACATGTGCATTTTGATTATTTAAGTCTTCAGCTAAAAAATGAGCCCTATAAAACCTGATTCGGTTAGATAGAACGCGAGAAAATCCAAAACACGCGACTTGCTTAAAACAATCTTGTAAATAAGATATCTCCCGTTAGAAAATTAATATTGTAAAAATTGAAAATTGTGCTTTATTTAAAAGTTAAAAACTATAAAAAAATTGTATTTTCCAGTGATTTCTTAACGTTTTAGTATGGGCAATCTCATGGGAAACAGACTCTTGATTATAGTTTTAAACGAATTTTGAACATCACAGCATCGCATTAATAGATAGGCTAATTTTCTGCAAAGTAAACATGTGCGATTCGATTATATGAGTCTTTAGCTAAAAAATGAGCCCTATAAAACCTCATTTGGTTCGATAGAACGCGAGAAAATAGAAAACACGCGACTTGCTTAAAAAAATCTTGTAAATACGATATCTCCCGTTAGATAATTAATATCATAAAAATTGAAAATCCTGCTTTCTTTAAAAGTTAAAAACTATAAAAAAATTGTATTTTCCAGTGATTTATTAACTTTTTAGTATGGGCAATCTCATGGGAAACAAACTCTTAATTTTGGTTTTAAACGAATTTTTAGCATTATAGCATCGCATTAATAGATAGGCTCATTTTCTGCAAAGTAAACATGTGCATTTTGATTATTTAAGTCTTAAGCTAAAAAATGAGCCCTATAAAACCTCATTCGGTTAGATAGAACGCGAGAAAATCCAAAACACGCGACTTGCTTAAAACAATCTTGTAAATACGATATCTCCCGTTAGATAATTAATATCATAAAAATTGAAAATCCTGCTTTCTTTAAAAGTTAAAAACTATAAAAAAATTGTATTTTCCAGTGATTTATTAACTTTTTAGTATGGGCAATCTCATGGGAAACAAACTCTTAATTTTGGTTTTAAACGAATTTTTAGCATTATAGCATCGCATTAATAGATAGGTTCATTTTCTGCAAAGTAAACATGTGCATTTTGATTATTTAAGTCTCAAGCTAAAAAATGAGCCCTATAAAACCTCATTCGGTTAAATAGAACGCGAGAAAATCAAAAACACGCGACTTGCCTAAAAGAATCTTTTAAACACGATATCTCCCTTTAGAAAATTAATATCATAAAGTGAAAATTGTGCTCTCTTCAAAAGTTAAAAAATATTGAAAATTGTATTTTCCAGGGATTTTCCAACGTTTTAGTATGGGCAATCTCGTGGAAACAGACTCTCGATTATGGTTCTAAACGAATTTTGAATATAACAGCATCGCATTAATAGATAGGCTAATTTTCTGCAAAGTAAACATGCGTGATTCGATTATATGAGTCTTTAGCTCAAAAATGAGCCCTATAAAACCTCATTTGGTTCGATAGAACGCGAGAAAATAGAAAACACGCGACTTGCTTAAAAAAATCTTGTAAATACGATATCTCCCGTTAGATAATTAATATCATAAAAATTAAAAATCCTGCTTTATTTAAAAGTTAAAAACTATAAAAGAATTGTAATTTCCAGTGATTTCTTAACGTTTTAGTATGAGCAATCTCATGGGAAACAGACTCTTGATTATAGTTTTAAACGAATTTTGAACATCACAGCATCGCATTAATAGATAGGCTAATTTTCTGCAAAGTAAACATGTGCGATTCGATTATATGAGTCTTTAGCTAAAAAATGAGCCCTATAAAACCTCATTTGGTTCGATAGAACGCGAGAAAATAGAAAACACGCGACTTGCTTAAAAAAATCTTGTAAATACGATATCTCCCGTTAGATAATTAATATCATAAAAATTGAAAATCCTGCTTTCTTTAAAAGTTAAAAACTATAAAAAAATTGTATTTTCCAGTGATTTATTAACTTTTTAGTATGGGCAATCTCATGGGAAACAAACTCTTAATTTTGGTTTTAAACGAATTTTTAGCATTATAGCATCGCATTAATAGATAGGTTCATTTTCTGCAAAGTAAACATGTGCATTTTGATTATTTAAGTCTTAAGCTAAAAAATGAGCCCTATAAAACCTCATTCGGTTAGATAGAACGCGAAAAAATCCAAAACACGCGACTTGCTTAAAACAATGTTGTAAATACGATATCTCCCGTTAGAAAATTAATATCATAAAATTGAAAATCCTGCTTTCTTTAAAAGTTAAAAACTATAAAAAAATTGTATTTTCCAGTGATTTATTAACTTTTTAGTATGGGCAATCTCATGGGAAGCAAACTCTTAATTTTGGTTTTAAACGAATTTTTAGCATTATAGCATCGCATTAATAGATAGGTTCATTTTCTGCAAAGTAAACATGTGCATTTTGATTATTTAAGTCTTAAGCTAAAAAATGAGCCCTATAAAACCTCATTCGGTTAGATAGAACGCGAGAAAATCCAAAACACGCGACTTGCTTAAAACAATGTTGTAAATACGATATCTCCCGTTAGAAAATTAATATCATAAAAATTGAAAATCCTGCTTTCTTTAAAAGTTAAAAACTATAAAAAAATTGTATTTTCCAGTGATTTATTAACTTTTTAGTATGGGCAATCTCATGGGAAACATACTCTTAATTTTGGTTTTAAACGAATTTTTAGCATTATAGCATCGCATTAATAGATAGGCTCATTTTCTGCAAAGTAAACATGTGCATTTTGATTATTTAAGTCTTAAGCTAAAAAATGAGCCCTATAAAACCTGATTCGGTTAGATAGAACGCGAGAAAATCCAAAACACGCGACTGGCTTAAAACAATCTTGTAAATACGATATCTCCCGTTAGAAAATTAATATTGTAAAAATTGAAAATTGTGCTTTATTTAAAAGTTAAAAACTATAAAAAAATTGTATTTTCCAGTGATTTATTAACGTTTTAGTATGGGCAATCTCATGGGAAACAGACTCTTGATTATAGTTTTAAACGAATTTTGAACATCACAGCATCGCATTAATAGATAGGCTAATTTTCTGCAAAGTAAACATGTGCGATTCGATTATATGAGTCTTTAGCTAAAAAATGAGCCCTATAAAACCTCATTTGGTTCGATAGAACGCGAGAAAATAGAAAACACGCGACTTGCTTAAAAAAATCTTGTAAATACGATATCTCCCGTTAGATAATTAATATCATAAAAATTGAAAATCCTGCTTTCTTTAAAAGTTAAAAACTATAAAAAAATTGTATTTTCCAGTGATTTATTAACTTTTTAGTATGGGCAATCTCATGGGAAACAAACTCTTAATTTTGGTTTTAAACGAATTTTTAGCATTATAGCATCGCATTAATAGATAGGCTCATTTTCTGCAAAGTAAACATGTGCATTTTGATTATTTAAGTCTTAAGCTAAAAAATGAGCCCTATAAAATCTGATTCGGTTAGATAGAACGCGAGAAAATCCAAAACACGCGACTTGCTTAAAACAATCTTGTAAATACGATATCTCCCGTTAGAAAATTAATATTGTAAAAATTGAAAATTGTGCTTTATTTAAAAGTTAAAAACTATAAAAAAATTGTATTTTCCAGTGATTTATTAACTTTTTAGTATGGGCAATCTCATGGGAAACAAACTCTTAATTTTGGTTTTAAACGAATTTTTAGCATTATAGCATCGCATTAATAGATAGGCTCATTTTCTGCAAAGTAAACATGTGCATTTTGATTATTTAAGTCTTAAGCTAAAAAATGAGCCCTATAAAACCTGATTCGGTTAGATAGAACGCGAGAAAATCCAAAACACGCGACTTGCTTAAAACAATCTTGTAAATACGATATCTCCCGTTAGAAAATTAATATTGTAAAAATTGAAAATTGTGCTTTATTTAAAAGTTAAAAACTATAAAAAAATTGTATTTTCCAGTGATTTATTAACTTTTTAGTATGGGCAATCTCATGGGAAACAAACTCTTAATTTTGGTTTTAAACGAATTTTTAGCATTATAGCATCGCATTAATAGATAGGCTCATTTTCTGCAAAGTAAACATGTGCATTTTGATTATTTAAGTCTTAAGCTAAAAAATGAGCCCTATAAAACCTCATTCGGTTAGATAGAACGCGAGAAAATCCAAAACACGCGACTTGCTTAAAAAAATCTTGTAAATACGATATCTCCCGTTAGATAATTAATATCATAAAATTGAAAATCCTGCTTTCTTTAAAAGTTAAAAACTATAAAAAAATTGTATTTTCCAGTGATTTATTAACTTTTTAGTATGGGCAATCTCATGGGAAACAAACTCTTAATTTTGGTTTTAAACGAATTTTTAGCATTATAGCATCGCATTAATAGATAGGCTCATTTTCTGCAAAGTAAACATGTGCATTTTGATTATTTAAGTCTTAAGCTAAAAAATGAGCCCTATAAAACCTCATTCGGTTAGATAGAACGCGAGAAAATCCAAAACACGCGACTTGCTTAAAAAAATCTTGTAAATACGATATCCCCGTTAGATAATTAATATCATAAAAATTGAAAATCCTGCTTTCTTTAAAAGTTAAAAACTATAAAAAAATTGTATTTTCCAGTGATTTATTAACTTTTTAGTATGGGCAATCTCATGGGAAACAAACTCTTAATTTTGGTTTTAAACGAATTTTTAGCATTATAGCATCGCATTAATAGATAGGTTCATTTTCTGCAAAGTAAACATGTGCATTTTGATTATTTAAGTCTTAAGCTAAAAAATGAGCCCTATAAAACCTCATTCGGTTAGATAGAACGCGAGAAAATCCAAAACACGCGACTTGCTTAAAAAAATCTTGTAAATACGATATCTCCCGTTAGATAATTAATATCATAAAAATTGAAAATCCTGCTTTCTTTAAAAGTTAAAAACTATAAAAAAATTGTATTTTCCAGTGATTTATTAACTTTTTAGTATGGGCAATCTCATGGGAAACAAACTCTTAATTTTGGTTTTAAACGAATTTTTAGCATTATAGCATCGCATTAATAGATAGGTTCATTTTCTGCAAAGTAAACATGTGCATTTTGATTATTTAAGTCTTAAGCTAAAAAATGAGCCCTATAAAACCTGATTCGGTTAGATAGAACGCGAGAAAATCCAAAACACGCGACTTGCTTAAAACAATCTTGTAAATACGATATCTCCCGTTAGAAAATTAATATTGTAAAAATTGAAAATTGTGCTTTATTTAAAAGTTAAAAACTATAAAAAAATTGTATTTTCCAGTGATTTCTTAACGTTTTAGTATGGGCAATCTCATGGGAAACAGACTCTTGATTATAGTTTTAAACGAATTTTGAACATCACAGCATCGCATTAATAGATAGGCTAATTTTCTGCAAAGTAAACATGTGCGATTCGATTATATGAGTCTTTAGCTAAAAAATGAGCCCTATAAAACCTCATTTGGTTCGATAGAACGCGAGAAAATAGAAAACACGCGACTTGCTTAAAAAAATCTTGTAAATACGATATCTCCCGTTAGATAATTAATATCATAAAAATTGAAAATCCTGCTTTCTTTAAAAGTTAAAAACTATAAAAAAATTGTATTTTCCAGTGATTTATTAACTTTTTAGTATGGGCAATCTCATGGGAAACAAACTCTTAATTTTGGTTTTAAACGAATTTTTAGCATTATAGCATCGCATTAATAGATAGGCTCATTTTCTGCAAAGTAAACATGTGCATTTTGATTATTTAAGTCTTAAGCTAAAAAATGAGCCCTATAAAACCTCATTCGGTTAGATAGAACGCGAGAAAATCCAAAACACGCGACTTGCTTAAAACAATCTTGTAAATACGATATCTCCCGTTAGATAATTAATATCATAAAAATTGAAAATCCTGCTTTCTTTAAAAGTTAAAAACTATAAAAAAATTGTATTTTCCAGTGATTTATTAACTTTTTAGTATGGGCAATCTCATGGGAAACAAACTCTTAATTTTGGTTTTAAACGAATTTTTAGCATTATAGCATCGCATTAATAGATAGGTTCATTTTCTGCAAAGTAAACATGTGCATTTTGATTATTTAAGTCTCAAGCTAAAAAATGAGCCCTATAAAACCTCATTCGGTTAAATAGAACGCGAGAAAATCAAAAACACGCGACTTGCCTAAAAGAATCTTTTAAACACGATATCTCCCTTTAGAAAATTAATATCATAAAGTGAAAATTGTGCTCTCTTCAAAAGTTAAAAAATATTGAAAATTGTATTTTCCAGGGATTTTCCAACGTTTTAGTATGGGCAATCTCGTGGGAAACAGACTCTCGATTATGGTTCTAAACGAATTTTGAATATAACAGCATCGCATTAATAGATAGGCTAATTTTCTGCAAAGTAAACATGCGTGATTCGATTATATGAGTCTTTAGCTCAAAAATGAGCCCTATAAAACCTCATTTGGTTCGATAGAACGCGAGAAAATAGAAAACACGCGACTTGCTTAAAAAAATCTTGTAAATACGATATCTCCCGTTAGATAATTAATATCATAAAAATTAAAAATCCTGCTTTATTTAAAAGTTAAAAACTATAAAAGAATTGTAATTTCCAGTGATTTCTTAACGTTTTAGTATGAGCAATCTCATGGGAAACAGACTCTTGATTATAGTTTTAAACGAATTTTGAACATCACAGCATCGCATTAATAGATAGGCTAATTTTCTGCAAAGTAAACATGTGCGATTCGATTATATGAGTCTTTAGCTAAAAAATGAGCCCTATAAAACCTCATTTGGTTCGATAGAACGCGAGAAAATAGAAAACACGCGACTTGCTTAAAAAAATCTTGTAAATACGATATCTCCCGTTAGATAATTAATATCATAAAAATTGAAAATCCTGCTTTCTTTAAAAGTTAAAAACTATAAAAAAATTGTATTTTCCAGTGATTTATTAACTTTTTAGTATGGGCAATCTCATGGGAAACAAACTCTTAATTTTGGTTTTAAACGAATTTTTAGCATTATAGCATCGCATTAATAGATAGGTTCATTTTCTGCAAAGTAAACATGTGCATTTTGATTATTTAAGTCTTAAGCTAAAAAATGAGCCCTATAAAACCTCATTCGGTTAGATAGAACGCGAAAAAATCCAAAACACGCGACTTGCTTAAAACAATCTTGTAAATACGATATCTCCCGTTAGATAATTAATATCATCATAAAAATTGAAAATCCTGCTTTCTTTAAAAGTTAAAAACTATAAAAAAATTGTATTTTCCAGTGATTTATTAACTTTTTAGTATGGGCAATCTCATGGGAAGCAAACTCTTAATTTTGGTTTTAAACGAATTTTTAGCATTATAGCATCGCATTAATAGATAGGTTCATTTTCTGCAAAGTAAACATGTGCATTTTGATTATTTAAGTCTTAAGCTAAAAAATGAGCCCTATAAAACCTCATTCGGTTAGATAGAACGCGAGAAAATCCAAAACACGCGACTTGCTTAAAACAATGTTGTAAATACGATATCTCCCGTTAGAAAATTAATATCATAAAAATTGAAAATCCTGCTTTCTTTAAAAGTTAAAAACTATAAAAAAATTGTATTTTCCAGTGATTTATTAACTTTTTAGTATGGGCAATCTCATGGGAAGCAAACTCTTAATTTTGGTTTTAAACGAATTTTTAGCATTATAGCATCGCATTAATAGATAGGTTCATTTTCTGCAAAGTAAACATGTGCATTTTGATTATTTAAGTCTTAAGCTAAAAAATGAGCCCTATAAAACCTCATTCGGTTAGATAGAACGCGAGAAAATCCAAAACACGCGACTTGCTTAAAACAATGTTGTAAATACGATATCTCCCGTTAGAAAATTAATATCATAAAATTGAAAATCCTGCTTTCTTTAAAAGTTAAAAACTATAAAAAAATTGTATTTTCCAGTGATTTATTAACTTTTTAGTATGGGCAATCTCATGGGAAACATACTCTTAATTTTGGTTTTAAACGAATTTTTAGCATTATAGCATCGCATTAATAGATAGGCTCATTTTCTGCAAAGTAAACATGTGCATTTTGATTATTTAAGTCTTAAGCTAAAAAATGAGCCCTATAAAACCTGATTCGGTTAGATAGAACGCGAGAAAATCCAAAACACGCGACTGGCTTAAAACAATCTTGTAAATACGATATCTCCCGTTAGAAAATTAATATTGTAAAATTGAAAATTGTGCTTTATTTAAAAGTTAAAAACTATAAAAAATTGTATTTTCCAGTGATTTATTAACGTTTTAGTATGGGCAATCTCATGGGAAACAGACTCTTGATTATAGTTTTAAACGAATTTTGAACATCACAGCATCGCATTAATAGATAGGCTAATTTTCTGCAAAGTAAACATGTGCGATTCGATTATATGAGTCTTTAGCTAAAAAATGAGCCCTATAAAACCTCATTTGGTTCGATAGAACGCGAGAAAATAGAAAACACGCGACTTGCTTAAAAAAATCTTGTAAATACGATATCTCCCGTTAGATAATTAATATCATAAAAATTGAAAATCCTGCTTTCTTTAAAAGTTAAAAACTATAAAAAAATTGTATTTTCCAGTGATTTATTAACTTTTTAGTATGGGCAATCTCATGGGAAACAAACTCTTAATTTTGGTTTTAAACGAATTTTTAGCATTATAGCATCGCATTAATAGATAGGCTCATTTTCTGCAAAGTAAACATGTGCATTTTGATTATTTAAGTCTTAAGCTAAAAAATGAGCCCTATAAAACCTGATTCGGTTAGATAGAACGCGAGAAAATCCAAAACACGCGACTTGCTTAAAACAATCTTGTAAATACGATATCTCCCGTTAGAAAATTAATATTGTAAAATTGAAAATTGTGCTTTATTTAAAAGTTAAAAACTATAAAAAAATTGTATTTTCCAGTGATTTATTAACTTTTTAGTATGGGCAATCTCATGGGAAACAAACTCTTAATTTTGGTTTTAAACGAATTTTTAGCATTATAGCATCGCATTAATAGATAGGCTCATTTTCTGCAAAGTAAACATGTGCATTTTGATTATTTAAGTCTTAAGCTAAAAAATGAGCCCTATAAAACCTGATTCGGTTAGATAGAACGCGAGAAAATCCAAAACACGCGACTTGCTTAAAACAATCTTGTAAATACGATATCTCCCGTTAGAAAATTAATATTGTAAAATTGAAAATTGTGCTTTATTTAAAAGTTAAAAACTATAAAAAAATTGTATTTTCCAGTGATTTATTAACTTTTTAGTATGGGCAATCTCATGGGAAACAAACTCTTAATTTTGGTTTTAAACGAATTTTTAGCATTATAGCATCGCATTAATAGATAGGCTCATTTTCTGCAAAGTAAACATGTGCATTTTGATTATTTAAGTCTTAAGCTAAAAAATGAGCCCTATAAAACCTCATTCGGTTAGATAGAACGCGAGAAAATCCAAAACACGCGACTTGCTTAAAAAAATCTTGTAAATACGATATCTCCCGTTAGATAATTAATATCATAAAAATTGAAAATCCTGCTTTCTTTAAAAGTTAAAAACTATAAAAAAATTGTATTTTCCAGTGATTTATTAACTTTTTAGTATGGGCAATCTCATGGGAAACAAACTCTTAATTTTGGTTTTAAACGAATTTTTAGCATTATAGCATCGCATTAATAGATAGGCTCATTTTCTGCAAAGTAAACATGTGCATTTTGATTATTTAAGTCTTAAGCTAAAAAATGAGCCCTATAAAACCTCATTCGGTTAGATAGAACGCGAGAAAATCCAAAACACGCGACTTGCTTAAAAAATCTTGTAAATACGATATCTCCCGTTAGATAATTAATATCATAAAAATTGAAAATCCTGCTTTCTTTAAAAGTTAAAAACTATAAAAAAATTGTATTTTCCAGTGATTTATTAACTTTTTAGTATGGGCAATCTCATGGGAAACAAACTCTTAATTTTGGTTTTAAACGAATTTTTAGCATTATAGCATCGCATTAATAGATAGGCTCATTTTCTGCAAAGTAAACATGTGCATTTTGATTATTTAAGTCTTAAGCTAAAAAATGAGCCCTATAAAACCTCATTCGGTTAGATAGAACGCGAGAAAATCCAAAACACGCGACTTGCTTAAAAAAATCTTGTAAATACGATATCTCCCGTTAGATAATTAATATCATAAAAATTGAAAATCCTGCTTTCTTTAAAAGTTAAAAACTATAAAAAAATTGTATTTTCCAGTGATTTATTAACTTTTTAGTATGGGCAATCTCATGGGAAACAAACTCTTAATTTTGGTTTTAAACGAATTTTTAGCATTATAGCATCGCATTAATAGATAGGCTCATTTTCTGCAAAGTAAACATGTGCATTTTGATTATTTAAGTCTTAAGCTAAAAAATGAGCCCTATAAAACCTCATTCGGTTAGATAGAACGCGAGAAAATCCAAAACACGCGACTTGCTTAAAAAAATCTTGTAAATACGATATCTCCCGTTAGATAATTAATATCATAAAAATTGAAAATCCTGCTTTCTTTAAAAGTTAAAAACTATAAAAAAATTGTATTTTCCAGTGATTTATTAACTTTTTAGTATGGGCAATCTCATGGGAAACAAACTCTCAATTTTGGTTTTAAACGAATTTTTAGCATTATAGCATCGCATTAATAGATAGGCTGGTTTTATGCAAATTAAACAAGTGCGATTTGATTATATAAGTCTTAAGCTAAAAAATGAGTCCTATAAAACCTGATTCGGTTAGATAGAACGCGAGAAAATCAAAAACACGCGACTTGCTTAAAAAAATCTTGTAAAAACGATATCTCCCGATAGAAAATTAATATCATAAAAAGTGAAAATCGTGCTTCCTTTAAAAGTGAAACTCTATAAAAAAATTGTATTTTCCAGTAATTTTCCAATGTTTTAGTATGCGCAATCTTTTAGAAATCCGACTCTAGATTATGGTTTTATACGCATTCGTATCTTTTTTGCATCGCAGATAATTAGACTAATTTTTCGAAATTAAAACATTTGCGATTCGATTATGTAAGTCATAAGCTAAAAAATAAGCCCTATAAAACCTTATTCGGTCCGATAGAACTCGAAAAATATGAAAACACGCAACTTTCTAAAAACGATATTTCAAGTACAATATCTCACGTTTCAGAATTTACTATATTTTTATGTTTTTAAGAAACAATATTATTGTTAACATCATCTTCAGATTTTTGATTCATAATTTTTCTCGGTGTTTCAAATAATTAAATTTTTTATAACAAGAAACTGGCTACTGGTTGAGCTTGGTAGCAAGGAATTTGAATGTTATTGATACAATTCTATAAAAAAATTGAAAGTTTTTGTGTTTCAGTGCCTGGACTGAATAATATTTTAATTAATAACATTTGTGACCTATTAAAAATTTATTTTCTTTAATTTATTGATATTTTTCGAATTACTTATAATTTATTTAATATAATTAGATTTCTCTTTTAAAAATAATTTCAGTAATGATGGCATAAATCATAATACTGAATTGGCGCTATGTATAATTATTTTAATTTTTATTTTCATGAAAAGGCGAATTACTTAACTTTCAAATATTTTTAATTGATTTACTCTGCCTGTTGTGTCGCCATCTATTGTTTGAGAATTACGCATCAATTTCTTGCTTTAGATGAGTCGCGCTCGTGGTATGGGTGGATAAAACAGAGCATTTTCTTAGTTTTAATTATCTATTTATTTATTTTATATTTAAAACAATATCTATTTGTTTATTATGCTTTAGACTTTAAATATAATTTATTTGTAACGATATCTTCTAGTATTTTATGTTTTTTCAATTGAAATAACTCAAAATATTAAAGAAATCCTATATCGATGCAAAATTTTTAAATTAATCATAAAATCATAAATAAGTGCAATAAATTAATTTTATCATAGTAACTTTTCTTCTTTTAATTTATTATTAATTATCAAATGATAAAAAATATTTTTTTTAATACTTTTTTTTGACCGATTTTTGATATTTTTGAATTTCCCTCTCTGACGCTACCACTATCGGCATCGCTGTGCGCGAGAGAGTGAATCGTGTGTGAGTGAAGTAGAAAATGTTCAAATAGGTGGCGGTAGAGGCGCTAGTGCGGAGGAATTTTCAATAAGACCCCCGGGCGTAAGATTCAATATTAATCAACAAAGGAATCATTACATAAGAAAATTTCGAATGGATGCGACAAGATTAGTACTTTGCATGCGTCCCTCTACAAAAAATTTTAATCCTGTTTTATGGTTAGAATTAGTTATGCGGGATAATCACGCGTATTTGATATCATTAGGAGAAGAAAATGACTTAGTAGGAATTATTGTAAAAAGTATTCACTTTAATCATGACCCAGCCGGAATGTCACTTAGACAGATTTTGAATTTTAATTACGATGATTTATGGGAACTTATAAGTAATTTAACTCAAAGTAACGAAAATTTTCAGATAGTCGATAGTTTTATTTTAGAGGCAACGTATATCAATTTACCTCGAGGTACCAGTCAGAAAAATAAATTAAATATTAACATATTGCATAAAAAATCAATAGTTTGTATACAGAACAAAGATAATTTGTGTTTGCCACGAGCCTTAGTTGTTGGAGAGATGTATATGAATTATAAAAAAAATGATTCAATCGATATGGAAAATAAGTGGACTGTCATTCGCGATGGACGTAGATCTATGAAAAGAGATAGCTTTGCAGTTAATAAGAAATGCTGACCTGAATATTCCAGCGGAAGGCTGGGGGTTCCGCGAAACAGATAAATTTCAAAAGTATTATACTAGACTTGGGATTGCAATACAAGTATATGATAGAAGTAATTTTGGAAGCGGAGAACCACCATTTTTTAATGGTCGTGCGTTAATTAAACAATCCCAAAATAATGTGGATTTGCAAGGAGTTATAAATTTATATTATGATTCTGATGAACATCACTATCATACTATTTTAAATGTAAGCAGAGCAGCGGGTAATAATTTTTTCTGCGAATATTGTAATAAATGTTACAAATATCCCAACCAACATCAGTGTTCAAACGTATGTTCAAAGTGTTTTGTATCGCCATCATGTGTAAAAGAAAACGGTATAATCTTGAAGTGTAACGAATGCCATAGAACATTTTTCAATAATGCTTGCTACAAGAATCATCGAACAAATGGAAGCTATAATGCCAAAAATTATAAAATTTGCGAAATTGTTAAAATTTGTCAAGTTTGTAATAAAGTTATTCATGTTCACAGAGACAAGCATGTATGTGGAGTTGATTGGTGTAAGTTTTGTCGAGGAAAAAAATCTGTAAACAAGTTATGTTTCATGCGTCCTCTGTCCGCGAATGACGATGACAATGGAAGCGACTTAAAAAAAATAAAGAAAACTCTGTTTGTATTCTACGATTTAGAAACACAGCAAGATACAGAATTCAAATGTCACACTACTACATGATTACACGTTCTTAACCTCTGCGCTGTTCAGCAAACGTGTGATGATTGTTTGGAGAATAATGATTTTTCTCAAAGATGCGATACTTGTGGTATTCGAGAACATGTTTTTCAAGAAAACCCAATTAGACAATTTTCAGATATTTATATTCGCGAGAGAACAGTTTTTAACCAAATCATATGCATTGCACACAATGCTGGTGATTTTGACGCACAATTTATGCTGAAAGAATTAGTGGAAAAATATAATCAGACATCACCCCAGGTGATTCTTAACGGACAAAATATAATTTTGTTACTATGTGGTCGAATAAAATTCATCGATAGTTTAAATTATCTCCACATGGAACTAAGCGCATTAACAGAAACTTTCGGCTTACCGCCCAGCGCGAAAAAGGGCTATTTTCCTTATCTGTTTAATACCGTAGAGAATGAAAATTATGTAGGTCCGCTGCCAGATCCGTATTTTTACGCGCCTGATTCCATGTCGCATAAGGAGAGAAAGAAATTTTTCACGTGGTACAATTCCGAAACTTTGAGCGGACGCGTATTCGATTTTAAAAACGAAATCGTAGAATATTGTCGCATGGACGTTGAAATTTTAAGACGCGCATGTTTGGCATTCAGAAAAATTTTCTTAGACGTAGGACGAATCTGTCCGTTTACAAGTGCGACTACTATCGCAAGCGCATGCTCTTTCGTTTATAGAAAGAATTTTTTGTTACCCAAAACCATTGGCATTATACCTCCTACAGGCTATCGTCGTGCTGATAAACATTCTCAGAAGTCAATTGAATGGTTATTAGCCTGTGAAAGAGAAATTAGTAAATAAGCTATGCCGGTTCCAGCGCAGTGCGTTGGAACTGGCATAGCATTTCTGGATCACTCAAACTGGGTCGGATTAGGGTAACCCAGCGCAGTGCGTTAGAACCGGCATAGCATTTCTGGGTCACTGAAGCTGGGCAGGGTGACCCGGGTCACCTAAGCTAGGCCACGTAACCCAATAACCCAACGTGGTTCACCCTTGTTGGCGCACCTCCCCTTTGCATTACTGGCGCACTTTCATTGCTAACGTGAATTTCTAACGCATCGTGAATTTCTAGCGTGCCGATAAGGTAGGGAATATGCCGGGATGCGGATACATTTTATTTAAATATTTTATTTGAATATTTTATTTTTTAATATTTAAATAAATTAATTTAATATTATTTTTATTAATTTTTTTAAATAATAAATTTTTAGCAAGAAAAAAATTTTTTTTTAAATAAATATTAATTATTGTTAATAATTATTAATAATTAATAATATTTAAAAAATTAATTGAACAAATAAATAAAAATGGAAACATTTGATAATCTGCGGATATACAAGTTTCCAAAATAATTTAGTATAATGACTCTGTGGTCGAGTGGTATAAGTGCTTGCCTCTCGACCGGAGGGTCATGGGTTCGCGCCCAATCCAAGTCAACTTTTTTTTTCATTTTAAAAATTTCTAAATATTATTTCAAACTGAAAATTCATTTAATTTGAAGTGATGAAGCAATTAAAAAATTTATTCACATTTAATAAAAGTTATAAGTCGCGCGTATATCACGAATTATCTACTTTATCGACACGCGATAAGTGGGGATACTTCTCGAACATTAGTAATGAAAGAAAGGAGTGGAAATCAATGGTAGAAGAGTGGGAATACACTTGTACTTATGCAAGCAAGCTTAGCTCGAAGGAATCAGTCCTCCACTCGACGGCTTGGAAGACGGATCTCTCTCCAATACAAAGGATGGTTCTGGAAGTTTGTTACATGAATAATAAAGGATAGCTTCAATGTACTAGGAAATAAAAATATTAAAATAATTTTAAATCAAGTATATTATCTAATATAAATAAAATTGCATATGTATGTATGCATGGTATGTATGTATTGAGACCTCTTATACATGATTCTCGCGTAGAGAGAAGCATCGCGTTGATCAGCGCAATGAGAGGGGATATAGAAAAGACCCGAACGCGCGTTCACAAGCGCGCAGCTACGCCCCTAGTTTTAACAGCCAAGCGACTATTAAGTATAACGCGTATACTTTCTAATGTATAATATCCCTACTCTGATGCGGCAGAGTAGGAATATAGCGGCAAGCGCCGAAAATGCGAAGCATATTGCTTAACGAAGAGCTTGTGCTCCGCACTCGTGTGTCATCTCTTCGGAAATAAAGATTCAAATAAAATGTAAATTACCGAGTCAGTGCCTTTCTTTGTGTTATTCGCTCACAAATGATGGTGAAGAAGTTTGCCGATAGAGCAGCTTCCTAACTGTGAGTGAGCGAATAACATTTTACAAATAATTAAACCGTGATAGATTAATTATCGCGAGTGATTAAAAAGTGTAACTAAGTGTGGTGTGTATTTGTTTAATTTACCACACTTGTCTAATTAAATTCTCGTAAAGAGGCTAAAGCCTAAAAGTTAAACTCTTGCAGAAGCGTGAGACTAGCAAAGCATAGCTTGGAGTTTTCACGCCGTTGCAAGAATAAAGTATAATCGCGAAGTTTATTGAATATATTCGCGTAACAGGTGATACATGAGGCCCAAGAATCCTTATGCCTTATTTCCTTTCTCCTTTTCTTTTCAGGAAGAATCACCTAAAATTAATACATTTTGAGTAAGCTGGTGCATACGAACCCGAGCTTACAGAGCATGGCGTCTCTGTGGTGCACGGTTTAGCTCAACTTACGCGTTTATTAAACAAAAACCTCACCTATAAATGTGAGTACAATAAAAGTGTACGAATAAGAAATTCGTGTACGATTGAAAAGTGCGTTACCCACTTGTTATCGTCTTTATAACAAGTTGTGACGTCACAACTGGCGCCCACGTAACTCGAACACATTTGTTAACCTAAAAATTAGATAAAGAGTCTTAAATAGATGAATTGTATTAAAATACGAAATTTTCTTGATTGATCGTAAAAGCCAGATTGTATCTACGTCACAATTGGCGCCCGCAACGTATATTTCAAACTCACGACTGAGTAATTTATAAAAACAAAATTTTTTTTTATTATTTATTAAAGCCAAATTGTATCTGTAGAACAACTGGCGCCCAAAGTAATAAATCACTCACGCAAGAGTTGATTGCTCAAAATATATACAAATAAAAGCGAAAAAATTAAATCTTAAATTGTAACAGCGTCGCGCGAAATAATAAAATGCAAATGGCGTTACCCGGTATGTCATAACCTACGATTTGAGATAGAAAAATTGTCGTATAAAATAAAAGTTTGCTTCTTAAAAGCTAAATAATATTTGTAAAACAACTAGTATTGGCGCAACGTTTATTTTAACTCACGCTAGAGTAAATTAGGAGGATTTTGTGTAAACAAACGCGAATCAAAAGATACAAATTGTGATAAATTATAAAAACTGTATAAGCGTGAGAAATAAATATAAAGTAAAGTTATTATAAATATAGAATTAGTTGGCTTTGGTTACAAATAAACATAAAGTAAAGCAAATGTCTAAATTAAAAGTAATAGATTTTATTGTGAAATCAAAAGAAAAGATTAAAAAAGAAAATGAACAAACGAAAAAATTAAAAGTAGCAGATTTCATTGTAAAATCAAAAGAAAAAACAAAAAATACAAAAAATACAAAAAGACATAAAAAAGAAAAAGAAAAATTTAATTAGCGAATGATAGTTGCAAGTAATTTGAAATAAATGAAATTTGTGAAGAGTAATATTTAAATATTACTATATGATATATGTATAAAATTTGAAACGACATAAAAGTCGTCAAATTTCAAATTGCTTTCAAATATCGAAAGTAATCAAAGCCATAAAAGCCTAAGCGAAAAGACGCGAATGTAAACAAACGCGCCAAATTGGTTGACATGTGCCTATTATAAGGAGAATAAAATTTAACACGTGAAATAAAATAAAATTATAAGATTGAAATAAAAGTAAATAGTGACTCTCAACCTAGTCAGTGACTCTCAAATGAAAACTTTTAATATAATAGAAGGTTGATATATACAATCAAAAGAATTATTTATTTAAATTATTTGAAATTAAATAAATGAATTTGAGAAAGCGCTGAATAAGTTGAGATAGTTAGCAAATAAATTACTCACAATAACCGATTTGACGTGTTAAACATTAATTATAAATAAACAACACAGACAATTTAAATATATAAACAAACAATTGTATGAAAAGATTATAAGCGGTAAATGTTTTGAATTAGAATCTCAACGATTAAAATTTTGAAGATAGAGAAAAAATTTAAATTTTAAATTGACTTTACACAAATATTATTAATAATTTACAATATTTAAAGATAACAAAGGTATACATTGCTGAAAATACATGAAATTTTCTTTTTGAATTATCGTAATTAAAACATCTTATTTGAAATTTTTCTCTGTTAATATTTAACCGAATTGCGTAAATAATAATTAGACAAAATGTCTAGGCGTAAATCAGATATTATAATGAATGAACTTCATGAAGATCAAGATACAGTAGAGAAGATTAATCCGAAATTACATGAGTGGATGCAAGCAATCACACTAGAATTCAAAACTCTTCAAATACAAAATAACGAATTAATAAAGGAAAATAAAAAATTAAAAGAAGAAAATAAGAGAATTATTGATGAAGTACAAAACAACTTATCGCAAAAAATTAATGAAACTGTAAAAGAACAAGAGGAAAGAATTGAAGAACTTAAAGCAATAATAAATAGAAACAACACACAAACACAGAATAATGAAATTCTGAACACTAAAATAAAGATACCCATGCCTAAATATGAAGGTGGTATCGATGAAAGGCCAATGAAATTCCTTAACGAATTGGACCAATATATAGATTTAAAAGGATTAACTGAAAAGGAAACATTACAATTATTGCAGACAATATTGCAAAAACAAGCTAATGCATGGTGGTACATTTACCAAGATGATGTCAAAACATTTGAACAATTCAGAAATATATTTTTAGAGCGTTATTGGAACGAAGAAATCCAAAGATCAACACATAGAAAAATAGAATTTGGTCAATATTATGAAAACAGCAAAATAAGTCGAGTAACATACGCTACACAAATATTTGGTTTTGCAAAAGAATTGCAATTAAATTATTCAGAAGAGGAATTGACCATTAAAATTAGCAAGCATTTCGACAGAAACATCAAGCAAGCTATAAGATGCTCACAAAATAAAAATAAAAATACACTGTTTGAAATATTAGCAGATTTCGATAGTGATGACAAACATAAAAAAGATAAAATCCATCACAGTAACTACAATCAACAGGATCAAAAGGAAGAAGGAACAAACAAGTTTACGACAAATAATCACAACAAATATGAAAAACAAAACACCAATTATGGTCAAAGACCAGAATATAAAGAATACAATCAAGTAAATTGCACTGAAGTATTCAACAATAATAAAAATAATCAAAGGAAACTTAGACTACAGCGCGAAGTTCATAAACCACCTCTAAGTCAGAAAACGCTGGAACAAAGCATAAAAGATTTAGGTGTTCTAAATATAGACATCGAAAAAGAATTTAATTTAGAAAATCAGGAAAACTGAAAAAAGTTGTATTTCAAAATGCAGAGGGGGGCAGAGATACAACGAAAATTAATACCCCAAAAACACAAGTAATTAAAATTTCAAAGAAAGCAGATTGTGCCAACATAAAAGGCAAAAATAACAAACCTACGAGATTTGATAAACAAAAATTGTTAAATAAAAATTTTGATAAAAGAAAAAATGTATGTTTGGTAATACCAAATTCAAAAACCCATAAAATGTTGAAAATGATCATGAAAACAGTGCATAAATACAAATCATTATCAATGTTAAAAGACGAATATGTCACTTTAACACATAATAAGCAAAAGCTCAGTGAGTATGCTCACATGAAAAAAATCGGAACACACGAGAGCCTGATTGACTCGAAGACATATGTTACCGAAAATAATGAAGAAATTATGAATTTCATTCATACAAAAAATTATTTAAATAAACACAATCTCACAAAAGATGAGTTTTGTGAAAATAATAAAAATGGTGATAATAAAGCACCAAAACCAATTGAACAAATAGATTCAATTCTCAAAGATGATAAAATAGTTAATAATGCTACTGAATTTTCTAAATCATATAGACATTGGGTAAAAGAAAATAATAAAACACCTTCTTTTGCTTCAATTGAAAGTATAAAGAAATGCTACATGCGCGGTGTAAACTTATGTAAAAAAGCATCAAAATTAACAGATTTAAGGCTTATGTTGAGCATAAAAAATATTAAAATGACAAATAAAGTCAAAATAGCTAATTCATCAATAAATGAAGCAAAGCTACAGATTAGGAAAAGTTATGGCTACAGCGGACCAACAAATAAAATATTAATCAACGATGAATGCATCAATGAAGAGAAATATCTGAAAAAGAAGAATCCTCAAGAGCATGGCATCAACACGTTTAGGTAAAAGAAGAGCCTAGACAAACATAATATAATATAGAGTAAATTTTGAAAAAAGATATATTTATATTAAAAGTTTATTAAAAATTAAAATCATAAAAAAATGGTATTTCAATAATTAGATTAAAATTTACATGTAAAAATTGTCTGTGTGCGTATAAAAATAAAATTGATCGCATATCAGTCACTTATTATTTAATATTAAAACGAATAAAAATATGAATTTACAGTAAAAAGTAGAAATGTACTTAGAACAAAGTACTGATAATGTGCGATAAATTTTATTTGGGGGGCACATCTTAGCACACATACAATTTTGTACAAAAAATTATTAAGCAATATAAATTTAAAAGTTTAAAAGAAAATGATAGAAAATTTTGCACATTAGATTAAAATAAAAATTATCAAAACTAAAATATGATAAATTATTAAAATAAAATGTATAAAATGAAAGCATGTGTAAGATTAGAAGGGAAAATATTAATATGTTAATTATAAAAAGAATTTCAACGCAATGCTTTTCTCTTGAAACGAGAATCAAAAAGATAAGATTTTAATTGGAAATGAAATGCATTTTGTATAAAAGTCATTTCATTTGGGGGGCATTGAGACCTCTTATACATGATTCTCGCGTAGAGAGAAGCATCGCGTTGATCAGCGCAATGAGAGGGGATATAGAAAAGACCCGAACGCGCGTTCACAAGCGCGCAGCTACGCCCCTAGTTTTAACAGCCAAGCGACTATTAAGTATAACGCGTATACTTTCTAATGTATAATATCCCTACTCTGATGCGGCAGAGTAGGAATATAGCGGCAAGCGCCGAAAATGCGAAGCATCTTGCTTAACGAAGAGCTTGTGCTCCGCACTCGTGTGTCATCTCTTCGGAAATAAAGATTCAAATAAAATGTAAATTACCGAGTCAGTGCCTTTCTTTGTGTTATTCGCTCACAAATGATGGTGAAGAAGTTTGCCGATAGAGCAGCTTCCTAACTGTGAGTGAGCGAATAACATTTTACAAATAATTAAACCGTGATAGATTAATTATCACGAGTGATTAAAAAGTGTAACTAAGTGTGGTGTGTATTTGTTTAATTTACCACACTTGTCTAATTAAATTCTCGTAAAGAGGCTAAAGCCTAAAAGTTAAACTCTTGCAGAAGCGTGAGACTAGCAAAGCATAGCTTGGAGTTTTCACGTCGTTGCAAGAATAAAGTATAATCGCGAAGTTTATTGAATATATTCGCGTAACAGGTGATACATGAGGCCCAAGAATCCTTATGCCTTATTTCCTTTCTCCTTTTCTTTTCAGGAAGAATCACCTAAAATTAATACATTTTGAGTAAGCTGGTGCATACGAACCCGAGCTTACAGAGCATGGCGTCTCTGTGGTGCACGGTTTAGCTCAGCTTACTCGTTTATTAAACAAAAACCTCACCTATAAATGTGAGTACAATAAAAGTGTACGAATAAGAAATTCGTGTACGATTGAAAAGTGCGTTACACACTTGTTATCGTCTTTATAACAAGTTGTGACGTCACAGTATGTATATCGATATGGATGTATTTAATGCGAACGAGTTTGAATATGTTTAAATACTTATATGAATAAGTTTAAATCTTTATACGAAAATGCTTAATACTAGCATGAACGAATTTAACACTAATATAAATAAGTGTAAATATGAATGAGTTTGAATGTTTATATGTATAGATAAATGTATACATATGATAGATGTCAATTTATAATAATTAAAAAGATTGAGAAAGTGATATAAGCCCCAGCCTACGCCCATATCTATGAGAAACAACCAGAGATTTTTTCTCTCCTTTGAACTCTCTCATTCTCTTTTGATTTGTTTTCTTTATTTTTAACAATTAATTTATAATACAAAAATAAGTGATACATTGAACCTAATTTAATACATTAACTATACATTGCGAACAATATACTTTTATCTAATTCCACACGACTGAAAGGTGAATACATAGCCGTTCGTTCTACGTTGTGGTAAGAGCAATCTACTTCATCCCTTTCTTCATCTTCTTCGGGTAATGGCGTCAGGATTGGAAGGTGTTGCGTGAGTAGCCATTCCTTGAGAGCATGCGCATTCGTTACTGCACATACCGGCTTCCTTGCAAATGGATGACAGTCACGTTTGCAGCCATCGACGTCAATATTCTTAAGGGCTTTTAATTTAGGACATCCAATTTCCTCCATATTGACAATAGTTCTAGAAAGATAAAAAATAATAAATAATGGTCAAGTATATATTATATATTCATACTTACTTTCTCGGCAAAATCTCTTGGATCCATCTTTTCTTCTCAAGGCCTTTAACGTATATTTTAGCAGCATCCTTGAGACTATCTTGCAATACTTTGATTACGTCACAGTACGGAGTTGCTCCAGCTTCCTATGGAATCCCATGGATTATCTTCTCTAACCATTCGTTTACCGATTGTTTCACGTCGAGAAGTTTCTTCCACTTACAAGGAGGTTGGAAAAAGTATACCAAGGGTTCAGCATCCTTTTCAACCATAAACATGGCGGTTTCTTTTACAACGAATGAGTTTGAGGATCTTCTGAAGCCTTGTACGTCTAATACGTATTCCATCATCTTTGCTCTCTCCTTGATGTTGCTGCCTGCTCTTCAAACTGAATAATGATTTGACGGAGCTTGTGAGTTTACTTTTATACTCTCATCCCCCACTCTTGAAGCTTCTAGAATATTCGTATCCCCTCTCTTGACGCCATCTTGGCTTCTCCAACCGCTTTCGAAAATGGGTATAAATGGAGGAGCTCCGCGAGTTGAAAATCATTCTTGTGTTTCGAACTCATCGAGAAGGAAGTCCTCCGATAAGTCCACAAAAAGTTTATTTTCAAAGATCTCCAGATCATCAATAAAGTGTATTACAAAGCTAGAAAAATTTCCAGATAAATCTTCATAGAAGGTAAATATTATATAAGCTATTATTTTTTAAGTACATATTACAAGAGCTAATTATTTATTTATTTACAGACGCCTTGATCATCGAACAGAGCTGTTCAATAAAGGAAAAGTCTCAAAGAGCACACATGAGAGGGATCTCCACAAACAATAGATATAAGTTATTCTATGGAATAGATATAAGATGCAATCTTCTGAATATTTTTCATATACTGTGAAGCTGCTTCAAGACTCGTTGGAGTATCATAGAAATGGTCAAGCCAATATCAATGACCTGGAATTCTGGAGAAGTCTATGTACCGATGCCATTACTTCTTTACGTGCATTGATGACCTGTCGACTATCGAATTCTCAGAAGAAAAAGTGCGAGACTTCAATGGTTCACTTGCTGACCATTCAATCTAAGCTGCACAGTTATTTAAAAACAGGTGGTCGTATAGAGAATATAGTTGAGAACGAGTTACAACCTGCCAACGTTGTCAATGAAAAGAGCGTTCAGTGGGATGACTTCCAATCGGCATTCGAAACTCGCATACGATCTGGAGTAATATCCAATCTAGGTCATTTAGATATTATAACGTTCATGAAGGATGCTCGAACAGAGTTCGAGTCAAAGGTAACCATCGCTCTTAATGAATACGAAGCGCTCAAAGTGAACGCTGAGCTGTCGGCAGAATATACGGTTCAGAAGGATGATTCGATGGTCACTGAAGTTAAATACTTCAACACGGAGAATGCTGCCATCTTCCAGACTACCGATATCATCCAATGGTTTGACAACAAAGTTAAACAACCCATTCTTCGAGAAATGGAGGAATTCGAGCAGAAAGGATCTGGATGGAGTTTGCGAGAAATATTGAGCCTCACAATTAACATCAACAAGCTCAATCCCCTGAGAGGCAGTTCATACATTCAGCTACCAAAGCCCATCCAAAACAAGACAGCATGTGTGAACATGCAAAATAAAGACGAACAGTGCTTTAAGTGGGTGATCCTATCTGCGCTATATCCAGCTGATCGAGATCCACAACGTGTCAGCAAATATAAAGATTACGAAGGTGTGCTCAACTTTGAAGGAATAGACTTTCTATCTTCAGTAAAACAGGTGGCTAAATTTGAAAAGCAGAACGACGTCTCTGTCAACGTGTATATATTAAAGAAGTCTGGCATCAGCTATTCAGTCCAGCCATGTAATGTCACCTCTCTCAAAAAGGAACGTCACGTCAATTTATTGTTAATTCAAGACGTCTACGTTGATCATGAAGAAAAAGCTGATACTGATGATGATGATTCACCACCTAAATTCCACTATGTATGGATTAAGAATTTGTCGCGATTAGTAAGCAGTCAATTAACCAAACATAACCATGAGATTCATGCATGCGATAGATGTCTGCACTACTTCATTAATGAAGAGAAATTCAAGGCACATGAAGTGGACTGTCAGCAGATGAATAAGTGTAGAATCCAGTTACCTTCGAAAAATGATGATGTATTGTTGTTTCGTAATTTCAATAATAAAACCAAAGTGCCATTTATCATCTACGTAGATTTAGAGTGTCTGCTGAAACCTGTAGATAACGATACGCGTGCATACCAACGTCATCAGGCCTATAGTATTGGATATTACATTAAGTGTAGTTTCGACGACGAGAGGTCTGGATATTACAGCTATAGACAAGAAGAGGATGGCATCAAGACTCCTGCTGAGTGGTTTGTTGAGCAACTTCAAGCATTAGCAGACGAGTTAAATGCTTTACATTCTAATCCGAAGCTTATGGATCTCACCAGAGAAGATCAAGAAGACTTTAAAGCAGCTAAAATCTGCCATATTTGTACAAAGTCTTTTGCTCCTTCTGCTGTAAAAGTGAGAGACCACTGCCACCTTACGGGAAAGTACAGAGGTGCTGCTCATAAAGGATGTAATATAAATTTCTAAGATGCGAAATTTATTCCAGTCGTCTTTCATAACTTGACTGGGTACGACTCTCATTTCATCATCAAGGAGCTCGCCACAGCTGACAATTTTAAAGGACGTGTACAGCTGATCGCAGAAAACAAGGAACGCTATATTTTCTTCACAAAGCATGTTGAAGGTAACGATGTGAGCTTTAGATTCATAGACTCCTTCAGATTCATGCCTTCGTCACTGGAGAAATTGACTTCATACTTGGATGAGCATAATATCACCTCTCAAGCATTCAAGGAGTCAGGCTAAATAGGAGAGCAGATCAAGTTATTACTCAGAAAAGGAGTTTTCCCATACGACTACTTGAGCGCTTTCGAGAAATTAGAAGAGAAAGAGTTACCATCGAAAGAAGACTTCTACAGTAAATTGAATGAGTCTGAGATCAGCGAAGAAGATTACACGCACGCGAGAAATTTGTGGGAAACACTCAGGATAGAGACGCTAGGCGAGTATTCCGATATATACTTGAAGACAGATGTTCTCCTGTTAGCTGACATTTTTGAAAATTTTCGATCAACGTGTGCGGAAGCTTATGGATTGGATCCGGCACATTACTACACAACTCCAGGCCTGACATAGGACGCTATGTTGAAATACACCGATATAAAACCAGAGTTGTTGACTGACATAGATATGCTGATGTTCATCGAGAGAGGTATAAGAGGAGGGATCAGCCAGTGCTCCAATCGATACGCCAAGGCAAATAATAAGTATATGGACGATTACAATCCTGAAGAGGAAGATAAGTATCTCATGTACTTTCATGTTTGATGACAACAATCTCTACGGATGGACAATGACGCAGCACTTACCAACTGGGAATCTCAAATGGCTTGACGTCAATGACGATACAGTATTTGATTACAACGTTCCAGATGATTCAAGCGTTGGTTTTATTTATGAAGTCGACTTGGAATATCCGCCTAGTATTCACGATGCTCATAAAGATTTACCTTTATGTCCGGAACATAAAGCGCCACGTAGTGATAAACAAAAGAAGCTATTAACCACGTTTGACAATAAGGAGCGATATATCATTCACTATCTTGCATTGAAGCAAGCCATCAAGCATGGAGTAGTCGTGAAAAAAATATATAGAGTTCTTCAGTTTCAACAGAGTCCATGGTTAAAGCCTTACGTCGACTTGAACACGGAGAAAAGGAAGCAGTCCAAGAATGAATTCGAGAAGCTCTTTTTCAAATTGATGATCAACGCAGTCTATGGTAAGACAATGGAGAACGAGCGGAAGAGAGTCGACATTAAGCTAGTGAATAAATGGAGTGGTCGTTACGGAGCAGAAGCACTTATCGCGAGTCCAAACTTTCACAGCAGAACAATTTTCGACGAAAACCTTGTGGCAGTACAATTAGCTCGCACGCAGATAACGGTGAGGAAGCCTATATACGTTGGACTCAGTGTGCTGGATATCTCCAAGACTCTCATTTATGATTTCCATTATTCATATATGAGAGAACGTGTTGGTAATAAATGTAAACTGCTGTACACGGACACGTATAGCTTTATATATGAAATACGTGATGTGAATGTATACGAGATGATGGAGAGAGATATCGACAAATTCGATACATCGGACTATCCAGTCAATAATCAGTTTGGACTTCCTACCGTTAACAAGAAGGTGATTGGTCTCATGAAAGATGAGTGTGGAGGTAACGTAATGACGGAGTTCATTAGATTACGCAGCAAAATGTATGCAATCCGCATACAGAATAAGAACCTTATCAAAAAGGCTAAAGGGGTTAAAACAGCTGTTGTTAAAACTCGCATCGATTTCGAGGATTATCGCAACTGCCTCTTCGATAAGTCCATCGTAAGATGTATTCAAAATAATATCCGCTCCATGTTGTACATACGGAGCAGCAATCAAAAATTGCTTTAAGCCCGCATGACAACAAACGTCATCTATTAGCTGATACAACTGATACGTTGCCATGGGGCCATTACAAAGTTCTAGACGAATCAGAAGTGTTGAAAATGGCTGAAGAGTGGGAGGTGGGAGTGGCCCCAGAGAGGGGAGAAGTCCTACATAAGAAGCTCCGCAACGACGATCATCACATTCGTTCAGTTGACGAGCCAGAGAACGGAGAGTCTCTCAGCAAGAAACCAAGGATCAAAGAAGCATCGTCTTAAGTAAGTACTTAGAAAATATCTCTTAAATATATTATATCAGTATAATAAACCATTATTTTTCTTTCAGAATGGACTTTAACGCTTTAAATAAAATCTGCGCCAACACCTTTCTTCCAAAGAAGAATTTATCGGAATTGGAGAATGGAAAGAATTATATAATCACCGAGCTGAGACGAGTCAAGACCAAATTTGGCCTAAGGATTGTAGTCACCATCAAACAGGAATTTCAAGTTTTTCTACTCGACCGTGTATCCAAGGCATTGGAGAAAAATGAAAGCTTATTCGAAGAGATGACAGCTAAAGCCAATAAATATCAATTATTTATGTTATATCATGGCGATAATAAGTTTGAATTTAATTAATTGTTTATTGTAAATAAAAAAAAAAATAAAAAAAATAAAAAATAAAGAGAAAGTCAATGGAGAGGAAAACGAGTCATGGGTTAGTTCTATATAGTGAATTCGTTCATTATATAAGACTAACAAATGGCGATTTCATTGGTTGTTCCTCACAGGTATGAGCGAAGGTGGGGGCTCATACCACTTTCTCTTTATTTATTTTTTCAAAACCAAGCCATTTTATATAAACTTGATTACCTCGTTTCTTCAAGACTTTTTCTACAAGATATACATCGGGATGCATTACTTTTTGGAGTTCCTGCTCATAGAAGCCACCAGTGATGGGCTGATCGTGATAATCTTTGAGATGATAAGTTACTGGATTAGTTGCTGCCACTTTAGTTATTGTAAATATCTCTGTGGACCAGTTAGGTGTATATCTCTTCTCAAATAATTGCTTCACGTTACTAACCCTAACTTTATCATCAACTTTAAACTTTGGCTTTTTAGTTGGAATAATTTTTTTATTAAAACGTTTAAGAACTTCTGCTTCGTTAGTAGCTGTAACTTCGTTGGGTTTCATACCGATAGTTCGATGTTTTTTATCATTGTAAGCTATTATTAGCTTAGGTAAAATATCAAGCCATTTATAGTTTCCATGTAAACTAAACTCTACCCACATCTTATTTTTCAGTGTACGATTGAAACGTTCACAAATAGATGCTTTGAGATTGCTGTTCGTAGAGTATAGATTAATTTTGTATCTTTCCATGAGACTTTGAAAATTCGTATTATAGAACTCTTTGCCTTCATCTGTTTGTAAATTCTTTGGTACTCGATCTTTACGTAAAATAGATTTCATAGCATCAGCGACAGTTTTTCGTTTAACAGGGACTGCCCACGCATACTTTGAAAATACATCTATTATAGTAAGCATATATTTAAAACCTTTATTCTCTTTAGAATAAGGTCGCATTTCTACTAGATCTGCTTGCCATGTTTCATCCAAACCTCGCACATCGAACTTTCGACGTGGATAATTACGACGTGCTGGCTTGTGAAGCTCTTCTACTACTCTTTGACGTTGTTCCATCGATGGTTATCGATTGACTGTTTTGCACTAGCAGTGATAATGCTTCTTTTATAGTCTCGATTTCCGTCTGACTTTTTGCAAATTTCTTATTGAGTTCATCTCTATACATCTCTACAATTTTATCTAGGTTATTAAGATCACTTCTCAAACTAGATATTAAATCTAATAATCTTTGAACTTCTAAACGTACAAAACGTTGTAAAGTATCTAAATTTACAGCCTCATTGAGTTGATTAGGTGATGCGAGATTACAAAGTCTCTTATTCTCCAAGTCATACTGACCATCAGATGTGATTTTATATCCAACATCTGGAGGATCACGACCGCCCTCGCTTCGTTTAAGATAACGTACGAATACGTCGACACTCATCTTGATAATGTTCAAGTATTCGCTTGTGTCTCAGTATATATAGCCAGCTTCTCGCAGTTCTTCGATGATTGAATGAACCTCGTTTGTATGACTAGGGTTTCCAGCTTCTCTCTCAGCTATGAGTAATCGCAATCGATCGACAAGTTCATTAGGATCATCCCAATAGACGTAATCCATCAACATATCCCTTCTAGCAACTTTGTATCGAGGTAATAGTCCACCACCACGTTTAAACATGGGAGCAATGATGTTATCAAATTTCTTGCTTCTGTGAGCACGAATCTGTTCATCGTTTCTGTAACGTCTCTTGTGAACACTAGTAGCTTCAAGAATCTGTCGATAGTTTTGCATATCACTTGAGCTAAAGTTTTTCTGATTATGCTGTTTTGCTAGTATCAACTCTAGCAAACCATCAGTTCTCGGATATTTCACATCCTTAACTTTTACATAACTATCTTCAAAGTAAGTAGGTGAGTCGCCTATCAAGTATTTGCTACCCTCTTTACGAACACCATAAATTTTATCCAAATCCTGGGTCTTATTTTTCACGAGATTGTGAATATACTTGTTATCATCCATTCCGCTATTTTCATCACTAAGAGCTGATTCAAATTCTGTATCCGTATGCGGTCGAACAGTTTCATTCAAAGATGGTTTATCATAAGACTCATCAATACTGTCATTGTTTACACTCATAGCATCAGTAGCTTATTCCTTGGTTTCGATATTTCGAGATTTTTTAGATGTCTCAACAAGTTTTTGTAAAGGATCGACTATTGGTCTGAAAGTTTCTCCAATTGCTTTCTCGAAATTATCCTTTCCATATTTCAATAGATTTTATTTACGCTTAACTGCATTTCTCGCTTTGATAAGTTGATGCAGTATATCTTTTCTTCGGCAAATGTCGGCCATGTTGTCGATTCGACGTTCGATCATGGAATGATATGATTGAACTAGGAGTGTGCTATATTTATAGCAAAACAGTCGAAGCCCTTTCTATACCTGCCAGCATTGATTAAACTATCTTTTTCAATCATCAAGAAACCATACTTATCATCGGTCCAACATCGTGAACATAGGCTTTTGAATTGTGCATAAGTCATGTCCGAATTTACGTGATCATCGTACAGATGTCTTAAGTTGACATCATCTTGTCGGAAAATTATTAATAAATTTACATTGTCTCTTACAAGATGTTTCGGTCATGAGCATAAGATTGACAGAGATAGAAACAGTCGACGTTTTTATGTCTCCCCATACAGAAAAATGCTCTTACATTGTCCTGTTTCTCACAAGCTATGTTGTCGAATACCATTATGGAATTCGGTAAGGCATCGTCAGGTGATACTACTGATTCGTGTTCGCTGAATGGAAAATATTGTATACCGTCTATCGGTTCGAGGAGTTCCTTTAAATACTTATACTTTGGTTGATTTAGAGACCTCGAGTAGACATATACGTTCTCGAATCTTAGTCCATTAGGATGTGTAATCATTGCGAGCAGGCTATTAGTTTTACCGCAGTTAGATGGCCCGCAAAATATGGCTCGAATACTATCCGGAAGTAAGTCTCCATGCCTCTTTGTCTTTTTTTCCTGCTCGACTATCGAGTCAAAATTCACGATTAGAAGTTTAACCGGATATTCTTTGAAATTCATGTTGTTGCTATTAGATCTCAAACGAGAGTGATCAATTTAGTATAAATAGAGGCCTTATATATTCTCACAAGCATCAGTCTTCATTTAACCTTCATAGGGTGATGATCATACATTATAAACAGCGACAACGTGGTCGAGGTTTTCTCAACAAAGTCATCATCAGTCTTCCATTCGAACTTCATATTCCAGGATATCAGTACTGCGGACCAGGTACGAAATTAGCTAAACGACTAGCTCGAGGTGACCCAGGAATCAATCTTCTTGACAAGGCTTGTAAAGATCACGATATAGCTTATTCGCAAAACCGTGAGAATATGGAAGCAAGAAACACTGCAGACAAAGTGTTGGCAGAGAAAGCTTGGCAGCGAGTGAAATCAAAGGACGCATCAATAGGAGAGAAAGCAGCTGCTTTTGCTGTTAGTAAAGCAATGAAACTAAAATCTAGATTCGGCATGGGTATGAGAAAGAAGAAGGGAGCAGCCATTACATTCAATAATGTAGTGAAAGCTGCCTCGAAATCAATAGTTCCCAGCAAATGTGCTCGTAAAGTTATTTTATCAGCATTGAAAGGTGCACGTAGTGCCGTTAGAGCGGCAGGTGGTAAGGAAAACGTTAAGATTCCACGCAAACTACCGATTCCAAAGAAAGTTGGAGGATTTTTACCATTTCTCATACCGTTATTTGCCGGTTTGAGTGCAGTTGGTGGTATTGCAGGCGGTGCTGCTGGTATAGCTAAGGCAGTCAACGATTCTAAATCTGCCAATTCACAATTGGAGGAGATTAAGAGACATAATAAGAAAATGGAAGAAATAGCTTTCGGTAAAGGGATTTATTTACAGCCAAGTAAGAGTGGACTCGGGCTTCGTCTTAAGCCTTACCATGATGAAGGTTTAAAAAAAAAAAAAGATCAACGAAGTAAGGTTACCCGATAGAGCTCTTACTGACGCAGACATCATAAAGTATGCGAGAATTTTAAAAATTCCAAACTTCCGAGGAGTTTTTATGCGAAATGCATTACCAAAGAGTGGTCCTCGTTATCGTGAATCAGCCATCGTTAATCTCGATGACGCAGATGGATCAGGAACTCATTGGGTAGCTTATCGGAAACGAATTGAATAGAATAGAGTGGCTTATGCCTTACGTAGTAGTATCAAGCTCGTACAAAATTCAACTATTAAATCATGTTCAGAAAGATAAACCGATCGATATGAGTTTCCGTAGTTGGGATTTGTACGAGTATCCACTACTTCCCACAACATCTAGGCATGTTTGGACCGTCAAAACTTCCAATTAGCTGGAAAAGCCACGATTCGTAATACTAGGTTTTCAAACGAATCGAAAAAGTTAGAGAACTATCAACGCGAGTCGCTTCGATCATTACAATATCAGTAATGTAAAGCTGTTTCTCAATTCTCAATACTATCCGTATGAAAATTTGAATTTAGATATCCCTCATAATCAATATGCAATGTTATACGATATGTACGCCAACTTTTAAAGTGCTTACTATTTTAAAGATATCGAGCCTATGCTAAAAAAGCAACATTACATCGGATACTTACCTTTAATCGTGATCGATTGTTCTAAACGAAACGAATCGTTAAAGAGTGCCCCTGTGGACGTTCGACTGGAATTCGAATCGAGAGGTAACTTTCCAGCCGGAACTTCTGCTTACTGCTTAATCTTACACGATCGTGTTGTTCAGTACAGTGCCGCGAGCGGTAACGTACGAAAACTTGTGTGAGGGAATCAATATAAAAAGCTGACTCGTCAGTAAGAGTCTCTCATTCAGGATGGAGTACTTGGTAGATATGCAAGGCTTTAAACAGCCAGGTAATGATTACATCCTCAAAGAATTGGCTATAGTTCCTCTCAAAGATGATTCCGACCTTGTTGTACTCTTATTCGAGAAGCCTTATCCTTGGCGCCGCCTATCGGATAAGTATAAGAGAGAAAACATATGGTTAGAAGAGCATCACCATGGACTATATTCCCTACACGGATGTAGTAAAATTACTTAGAGAGGCATTACACGATGCTAGTAAAGTCTTGGTTATGGGCTCCATCAAGAAAGCATGGTTAGAACGCTTCAAGTTCAAAGTTCATGATGTAGCAGAAATGGGTTTTCCTCCACTAGACAAAATCAAACTTGTCACGGTTTGCCCGCATCATAATGGAGCATACAGAGCTAGTTGTGCCCTTCACAACGTAAGAGTCATGAAAAAATTTCTCACTGAGAGTATTTCCGAGAAAATGGAGTGTATCTATAAATAGCAGGTGCTTTCCGATTTCACATTCATTCCAAAATGGGACAAGCTTCAACAAGCATGGAAGGGGGCAACTCCTCAAACTCCTCAGATCAGGATTCAGATCAAAATTGTTCAGAGTATACACCCCTTCTTCGTAACAGACGAAAGAAAGATGTAAACTGGTAAGAATATGCAGATGAAAAATATTCTAGTATGAATCAATCATCATCCAAAACTCCCTCATCAAATATTAAATATAAAAAATTATAATGTAAAAATTATAATATGAATTATATTTAAAATAGTAGATAAGTCCGTATCGCATACCGCTGCGGGCTTTTTCATAAGAATTAGAATATAAAAATTATAATATGAATTATAATATGAATTATAATATAAAAATTATAATATTTAAAATATTAGATAGACCCCTATCGCATAGCGCTCACATCAGCGTGAGCCAGAAATTTTTCTCGCTAAAAATTTTTTATTTAAAAAATTAATAAAAATAATATTTAATTTATTTGAATATTAAAAAATAAAATATTTAAATAAAAAATATCCGCATCTCGGCATATTCCCTACCTTATCGGCGCGCTAGAAATTCACGATGCGTTAGAAATTCACGTTAGAAATGCAAGTGCACCAGTAATGCAAAGGGGAGGTGCGCCAACAAGGGTGAACCACCTTGGGTTATTGGGTTACGCGGCCTAGCTTAGGTGACCCGGGTTACCCGGTCCAGCTTGAGTGATCCAAAAATGCTATGTTGGTTCCAACGCACTGCGCTGGGTTACCCTAATCCGACCCAGCTTGAGTGATCCAGAAATGCTATGCCAGTTCCAATGCACTGCGCTGGAACCGGCATAGCTTATCTACTGAAATTGGTCGTGAAAAAATTCATGCTGGTAGAACGAGAGAATTTATCTTGCCTGAAGGTTTTCTCGTAAACGGATTTTTACCTCCCGCATCAGGAAATCAGGATGAAAAGGGTATAGTTTTCGAATATGAATGTTGTTACACGTATGGTTGTCCCAAATGTTTTAATAAAAATTGGGATACACGCATCGCTTTTGGACGTACGTTTAACGAAGTTTATGAAAATACATTCGTAAAAATAAATAAAATTCGACAGCATGGATACAAGGTTCGCTGTATATGGGAATGCGAATTCGATAAAATTAAACTTGAAAATCCGGAAATAGCTGAATACGTGCGTAATCACCCTGTAATGAGTAGAACAACGTTAAACCCTCGAGAAGCATTTTTCGGCGGAAGAACAGAAAATATAATTCTGTAATATAAAATTAAAGAAGGTGAGAAAATCAAATGAACAGATATATGCTCCTTGTATCCTTACGTATGTAAACGCGGGCAATTTGCCATTGGACATCCAAAAATTTTCATAGGGAATGAGTGTCGTGAACTAACCGGAGGAAATAATAATGATTTGCAACGTGTCGAGGGTCTGATTAAGTGTGAAGTTTTACCACCCAGAAACTTGTACTTACCTTTGTTACCCGTTAAAATGCACGGTCGTTTGTTATTTGCACTTTGTCGTTTTTGTTGCGAGGAGATGCGAGAAAGCGACTGTAATCACGAAAACGTTGGCAAGCGAGAATTCACGGGTACTTGGGTAGTCGACGAATTACGTAAATCTGTCGAACTTGGCTACCGTATAACGAAAATATATATTATATGGCAATACGAAATGACATGCTTTGATGGTATTAACGAAGGACTCTTTGCAAGATACGTAAATACGTTTTTGAAAATAAAACAAGAAGCAAGGGGATGGCCTGCTTAGTGTACAAATGACGACGAAGCGAAATTGCGGTACTTGGATGAGTATGAGCGAAACGAAGGTATTCGATTGGATCGTGACAAAATAGGAAAAAATAGTGGTCTGAGAGCTGTAGCTGAACTTTGCTTAAATTCTTTTTGGAGGAAGTTTGGACAACGCAGTAATTTAAAGCAAACGGAAATCGTGAAATCGCGCGAAAATCTCTTACGAACATTAACCTGTCCTGACAAAGAAGTTCTTAGTATTTTACCTGTAAACGACGATATTTTATACGTTCATTGGCAGCTTAGAGAAGAAGCTGTTGAAGCATCATCCAATACAAATGTGGTAATAGCAGCATTCACAACTGCACAAGCCAGGCTGAAATTGTACAAACATATGGAAAAGCTTGATAGGCGTACTTTGTACTGTGATACTGATTCGTGTATTTTTGTAAAAAAGGACGATTCGGACGAATACGAGCCAGCCTTGGGAAACTTATTAGGTGATATGACGGATGAATTAAGATGTTACGCTCCTGGTACCTATATGGATACTATGATGTCTGCAGCACCAAAGTTTTACGCTTATCGTGCAATAACACTGTCAGGAAATATTTATGAATGTTGCAAAGTTAGGGAAATAACTTTAAATTTCAAAAATTCATTAAAAATAAATTTTAATAGTATTAAAACGCTCATAGACGAGATATTCACGAGAAAGTTTAGAGAAGAGAATGAGAAAGAGACGAATAAAAGCGAGATACGGTTGAATTTTAAATCTATACGACGCACACCTTATCACGAAGTCATAACAAGAGAAGAATTCAAAACCTGTAGCGTTGTTTTGAAAAGAAGACACTGTTTCCCTATCGCTTTCTCTTCCTTTTGGTTATAAGAGCGAATGAACAGCGAGTAAACGATAAAAATATTGAATGAAAAAGGAAAAGTGTTTTCATGAAATCTATTATTATTTTACAAGCAATCATCAATAATTCATAGAAGATAACAATACACTAACACCCCGCACGGTGATAAGCTTATACATTTCTTAATTAGCTGATTGACGCGGAAAATGAGCTTATTCCCGCACACGTGTTGAATAAGCTAATAAAAACACGTGTGCCCGCGCCACCGACGCCGCCCCCTCCACCCATCTAGGTTTCTTAATAATTAAAAAAATTAAAAAACGTAAGAGGGTACTTAACATAACAAACATTAAACTTTTTTCCGTCTTTGTCAGTATTCAACATGGATACACGATGGAAACATCTCTTTACATGCATAATTTCAGGGCCGACTATGTGTGGAAAAACTGTTTTTGTCAAAAGATTTCTCGCCAGTTTACCCCAAATTTGTGACGTGGATTTTGATCATATTCTCTTTTATTACGCGGAATGGCAAGAGGCCTATCATAGTGAGTTCAAAGTAGAAGGAAATCAACGCATCGAATTTCGAGAAGGCTTACCGCAAGCTAGTGATTATTCAAATGACAATGATAAAAAAAAACTGCTCATACTAGACGATCTGATGCGCAAATCATCAAACAATACGGTACTTGATTTATTTACAAAAAGTTGTCACCACAAAAATATCAGTGTTGTTTTTATTACGCAAAATATTTTTCATAGGGGCCGAATCAGCGTGATTTATCATTGAATTCAAATTATATCGTATTGTTCAAAAATCCGAGAGATCGTGCGCAAATACAGTTTCTCGCTCGACAAGTTTACCCCGAGGACCCCAAATTCTTGCAAGAAGCCTACATTGATGCCTGTAGTCGGCCATTCAGCTATCTTTTGTTAGATTTGAAACAAGATACTCCAGATGAGTTTCGCTTTCGTACCAACATATTTCCCGATGATAAGCTGCACTATGCTTACGTGCCTAAATTTTCATCGAGATTCAGGTAAACATGACTAAATAAAAAAAAAGAAGCATCTGTAGTCAAGAAGCAGTCTTGAAATAGCGATGGCTGGGACAACATCTATGGCCCCGTTCGTAATAAAAAGAAAACAGGGAGAAAAGAAAAAAAGTTCCATAAAGTCTCGCGTCTGTTGCACACATGGAAAGTTATATTCGAAAAAGCACGTCGCACTTTTGAATGCTCTGAATCGCGCTAACAGTCAACAGCGCTCAGCTTTGATTCGAATGGCCGATTAAAATTCTCATAAAGTGCATTTGTGAGTGTGCACTGAGCGTGTTACAAGGTGTGGTAAAATTAAAAACTTCTGAACAAAACCGCTTAAGAAAGCACAGAACTATTTTAAGGAAACTAGTAAGAAGTGGAAGAAGCATTGTTGCCAATGCATGGAAAGCTAAAAAACGTACTATAATTTAAAGTGGTGGTTCTTTTTTACCACTTCCATTAGGCCCACTGATAAGTACAATTTTTTCAAAAATTTTGGTTAGCAAAAACTAATTTTTTTCTCAAGATAAAATAGCCATGGAACGCGCTCGAAAAATGGTCATTGTCCCCGAAACAACTCTGGAACAAATACAACGTTTTTCGCAGCAGCAGCAACAATAAGGAGGAGCTGTACCTACGATTATTTCTAGGACTGGTAACATGACTGAAAATACTGAAAAAACCATACAAACACCTGGTGATAATTTAACACGGCTTGATTTGGATATATTAAATGACCTCAACTATCATTTTTCTGTCATATTCAAAACAACATATTGGACAAAAAATACAGTGGAAGATTCTAAGAACTTCTCACTGAGATTGTTTATATTGTTCTGTGTGATATTTTGTTAAGCACTACCAAAATATCGCCAAATAATGCGCCTAGTCAGCAAAAATATTGCATGTTGTGCTACAGTATAATTTAAAAGTAATTAACATCAAAATAGTAATGTAATATTACTAAAGTATTTTCCCAGTTTAAAGATATATTTTAAGAGCAGGCCGAACTATCTGTCCTGGTCTTATAGTGTTTTTCATCATTTATATAAATACTATTGGTTGTAATATTAGAAAAATGGCATCTCCCGATAGATACTAGTATAATAGGTAAATTTTATAATAAAAACAAAATAATTTTATCACGTGGTTTTTGAATAATATGAGACCTACTAAAAATCTAAAATATAACCTATCTTTTTTGGTAGGTCTCATATTATTCAAAAACTACATGATTAAATTATTTCGTTCTAATTATAAAATTTAACCATTATACCAGTATCTAGCGGGGGCTGCCTTTTTTTCGTGTCATAGCCAATGGTGTTTACATAAATGATGAAAAATACTATTAGATGAAGACAGATAGTTCGGACTCTTTTTAAGGAAGTATTTATAGTGGCATGCCGATCTTGTGTTGGAGTACACCGAGAAACTTTTTGGGGCGAGAGACCTCTGTAGTGTAGGGCCGGGCGCCTCTATAAAGTTGTAACGTCCCCCCTATTCTGATTCTAATTTTTTTTTTTAAAAAACATTTTTTCTATGAGCATTAATATTTTATTTATTTAGGATGAATGAGTTTATTAAATTTATTGATGAACTCTTCTTTAAAGTTAAAATTTAAATGAAACATTTTAAAATATAATAATAAGTATTAATTTAACTAAATTCTATATAATTTTAATTGAATACAAAAATAGCAATGATTATTAAAAATATTAATATGTCTATGTATATAAGCGAGTACATATGCGTATGTTTCCGTCCGATCGATAAAGATTACCTTACAGCAAGAATCGAATTCTATCTTAATGCAAAGGTGTAGCAATTGAAAATATTATTAACTTTCTTTTTAATTTAAACAAATTATTAATAAATATTAGAATCTCAATAACAATATTTAAATTATTATTTGAAGTCGTATTCAGACTTATTAAGAATATTGTATTATAAAATATTTATAGTTTTGATAAATTTATATTTTATTATGTTCCAAATTTTATATTTTGTCAATTGTAAATTATAATATTGTAAAATGAATTATTTGAAAATGATTTAAAATGTTTACACATTCAAAAGAAAATAAATATTATCTAAATATCTGATTTCAATAATGATTTTGATTTTTAAATATTTAATTCAAAAATTAAATAAATTTACAATATTATAATATAAATAATATTTGTTAAGATTCTTAATTTTTCACTTGAAATAATAGATTATTTAAAAATAAATATTAGAATATTTGTAATTCGAATTTAAACAAAATCAAATATAAACCAAGTAAAATTAAAAGTTTATAAGAATAAAAATAGAAATTTAAGAAATTATTATTAAATTAATTAAAAATCAATTAATAAATGCTTCCTACGACATTGGTTTGTAGTGGGAGTAGCTTGTGGAAACGCCTTAGCGAAGTAATAAAACTAATGTGTAAAATGTACTGGTAGCGCAGTTCAAGCTAAGCACCTCAGCAATCAAACATTATAATTCTTTTACAAATATTACATATATTATTTTTGTCAAATAAATTACTTCAAATTTACAAACTTCATTTTACATTACAAGGTTATTTTGTTGGATTTATTAAGCAATTATTATTTTTCTCGAATTCATTTTTTCTACAAAGTTACAAGTTTGAATCTTATTAATTAATATTTTGTATTATTTGCTTCGGAAACAAATCTCAAACAGATTAAATATTTACTTGAATTTATATTAGTGTGAATCGAATATTTCCAATTGGTTTATCAATTATAAGTAATTTTATTAAAGAATTTTCATATTTTATTAAAACTAATATTTTTGTGAGTCGTAGAATTGAATAAAAGTAAGTACTCTTAATTTTGAATAATATTATTTCTTTACCTTTTTTCATATTACCTATCCTAAATATATCATCATTAATGATTTCAATTTAATTTCATATTAATTTAATTAAAATCAAGTGTTTCGTTTAACAATTATTTCTTCTATTTTATTTATTAGTCAACCTGACCACCCAGGAGGTAATAAGCGTTGAGAAGACTAAATAAAAATAATATTCAAATAATAAATAAAATAATTACTATTTAATTGACTAATGCATTGATTCTACAATTTTAACTTCACAAAATTCAAACCAAGAAAGTATAATTTATTAAAACACCACGAGCTATTAGATAGAAATATCTAGGCTTATTAAACAATTTCTCGCCACTAAGCAGACGTCACAAAGTAAACGAGTCGTCCCGTCTTGAGCATAAAGGTCTGAGACCTTTGTCACCGAGGCCGTACGTTTATTACGTTCGGCTGATGTATACGTGGATTCGGTTTTTCCAGGCATTATACCTTCAGTCTTCAAAATAAAGGTCTCAGACCTTTATGCGTAAGACACGACGCCTCATCGAATCACTCCATTAACAAAGGTCTCTCACCTCAAGATTAACTAAGGTCCCTCGCCTCAAAAAGTTTCTCCGTGTACAAGCAAGCAGGTGAACCCCACACAGCATAAAGCGTTTGAAATATTTCCGAAATATTTCAAAACATTTCATGCTGTGCGGGACAGCTATGTAGTTTATATTTGTTAGTGTTACAGTAGAAGATGTAGTTTCTGATTATAAAAGAGAAATCATGCCCTGATAAGAATCTCATTCTTTACGGTATTAACTGTTTGAATTAAAAAATAAAAACAATGATTACATAACACAGAACATAACGATAATTTACAAAAATATGCACATTTAGGCAATATGAAACTGAAAATAAATTAGTTTGCTATTTTAGTTAATAACGAAAAAAATATTATCTTTATTAAGAGCAGGTCGTATATCTCTGTCCTTTTCTAATCAAAGAATTAATTTTTTTGCAAAAACTAATAATTGTAGCAAAAAATAAGGAGATAGCCCCATCTCGTATAATAAAAAGCAAGATTTTCTTTGATGAGGAAAAATTATTTTTATCGATTCATTTTGAAGAAAACCTTGAAAAACTTAAAAAATAGAGGTTAGGATGGACAATTCAGTTTTTCAAGGTTTTCTTAAAAACAAAGCGATAAAAATAATTTTTCCTCATAAAAGAGAATCTTGCTTTTTATTATACGAGATGGGGCTTTCTTCTTATTTTTTGCTTCAATTATTAATTTTTGTGAAAAAATCAATTCTTTGATTAGAAAAGGACAGGTATACTCTACCTCCTCTTAAACTTGAAATATGGTATTATTAAAAAAATTGTTAATTTTTAAATTACTAATTTTTTATTCGCTTACTATTTGTTATTCATTATTTTTCTTTATAATTTAGTTAAATTTAGTTTTTAATTTTAAAAATAATTATTTAATAATAATTTGGTAATAAAATATTTTTAAAAAAATTTTGCAGAAAAAATTGTGTGTACCCAGGTTTGAACCCATGCACTTAATTAAAGAACGTGATATATAAAAATATGAGGTAATCAAAATCATTTAAGTTAAAATTTAAATGTGATTGAACTTGTGGAGGGTTTGATAAGCATGTATTATTTTTTGTTTTGATCGTGGGTTCAAACCTCGATACACACAATTTTTTTCTTTAAAATTTTTAAAAAAATATTTTATCATTAAATTATTATTAAATAATTATTTTTAAAATTAAAAACTGAATTTAACTGAATTATAAAGAAAAATAATGAATAACAAATAGTAAGCGAATAAAAATTTAGTAACTTATTTGGCGCATTATTTGGCGATATTTTCGTGGTACTTGACAAAATATTGTACAGAACAATATAAATAATCTCAGTGAGAAGTTCTTAGAATCCTCCACTATATTTTTTGTCCAATGTGTTGTTTTAAATATGATAGAAAAATGATAATTGGGATCATTTTTAGTCACTAAGTAAATATTATGAGGTTAATTTCATTTCTTTCGGCCAAAAATCGTACTGAATAAGATTAGCAATCAGTATCAAGGAGGTCATTGGTCAGTGAATAAATTTTTAAGGTTACTTTGAAAAAGAAGTGGTGAAATTATAGTTTAGGATAGTAATAAAAAGACTACAGGAGTCTTTTTGATCGAAAAACGATTTTTTAAGCTTATTCTCGTAATTTATGGATGAATATGATATAAATCGGACTAAATATCAATATTTAGGGTTTTTTGGGTTGCTGAACGTGTTTTTGGTGTTATTTTCATGATCAGAATGCAATTAAGCCTCTACAATGCCATAAATCTTTAAAATTTTCAGATTTTTTATATTTTAGGTACTTTCCACCATTACTACAGTTAAGACAAAATATGAATGATAGATTTCATGAAAAGAAAAGTCTTTAGAAGCCAAAAATAAAATGCATTAATACAATTAATGTACAGGCCATTTTGAAATTTTCAAAAGTATTTTTAGGTTATAGTTGAGGCTCGTGGAGTTCTATATAGTCACTAAATACATGCATTTTATCGTCCTCTTTTACCTCGATTTGGAATTTTGGAGAACCATTAGGAATTCACCTAATTATAACGAAAAAACAAAGAAACACGTTTTTTTGAGGTTATGAGGCCAATTTTGAGCCTAGGGATCTGAAACTTTCAGGATCTTAGTTTTTTGACAAGACAAAACTATAAGCAAAGTTGTAGGGGAATCCGAGTTAAGGCCATTTTCACATACTTATTCGGCTATACTCTTTGACGGAATGAATGTTCTGTGACGTTCCGTCGCACATTTTCCGCTCCATCTGATATCACACTTATGGCGACATTTCGGTTTTTGAAACCCATGTATATATATGTCCAGAAAAAAATCAATAATTAATTAAAATAATTCAATTTTGATGGAAAAACTAACTGTAATATGTTATAACTTTTTAAAATAGTATTAATGCAATGTATAAAACTAAAATTCATGAATGATTTTGCTTACAGAAAAGCATCCACAGGCTAGGATCTTTCTAAATGTAATTTGCAAAATAAGTGTCTTGAAATAACTATTTATGACTCTAAAATAGTATTCAACAAAGTTCGTGAAGTCTCTCAAGTTCGTCACGTATCTCTATTGATAGCTCAAATCATAGTAACTGGTCCCCATTGAAAAAATCCAATTGGAATTCCAATTGGATTTTGTTGGAAATCCATGCTAGAATTCCAATAAATTCCAATTGGAAATCCAGTTAGAAATTCATAATGGAATTCCAATGAGAATTTTAGAAATCCAACGTAAATTTATGGACATTTTTAAGCGATTAAAATATTTTTTTATATAAAATTTTATTTATGTTTTCATTGCGACTTATAAAAATATCTCTGTTTATTAAGAAAAATAGAACATGAAAAAGCAGGCCGAATGATCGTTGTTTTAGACCAAATGAAACTACCAGCTTATAAGTTCTAAACTCTTTTATTTTTTTTGTGCGCATTTGCTTGCCATAAGCGAGTCAATAGATAGAAAGCGTGGTAGCCGGCTGGCGCTCAATTATTAGTACTATTATATAAAGGTGTATATTTATATTCAATGATTAGCCGCCAGGGGGCTACAACGCTTTCTATCTATTGACTTGCTTATGGCAAGCAAATGCGCACAAAAAAAATAAAAGAGTTTAGAACTTATAAGCTGGTAGTTTTATTTGGTCTAAAACAACGATCATTCGGCCTGCTTTTTCATGTTCTATTTTTCTTAATAAACAGAGATATTTTTATAAGTCGCAATGAAAATATAAATAAAATTTTATATAAGCAAATATTTCAATCGCTCAAAAATGTCCATAAATTTACGTTGGATTTCTAAAATTCTCATTGGAATTCCATTATGAATTTCTAATTGGATTTTTTCAACGGGGGTACTTTTACCCTACGTATTTCCAATTAAAGTTAATTTTATAAATTTAAATTAAACTTTGTACTTTTTAAAAACATTTGACTTTTTATGCTATTTAAATTAACAATAAAAATCATATTTAAGGAATCAAATAAAACAACCTTCAAGAAATCTTACTTTTCAAGTATGTACGATGAAAAGATGCAAATTTAAATACAAAATTCAAGTAAATTGTAAGTGTAATTTTAAAAATTTTATTTATTAATATGATGATTCAATAGTCGACGTAAAAATCCCATCTGCAAAGGAATATGAATATAAATCTATAGTTTAAATTATTTTCATTATTAATATTATTGTCTCATAATCATCAATTAATAATTATTGGATGATAATATATTATTAAAATTTTATTTATTAGTGTCATGATTAATTCATAGTATAAAAAAATCTGAAAAATTTCACATATTGAAAGAGTAATTTGTAAACTCAAAAATAAATCCTAACCTAAAATCTGAAGTTGCCTTAAAAATTGAACAATAATTACTGTTGGAGAGAATCACTTGACTTAAAAAAACGCCTTTAGCGCTTGGAGCGACACCTTTTCTCTGACAACTCGCAGCAACAGCGTGCGTGCTGTTAATCGCACGACAGATATCGCTAGAGCGTTTACGTAGTTCTTTTTCTTAAAGCGTCACTTCGAGTGCCTTTCTTTCTCTTGTTAGATTTCATACTGTGTAACGTTTTATATACATAGAGATGATGCGATTCTTATTACTAGTTAAAATAGATTAAATACAGTGTCAATCTAAAGCATATATAAAGACTTTTTATTCATTATACCCACTGATAAATCAATATTACATAATCTAACAATTACCATCATATAAATTGTTATGTCCCGTTATTTCTCGTGATAATTTTATAAAATTTTTTTAAAAAATCTATTTTTACTGCGTATTTTCTTTTCCTCTGCTTTCGAAAATTTTATTATCTTAAATGAAGCGTGTAGCTGCAAAGGTGGCTATCTCCATTTTTTCCGAATTCATTTTTATTGCATTTTCGTATACAGAACATTAAAATTTATCATGATAAAATCATATGGGACCAAAATATAGGTATAGTCTTTTTTTATGAAATGAAAAAAATATGGTGTATTGCAAAATACACTGACTTTTAAGTATAAGTACAGCAGAAAATGTTATTTCTTGAAAAAAATTTTTTTGGAGATAACTACTTTTGCAGCTATACGCTTCAAATATACATTGACCGATACCTTTTCTTTTTACTCTCTTTTTTTTTATGCTCAAATATCTTTCTGTATAGATAGGTTTAAGTCTAGACATAAGTCCTTTATACCTTTACAATTACAACCGAACAAAATTTTTCCTCTTCTCTTCCTTTCTCTTATTCACATCTTGTTGTTTACCGAAACTCAAAAATTTTCACACCAAAAACAGTCCCACAATTATTTTTATGATACGCAATAAAAGGATAATCCCTCAATGACCGCACCAATGTACAAATTTGTCTAATATACGGTTAGGGACTAAAACAAAATTCTACTACAAAATAAAATAAATAATAATAATATTTTGCTGTTTAAATTAATTAAATTCTTTATAGCATGGTTATTTTTGCAAATTCGGATATATCTCGCTTTTTAATAGTATCGTACTATTTTATGCTCAAGTTCGCAAAAGTATTCATGAGAAATTATAAACTAGAATTTTTCTTTCTTTATTTTTTTACAGAAATCATAATGGAAACTTATAAAAATTAATAAATGCTTCTTTATCAATAAAATAATTAATTTCATATTTTTTTTACTTTTAATATTAAAAATTGATTTTCTGGAAATTTGCAATGTGATTTCGATTATTTTTAAGTACGATTATACTTTCATAGTTGAGTTTTCCTTTCATTATTTCTCAATTTAGTAATTAAATAAAACAAAAAATATTATAAAAATATGAATGTTTGTGCAGGCTCAGCTATATCACGCTTTTTAATAGTATTACACTATTTTATGGCTGAACATGCAAAATGATTTATAACAAAAAAAATTTTTTAAATAAACGAATCTTTTTATGCATTAGTCAAGTTACAATTATTTAGGATTAAGCATAATACTCCTTTTTATTATCATAAGACAGTGTGCGAAATTTGATTTTAAGTTATATTTTTTTTTTCTTTCTTTTAATTTTAAGAATGCGTATGTTAATTAATAATCATATTAACATTTTATTTTTATAAATTAATAGTATATTTTAACTTGTAATAGAAGATAACTTACTTATTGAAGAGAGAGAAAGAGAATCTACAATAGTGACACATCGCGGGACTTTCCGCAAGTTTTTAATTTAAGGTTAATACTCAACACCGAATTTTCAGTTGTCCAGTTATTTGGCACATCCACATCCAGTTTAAAACTTAAATTTTCCAGTTGAGCATCCCTTTTAGCTCCGCCTAGCTTCTCTTTTTGCAAAGTTTTCAAAAGGGTCAAGCCCAATTTCCTCCCATCTTTAAAATTTTCTTTTTCTGCAAAACTCACCTCATGAACTGAGTCAGTTGTAACAGTCAGTCTTTTCTGAGCATCAAAGCTGAACACTCAGCTCTCCTTCTTTCAGCTCCAAGTTGAAAGCACTAGTGCCTTCAACCTTCGTTATTTTCCAGACTCCAAATTTTCAAATTTCAAGGAGTAATTCTTGAGCATCAAAGCTGAACATTCAGCTCTTCTTCCTATTTCGGCTCCAAGTTGAAAGCCCTGGTGCTTTCAACCTTACTAATTTTTCGTCAGACTCCAATCTTTAATTTTTCATTTTTGTCACCCCTGTCAAAAAAAACTACGTGGAATCCCACGTGGGGGCACACGTGGGAATCTACGTGGGTACCCACGTGGGAACATAGATGAGTACCCACGTAGGTTCCCACGTAGGTTCCCACGTGGGTACCCGTGGGCACACGTAGTTTTTTTTGACAGGGTCTTCAACTTCAACATTCGAACTTCAAGGAAAGATCTTCAAGTCTCACTCTCTCTTCAAAAAGAGTAAGTCATTTTCTAATTGTTACACTGAGAGAAAATTCATGCTAATAGAGCATGCGAACTGCCATCTATGCGAGCATATAAAACATTGATACAAATATGACAGGCCGTGAGAAGCTCTATTAGTATTGGATTACCTTATACTAAAAAAGATGGTATGGAGAGTAACTAAAGCATGAACGGCATTCACTGATGACTCGCGTGGTATACTTCGATGACTCCCCACTCTCATATCCTTTGTTTGCTTGAGTCGCCTCCTCTTTTGGGTGGCGACGCGAGCAAACACGGCTGGTCTATACCCAAAATTATGTTGCAAATTTCTTTAACGTATTTTCGTAGCGTGAATCTTTTATTTCTTTTCTTTTTTTATGAAGGGAGATACGTTATAAATATAACCTGTTAAACTTTTTAACTTTAAATAATTAATTTTTAACTTAAAATTTAATTATTTTAAAAAGCTGGGGGGCAGATGAGCATGTACGATTTTACGCCAAAGATATTTCGGAGTAGCGTTGGTCTAGTGCGTAACGTTCACGCTTTTCCTTTTGAGTACGCGAGTTCAACTCTCGACTAGGGTCACTTTTTTTAAATTTTTTTTATTGTTTTAATATTTTTTATTCCTTTTTATATTTATTTTTTTTTAGATTTTGTATTTTTTTAATAATTTTAAAATTTAATTTTTCACAAGTACGCTTGTTTTTTTCAATGAAAATTTTTTAAAAATAAATTATTCTTTATAGGTAGTAATTACAAATATTGATAAATAAATAATAGTGATGTTTATTTTATAATAGTGATGTTTATTTTATAATAGTATAGTTTAATTTATTTATAATTTAGTTTATAAAATTTACAATAAATTACAATAAATAAATAAAACTGAGTTATTATTATTTATGTTATAATATATATTGTATATTGAAATATGTTTATAAAGACAAAATTGAACTATAGTATTGTAAATATCACTATTATTTATTTATTAATATTTTAAATTATTTTCTATATGAAATAATTTATTTAAAAATATTAATAAAAAAAACGAGCATATTTTAAGTAACTTGTGAAAAAATAGATTTTAAAATTAATAAAAAATAGAAAATAAAAAAATATAAATAAAAAAAAGCAATAAAAACTATTGAAATAATAAAAAAAAAGTTTAAAAAAGTGGTTCTAACCAAGAGTTGAACTCGCGTACTCAAAAGGAAAAGCGCGAACGTTACGCACTAGACCAACGCTACTTCGAAATATCTCTGGCGTGAAATGGTACATGCTTATCTGCCCCCCAGCGGTTTAAAATAATTAAATTTTAAGTTAAAAATAAATTATTTAAAGTTAAAAAGTTTAACAGGTTATATTTATAACGTATCTCCCATCATAAAAAAAGAAAAGAAATAAAAGATTCACGCTACGAAAATACGTTAACGAAATTTGCAACATGATTTTGGATATAGACCAGCCGTGTTTGCTCCCGTCGCCACCCAAAAGAGGAGGCGACTTGAGCAATAGAAGAATGCCATAGTTAGCAGTAAAGAAAGAATAGTGGACAAGCCACGTTTACTTCCTTCACGTCCCATGAGAGGATACAGCGCTAGCTATCGAAGGATATTAGAGTGGGGAGCTACTAAAGCATGTAAACAAACAGTTTTTGGATAGCACAAACCTCGTAAGAGTAGATGGCGCTGTTATTAAAGCATAGGATATTACTTACTAACTTTGGATACGTAGACTACATGCTCTATTGGCATGAATTTTCTCTCAGTGTAATACTATGTAAGTTTCAATGTATGCTCTTGTGTGTATGTATATGTGAGAAGCGTATGCAATATAGAGTTGCGCGCGAAATTTAGATATACTCTTGAGACTCATACTTCTACTGCCCTACTGAAAAAATCCACGTGGATCTTACATGGATTCCATGTGGATTTGCATAGGAATCCACGCGGATTACCCACGTGGATTTCCACGTAAAAAATCCATGTGGATTTTATGAAAGCCATGTTGATTTTATAAAGCCCTCGTGGACTGTTAAAGAATCCATATGGATTACATGAAATCTATGTGGACTTTCAAGGAACCTGCATGGATTTTATAAAATCTGTGTTAATTTTATGCACTTCTCGTGGCTTTAAAAAAAATCCATATGTTTTGTGAAATCCATGTGGATATTTAGAAATTTATGTGGATATTATTAAATTCATGTGGATTTTGAGGCAATCTACGTAGATTTTTCACTTAGATATCCACGTGGATTTAAATAAAAATCTGTGTTAATTTTATGTACTCTTCGTAGATTTTAAAAAAATCCATGTGGATATTTAAAAATCCATGTGGATATTTAGAAATTTATGTGGATATTTAGAAATTCATGTGGATTTTTAGGTAATCTACGTAGATTTTTTACTTGGATATCTACGTGGATTCAAATGAAAATCTACGTGGAAATCCACATGGATATTTTGAATAGGAAATAACTCAATATTTATTTCGCATTCAAAGTAAAAACCAAAAACGAGGTAAACCTCGTAGTTTCAACTCTTCGAAGATCAAAGAGCTTCTACGAACTAACTAAGAGTATTCTGGCCTTATATATCTGCGTCTTTGTAATTTGTATCAGGGATCACAAAACTTAGAAAAACGCCACCTATCGATTCAAAATAGAATCGATTTAATCAATCATCAATTCGACAGTAAGTCACAAGGTGGCGTTTCTCTAAGTTTTGTGATCCATCATATGAATTTCTAAGTCGCAGATATATAAGACCAGAATACTCTCAGTTGAATCATAGAAGCTCTCTGATCTTCAAAGAGCTGAAATTACGAGGTTTGCCTCGTTTTTGGTTTTTACTTTGAATGCGAAATAAATATCGAGTTATTTCCTATTTCAAACGTCTATGTGGATTTCCACGTGGATTTTCATTTAAATCCACGTGGATACCCAAGTAAAAAATCTACGTATATTACCTAAAAATCCACATGGATTTCACAAAATTCATATGGATTTCTTAAAAATCCACGAGAAGTGCATGAAATTATCACAGATTTTATAAAATCTATGTGGGTTCCTTGAAAATCCACATAGATTTCATAAAATCCATATGGATTCTTCAACAGTCCACAAGGGTTTTATAAAATCAACATAGCTTTCATAAAATCCACATGGATTTTTTTACGTGGAAATCCACGTGGGTAATCCGCGTGGATTCCTATGCGAATCCACATGGAATCCATGTGAAATCCATGTGGATTTCCACATGGGTAATCCACGTGGAAATCCAGGTGGATTTTTTCAACAAGGTGTATATGAGTATAGACACTTCTAATCAGTTTGTCCGAATGGTAACCACGTGCGAACATATAAGAAAGTGTGCCTTGATATGTTTATAATAAAATCTATTATTATCTAGTACATCAGTAACTTGTTATAACTTATTTAATCCTTAATAAAGCTGTTAGTCAGTGCTTCCTTAATTATTACCAATACTAATTTTTGTTTTTCTAAATTTTGTTTTATTAATTTTTACTTTCGAACTTTGCTTTATTATATTATATTTCTATTTTTCTAATTTTTGTAACAATAAATTCAATTTTACCTTTTTTTTGAATAAATTACAATTAAAGTTTAAATTACGTTTTATTTTCATTTGCTTAAAACCTTACATGTTTTATTATATTACTTTTATTTTATTCAAAATTATATTACTGTTTTATCGCTAAACTTATTACTATTTCCTTTTTTTTTTATTAATATTTATATATAAACATATATATGACTATTATTTAATTATTTTTAATGTTATTAAAACTCAAATTAAACAAATAATAAAAAAATTTACAAGCCATGCATACAGCCGTTCAGATTGTGGCTGTGACTTTTTATACTTGATAAGGTCGCTGAAATTGTAACTTTATCATATGTCCCTTTTCGTTTAAAAAGATATTATAAATGAAATCATTTAAATTAAAATAAAAATCGTGAAACGTGTCGGAGTCGGTAAATTAAATAAAAGAACTCTTAGCTTTACCGTAAGCAAACGTGCGCCTACGAAAGACAAATTTATTAGTCCGACGTAACATAAATAAATCAATTTTAGGAAAATTTATAATGAAAATTTTTATAATTATACTTACGATCTACAAATTTTAATGATAATGTTGACTTTTCTCCTGTTCATGCTGCTCTGTCTGCGATAGAAGGCTTTTTGTCTCGTAAGCTTCAATCAGTCCTAGGTGAACTCGGTCAGCTTCCGGGTCTTGAGAGTGGCGTAATGGGTATTGGTGATGGCTTGCGAGACATATTGAATAAGCTAGATAAGCAAAATGAATTAATTCAGAATTTACAATTTGTGCAGGCAGGGTTGCTGGATGAAAATCTTAAACTTAGGAAGAGAGTCAACGTCTTAGAGGGTCAGTTGTTGTCCACCCTCAATAAAAACTGTGAAAATATTAATAAAAATTTAAATTGTAAAATTAATGGTATTAATACTATGCTAATAAATGAATTAAATGGAGTGGACAAGAACTTGTCAGAACTTGTGGTGAGGGTAACGGGCGTAGCGTAGACCGTCTCTGATCTTAGTGTACCGGAGCGTGTAGATAAGCATGACAGTAGTCCACACACAAATAGAGATACGAGTGCAGCACCGGACGCTAACACTTCAAATACACAAGCCAATATAGGTCAACAAAAACAGCTCCACCAAAACAAACATAATTGTGGCGCCGAGGGCGGTTATTTGGTAATCTCTAAGATTGATGGGGCTTTCCAGGTCCGCTCTCTTGTGCATCAACTAGAGTGGCACTCCAGAAGGTCTTTATAAATTAGAAGTGTTATAATGAGGTATGATTTTGAACACTTTAGATTTATTATACAAAAATTATCATATTATCACAGGTCAACATTTGATCTACTAAGTATCAGCGGATGCGATTTGCGGGTCTTATAGTTTTTGGGGCCGCTGATTACAATGAGAGGGTCGGTTAGTCTCCATCACGTCAGGGTCAAGGTCATTTGAAGGTCAAATCGACAAGATTAATGCAAAAAATCTGAAAAAATTCATGCACATGTATTTTAGGCTTCTGAGTCCAAATACGTCGTTAGTTGACCTTCAGCAGTTATCATAAAGGTCAGTCTAGGTCATTTCAAGGTCATTCAGAGGGTTTCTGCGTTAAAAACACCGAATACGAACCGAAAAATCTGAAAAAAATCATACGTCTATTTTCGAGGTCGAGGAGTCAAAATCCGAGGTCATTTGACCTTCTCCATCTCAGGGTCAAGGTCATTTTAAGGTCAAATCGACAAAATAAATGCAAGAATATCTGAAAAAATTCAAGCACATGTATTTTGGGCCTCTAAATCCGAATACGTCGTTCGTTAATCTTCAGCTCTTATCCTCAATGTCATTCAAAATCATTTCAAGGTCATCATAAGTTTATTTTAGTTATAAATACCACGTAGCAATCAAAATTTTTTTAAAAGTTCATGTGTATAGTCAGTTAATCTCTATAAGCTGAGGCTTAAGAACATTTATAGGTCATCGTGCGTATATGTATCTGCATGACTTGTTTGCTGCATTATATATTCATCAGCTCGAAAGCGTTTTCGTTGGGTGCAAAATGACCTTTTAATTGATTTTCTTTCGTGTGTTACATGCGACTCCCTCTTTAAGCTCCAGCAATAGTCTGCTAGCATATTCCTTCCCCAAACGCCTTGATATCTTATTTCAAATTCTTTTAGATAATGATGCATCCTCTCACCTTGCTCTTCACTAAAGTCCCCTAAGTTATCAGGAAAGTAATCGATATGAGAATGCAAGAAATGGAGTTTTAAATTCATTAGGCATCCTAATTTTTTGTAGCTATCCAGCATTGTAGCAACAATATTTTCATAATCAGGATCTTTGTAATTTCCTAAAAATTTTTTTGGCACTTCTCTGAAACTTTGCCACGCAGCTTTTTCTTTATCTGTCATTAGTCTTTCAAATTCCTCGTTCTTCAGCAGTTCCCTTATCTGAGGTCCCGTAAAGACACCCTCATTTATTTTAGCTTCAGAGAGTTTTGGGAGGACTTGAAAAATATGCATGAAAGCATCACTTTGTTCTCTACTCATGGCCTTAACAAGTTGCTTAGCAAGACCTAATTTGATGTGCAGTGGTGGAAGAAGAACCTTATGTGCAGGGATCAAACTTTCTTTTTGAACATTCTTTACGCCTGGAATTAGATTTATTCTAGGAGGCCAGACTTTTCTCACGTAATGTTCGTCCCGAGCTCTACTATTCCACTCACAAAGAAAGCATGGATATGATGTAAATCCTTTTTGTAGGCCAAGCAAAATGGTAGTTATTTTTAAATCACCACAAATTTCCCATTTATGTGTATCATACTTTAATTTTTGTAATAAGAGATGCATATCATGATATTCTTCATTCATTATAACAGAATGAGCAATAGGTAAAGGGGCATACACGTTTCCATTGTGTAGCAGAATAGCTTTCAAACTTCTAGTCGACGAATCTATGAACAGACGCCAATCAGAAGGTTCGTATCCAACGTCAAACTCTTCAACCAAACCTTTCACATCACTGCAGTAAATCAGATTGCTTGTTTTTGTAAAAAACTTTCGGAACGGTTTGTCTCTCGTACGGTGAAATGAAATATATGTTCCAAGAGCTAAGCAATTTTTTTCTTTGAGCCTTGAAGCCAGTAATTCAGAACCTTCTTTTGAAAGTCCCAAATCACGACAAAGATCACTTACTTCATCTTGAGAAAATTTATCTTGATTTCTATTTTCTTCATCCTGGGAACTTGATGAAATATTTTTAGAATACATTTCTCCTTCTTCTTCTTGAGAGTGTCCAAATATTGGTCTCGTATTGCTGTATCGTCTATGGAACTATCTGCATCAGTTAAAACCTCTTGATCACTAGTATCTATATCCATACGATTGTCACTAGTTTCAGCATTAATGAGCACAGGAAATGTTACTGAAGCTACACTTTCATAAGTAATATGTTTTTTAGTATTGCGGTTATGACCATGGACATCGTTGGAACAAAAGTAACAATCAGACTCATGGTTTGATGACTTTCTCCATAACATTGGAGAATCAAATATCTGTTTTGTTTTTTTGTTTAAGATATTTCGACATCTACTGCAAATAACGTCTGGAGTGAATATATTACTAAATGAATTAGTTCGGGTTGCAAAACATTCTTTGTATTTTTTTTGCAATGCTTCCGTGAATGTAAATTTACCAGCTGCTACATACTCCCCACAAACTGCACAAAAGCTGTTACGACTATTATTTTTGCAAGAGATCTGACTTGTAGCATTTGACTCTACATTGGCCAAGTTTTCCACCAATGTAGAGCTACGGTCGCATGATGACGACGGCTGCGGGCCCGCTTGCCCACCCTGACCAGCCGCCGATTCTGGGTTTCCTAAGCCCTGTCTCGTAATGCATTTTCGTGTGGTTGCCATGACGGCATGAAAGCCTCTACCCAGGGACTTCGCCGGATAGTGAGACAACTCCGTTGCCCACCGTCACCGCGTGGAGGTGCCCTGGGTGCAACCACACATTTCATATTAGCATACATTTTAACAACCAGAAATAAAATAAAAACAAATGTTCAAACAAAACTGAGTTTACTCTAAGCTAAGTCTGAAATACAGAGAGTAGCCGGCCGACTTCGCCCATGAATATAGGAAAAGTTACCGTGGCTACGTGGTATTTATAACTAAAATAAACTTATGATGACCTTGAAATGATTTTGAATGACATTGAGGATAAGAGCTGAAGATTAACGAACGACGTATTCGGATTTAGAGGCCCAAAATACATGTGCTTGAATTTTTTCAGATATTCTTGCATTTATTTTGTCGATTTGACCTTAAAATGACCTTGACCCTGAGATGGAGAAGGTCAAATGACCTCGGATTTTGACTCCTCGACCTCGAAAATAGACGTATGATTTTTTTCAGATTTTGTGGTTCGTATTCGGTGTTTTTAACGCAGAAACCCTCTGAATGACCTTGAAATGACCTAGACTGACCTTTATGATAACTGCTGAAGGTCAACTAACGACGTATTTGGACTCAGAAGCCTAAAATACATGTGCATGAATTTTTTCAGATTTTTTGCATTAATCTTGTCGATTTGACCCTCTCATTGTAATCAGCGGCCCCAAAAACTATAAGACCCGCAAATCGCATCCGCTGATACTTAGTAGATCAAATGTTGACCTGTGTTATTGGTAAATCAGTACCTTGCGTTATTTTACCGTCCCATGAAACAATATCTCAATTTCACGCAATTTTACAATACAGAAAAATTAAAGATTTTAACAATGAAAAAGGATTGTACATCTATGATTTAAATAGTACTCATGGAACTTTTTTAAATGGAAATCGTATTACACTTAAAACATATATTCTTCTTCATAGTAGCTTTATGATTAGTTTTGATGAAAGCCTAAGAAAATATATTTTACAAACTCCAAAAGATAATGAAGAAAAAGAAGCTCCCCCACTACTTTCAGATGTGACGTCATTGAATATACACGGATAGACTCATGAATACACTCATACATGTTAACATCGCAAGATTGTCGTAGTGTGACCGCCATGACAGCGCTAGAGCTCAGAACGCCACCTGTTTCGAGCTTGCATAGCAAACTGCCTAATACGGAGCATCTTCATGGAGCCGGCGATAGTGCAGGGCTAAGATTTGGCTCGCGTTATAGTAGACCCGGGTTTGATTCCCCAAGAAAATTTTTCTGCGTGAAGTAGAACCTAGAGACCACAAAAAACATAACAAGTCCCCCTGGGCAAAACACACGTATTGTGGCATTATCGGTGTCCTAAAAAGAAAGGATCCACGGCCAATATAAAAGAAAGGAAAGCATATTCATATCACAATTTATAATGTAGTCTTACTAGTTCAATACTTATTCTACTTGATAATTTGGTTTTATTTATTTATATTTCTTTTTATAAGAAAAAAAAACTATAACTATATTTACTCAATGTTAACTAGTACGAGTGAAATATCATAAAAAATGATGTAAGATTTAAAGTAGTATTGGTAATATATTTGAACATATATACTTATATGTATAGTAGATACCTAAATTTTATTATATAAACTCGTGGAGATTCAAAAAGTTTCTTTAAAAAAAAGAATTTGCATAACAAACGATATAATAAAAAAGTACTTAAAAGAGCATTGATGAAATAAAACAATTTTATGATTCTCACGGTTGTACAGATAAGTATATGTGCGTTAATTAGCGCGTGCAAGTCGGCAGAAATATAAACTATATATGAGAAGTACGGAAACACAAGTTCAGAGCATATATGCTATAAGGTTTCAAGTCTGTCTAGTCGATAGCTGAGCTAATCTGTAAAACCAGCTTAAAGGCTAGTGTAAGCTACTGATTCCAATGAGAAGCATTAACTAAAAAACATACATACCTGTAAAGTTAAAACAGATTACGTATTTTAAATGAAAAATGTTTTTAGCGGCCGGTAATGTATGTATATCTTGTGCATTGTCGTGAACGGGACCAGCTGATTATAACATAATATTATATTTTCAAAAAGTCTTTTTTTTATGAATGAAACATGGCTCACCAGCTGCTTTTCTCAGCAAGCAAATTGGAGAAATTTTTGATTAGTAGACTCGATCATTTTCAGGTAATATTCTTTTAAAACCTACGATTGTCGACATAACCTATTTCATCATGTTGTGAGACACTACTTCTTTGGTGATATAATCAAATGATATTATTTTAATAATTTGTAATAACATGAACTATGATTTTCTCTGAGTGTTCGTAATATTTTGAATTTTATATTATGATTTTAAATCTTAATTTAATAATTATACTTTTTAATGCCTTGCAGATGTGTTTTTATATTTTTTATATGCACTTTATAGACTTGGAGAAAGTTATCATTACTCAAAAATGGATCCAGTATATCAACAATCCAACAAGTTCAGCAACAGTGGCGATTATTATGTGAGAAGCCTCCTAAAGGTTTTGAAAAGTATTTTAATCGAAATGCAAAAGCAAATGAAACTACAAAACAATCTGAAACAAAAACTGAAAATACAAAAGGGACACAGAATGCTGCTCAAAATACGAAAGGGGCACAGAACGCTACTGAAAAACCCTCTATGAATTCAAAAAATGATTTTCCTTTTGGGTTGAGCCCTGGGAAAAAAATTGGAGGTGGAGGAGAGAATCCATTCAAAGGTAATGATAAATGGATAACATTTGGAGCGATTGGAGCAATTGGTGTAATTGCAGCTATGATGTTTATGGAGGGAGGAAAAGAAATAACTTGGAGGGAATTTGTTTATAGGTAATTTCAGTAATATGTTTATAGCAGGTTCAAGTCATAATTTTCTCCAATCATTAACTAAAAATACACGCAACATTTATTTTGATTTGTGATTATAGAAAATTTTTTTATTAGAAAATTTATTAATGATTGTTTTATTGAAAACAAATATAATTAAAATTGTGTAAAAATTAAATCAATCATATTTCTGATTCTAGCTATTTAAACAAAGGAACAGTGGAAAAGTTAGAAGTAATTAATAAAAAATGGGTACGAGTACGATTACTGCCTGGTGCCAGCACAGATGTAAGGAAATAAATTTATTCAATGTCATAGGAATATGATTTTAATAAATATTATTTAATATTTAGGGAACGTTATGGTTTAATATTGGCAGCTCAGATACATTTGAAAGAAATTTAGAAAATGCTCAACTTGAATTGAATATTGAACCACAGAATCATATACCAGTTGTGTACAAAAATGAATTGGAAGCAGGCCACGTAATGTCTGCCCTTCCAACGATTCTTACAATAGGTAAATTAATAATTTCTTGTAATTTATTTATATACTTGATACAAACAAATAAAAATTATTTTTCATTTTCAAACAGCTCTCATTATATATTTCACTCGACAGACAGCAAGCATGTTTAGTGGAAAAGGAGGACGTTCCAAAGGACTTTTTGGAAATTATACATCTTCAACTGCTAAATTAATTAATCCAAATGAAATAGGAGTTCGATTTAAGTGGGTTTTTATAATAATTTAAAATTTAATATTTTTGTTTGATAAAAACGATTCAAAACGTTAAAAAGACAAGAAAATTTGAAAAATAAAAATATAATAAATAATAACAATATAAAAATGTAATTAAAATTAAATTCTTTATTTTAGAGATGTAGCTGGATGTGAAGAAGCTAAAATCGAAATCATGGAATTTGTAAATTTTCTTAAAAATCCACAACAGTATGTTAACCTTGGGGCAAAGATCCCTAAGGGTGCAATTTTAACAGGTATATTATAATATTATAAAATATGTAAATTATGTTTAAAAAGTAGTATATAATTATTTTATATTGATAGGTCCTCCTGGTACTGGTAAAACTTTACTGGCTAAAGCTACTGCAGGTGAAGCAGATGTACCTTTTTTGACAGTATCAGGTTCAGAATTTTTGGAAATGTTTGTTGGTGTTGGTCCATCACGAGTGCGAGATATGTTTGCTATGGCTCGCAAAAGTGCTCCTTGCATTTTATTTATCGATGAAATCGATGCAGTAGGTAGAAAGAGGGGCGGAAGAAATTTAGGATCTCATTCTGAGCAAGAAAATACATTAAATCAACTTCTAGTCGAAATGGATGGTATGCTTGCTAAATCTTATTATTTTCAATATTAAATATTTTGTTTTGTTTTAATTTTAGAATAAAATTGAATTTTTAAGGTTTTAATACAACGACAAATGTAGTAGTTTTAGCGGCAACAAATAGGATTGATATTTTAGATAAAGCTCTTTTACGACCTGGTAGATTTGATAGACAAATTTTTGTAGCAGCCCCAGACATCAAAGGCAGAGCCTCTATTTTTAAAGTTCATTTACAATCATTAAAAACTAATGTAGATAAACAAGATTTGGCCAGGAAAATGGCTGCTCTTACACCAGGTTTTACAGGTATTTATTGAAATATAATTCTCTTTTAAGTGACATGTATAAAAATATGAAGTGATTAATACTGGATATTTAGGTGCTGATATTGCAAACGTATGTAATGAAGCAGCTTTAATCGCTGCACGAGATAGGAAAGATAATATTGAAATGAAACAATTTGAACAAGCTATTGAACGTGTAATAGCTGGTATGGAAAAAAAAACTAATGTATTGCAACCCGAAGAAAAAAAAACAGTTGCGTATCATGAAGCAGGGCATGCAGTATCAGGCTGGTTTCTCCAACACGCAGATCCTCTTTTAAAGGTTGTTAATTTTATTACGTAATTAGTTTACACTTATACGTTTTATAATCATGAACATTTAAAAATATTATTTTTTCATAGGTCTCAATAATTCCTCGTGGAAAAGGTTTAGGGTACGCTCAATATTTGCCTCGTGAACAATTCCTCTATACGAAAGAACAGTTACTTGATCGAATGTGTATGACTTTGGGGGGTAGAGTTGCTGAAGAAATTTTTTTTAATCGTATAACTACTGGAGCACAAGACGACCTACAAAAGGTAATAAAAAAATTTTCAATTTATTAAAATGAATTATTTTTTAAGGTAGTTCGTCAGTGGAACTAGTTTGATTCATGTAGTACTCTTTTGTCTCAGTTGATTAATGTCACTCATATTCATGTCATATTCTTTTGCAGACGCATATATAAATATATATACATGTGAGTTTGTTCACAAATTTACATTTAATACTTTATTTAATTATTCATTTGTATATTTGATTTATTTTATTTATTTATTTATCAGAGTAACATTACATCACATTACATTTACACCAGTAAACCAACAGAGGAAACTACAATTTCCTATTCGCTGGTCCGTATTATAATTATATTATTACTAATAATAAGTAAGCCCCGTGCTTCGCTCCCTCCTCAAAAAAATGGGAAAGCACAAGGCCTACTTTGACTTAAAAACTAACTGAAAATTAAAAAAACCTTATACAAGGCTTTAAGTTCATAACACATATAATTTAAAAATTTAACAGTTATATATATAATTGCTTTGTTACATTAGGAATACTTAGGACTTGGATCAATTGTTAATAAAAACAGCCCTACTAAAAATCTCAAATAAGATCTCATTCCAAAATCTCATTGATAATATTTTTTATTTTGGTATATGTTTGATATCATCAATCGGAGACTATTTTGGAAAAATTTTCTAAGTCTGAATTCTTCAAAAATAGTCTCCAATGGATGATTTCAAATGTACCAAAATAAAAAAATATTGTCAAATGAGATTTTGTCATGAGATCTCATTTGAAATTTTTTAGTAGGAAAGATCAAGCCCATGGTTCAAAAATTAAATATAAATATTTTCATTAACCCATTCTTTTAATTGATTACATGAAAATTTTTTATCTATATCCATAATTTTAAAATTATTAGGTAGTTGATTAAATAATTTTATTGCTTTGATATAACAGCTTTCATCATCAACAGTTTTACATGTTTTCGGTATTGCTATTAATTTATGTCTTGTTTTACTGACTGAATTTTCATATGTATTTTTAAGTTCTTTATAATTGTATTTAATACTTTCAAAAGCAAATAATTGTTGTAAGTCCATAGGTTTTTTTTATGCAAAAGTATTTTTAAAGACTATTTTGAGAAGTCTGTTTTGTATTTTTAAAAGTAATAATATGTTATTTTTATATGCTCCCCAAGCTAATATATCATAACTTACTATACTATTTATTTGTTTATTTATTATTACCAGAGTAATACAATTTTGTATACATGATTGGCTGCTTTCAAGCAATTATATCGACGGCCTCAAACTATATAAGCCTATCTCAAAACTCCAGACTATACTATGCTATCTCTGAAATCCGAGCTGTACTATTTTATCAAGAAATTTAAGGCTATACTAGTTTAACTCTAAACTTCAAACAGTGAAAGTCTATGTCATTCCGAATAAAAATTAGTGATATAAAATTTAAATATGCCAGACATTTTTTATGTTAATAACTGCATAAATGTTTTGGAGAAGCAATGAACTAAATCAACAGATTTTTTTATTAAGGCCGAGTCTACACTATGTACTTTGTGCCGTCTATACTTTTGGAGAAAGTTGTTGATTGGGTGATTTTTGAAAAACGACCAATCAGCGACTCCATCCAAAATTATAGACGGCACAAAGTACATAGTGTAGACTCGGCCTAATAGTTTAATAAATTTAATAAAGTATAAATTATTTGCAAAAACTTTCACAATAGGGGAAAGTGGGGCATAGTTTGGCAGGCAGATACATCTGGCACCCCAGATATTGAATATAATATTAATTATTATGAAACTAATAATGAAGAAATTATGAGAAAAAATGCTATAGTTTTTCTGTCAAAAGTTTTCATATGAAAAAAACCTTTTATAAATAAATAATAAAAGGTTGAAATTTAAAGTATAAAAAGAGGTTTTTTTCATAATTCATTAATATCTTAAAACACGAAAATTTCTCCAATCGCCTTCAAATAAGATACGTTTAAAAGTGTATGTCTCAAACTATAAAGATCAATTTTATTTATAAAAATTAAATGTTTTAAAATGATAAATTATCAATTTGAAAATGGATATAGAATGGGGCACGAACCAACAGTGACGTGGGGTAGTGACCGTCTCATTCAATGACCGCGCAGCTGGCGCTGCTTCGTATTTTTGAGCAACAGCTGATAACATAACCTATAATATAAAACAACTATGATGGTTTTAGGTTATAACCATATATGTGGATCAATCAATTGTATACATTATCCGTGACCATCACTACCCCACAGTGCGACAAAACATGCCCCATAATGAGTCAAGTCGGGCATTTTCGAGTATTTTACTTTTTAATTTTTTTTTATAGATATCCAGACATGAGTATAATTTTTTATCAATTAATTTAAATTCACGAATAATTAATTTATGCACTACTATTTTTTTCTTTTCCATGTAACTTATTTGATCAAGATATAATTTTAATTTGAAATTAGTGTGTCCTTAATGCCCTGCTTGCCTCTATACTTTTGATAAATTTTTACATTCATGCAAAAATTTTCACTACATGTATATATATAATCGGGTGTAGGGATTTTGGATGTAATGTATGTATGTGTATTACCATTGTAGGGATAGTGGTATAGTGTGTGAATGATTACGTTTATTTAATGTTAAACAGGTACAAGGTCCTGACAATCCAATTTATCTAACTCCAAAAGATAATCCCCATTTACGTATTCCCCAGGAGGTTGAAAGGACAAAAACAAACAAATTTAGTTTATAAGTATTTATTTCAATGCTATTTCGCCAGCTACTGCTAGCACGCTGTGACGTACAGTTCTGAAGCTAGTACACCAATGATCGTGATGACTTAGTCGGTTCGTTTCTCTACTTGAGACTGAGTTTGCGCTTGCGCATTTACATTTTATTCTCGTTGACTGAGCGCCACAACTTAGCTATGCTAACGCCACACAGGAATACTTCCTTGCGCCCTCTATCGTTATGTTTCCATATGCATGTATAAGCAATGATTCCATAAGCTATCAGGAAAAAGTCCGTATTGCTTACGGAATCGTTGCTTGTGTCTTCTTCTTCTTTTTTGGCCTGAGTCTGGATTCCACGCCATCACCCGGTAAGTTTAGTATTCTGTGTCTAGTTTTGGTGCGTAATTTAAGTATGTGTTTGCGTTATTGTTTTGGATTCTCGAAACCGCTATTGCAGCACCGTAATAATGTAAGAGCGAGGATATTTGAGTTAAGAGAGTACGGTATAGTTGTGTATAGGATTACGTTTGGGGTTGCGTTGGTGTAGTGAGATTAGGATTTAGATAAACAACTAGCAGGATTTTAAGAAATCTGTTAGTGCTTCGGCTTTTCGGCTATTAGGTTGTTTTAAGATGTTAAGCAAATCCATGAGAGTTGTAAGTTTATAGTTCTTCAACTTAGTTCGTAAGGATCTTTTCTGGAGATTATAAATATGACAGTCAAGGATGACATGATCAATTGTCTCTGGCCAATTGGTGGCTGCATCTTCAGGCTGGTGAGTCAATCATGTTTTTTCTGTAAAGGCTTTGTGCTAGTGAGTAGTTGTTGGTTCTGATTCTATTCATTGATGCGATATGGTATCAATTGAGCTTGCATTTATTGAACCATGGTCTGGGTTTATTGGGAAAGAAGATTTCAAAGTATTTTATCCCTTTGTCTTTTATTGTGTATAAAGTTTTTGAATTTCTTATCAGTTTTTACTTTAGATATTTTAAATAGGTTGGAGTATGGCAGTTTTAGATTAATTTTTTTACCTCAGGTAAGTGCTTCTTAGGCAAGAGAGTCAGTTATTTCATTTTCTTCGATGTTAAGATGAGCTGGGACCCAGTAGATAGTGACTATTAAATTAGATATTAGAATGGTGTTAATTCAATTTTTTATTTCTAGTATTAAGTATGAGGTGTTTTTTGATTTGTAGGGAGAGAAGTTTAGTAAAGCCAGTATTACATTGACAGCAATTTTAAGGGCTTGCAAAACAGCAAAAGCCTCTGCTGTGAAAATAGATGCGTTTTTTGGGATTTTGCACTTTATTTTTAATTTTAAATTTGGCGAGGAAACTGCTGCTCCAAAGTGATTTAAGGTTGAACTTTTTTATGCATCTTTGAAAAAATCTGTATAAGTATTGGGAGTTGATTCGAATAGTTCTTTAAATTTTTTAGGGGGATTTGGGTCTTTTTGTATATTTAGACCTGCATGCGCAGAGATTATGTTGTTGATATTTAATGTTAGAGCTGGCAAAGGGTATGGGTATGACAGTGGTATATCAAATTTCTTGATGAGGTCGTTGCAGTAAAATTGATGGTGTATATATGAACTTGAGAGCGGAAAAGTAGACGAGAGTATATGAGTGTTTCTCCCAAACTCTTAAATTTTTAAGGAACTCTGGAGTGTTGAATTAAAAACACTATAGCTCAGCTTTCTGAAGAGGCACACGAACCTAACACAATTCAAATTAATGGTTTTAAAGCCAAAAAATATATCCTAGTATTTTTGTGAGAGCACATAAAAAGTTATTCTGAATATTTTGTGAAACTATCGAAACGAGGGGCTATTTTACGTAATAAATTATATAAAAATGCAAAATTTCCAAAGATTAAGAAGGGGCCGAACTATCTGTCTTTGTCTAATGCATTTTCATATGATTTATCACGTAAAATGGCCTCTCATTTCGATAATTTTACAAAATATTCAGAATAACTTTTTATGTGCTCTCACAAAAATACCAGGATATATTTCTTGACTTTAAAACCATTAATTTGAATAATGTTAGGTTCGTGTGCCTTTTCAAGAATCTGAGCCATAGTGTTTTGAATTTAGCACTCCAGAGTCCCGTAAGAATTTAAAAGTTTGTGAGAATCACTCATATATGTAGTTTGTTTTTTTGTTTGGCTAATAGGTATAGGCTGCATAGGCTATTATATAGTAAATCCAATTTTAGAGAGAGAAGTTTGATAACTAGTTTGTTAGCTAAAGATTCGGTTCTTAGATCGAGGGTAGGCTTACAGGCTTCTGTCAGCATGACATTAATGGGGGTCGAGATTCTGTATTCTATGATTAATCTTAAGATCCCGTATTTTAATTTATTGATTTTGTTTTTTAGTTCGGTGTTTTTTATATTTGTACAGAAGGAGTTGTACTCTATGCAGCTTCTTATTAGTCTACGATAGATGTTCAAGAGGACTTGGGGTGCCCTTCCTACCATGTGCCTCTGAGAACTTTGATAATGTCAAGTCTTTTTTGTATTTGCTTTATCAGATGGTTTGCATGTGTGTTCCATCCTAGTTTGGAGTCTAGCCACATTCCAAGGTATTTGACAGACGTGAGATTTTTTATAGTGATGTTTTGGATTTTGATGTAGAGATCATTATCTATTTTCTTAGATTTCGAGAAGATTATTAGTTAAGACTTTTTTGGAGCAATGCTTAATCCTATAGAGTTAAAAAAGCGATGATTTTTGCTATGTTCTTTTCTAGAGCTTTAAGGCCCTCAAGAATTGATTTATTAATATTCAAAATAGTGGTGTCATCTGCGAATAGAGTTGAAATCATTTCTTGTAATTATATTTTGTTCTAAATATATTGTATAAAGTATATAGAGAATGGGGCTAAGGATGCAGCCCTGTGAGACGCCTAAATCACTGTAGTAAGGGCCTTTTAGTTCGTCGTTGATTTTAAAGTAAAGATTTTTATTCAACATGATATTCAGGATAAATTTTCTAACGTTTTTCGGGATTTTTAGATCTTCTAGTATCCTTTGCAGGGTTATCGGGTTGACCATGTCGAAAGCTGATTTGATATCAATCAGCACTGCAAATAGATGAGAGTTTTCAAAAAAAGCATGATGTATTTTTGATATGAGATATGCTATACTAGTCGATCATGATTTAAATTTTCTCAACCTATTTTGAGCTTCAGGAATTATATTATTGCTTTCAAGATGATGCATAATTCTTGATTGGATGATTTTTTCCATGACTTTTAATAGACATGAAGCTAACGTAATAGGTCGAAATTTGTTATTTTCTCTTTTGGGGATTAAAACCATTAGGAATTCCTTCGTATTGTGGAAGATTGTGTGTATTAAAAATCTCATTAAAAGTAATGAGTACTAAATTTTTGAAGTTGTTTGGGGTGTTTTTTATCATGGCATTGTCGATTTGGTCTAGACCTGGGGACGATTTTGAGTTGCAGGAATCGATCGCCATTTTTAATTCATTCATTATGAAAGGTTGGTCTAAAAAAGCAGTTTCTGGCGTTAAGTCATCTGAGTTCTCACTTAACACTTCTGGGTGAGGATTATTATTTTCTAAAAGTACAGAAGGACTAGTAAAATCTTTTATGAAATTTTCCATATTTTCAAGCGTTTCTTGATTTGTTTTGGGGAGATATTGGAGTTTCATTGTTGTTGAATTTAGAGATGGTATTTAAGATTTCTAAAATATCCGACTCTCTTGACAGTTTTGTTTCAACATATTTTTTGAAACATTCAGATTTTATTTTTCTTAGTCTTATTTTAGAGAATGCTTCAAATTCTTTTAGTTCGTATAGGGAGTTTAGGAATGGATGCTTTAGCAAGAATTTTTCTAAGTATCTCCTTTTTTTGTTTATTTTGTGTGTTTCTTCGTTTGACCAAGGTGGTGGAGAAGGAGAAATTTAGTAGGTTTTTTTGAGTTTATTTTTTATGTGATTGGCTCTATTACACAGGCCCACAAAATGAAAAAAAATGTCTGAACTTTTGACCGGACATACATATTCCCATGTATTTTTCGACGCTGAATCCGAATCTGTAATAAAAATATAGGGTTTTCCTACCTTTTCTCAGAGTTTTATTGAAAAAACCTCATTTTTTACGGTTTTTTTGCGGTTTTTCGAGTCTAGAAAAAACAAATCATGAGATACGGTTAATTGGACTTCAAAATCGAATTCTACGGGAAAAAATACACGGGAAACCATACCTTCAAATTTTTTTAACGCGATTCTAGTCCTCTGTATGGGGCTGAAAAGATGAGGAAATCGGTGAAAGTCGAAATTTTGCCTAAAATGGATTTAAACAATATTAAAATTTAATCATGCGTCTTTTGAAGAGTCGATAAACATTGGAAATACTATCCTGGGGGTTTTTCAGATTGCTGATCATGAATTTGAAGTCAGATTGTGTAAAAACTACTTCTAGAGGGCGGTGACAAGAACTGTATATGGTAAATTTATCGATTTTTTAAAAATTTTACGTCTGAAATACTAATTTTAGAGTCTTTCACAGCATTGACTGTAAATTCAAGATATTAACTTAGCCTATTGTGTACGTTAAACTTAACATTTTGTCTATGTTTGTCTCTCTCTCTCTCTCTTCCGATGTTTTTTTTAAATTGGCTTACGTTTACGTACACGTTTCTCTTCGAATGACCGATGTAGTGGATTTCTGACACGTTTTTGTCCTTTTTTCGCAGCTGTTTCTCTTTTTATCATCCAGCAGTAATCTGCTAACATGTTGATACCCCAGTTTCCTTGAAATCTACGTTCAAACTCCTTTAAATCTTGGTGAAATCGTTCACCATGCTCTTCACTAAAGTCTCCGTTATTTTCAGGAAACTGATCAACGTGTGAATCAAGAAAATGAAGTTTTAAGTTCATTAGACAACCCAATTTTTCAAAATTACGTACCATTCTTTTCACAATAGCTTTATAATTCGTGTCTTTGGCATTACCCAAAAATTTCGTCGATACCTCTTTAAAACTTAACCATGCTGCCTTTTCAACATCAGTCATGCTTTGTTCAAAGTTTTCGTCTCTAAATAAAGTTCGGATTTCAGGACCATCAAAAATACCTTCATTTAATTTAGCATCAGATTTATGGGGAAATACTTTGCTTATATATTGAAAGCATTGACCGTCCTTGTCCAAAGCTTTAACTAATTGCTTTATCAATCCAAGCTTTATATGCAGAGGCGGTATCAAAATTTTCGAAGGATTAACGAGTGGATCTTTTATAACATTCTGTTTTCCAGGTTCAAACGATTCTCTTGATGGCCAAATTTTCTTTTTATAGTGTTTTTCTCTATCTCTGCTATCAAACATGCATAAATAACATGGGTACTTCGTAAATCCAGATTGTTGTCCAAGTATCATAGATAAAATCTTTAAATCGCCACATATTTGCCATTTATGTTCTCTATATTTTATTTTCGTTAAAAGTAGTTCAAGATTGGAATACTCTTCTTTAAGTACTGTTGAATGTGCTAATGGTATAGGAGCATATTTATTTGTGATATTGAGGAGTACTGCTTTAAGGCTGCGCTTTGATGAATCAATGAATAGTCGCCAATTTTCAGGTTTGTATATGTTGGGTTTCAATTCATCAATAAGACCTTTCACGTCCGTGCAATAAACCATATTAGAATCATTCTTGAAATAATTTCTAAAGCGCTCTTCTCGATTAGGATATGCACATACTTTAGTACCCTTTGTCAACATATTTCGTCTCTTAAACTCTGAAGCCATAAACTCTGATTGTTCCTTAGATAAACCACTCTTTCTAAATAAATCGTTCAGACTTTTTTGATCAAACTTTTCAACAGTTCGTTCTTCACCCTTAGGAATATACTCTTCATCACTATCCAGAGAATGTTCTTCAGGTGAACTTAGATCTTCTTCATTTGATGAGCTTCCGTCTGCGGCAATCAGATTTTCAGTTGTTTCATCTGTCGAGTTTTCATCTACATTTAGATTCCCTAAGCCTGTTGTAAAACTATCTCTCGAATCTTTATTTTCAAAAATATCTATAAAATTCTTGGATGGAAATTCTATACAAGAAGTATTAGGATATACTATTCCTTTTTTCTGTATCTTGTCTAAACCTTGTATCTTTGTTAAACAAAAATAGCAATCATTTTCATCTTTTGGTTCCTTCCACTTTGTAGGTATAGTAAATTTTAATTTGGACCTAGCCTGACTGGTGTTGTATCGATTCATCATGGCATAACATGAAGCACATATATAATGAGGAACCCAAATTTTATCCTGTTGAGAAATCTCAATATCAAAACATTTTTGATAGATAAAATTAATATTATCTGTGATTTTTCTTTTGTTTCGTTGTCCAATATATTCTGAACATACATAACAGAAATTATCTTGAGATCCATTACACGTATGGTTAAAACTGTTATTGGATGTACCAGCGCAGTTTAAAAAAGGTTGAAAATTTGAATTAGCCATATTGTTGAATTAAACCCCACACGCTAGGAATCCTGTTCCGATCGCAGGTGAGTCCGCCGTCCTAGGGGTGATAACTCTCATACCTCCCCAGGCCTAAGTATGAGAGCTTTCCGACTTTGACGAGGACAATGTCAACTCGTCGTCGGACACACTACGGCATCATTCTCACATCCTAGTGCTCCCCTGCAGGACAGCGCGCCTTCGCTGGGTTCGTTACTGCAAAGTATTGAGTACACCGAATCATTCTACACATCCCATTTTCAGGGCAGTTGTCATCGTGACCAATACTTCGCAGCAGCAGGTTTTTTTTTAGGTACCCTTATAGAGTACTGATATATATATATATATATATATATATATATATATATATATATATATAGCTTTGGAAAAAGATCATAAGTCCCATTCGTTTATAAACAATGCTTTAAGATCAATGACAGTGTACAACAGTGATTAACTGAACGGAGCTTTAAAATGAAACCGAATTCATTTCTAAACAACAGTACCCAGTTTTACAACAGAATAAGTATAAATAAAAATTGACAGATCAAATTGTCTCTGACACAAACACACCAAATGAAGAAGATCTAAGTTCACCTGAAGAACATTCTCTGGATAGTGATGAAGAGTATATTCCTAAGGGTGAAGAACGAACTGTTGAAAAGTTTGATCAAAAAAGTCTGAACGATTTATTTAGAAAGAGTGGTTTATCTAAGGAACAATCAGAGTTTATGGCTTCAGAGTTTAAGAGACGAAATATGTTGACAAAGGGTACTAAAGTATGTGCATATCCTAATCGAGAAGAGCGCTTTAGAAATTATTTCAAGAATGATTCTAATATGGTTTATTGCACGGACGTGAAAGGTCTTATTGATGAATTGAAACCCAACATATACAAACCTGAAAATTGGCGACTATTCATTGATTCATCAAAGCGCAGCCTTAAAGCAGTACTCCTCAATATCACAAATAAATATGCTCCTATACCATTAGCACATTCAACAGTACTTAAAGAAGAGTATTCCAATCTTGAACTACTTTTAACGAAAATAAAATATAGAGAACATAAATGGCAAATATGTGGCGATTTAAAGATTTTATCTATGATACTTGGACAACAATCTGGATTTACGAAGTACCCATGTTATTTATGCATGTTTGATAGCAGAGATAGAGAAAAACACTATAAAAAGAAAATTTGGCCATCAAGAGAATCGTTTGAACCTGGAAAACAGAATGTTATAAAAGATCCACTCGTTAATCCTTCGAAAATTTTGATACCGCCTCTGCATATAAAGCTTGGATTGATAAAGCAATTAGTTAAAGCTTTGGACAAGGACGGTCAATGCTTCCAATATATAAGCAAAGTATTTCCCCATAAATCTGATGCTAAATTAAATGAAGGTATTTTTGATGGTCCTGAAATCCGAACTTTATTTAGAGACGAAAACTTTGAACAAAGCATGACTGATGTTGAAAAGGCAGCATGGTTAAGTTTTAAAGAGGTATCGACGAAATTTTTGGGTAATGCCAAAGACACGAATTATAAAGCTATTGTGAAAAGAATGGTACGTAATTTTGAAAAATTGGGTTGTCTAATGAACTTAAAACTTCATTTTCTTGATTCACACGTTGATCAGTTTCCTGAAAATAACGGAGACTTTAGTGAAGAGCATGGTGAACGATTTCACCAAGATTTAAAGGAGTTTGAACGTAGATTTCAAGGAAACTGGAGTATCAACATGTTAGCAGATTACTGCTGGATGATAAAAAGAGAAACAGCTGCGAAAAAAGGACAAAAACGTGTCAGAAATCCACTACATCGGTCATTCGAAGAGAAACGTGTACGTAAGCGTAAGCCAATTTAAAAAAAACATCGGAAGAGAGAGAGAGAGAGACAAACATAGACAAAATGTTAAGTTTAACGTACACAATAGGCTAAGTTAATATCTTGAATTTACAGTCAATGCTGTGAAAGACTCTAAAATTAGTATTTCAGACGTAAAATTTTTAAAAAATCGATAAATTTACCATATACAGTTCTTGTCACCGCCCTCTAGAAGTAGTTTTTACACAATCTGACTTCAAATTCATGATCAGCAATCTGAAAAACCCCCAGGATAGTATTTCCAATGTTTATCGACTCTTCAAAAGACGCATGATTAAATTTTAATATTGTTTAAATCCATTTTAGGCAAAATTTCGACTTTTACCGATTTCCTCATCTTTTCAGCCCCATACAGAGGACTAGAATCGCGTTAAAACAATTTGAAGGTATGGTTTCCCGTGTATTTTTTCCCGTAGAATTCGATTTTGAAGTCCAATTAACCGTATCTCATGATTTGTTTTTTCTAGACTCGAAAAACCGCAAAAAACCGTAAAAAATGAGGTTTTTTCAATAAAACTCTGAGAAAAGGTAGGAAAACCCTATATTTTTATTACAGATTCGGATTCAGCGTCGAAAAATACATGGGAATATGTATGTCCGGTCAAAAGTTCAGACATTTTTTTTCATTTTGTGGGCCTGTGTTATGATTGGCATTGTCATTGTGGTTGCTGCCATTATTTGAGTTAGTATTTGGAGTAGAGGTTGGAGTAGGCAGCTCATCATTTCTTTTGTTTTTAAGTATGTTGATAGTATTTATTTAAAAGCTTGTTATAAACTGGTACTTTTTAGTTAAAGAAAGGTTAATAAATTCCGTCGTTTTGTTGTCTGGATAGATTTGTTCTGTTGTAGCATCGACAAGTGAATGAAATTGTTCCCAGTTTACTTTTTTCGTATTGACTTTATGGATGGAAGAAACGGGGTTAGTTTTTATAGGTTCATTAACCAGCAGTTCAATAGGGTAGTGGTCACTGAACATTTTGTCTGGCATGATTTTTTATGAGGATTTTAGTGTAAGATTAGCAGAAACTATTGTGAAATCTATTGCTGAGAAGGTCGGGTCTTAAATTTGGTTCTGTAAAGATGGTTTAACGATTGTCATGAAACTATCATTCAGTATGGTTAGGTCTGTTTCTGTTATAGCATCTATAAGATTTGTTCCCGATAGAGAGTTGCTTATCGATCCCCATAAGTTGTAATGAGAGTTGAAGTCTCCACCCGTGATTATGTATTTATATTGACAAATATAACTTAATAATTGCTTCCACTCGTCTGTAGAAGTAGTCATGCTTGGAACTCTATAGAGCGAACAAACGAGGAGTTTATCGTCGGAGTTTGCTAAATTGATTTCAATTGCAATCGTTTCGATTGAGTTCTGTTTACGGTAAACTGTATCCATTTTTTTGTAATGTATGTTCGATTTGAGCAAGATGCAGACGCTGCAGCCTATATCCTGGCGACCCCCACTAGAATTTCTGTCTCTTATTAACGTGAAGTTTTTGAATTTCGAGTTTTGTTGAGAACAAGCCATGCAGACACTTTTTCCAAGTAATTATTCATTTTTGCCTTAACCTTTCTCCAAGATTCATCTGAAGCAACAACAGCTATATCATCAGCATATGAAATAATACTATCACTTCCGTGCGTGCGGAATATTCATTTTGTAAAGAATATTTTTTTTGTGTGATACATAAAGCGTGTGTAAGGTGAGAATCTTATTAAGACTCTATAATTATATCTAGTGATATTTAATTATCCAGAGCGTATTAAACGTGCGCTAGCGTTAAGTGCGAGTGTGCTGGGTGACCGTGTGCGCGTTTGTCTAGTCTGTGATTCGTTTATTTTTATAGCATTTTGCCCCTATAGCTTTTCTGTAAATGTAATCTTTAGCTTCCCGCTTACGTTCTCTTGTGCGTTGTGCTTCTTTTCCTTTTTTTTTTGCTTTGCAACGGAGTCGCGTCCGTTAACGCGACTGGCGCCCTATTCATATATTTAGTTTCATTGTAATATTTTTATTATATTCAATAAATCGATTTAACTATTTAACAGCTTTATCCCTATTATTCTGTAACTTGGACTAATTTTAAATATATATAATTAGTGCGGTTACTTGATCCCCATGACCGTTACAATATCCTCATCCCCTTTTTTATTATCATGTTGTCAATTATTTTTTATATTTCCATATTGCTTGTTAGTTTTACAAAAAAAGAATTAAAATTTATTGGAGGGAGATTGAGTGTCCTTCCTTGTAATTTTTCAGTTTTATTACTCAATTTTAGATCTATTTTACAGAAATAAGAGTTAAATATATTAGTTATTTGTGTTGAGTCATCCACTATTTCATTGTTATTTATTTGTATTTTGTTTATTGTATTTTAATCCTGTGATTTCTTGTTTATCTTGCTACTAATAATTTTCCAAAGTTGCTTAGTATTATTGATGTTGTTTATTAATTTTTTATCATGTTAAAATTTTGCTTCTTTAATGATCCTATCAAGCATTTTAGTATATTCTTTATATTCTAGTTTCAATATGCCATTATTTTGATTTCTCCACATTTTGATATACATTTCCTCTTTTTTTTACATAAGATCATTATAGCTTTGGTGATCTATTCTTTCCCAGATTTTGTCTTACAGTTATTATTTTTGATAATATATTTAGATTTATCTACCAGTCTTGTATATCACTTATTAAAAAATCCATTGTACTATCTAGATCCCTTGTATCTTCTATATTATTCCAGTTTTTCAGTTCATGCTATTCTTAAAAGTTTAGTATAGTTGTATCTACACTGTACATTGTTTTTATTGGCGCTGGTTGTCTATTTATTTTTACAAATCACGGATAATGTTCAGTGAATAGTATTAAGAGTTTGAAAGTTTCAGTATCTATACTTTTAGATTTAATATGTATGTTATCTATACATGTTCCTATATTTCCTACATCCTTATCATTTGGTCTAGTTATGCCTATAAATCCAGAAAAAAAATCTTTTTCAAGCATATTATTTAACATTTTTTGACTAAGTAATCATTTTTAATATATTGATATTAAAATCTATTATTAAATGATTTTTAATATTTTTTTTGTATTGTAACGGTTTTTTCTCGCGTTGCAAAAAAATTTACTTTAACTAACCACTAAATTTAATTTTATTTGCTTTAGTAAAACCTCATCAACGCTATATCATTCGAGTCTGGAATCGCGCACGTTCGTGTGCTTTGACGGATTTTATTTCATTTACCCCCACCAGTAAACATTCAGCGCTCGAACTATTGTTGTATTTACACTGAACTGCTCTGTTACCATACCTATCTAATAATGTGCGTCGCATATTTTAGACCGCTGTAGTTTTAACCTCGCGAACAATAATAGTTCTGGGATTTATAGAACCGCTGCCGTTACGGATTTTTTTCGGTGTTCAGAGTCGCTAAAAAATATGAGAATTTTACGTTAAATACTACAATGCGAACTCCAATGTACTAGCTAGTTAAGTATTAATGATCGACAAAAATCTTGTTTAATATCCTCGTTGCTTTCTGTACTCGTTGCATCTCTCTCTTTCCCTCTCTCTCTCTTACCTGATCGAGAGACAAGATACCGCTAGCGTAAATTTCCTTCATGATGCAGGTATTAATTATACCACACTAAACCACTCAATGCTCTACAGGTATTAAATATAAGACTAATCATAAGGAGCGCGGAGGCGTCGACGTAAGTAAGGAGAACCCGGTTTTAATTTACTTAAGTTTATGCAAAATAAATTATCTGATGACATATTTTAATAGAAGACAAAATTAATTTATTATAAGAAAATTAAGTATAATTTTATAAATGACGTCGGAAATATTTAGTTTAATTGTTGTAAAGATATAAGTATATATATTTCATCACAATAATACGAATAAATAGAAAGTCAGGATAAAATAAAAAAAGACAGAAAATAAGGAAGACGTGACGCGAACTGAATTTCGCTATGGCGCAAGAACGGCTGTATGCGCCTTTCTTTTTTTTACAAGAAAAATTTTCTCGAGAAAGAAAACTTTCAATCGGTGAAACCTACCGTCCTACGCATAAACGTCCCAACTAATAAAAATTTAAAATAAATGAAAAAGTTTTAGTGAATTTTGGACTAACCAGGAGAGGCTATGAGCTTCGGGTCACAGATCTTGACGAAACTTTGGGATATATTTTTAGGTACCAAAATATGAGTAAAGCCAGAGCGGTACAGTCTAACGCTTCGAAAAACTGAAATTATAGACGTTTCCAATCTTATTTGAAGAAAAATGTAAAAAAAAGCTCCTAATTGAAGTGTGAATAATCCAGTCTAGAAATGTCTTTAATAAATTAACAGGGACTGAAATAAAAGTACAGAAAGCAAGCTTTAATTTGCCGTTTTCAGAATTGAAAAATAATAATTAGAACCAGAGATATATTCGTTCAAAGTTAAGAAGCAAGAAAGTACCAAAAATCACAAAATCACTGTCCTTTAGAATTTAGATGATTTACGTATTTATTCCTGAAATATATATATATATATATATATATATATATATATATATATATATATATATATATATATTGCACGAATAAATACGTAAATATATAGAAGTAAAAAGAAGGTAAGATATTCAGAACAAGTTTAGTCAAATGATATAATAAAGAATATTCACAGTGATTGATATTTATTATTAGTTAATCATAATAATAGCAATAATAATAGTAGTAACAATAATTATAATGATTGTAATTTCAGGAAAATCAGCGAAATTTCACATCAACTTGCGTGGTCAAAAAATAGAAAATAAGTTTAAGAATATGTTTTAATTAGTACAATAATAAAGTTACAAATAAAAAAGTCATAAATATTTATTTTTATTGACGAAATTGCTATCTTGAATGAAAGAATGAAAAATTGATTTTTTTTATAAATATAAAAAAATCAATTTTTCATGTATTTAATAAATATCGTTAAAAATGTTAAACAAATGTTGTTCAAATAAACAACTCTTTTTATTCAAACAACTTTTAACGTGTGGGGTCCGGGACTCCAACCAGAACCCAGCACAGTATAGATGAGATGAAAGTATAAGTTGTTGAGGTTATAAATGAGTACACAAAAGATATATGGTTTAAGCGTATATTAGCTGAGACCAGGGATACAGTTGGTAATCGAGTGAGAGAGTGAACGCTCGCATGCTAACACGTTAACTCGTCTCTAGGGGGTAGGGTCGTCTGTATAGTATATGATTGGTTACTTATACTACTTCACACATACACATCCCCGCACTACTCCCTCTTTTTTTTTATTTAATTGCACTCACTTGTGCCACTATTATAATAATTCAATCGCACCCTGGTCGATTACATACATTGCATTCTAGTACTTACGTACTCTCATTCATTCCGTGCGTAACTATATTTACATAATTGGCTATTAAAAAGATTATGTCTGACTCCATACATTTTACATTTAGTATTTGACATAATTAATACAAATTTAGATTTTTTGCTTTACACATAGCTGAATAAAATTATTGATATTCGCATGGTTTTACCATTGAATATTTTTGATACGCACTACAATGTTTATTTAATATTTATTATTGCACTCCGTGCTTAATTGCACTTACATATTCTTATACGCTTATTTGCGCTTATTGCTTTAATCATGCCGGCATCATTACTTTATTCATGCATCATTCCAAGTGTACAATCACACTTATTCAATGTCATTCTATGTGCCTAAATGCACTTATTTATATATCACTTATGTGCTTAGTTACACTTGTATCACATTACATGCGCTTGACGCCCTCAATATTTATTTAATACATTATATATGCAGTCCTAGCATTTAATACATTTACAATAATTTTTATAAAATTTATATACATTTATATGCGTATGCACTAAGACTGTGAATAATACACTGCATGTGCAAAAATTTCATTTTTAATACATTTTTAATTGTTATTTTGTGCAATTAATACGCTCAGATTTATAAAATAACTTTTTACAATACTTTACAGTTTAATTACAATATTTGTGCGTTTAATACGCTCATACAATTATACATTATTACACACTGCGCAAACATATGTTACTTGCGCTAAATGCGTTGAATGTCAATCTAAATCTTACAATTTGTTGTTGCCAACCATAAAAAAATTATTTATATAACATATATTTGCACTCACACATTTCTGACATTAGTCACATTCATACTTGCACTCTCACACGTATACGCACTATCACTACACTGAGTTTATAGTTCTCTTCGCCTGTGTTCTGCTCTTCGGCCTAACACGGCTACCTGTAGATGATGCGGAGCAATTCCTCGTCCTGAGCAATCCTTGCTCCCTTGTTCCTTAAAAACCTGCGGAGATCCGCAGTCATCCTCATCTTGCATTTCTTAGTGATGAAAGAGAACTCCTCTGGGTAATTCGAAATCAGCCTCTGGATGATGCCGAGATCGAACTGTCTATTGTTTCTGTTGTTCTTACCCAGGAAGTTATAGATGGTGATTTCCTTCATCTTGTCTTTTCTCAAGGACGAAAGAGACTCTTGGATCTCCACATGATATTGCATCTTAAATGAATGCAGGCTGATGGTATCCTCGAACCTAAGCGGCTCCAGGGCGGGGGGGGGGGGGGTGAGGCCCGACAAGTTCCCAAGACGAAACATCTTCGGAGGATCTCGGAAGATAAGCTCTGGGTGACATATTGGTTGCCCTCCAAGCTGAGCTATTCCAATTCAAAATTGTCACGCGATTTTGGCTTGCAGACAAACGGGAGCTCCTCCGTTAGAAACTTGCTGTATGAATAATGGAAGACTCTCACCCTGCTCCCACAATGAAAAAAACAGTCAAGCAACCTCCATATGTGCACCTCCTTGTCAATGTTGTTGCAGCCGTGCACGTACAACTCCCTAAGGGTGTCGTTTCCTTCAAGAAACTTAAAAAGGTGCTCGACCATCAGTGCCCTGCACTCCACCAGCGGCAAAACGATCAGGCCCCCGAGTGCGGTTCCACTGAGCATTTTTTGCCTGATTAAGTTATTGCTGTAAATGCTCAGACTCTTCATATCACAGAATTCCACTTCAAGTAACCCCGTGGCCGCTCCCAGGATGACGTCGCTCACGGTGAAGGCCTGGCTAAGCTTCTCTAGTATTTGCTGCGGTACTTTTACCATACGGAGGTCCAAATGCTCTAGATGAGGTGTTGTACCGTCTGCTCTCCTTTGTTTCTCTATGACCCCGCTCAAAAACTCGACGGGGTCGACCTCCACTGGTTCCCTCATGAATATGCTGGAAAAATAAAACTTTCCAGCATTCTGCCAGGCGTATCTCCATCCGCCAGTGCCACGGTATCTTTCGTTGCCAGCGTCGAACTCCAGTGTGCCCAGATGGTAGCCAATCCTCTTGTGTCTCTCCAGGGCATTAATCAGACCATACTTGTCAACGTTCTCAAGATTACTCAATATATTTTCCAATATAGTTGGGAACCGAAAAGCCACAATCGGCGAATCAGGCGACCCTTTCGAGTCGTTGACTCTTACCTCCGTCTTATCCTCACACACAATTTCCTGGTGTGGTCTCGCCCTTATGTATTTGGTTCGCGTCTTGCTATCCTCCGCGTTCCTTGACTCAAAAAACTTTATTCAACATCGTGTTGCCCTGGAACCTGACACACGAGGCAAATCTCTTGAAGGCGAGAATAGCCGATGCCTGGCCACCCCTGTTACACACAGTCTTGATGTCGTAGTCGTTCTGATCCCTCTCCCGCAGCAGTTTATCTACCGACGTCTTTCTGGAGTTCTTGTGTAGATTAAAAACAAAAAGTTCTTTGACAGGCTGGTCATTAATAAATAGGGTGGGCACACGGTATTCCACCTGTTCGCGTGCCATCATCATGTTGCGCTAAGCTGCCCTTCGCAGGGCGTTCTCACGGGTCGTGTAATAGCTTTGAAATTGCTCCTCGAACTCGTCGAAGGCAATCTCCGCCAGCCTCAGTTCATGCTTGTATGCCATGTCTCCTGTCTGTATGATACGGCGAGAGAGGTCTGCCTTGATCCTTGGGACTTCTTACATCGTTGCAAAACACAGGTGCACTAACATTGAGAAAGGAAGCACACTAAAGTTTATCGGAAATAAGGTCACAGAGGTGTTCCTATAAAAGAGGAACTCAGTCCAGTAGGAACGCACCAAAGCTACCTGAAAAAAAAAGAAAAAAATGAACATTAATACACATAATAAATAACATATATACATAAAAAAGTTACAAAAAGAAAAAGAAATAATAAATTAATGTGATATAATTAGTGTTACGTCCTTACTCATACTTCAATCATTCTTTATTTTCCTACGGTACTTAAAACTACTTACAAAAGCGGGCGGAGCATGGTTCCCTACATCAGCGCTAACATCGAACCTAACTACTTTTCTAGTCGCAGCCTATTTATAGTCCTTTTTAAGGATGCTGTCGGTTCTTTTTCTTCTCTTTAAAATGTTAGGCATGTATCTCTCTTTCTTTGATCTTTAAAGAACCGCACTTGGGTTTTCAATGCTCCTGCCTTCGTCACTCTATGCAATATTGGCAGTGTGCGGCTGACTGACCGTTGTCGATTCATCCAAGTCACGATTTTACTGGTGTACTTCAGCCAGGGTTGCCTCGTCTACTTGATCGATTTCGTCCAAGACTTCATCTGACCGCTCTTCTACTGCGCTCTGCACATCTGCGCTACGGTGGACTTCCACCTCGACCAGCATTTCTTCTTCTTATGATGAGTTTTGCGAGGCGTTATTGTTGTACAATGGCGGTGTAAGCGGATGCCCTTGCTCTGGTGCATTCTCCTGCACTGGCTGCTCGACCGGAGTCAACTGCTTCTCGCTTCTTAAACAGAAAGCTGGCTTTAATCTATTGGTCGATACAACCACGTTCCTACTATTTTTCTCTATGGTATAATTCCTACCACCATCTTGCCTCGATATGACTCTGTGAGATCCTGTGTATGGATGCGTGAGGGATAATTTAACCGCCTTTACTCTTTCGAAAACATGGGTGCAGTGCGCCAACTCTTTAAATATTAATGGCTTGATTGCACAATGGTGTGCAGCGGGTACTGGCTTAACTTGCATCATGTACTACTTAAATTCCACCAGAAATTCGCCAGAATCATACGCACTGATTTCACGGAACTCGCAAAGATCATCTGGTACTGTCAATGTTGTACCATGTAGAAACTCAGCTTGGCTCGCCCCCGTATCTAATCTTAAACGAGTGCGTAACCCAAGCATGACAGTAGGCAAAACTCTAGTCCACTCTGCAGTGTCCGTGTGGCACATAATTGCGGCTTTAAGATCTCGGTGTCATCTTTCGACGATACCATTGGAGGCTGGGTAGTATGGTGTTGTTCTAACTTTCTTACACCCAATATAATTTAATAGTTGTTTAAACAACTGCTCCTCGAATTGCCTTCCTTGATCACTCGTTATGATCATGGGTGCGCCAAACCACGCCACCCAATGGCCACCTTGAAAATCTGTCTATCATTGATAGAATATATCTGTATCCTTCACATGATGGTAGTGGGCCCACAAGATCCACATGAACATGAGTAAAGCGAGCGTCTGGCTCGTTGAACTTAGCAAAAATTCATCCTCGCGAGAGATTTTTGATTTTTGACAATCAATGCATGACCTGCACCATGCTGCTATCTCCCGGTTCATCTTGGGCCATACGTATTGCTGTCTAATCAGCTTAGCTGTTAGTTTGCCCGAAGGATGCGAGTTTTGATTGTGAAAAAGGTTAATGACATCCTGCCTTAATTCTTTGGGAACGTAAGGGCAGAAAACTTGATCTACCAACTCGACGTATGGAATGGTCCTTCCAGCTCCCCACTGGAGCCTAATTAACTTGAGAGGGTGATTAGGATTTTCTAAAATCGTTTTTAATTCTTAATCCTCTAGCTGCTTTTTTGCTAACTCTTCTAATGAGAAAAGCGTGGGAAACCTTACATCCTCAATTCTGGATAAGGAATCTGCTACCGTGTTATCTTGACCGGGCAAGTAACATATCTGCGTGCTAAATTCTGCTATGTACGATAGCCTCCTACTACGAATTGCAGGGCAATCCTCTGCATTTTGCGAAAGCGCATATACTAGCGGCTTGTGGTCGGTATAAATTTTAAACTTTCGACCCTCTAGATAATACTTAAAATATTTGAGCGCTTCGTATATAGCTGATAATTCCTTATCTAAAACACAATTTCTTTGCGCGGGCGTAAATTTTTTAAAGAAGAAAGCTAACGGTTTCCATGAGTCATTTACTCATTGCTCTAGGGATGCACCCATCGCGAAATTTGAAGCATCCGCCACGACTCTTACTTCTGCATTTTCTGCTGGGAACGCAAAGTAAGCTACTTCTGCTAATTCTTTTTTTGTTTTTTCAAATGCGTTCTTAGCTTCCTTTGTCCATACTACAGGGCGTTTATCTTTTTTCTTAATATCACTAATTAATGCATTTAAATGGTGCTGCGTTTCGGCTGCATGTGGTAAACATTTCATATAAAAATTAATCATGCCTAAATACCTACGCATATCATCTTTAGTCTCTGGCTTTGTGAATTCCGTTATGGCTTTAACTTCACTTGGGTCTGGACGGAACCCTTTTCCGCTTACCTGGTGTCCAAGGAATATTAACTTGAGAACACCGAACTTGCACTTGCCACGTTCAGACGTAAATGAAACTTAGCGAGCCTCTCAAACACCGTCTTTAGATGTACCTCGTGCTCCTCTGGCGATGAAGATGCAACGAGAATATCATCTACGAACGCAAATGCAAAGTCTTAATCTCCCAGGGCAAGATTGACTTACCTCTGAAAGGTTTGAGCGGCGTTTCTGGACCCGAACGTCATCACAAGATACTCAAAAAGGCCGAAAGGCGTAACGACTGCAGTTTTTGGCACATCTTCCGGAAAGATTGGTATTTGCAAAAACGCTTGCTCGAGGTCCAGTGCGGTGAATATACTTTTATTATGCAAATTACTTGTGAAGTCATATAAACGCGGCAAGGGATACCTGTCAGGAACCGTAACGTTATTTAATTTACGATAATCTTCGCAAATTTGCCAGCTGCCATCTTCCTTGGGTACCATATGGATGGGCGTAGTCCACGGACTTTTCGAAGGTCTACAAATTCCCTTCTTGACCCATTTTTCAAATGCCTTCTTGGCGGCCTTAAGCTTCTCTGGTGGAAGTCTTCGTGGCCTTTGTACAACGGAAGGACCCGTCGTCTTAATATAGTGGTATACACCCCTGTGTTTTGCCGGCAAGGGATCTTCTATACCAACAATTGAAGGATATTGACTTAATAATTTAACGTACTTATTTCCCGGGTCTACGATCGATACTTGAACTAAGGTGACGGTTTTGTTGAACCTTTTCATGGACTCTTGCGTCTCACCATCCACCAGTCTTCTTCTCGTAAGATCTGGTAGTAAATGGTACTGTTTGAGCATATCACCGCCTCAAATTATATATGGCACGTCTGCCACGATGAATGTCCAACTGAATCGCTTATTTTTAAACCCTAGGTCTAATTGCATATGGACTGTAATATATGTGCTTATTTGCGTATTATTAGCGGCATACAATTGGAATTTGACAGGTTGCTCGCGTTGACCTTTGTTTTTTGGAATAAGTGAAACTTTAGCGCCCGAATCTATTAAAAATGTTTTTTCCGAGACTCTATCTTTAATGTGGAGACGTATTGACTCGATACCGAATGCGCACGCCTCATCTACGCGCTGGTCTTGAAGTTTAACAGCTTATTAGACTCTACTTGTCTATTCGGACTCCTGGTATTACTTTTCGGTTTATAACTATTACTTATTTTAATATTTTTATTTACAACGTCCGAATTTTTTCGCGCGCAGGGTTTAATACATTTATAGGCTCTATTGCCAAATTCAGCATGATATTTACAAAATTTATTCGCGGGTCTACTCCTATTCCTATCTCTACTATCGTGATCGCGGGATCTCGGTCGTCTCTCATTGGCGTAATCGCACTTCTTATTTAACTGATCGTGAACGACCGCTTCTATTTTAGCTATTACTTCCGCGTCGTTTTTGACTTTTTCGACCGCGCTTATCTCTTTTTTGCTTTCTTGCAAGTTTTTGTACACTTCATCTGCGTGCCTGACAAGCAGCGCTTCGTCTGTATCTGGACGGTATCCAGCAAAATAATATTTAATAGTTGGCGAGAGGTTATATCGAGCACCATCTGCCATGGAATCCGGCCTCTTGCTGTGTTTAGTATTTCGCTTAAGAATAGTGAAGGTTTCTTATCTCCCATCTTATAACCAGCGAACAAGATCTTAAATTCACTTTCAGCGGATCTTTCGTATTTTTCTTATAAGTGTTTCTTTAACCCTTCGTATCTCTGTCCCGGCAGCAGTAATTTAGTAATCTTGGACGTTTCGTAGGTTACGCTTTTGTCAAGATTAGTAACCACCGCGTAGAACTTCGAGTTATCATCAATCGGCCCTAAAAGGTTAATCTGACTTTCGAAGATGTTAAACCACGTATCCGGGCCGTATTCCCAAAATGGTAAGTTAATATTTCTAATACCATGATGGTAACTGTTGCCACCTATACCCGGTGTAGGTGTGGGAACTGCTCGGTTGGTCTCTACGGCGTCTACTTGCCTATGGTTATCTGCTATCGGTATGAGGCCTGCCGATGATATGTTGCCTCCTGTCGGTATGTTACCGACCGCGTTAGTATTACCGACCATAGCTACAGAGTTTCTTTCAAAATAGGGTTTCATAGGGTCAGGAGCGCCTACTTTTGCCTTTAATAAGTCAATCTCATTAAGCATTTATTCTACAAATTTATCGCGTTCTTCTTATTTCGCGAGCAAGGCTTTATTCTCTTCCGTATATTCATCACGTAATTGATGCATTCTCTCGCGGTGTATCTTATCTTGCGCTTTAAAAAAATCTTCGCACCTACTTTCTATTTGCGATCTAGTTGCACCTTTTTGCGCGGCTCCCCCCACTGCCCCAAGCGGACTACTTTGCACTTTTTGCAATCCTAACCTTCTACTATCGACCTGTTCTTTAAATTTATCATAAGAATTGGGTATTGAATCGTGCTTTAAATTATCCTCTATAATCTCATTTACCCTAGCATTCTCAGTGATATTAAGCGCGCTCTTGTTTTCAACGTGCATATCAGTACTCATTTTGCGCGTGCTATTCGTTAAATGAATCAGGAAAAACGCGTCAATTAAGATGCTCAAATGCGCTTTGAAAACGATCTGTCAAAATAATTAATCGATCCAAAAAAAAATTAAAAACTACTAATAATAAATAATTAAATACGCAATTGCAACACGAATGGTTATAAAATAAATAATTGAAGATCCATGATTTTAATAAATAAATAAACACTCAGAACGGAAAGTTACAAAAACTATGTACAATATAAATAAATTATTTACGACACAAAATAAAATTTCTTTCGCGAACTTTCTTTGTTTTTAAAATTTTTGAACTTACTCCTTTCTCAGTGTGCTTCGCATTAATTTTCGCACTCATTACTAATTTCACGTTCATAACAATTTTACAATTTATACTTAATATTGTTTTATTGACACCGACAGCCTGCACCTATAAAAGAGCCGAAAAGCCAGTAGACACAGAACTAACAGGACATCCTTTGCTGCGCAAGACGATATGTGTGCAATAATTCGCTGTTCCGATTGACTCGATTGACCCAGAGGCTCGTACCTATAAAAGAGGCGAAAAGCCAGTAGGCACTTACCCCCAAAACGCTCTTTGTCGCACGAAACAGCATCAAATTGTTGAAAAAAAGTAAATATTTTATACTCTTTCCACGTGTTAAATATATATACATTTATATGTACATAACTTAACCGAGAAAAGAGAAAGAAAACCCACGAACTGACTATCAAGTCGATTTACTCTTGATTTTCGTCTATTAATATGTTTTATAACAATTATTTGCTCGTTACCATGCTCCGCCCATGCACACAATACAATAGATTACATATGACATGCGCGCAGTACTTTGATCGCAATTGCTTTTCGAAACTGTGTAGAATCTTTCTTATGATACCTGTACGCGACTTAACTGCGCGTTATAGCGTATCTTACAATTTATGTACTCTTAATTTTCTGTGCACTGTACGCGACTTAACATGCGCCCAACAGTATACAGAATTCTTAGACTATTTGCAGCTGATGCAGACGAGAAGATTAATGCTTCTCTCTGCGCTGCCAAATAGTTCTTTTATACGAAAATCAGCCTCAACTTATTACCATTACTACTCCTGAATAGAGCGGCGTGCTACTTCGCTTCCTCTCGTTAACCTGCCGGTCAGCGGTAATGGCTCTCCATGAGAGAAGATTCCTCGCGACACGGCTTGAAGTTCTTGCAGAGAACGTGTCCTTGAAGAACTCGGTGTCACCAAATGTGGGGTCCGGGACTCCAACCAGAGCCTAGCACAGTATAGATTAGATGGAAGTATAAGTTGTTGAGGTTATAATTGAGTACACGAAAGATATATGGTTTAAGCGTATATTAGCTGAGACCAGGGATACAGTCGGTAATCGAGCGAGCGAGTGAACGCTCACATGCTAACACGCTAACTCGTCTCTAGGGGGTAAGGTCGTTTGTCTAGTACATGATTGGTTACTGATACTACTTCACACATACACATCCCCACAAACGCACTGACAAACATTGCAATAAAGAATATTCATTTATTTACAATAACAAAAATATTTTTGTAATAATTCTATTGAAATATCGCATGATTTTTTTTTATTGTAACTTCCCAAGTAACCTTTTCGTTACGGCAACCACCTTCTCTCAGTTGGGCCACCTTCGGCTGCCGAAGTCGGGCCGCCATATGGGTGAGGCGTGGTGGCGAGCGTGGGCCTACGACGGCTAGCCGAAAATTGTATAGATTTTGTCATAACATCGATGTCTATCTTACATAACCACAAAATATTTTTTATTGTGTTATCATGCGATGTAAACACTTTTTTTAATTGACAATTATTAATAAGTGATTAAATTAATAAAAATAGTTTGCTTTTGACTTGCCTTGAACTCGTTTAAAATTAATTTTAAAATTCTGCCCAAATACACGGACAAGGACAACCTAAAACCAATTGATAAAAACATGGTAAAAAACTACTTTTTCTCGTGTGAATGAGAACTAATTACCATAGATAATATAATCTAGTTATTTAAGTAACTCGAGCTATTCATATTCTGTCGAGTAACTTATATTTTCTCGAGTGATTTATATTTTTTCGAGTGCTCAATTTATTCGATTAATTCATATTTTTTCTGGTATTCGAGAAAATTGAGCAATTCATATTTTTTTCAAGTACTTGAGTAATTCGAGTAATTCATATTTTTTCGAGTACTCAATTTATTCGATTAATTCATATTTTTTCTGGTACTTGAGGAAATTGAGTAATTCATTTTTTTTTCAAATACTCGAGTAATTCATATTTTTTCGAGTACTTGGAACGAAAATTCGAGTAACCCTCAAGTGCAAGTACCCAATTGTCGAGTCAAGTTTTTTCTTAGAGTTGAAGCTGAGTATTCGAAACCGTCAAGTACTCGACAAAAATATGAACTCGAATAACCAGTATTACTCGAATAACTCGAGTTACTTGAATTTTTTCACTAAAAGTATTTTAAAAAGTAGACAGTTGCTTGAACAGTCAATCGATTGGTCACCATTCGAAATCAGCTGAATGTTTATACAAATAATTGTGCACAAATTTTACGATTTTATAAGCTAGCTTCGGCTGCCCTTTGAGGGCCCCCTTTCACCGCTACGCCTCACGTCGATTCGGAGCCACTGCGGCGACAATTCGGCAAGAGTTTTGGTGCCACTGAGGGTGGTTCGGCACCGACTTCGGGCCCCCTGCACACTGAAGTGAAAAGTTTACTCGGGTTTATTATTGTACTAATTAGAAGATATTCTCATACTTTTAGCGATTTTTATTTTTTGAGCGTGCGAATTTACGTAAAATGTCTCATATATTTCAGCAAATAAGGGTCGTACAGAACTCTACGACCTCATTTTAAACGTATTCGTAAGGACTTTTTAATAGTATATTGGCAATTTAATTTTGAGTACTTGCCTGGAAAATATTACAACTTAAAAATTGAAAGAAAAAAATTTTTTTTCCGCATGTGTTTAAATTTAAATCATTTTACGGAAAATGATGGTAGAAAAATTTTACACCGCTAGTTTTATAGGTATTTTGCTTAACTTGAAATTTGTTTTTTAGTTTTTTTTTGGGTTCAAAACTGATCGAGATTTAGCGAATTTTGTTCAAAAAAAGGATCTTTTTTATTTTTCCGATATCTGCTTGATTACAGGAAATACAGAAAAATGCCAAATAAAAAAAGTGTATTTTTGTATGTAGAATAAGCTTAAGGACGTTCGGTACAGTTAGCGGGGGGAAATCTTTGCGGGGTGAAGGGAAATGAGTAGCGAGTGAAGAATTGGCAACGTCGATTTTCAATGTGTATGTGTCTGCTGTCTGCTGCTGGTAAGGCCTGTACCGCGGTGTGCATGTGCGTAGTGAAATTTATTTTTAATGAAACAGTAAGTATATTGTTATTAAAAAAAAAAATTGCTAAAAAGTGAATATAATAAATAATTCAAATTTTTAATAAATGTATTCATATTTATAGATAAGATTATCGTAAAAATGACCAAAACCAAAGATTATAACCTCGAAACTTCAAAAAACGATAAAGGGACAGAAATTATTAAATTCAAAGGAAAATTTGCCAAAAAATACAAAGTGCAAAGATACTTGAGAGCTAAAATGTTAAACCAATTGAAAAAAGAAAAAACTATTTGCTCTGAACAAAAAGATATTCCTGTTGATGGTGAGAGAGTGATCAATGTAAAAGCCATGTCCAAGAATATGTTTTGTGAAAAATGTCAAGATAAATTGACTTTATGTGATATTCAAGGAGAAACAATTTATGGATTAGGATCAATTTTTGATGTCAAATGCCCCAAATGCAATCACGTGACAAAAGTAAATTCAAGTGAAAAGTATCGCAATCCAGCGAGAAAAGGAACTTCATTTGCAATAAACACTAAAGTATCTATTGGTAAGATATTTATTACATGTCCATTCAAATTTTTTTGTTTGAAAAAAGGTAAAGTTTGCTTAACTTTTTTAGGAGCATTGAATGCTGGATTAGGACCAACCAAAACAAATAAACTTTTAAAAACAATTGGTTTACCTGGGATTAGTGAAAAAACTTTCAAAGTACACGAGCGTTTGGTGGGACCAATCATTGAAAAAGTTGCCAAGGAATCTTGTATCGAAGCTGTGACCCTTGAAAAAGAATTGACAGAAAAGAACACAGAAGAATTGAAACTGTGTCTGTAAGTTTTTTTGTCAATAACTGTGAATACAAACATCTGTTACATGTATCTTATTCGATGAAACATTTTTTATCTTTATAATTTTAAAAGCTGAATCTGATTTTACTTTTTATTTTTTATTTTTTTTTTATAAATATTTTAGAACTTTTAATTTATTAGTGATCAAATTATACACAGTAATTTTAAGGTTGATGAATGCTATTATATATATATATATATATATAAAATTGTGAGTGTACTTGTGAACATATCAGTATTGCTGGATGTAAACAATATTTTATATTTATTTAAGCAATTTTTTTTACAATATAATTTTGCTATTCTTTATTTTTATAATCAACGTCTATTTACGGTTTATTTTTATTAACATTTTTTAAATAAGTAAAAACAATCAATACAATTAAATATGTTAACTGATTTTTACAATTTTATTCACTTGAAATTATTATGAAAAATTAATATTTATGATATATGTTTATTATACAATAAATTTTTTTGCTACCTTAAAAATAGATTTATTTATTTTTCCTCTCGATTTCCATTATATTTAGTCCTCCTCAACTTCAAAATGGGTTTATTGTGACAACTAAAAAAGCAACAGACGGTGAACAAGAAAAGAAAATTACTAGGCTTTTTGCTAGCTATGATATGGGCTGGAGTCAGAGGTCAACTGGTCACCAATATGATAGCTTGAATGGATTTTGTACAATTGTAGGCTATATGACTGATAAAGTACTTGATTTCTGTACAAAAATAGAAAATGTAATATTTGTGATACTAATTTTAAAAACGGAGTAAGAAAAGAGCATGACTGTAGGCTTAACCATTACGGTACCGCGAAAGCTATGGAGGCTGAAGGTGCAGTTCAGCTCATAGCAAACAGTACAATTTTAAAAGATGCCGATGCTGAAATCGGTGTATACATTGGCGATAATGATAGTTCGGTCGAGTCTGCTCTTCAAGAAACTTTAAATTATACAATTTTAAAACAATGTGATATCAACCATTCTAAAAAAGGTGTAAGTAATATGCTATATAAGTTACGAGAAAAGAAAAATATTGATGTTGACGGCGAACTAACTCACGATGCTATTGCTTATTTGAAAGATACTTTTGCCACGATTATAAAAAAAATAAAAATAATAAGACAGCTATTGAACGGGATTTGAGGAATCTGGCCTACCATGTTTTTGATAAACACGATAATTGCGGAACATTTTGTAAATACACAGAAGACAAAGAAAATTATGATAATAGTAGACATATGAAAAATCCTACTTTATTCAAACATGTAAACAAATTGTTTTCTGATTTAGCTGACAATGCATGTAAATTTGTACTCGCTGCTTCGTCAAATACTAATGAAAGTATAAATAATAAAATGGCTAGTTATTGCCCAAAGTCGATGTCATATTCCACATCAGAATCAGCAGACTACAGATTTGCATGTGCTGTTGCGCATAAAAATTTGGGATCGGATTATGTATTAAAAGTATTTGAAAAAATGAATCTGACATATACTAAGAAATTGATACATTATTGTGCTTATGCTAAAAAAAAGGCTATCAAAAGACTGAATCGAGAATCTGAGCCTCGTATAAAAGCTTTAAGAAAATATAATAGTATAAAAAAAAAACAATTGAGAAATCAAAAAGAAAAAAAATCTAATGACACCTACTGTTCTGATATGACACTTTTAGACATTCCTATAAACGAAAGAAATATTTTCCAAGAAATTGAAAACAATTTGCATTACAATACCGAAAATGTGGCGTATGTATTTTTTGATTTGGAAACTGGAGGTTTTTTCCTTGCAAAAAGATATCCTTCAAATAGCCATGAAAAGTGAAAAGAATGTTATGTCTATTTACCTCACACCAATTAAAAATATTGATTCAACATCAACTGCAGTTACAGGTTTGTCAAAAAATGGAAGACAATTATTTTTGCATGGTTTTTTTCACCCTTTTATAATTTTTTTTTTATAGAACAAATCAGAGGATCGTTACGAAATTTGGTGTGAAATAAATTAATATTATTTCCTATGACATAAAAAAAAATTAGCGACATTCATCATGCCAATTTCCTTAAAACTCTGTTTTCAGGTATTGTTCCATAAGAGTACGTGTTAAAATGACCATATTTTAAAATTTAATATCTCAAAAACGAATCAGAAGAATGACTTGAAATTTGACCTAGTATTTTATAATAACAATATAAACGTCTGGTAAAAATTTCAAGAAAATTCATTGTGGGGAAGCTTTCTGTACCGAACGTCCTTAAATTTTCTCAAAACTTTTTGTGTATTTTAATTTTTTTGATATTGTTGCGGTACTCTTATACATATATATAAGAGTATGGTATACATGTATATAAAAATAGCGCAAGAATATTGAAAAAATTAAAATGCACAACAAGTTTTCAGAAAATTTAAGGTTATCCTACATATAAAAATACACTTTTTATTATTTGGCATTTTTTTGTATCTCCTAGCAAATATCGAAAAAATAAAAAAGACCCTCTTTTTGAACAAAAATCGCTAAATCTCGGTCAATTTTGAACCTAGAAAAAAAATAAATTTCAAGTTAAGCAAAATACCTTTAAAACTAGCGGTATGAAATTTTTCTACCACCATTTTCCGAAAAATGATTCAAATTTAAACACATGCGGAGAAAAAAATTTTTTTTTCAATTTTCAAGTCGTCATATTTCCCAGACAAGTACTCAAAATGAAATCGCCAATATACCATTAAAAAGTCCTTACGAATACGTTTGAAATAAGTGGTTGTAGAGTTCTGTACGACCCTTATTTGTTGAGATACAAAATTTTTTAATTAGTACTTTTTTTTTCAAGGGTGGCTTCGTTTTATTGGACCCCATTTTGTGAAATGTCCCATATATATATGCGAAATTTCACACCAACTGAAAGAGCAAAAAAATAAAAATCGCTGAAACTCTGAGAATATATTGTTTATTACCCAAAATATGTAAAAAAAATTTCAAGGATCTAGATTGAAGGTATCAAGAGCTATGGATCCTTGAAATTTGAAAATTTTTCAAAATTTTTAGAAAAGTTCAAATTTTATCATTTTTTTTCTAAAATTTTTGATGTTTTAGAGGAAAATTCATAAAAATACTTCTTGTTGTAAATGAAGAGGAGAGTTAGCATGATTTCTTACAGACCCTAATTTTGAAGTTTTCTATTGGTTCTTATATGTATTACATGGTAATTGAAATTACTTATTGTTCGACACTTCAGAAATTGCTTTTCGCGGGCTTATTTTTTTCTATTTTACATGAACTTTAAAATAAATTTTTGATTATGTATCAAATATCAATAAGGAGTTATGACAGTTTAAAATATTTATTTTCAATATGAAAACTAATCATACATGAAAATACATATTTATATTTATATTTTATTTATAACTCTCCTCTTCATTTACAACAAGAAGTATCTTTATGAATATTCTTCTAAAACATCAGGATTTTCAGAAAAAAAATTATAAAATTAAAATTTTTCCAAAAATTTTGAAAAATTTTCAAATTTTAAGGATCTATAGCTATTGATACTTTGAATCTAGATCCTTAAAAAATTTTTTATATATTTTGGGTAACAAACAATATATTCTCAAAGTCTTAGCGATTTTAATTTTTTTTGCTCCTTCACTTGGTGTGTAATGTCGCATATATATTAGTTATATATGTTCTTTGGCCGTATTTAGGTGGAATCATTAATTTTAAAAAATCATTTTTATAGTTCCTCATACGGCCTACCAACGACATAAACTTATCTACGTAACTTGGGAGTACGAAGGATTCTGAATCCAGGCTTGACTAAAGTGCTTGTCGCTTGAGCAGCAGTCAGTCTCGGGCGCGCTTCGTGCGCCCTCGACCAACTGCTACTCGAGTGACAAACACTTTAGTCTCGCCTGTATTCATCCTTCGTAATCCCAAGTTACGTATATAACTAATATGGGAGGAAAGGAAATTCTAATCGAAATCAACCTAGTATTGTGGATGCAAATCCCAAGGAAGATTTATCTGCTCCTAAATGTTGCCTGTGCCCTAAAAAGATGGGATCTATTTATTTGTCGAACGCTGTAGCTTGCTCTGGGCGTGGAACTTGGTATCATCGTTATTGCTCGAAGCGTATAGCTATTAATCCAGATGGTCTATTTTCAAGATGTTGTAAGAGAGGTGATGTAAGTAATGGTAGTATGGGTACTGGTGAGTCAGATCTTGATAGTGATATTATCTTGGAGATGGATGAAGAAGTTAAAAAGCTTGATACGAGTCTCTTGCCTTTGTGGAAACTAATTAATAATAAGTTTAATTCATTAGAGAAAAAGATGAACTCGGATAGTTTAAACTGTAATAGTCGTATTGATGAAATGGAATCTAGAATGTATAAATATGAGTCAACGCTAAGTAATTGTATTGAAGATATGTATACAGAGTTCAATGACAGGAAAAATAGAGTGAATAATTTCATAGTATTTAACTATAATGATTGTATGTCGGTCTCAAAAGCTGACTTGGTCAATATTAGAAACATTTTTAAGGATTCTGGATTTGAGATTCTATTTGATTTGCAGAGTATTAAGGGTAAGAGATTAGGTAATAAATTTGTTCAAGGAAATGTTATATCTTCAAGGGGACCAGGTACTATTAAAACCTGAAAAATTCAAATATGAATAGTTGAAAATTTATTGCTTTTATCCAAAAGGAAAAAATTTTTTGAAAAAATACTTATGTTTCAGAAGACTTTGTATTTCTGAAACTTTTATCTATCTTAAAAATTCAACTTCTGGTCCCTGTTCATATTCTGGTACTAAAAACAGATTGTTCGCAAGGTTTTTTTCATGAGTTTTTATCTGATCTTGATTAAATTCGGTGGAGATTTCCAAAATCATCTTAGAATCTACATGAGCGAGAGACATTCCTAAGAATTCAATTAATAACAAAATTTTCTATAAAAAATCAATTTTTTTAAAATTTGTTTATTTATTTTTATAAATAATATATATATTCATAATTTGCTATGCTCATATGGATTCTTATATAATTTTAAAGATCTCCACCAAATTTCATAAAGGTCCGATGAAAACTCATGAAAAAACCTTGCGACCAATCTGTTTTTGGTATCAGAATGTGAACGGAGACCATCAGTTGAATTTTTAAGATAGATAAAAGTTTCAGAAATAAAAAGTCTTCTGAAACATAAGTATTTTTTCAAAAAATTTTTTCCTTTCCGATAAAAGCAATGAACTTTTAATTATTCATATTCAAATTTTTCTAGTTTTAATAGTACCTGGTCCCCTTAAAGGTTAATTTGGAATGTAAGGAATATGTACATTGGGTGTTTTGCAATAAAATAAATATATTTTATGAACATTGCTATGTGAGGGGTGATATGACTAGAATGCAAAAAGCCCATTTTACTAAGCTATTGTCTGAATCGAAATTGAGAACTGGTGAAGGTGAAGACAATTTGTACATAAAATGCATAAATGGGACTCCATAGATTGCTGTTAAACCCAATGCGGGTGAAGATGAATAGCAATTAGGATCCTCGAGTGGTTTCTCTTTGTATTATCAGAATGTGCATAGTTTGCTGGGGAAGTTGGAGATTTTCAGGTCATCGTCTGCTAGCACCTTGGATCATGATTTTGTGGTGCTTACTGAAACTTGGTCAAAAGAAGATGTAAGAAGCAGTGAACTTGAATTTTTAGGCTATAATGTTTTAAGAAGCGATGGGTTTGTCTTTACAAGCTGCAAATGTAATGGAGCTGGTGTATTTATTGCAATTAAAAAGAGATTTAAGTATATTGTATTGCCATTGAGAGATAACTCTTTTGAAATGCTTGCAATTTAAATTGTTGTTGGCTCTGATTTTTTTGTTCTGATTTTTATATATACACCTCCGGATTTGGTAGCTGGTGGACCAGACTATTTTGCTAATTTATTGAATAATGTTGGTGAATTGTTTTCTAAGTTTGCGAACTATAATGTTATTAAAATGTATTAATGATTATAAATTGTATTAATTAGAGTGTTTCAAAAGTTGAAATTAAGAACAGTAATTTTCCTAAATGATTTTCTAGGAGGTTGAAGAGTTCAATTATTAGTAAAAAGAGATACCATAAAATGTTTAATATTGTTGGTTCTGTATATTATTTAAAACTCTTCAAATTGGAAAGAGCAAGGAGAAAAAGATTGTTGCGTATTGATAAGGATAGGTTTATCTCTGGCACTGAGTGTTCTTTGCAAAGGGATCCAAAAAGTTTTTTTTAGTATGTTAATTCCCTGGATAAGTCTCATTCTTATCCGGAAAGAATAATTTATGGTGATGAAGTTGCTAATAACGGTGATAGTATTGTTGATCTCTTTGCAAGAAAGTTTCAGAGTATATACTCTAGTGCTGATCTTGCTAATACAGGTTTTGATATGATTGTTAATGATACTCTCGCGAATGTTCATTTTAGTGAGCGTGAAATTAAGCAATGTATTGATGAGATCGACGTTAAGACATTGTCTGGCCCTGATGGCTTGCACCCGGTTATTATTAAGCATTGTGGCTCTAAAATTGTACCTTGGCTTACTGAGTTTTTTAATTTGTCTTTATCTAAGGGTTATTATCAGAAAGATTGAAAACTGTCTTTTATTACGCTTCTGTATAATAGTGGAGATGTTTCTGATGTTAATAATTATAGACCATTTAGCTTGTAGAACGGTAACGGTCACCTTCTCGAAAACTAAGCGATTTTTTGGGGGTGTCCGACTCGCCTATAAGCGTCTTCGTCGTTTATCAAGGAAGTTTCCACGCGTATTTGTATATTTCTGACGTTCTAAGCATAAGCGTCCTAATTAAATTTTTTTAAATCTCGGAATTGTTTCACTGGATGTTGTGAAAATTATATTGTGCAATTCTAGACATTTTCAAAAGCATCCTAAATGCTTTCTTAACCTAGAGAAAAAAGCAAGATTCCCTAAAAGAAAAAAATTATGTATGGAGAGAGAGGGAAACGCTCTCTCTCTCTCTCTCTCTATACATAATTCTTCTTCTAAATATTAAATCTATTTATGGGAAAAATGGTAAGAAGAACATAGAATATCTGAGAACTGAGTAAAGACTATAACTTCCAGCCTACACGGAAAAAGATTTATTCTTTAAAACAAAGTGTAAAATTTAGCGACCCCTCACGGCAGAGTGCTTGCTTACTATAATAGAAAGAACTTCATGTTATTTATATAGTCTATTATTCATCTTGTTACTATATGTTAGTGGCTCGTGATTTCACGGTCGAGCACTCTGATTTTCTATGCATCGTATTGAGGTATCAAGTATTGAAGTGTAAACTATAAGAATATAAGGTGAATCGCCAAAATGTGCACTGAGAAATCAAGTGCACGCATGCCGAAGAAACGTTCACGTGAATGAAGAATTTGCGTGAAGGAAAAGCACTTCCAAGAACGAACCCTTCATTCTATTACAGTGGTCTTACCCGGAATTTCTAGATGTAAATTTTTATACAAATACGTAGAAAAACGTACACTGAGTTTTAAAGAAAAAATCTTTTCCCGAGTAACGATTGTTACTTGAGTTACGGTACTAAATTCGTACCTATCTCAATGGAGATAATATAATACAATACATGACATAAGTGCAAACTTTATTTATAATCTTTAAAACCATTGCAAATGTCATAAAATAATTGCGAATAATATGCGCTTTTTAATAAAAAAAATGTATTAAATATTGTAATATTAATATGAAACATGCAAACAAGATTTCAATGTACTCGCATTCTCACATTTTTTTACACAGTATAAAAATAGACCACGTAGCTCTCGCAAAAGTGTGACTTAAGTGCAGATTTAGAATACATAGTGTTAAAAATGCTAAAGTCAAGATTCATATTATTAAATCATGATTTTAATGTTTGTATTGATAAGTTTTACTTACGAAATATAAATTCATTAACTTATATGAAATCTCAAGTTGATATTTTGACCGTACTCAATATAGCTGTACCTGTTAAATGACTTATTTATCAAAACATTTTCTTTCATTAAAGTAATATGATATTCAAAAGATTTCATCACATATGAAGTAGTGAAATATCAACATGAAAGAAGTGTTTAAACACCTAATCTAAAATGTGGATTCGTGCAAAAATATGATGCGAATATTTTTAAATTTTATTTTTCTGACTTGATTGCATAATTAAATTTATAAATAAAGTTGTAGAATACAATTTCATAATATAAATAATAATACAAAGTCTGCAAATGAGCTAAAATCAGCCAAAAACGTCCAAAAATGAGTTTTTTGCATTTTTAACTATGGTGCACCTCCAGGAAATATCTGAAAAAATTCAGGCAAGTACTTTTAAACAAAATACAAGTTTTTTGCAAGAATTGGCCCTGTACCGCATTTCCCGTGAAAAAAGAAAGGGTTTTAATTTTTTTTCCATACTTTTGAGTTACATAGCATCATCAAATCTTTATGAAAAAATTCTACAAGATCTGTAAACATTTAAACTATTAGCACGATTTTCTTGGGATTTTTTTACCGACTAGATTCGGAGAAAAAAAAAATAGTGAACAAGTCTTTTTTTCATGCTGTGGATGAGGGGAGGGGTGTTGCGGTCTGCAAATATGACGAAAACTATTTATTTTCGATCTAAAACAAAGTTACCAGGTCAAACAAAAATTTCAGGGACAGGGAAATTTTTACTATCTTAACGGGGGTACCCTTTCCAGAGGTCTTCAGTTAATATATCTTCCGAAACAACAGTTTAAAAAAAAGAATTTGAAAGTTTGATTTAGAAAAAGTTTGAAAAAAATATTTTTGTGAATTTCATGTAAGTACGGAAGCCTGTAAGGCTCACCTCCGTACTGTGTCGTTCGTAGCGTACTTTTCTGCTATGCGTGGACTTGTAATAGATAGGCTACGTGTAGGAGATAAGCTACGTATAACACGTACACAAGTAGTATTTAGATTTTTTATGAGCGATTGAAGGATGTAATAATTCGCAATAATAAAAATATTATTTAATTATAATATTTTATTAATTAATAATAATTTTGTAATTTTTTTGATAAACATAACCTGTAAGAAATATGATGTATTTTAGAGATGCAGAGTTCTATTATTATTTATAGTCTATCTGTTACAAGTCCACACATAGCAGAAAAGTACGTTACTAGGCTACTAGCGACACAGTATGGAGGTGAGCCCTACAGGCTTTTATACAAAATTATTTTAAATGCATATACTTACTTCAAATAAATAAATAAAAAAGTATTTAATTACTTCTATTTTCATTTAATGACTAAATATTTTTATTATTTTGAATATTACATCTTTCAGTCGCTTATAAAAAATCTAAATACTACTTGTGTACGCGTTATACGTAGCCTATCTCCTACACGTAGTCTATCTGTTACAAGTCCACGCATAGCAGAAAAGTACGATACTAGCGACACAGTACGGAGGTGAGCCCTACAGGCTTCCGTATGTAAGTAATTGAATTCAACACACATTTAAGGAGGTTGGGTAGATCTCTTTTGGTGCGGGGGTAATCCTATGCTTATACACGAAAGTGATCATATCGTTTTTTCTAGTATTAAAAATACGTAGATTTACTTTCGATTGAAGTTAAAGTTTACATTATTTAATTAAAAATTGTCGCAAATTGAGAGTGAAATACGGCAACACCATGCTATGGTTTCTTTTTCTTTGAGTAATACCTTATACTGGTGACAAACGACAATACAAATAGACAAATCTGTTGTTGTTACTTTCGCAATGTAAAATATATTTACAATCACTATATCCTCTTCATGGGGTAATATAAAAAACAATGTATTTAAAATTATTTTGTAATAGATTAATTATTTTAAAAACTATTATATGATAAATTACTATATATGCTCGTTGAATTCTGTTGATTTCATTTATTTCTGTCCGTTAATTACAACTTTTTTATTATTTATCTTTTTATTTTTATATTAATCCTGCACAATTGAAGATTCATAATTCGATTAGTGAGTTTAGATTTTTCATGTATCGAACTAACCTACAAAAAAAGTATCACCGGTGTTGGAATCAGAAGGCGTCCCTTTCACCAAGACCAAAAAAACGCCGACATTCACTGGGAGTCAATGGATACACTTATATGCACAAATGATTCTCACTCTTTGAGTTTTAACTTATTTCTTTATTGTTTATTAAGAACTCACAAATGTATTTATTACAACTATCAAAATGATCAGAACAAAAGAACACAAGGTTAACTATAAGAAATTAAATGGACACCGATAGTTGAGTGCTGGCTGTTCGCCAGCCCACGATGAACTGAATTGATAGAACTCCACGCGGGGCCTCTTATACGGGAGAGAACAATGGCGTCCTACGAGCAAAGGCGCGCGAGCTCCCCCACTCCACGTGAGCACGCGATCGATCGCGCCCGAAACTGCGACAACCCGCCCGCCTCGTTCCCTGAACGACATGATCTTCTCGCCGCCCGCCAAAAGTGATGCCGTTCATGATTCTTCTTCTTTAGTGGAGGGGCTGCTAACGGGCAAGAGTGACAGCTTGACTATGGGACGAACTAATTCGCTAGTAGCGGTCTTGACAGTGACCGAGCGAACCAGTCCGTCAGAGCCTTGATGAATCCGAGTGACGCGACCAAGAGGCCATCGTCCATCAGGTCTGAGAAGTGAAGTATCCAGCATGATGACCAAATCACCCAGCCGAATATTAGGGCGTCTCCGAGTCCACTTTGATCGTTGCTGGAGGGTGTTTTAATATTCAGAGCTCCATCGGTTCCAGAATTGATTCCGCATACCCTTCACCAATTTCCAATGGGTTAATCGATCGAGATTGTCAACGTCCGTCGGAGCTTCGGGGATCGTGTTCAGCGGTCTTCCGATCATCAAGTGTCCGGGCGTGAGGACGTCGAGATCTTCCAAGTCATGAGAAAGAGGTGAAAGAGGGCGGCAGTTGAGGACCGTCTCGATGCTCACAAGCAGCGTAGAGAATTCCTCATAAGTAAGTTTCCTCGGGCCTGCGATGCGTTTCAGGTGGGTCTTAAAGGACTTGACCCCGACTTCCCACAATTCTCCGAAATAGGGCGCGGCTGGAGGAATGAAGCGCCAAGTGATGCCTTGCATTGCAAATGAAGACGATACCGTTTCCCAGCTGATACCTCTCAAGGCCTGTCTCATTTCCAAATCAGCGCGATGAAAGTGAGTGGCGTTGTCGCTCCAGAGTTCTGTAGGTTTGCCACGTCTACCGCAAAACCGTAGTAATGCCCCTTGTAGGCTCTCGGTGGTGAGATCACCCACGGCTTCGAGATGTAACCCCTTCGTAGCAAAACACACAAACACAGCAACATACGCTTTTGTGGTCCGCGATCCGCTGCCTTTGGCAGCATGTAGTCGAAAGGATCCCGCGTAGTCAAGGCCAGTGCGGGCGAACGCCTGAATGGAAGTTACTCGCTCCGGCGGTAAAGGCGCCATCGCCTGTTCCATCGGTTGAGCTCGAGCTCGAGCACAAATCACGCAGTGATGAATGTGGGCTCGGATTCGCCGTTTACCACCCACAATCCAAGCCCGGCGAACGACATGTACGTAAGTGGAGCGGAATCCTCCATGAAGAGCACTATGGTGGGCCTAGGAAATGACTAAAGCGGCGAGCGGGCAAGCACCTGATAAAATTGGTGGATGTCGGGCATCGTATGGGAGAGACAAGTGCTGAAGTCGGCCCCCAACCCGTAAGATGCCTTTCGTATCGATGAAGACGTCGAGGCCTTTGAGGGGGCTCCGACATGACTGGTTGCCATCCTTTGCTCGAAGCCTGGTCAGCTCAGCCGTGAAGTGCTGGCGTTGACTCAAGGCCACACACGCGTAGAAGGCATCCTTCAATTCTTCAGCGGTGAGAGGGGCCATAATATGAGTAGTTGGCTGTCGTTGTAATCATGACCTCGTCCAACGCCGCATTCTTACCAATAGTCGCAGTAGGATGTCCAAGTTGGAGAAGTGGGCCAACATATTGAAACAAGGGCGGCCTTAAATGCCCTCATCAATTGTGGTTTGTACAGCGTGAGACGACACTAGGTTGACGGGAGTGGTGGGCCACCCAGAAGACGGTTCTTGTAACCAGCTCGGTCCGTTGAACCAGGATTTGTCGTGGATCAGGGTGATCAACTCAGCACCACGGGTTGCGATGTCAGCTGGGTTCATTTGGGTGGGCACGTATCTCCAGATGACGGACGGCATCAGCTCTTGAATGTGACCAACGTAATTGTCGATCAATGAATTGCTGACTGGGACACTAGATCGTAGCCAATGAAGAACGATTTGTGCGTCACTCCATACGAAACACTCTTCTGTAGCGATTTGTAGGTCGGTGGCTATGGTACGTAATAACTTGCACGCCAGTAGCGCGACACGAAGCTCTAGCCGAGGAATCGTCATCCTTGGCTCGGGTTTCAGGGACGGCTGAAGACCTCTAATCGAGTTTAACTTCGTTTTCGCGGCGAGCAAGGTGGTCGTCACTTGGTTGTCTTCACTCGTGACTCTGACGTATACGGCTGCGGCCATTACACGACGACTAGCGTCCGAAAATGCATGAAGTTGCACTTGACGATGGCTGCCGTATCGGGTCCAGCGGGGGAGGTCGACAGAAGGGATGTGGCTCAAATTTTCCTTGAAATCGTTCCAACGTCGAGCCATAGGTGACGGAAGTTGTTGATCCCAATCAAGTTTGGCTCGCCATAAGTCCTGCATGAACATCTTGCCAATAACGGTGACAGGAGCGAGCCATCCATACGGGTCGAAAAGGCTCGATATTGCTGAAAGAACTTCTTTTTTTGTATTCTGTGTCTTGGCTATTGTGGGTTGTGTTAGACGAAAGCTGTCATTCGTGGGATCCCACGAAATTCCGAGCTCGTTCACCGGACCTTTCTCACTTATCCAGAACCATGAAGGGCGCAGACACTCCTCAGCAGGGAGATCTTGCAATAAACTCGAGTTGTTAGCAATCCATTTCCGTAACTGGAATCCACCCATGGTTTACAGCCTTCTCAGCTGATCTCGCAGGCCGAGAGCCGATTCAAGGTCGTCTGCACCGGTCAATACATCATCGATGTATCGATCTTTAGTGAGAGCACTCACAGCTTCGGGCTTGTCATCTCCTTCGTCGATGCATAATTGCTCCAAGACTCGAAGGGCAAGATAAGGGGCACATAATTGGCCGTGCGTTACCGTGAGGAGTTGATAGTGTCGAAGAGGTTCCTGCTCGTTGGCGCACCAGACGATCCGTTGGATGTCGACGTCGCGGTCATCGATCCGGATTTGACGATACATCATACGAATGTCAGTGCAAAAGGCGAATCGATGTTGACACCAACGAGTTAGCACTTGCCAAAGATTTGTTTGAAGTTTGGGTCCTGTCATTAGAGCGTCGTTGAGACTGCATCCGGTTGATGTCGGGCGCGAGGCGTCGAAGACGACTCGAAGCTTCGATCCTTGATCCCCTCGCTGCCAGATGCCGTGATGAGGAAGGTAGTGAGTGAGGGTGAGGCTTGCGCTTGCTTCCCTGTGGTTTAGTTCACGCATGTGACCTAGGCGCTTGTATTCACTCATAAATTCCAGGTAGGCCCGTGCCAAGTCGGGATTTCGCTGCATACGGCGGTGCAAGGCCTTGAGGGAGCCAATGGCACTGGAAAGGCTCTCGCCGAGAAGTTCAGTGATGTTACCTCTGGTCGGCAATCGCACGATGTATCGACCCTCCGAAGTTCGACGGTGCTCACTGAATCTCTTTTCACATAGCTGGACTTCCGGTGCAAGCCGTACCACGCTCGAAAGGTTCTCCATTTCCCAAAATCGCTGAATTCGATTCATTAGTTGTCGATGCCACCAGGGCTCTGTTTCAGTTAGTAGAGCACTGCGAGAGTTGATGGGGGATGCGGAGTTTGGAGTTGTTCTACCAAAGATGGTCCATCCCACTGCCGTTTGTTGCGCTATGAAATCTGCCTTTCGAATCAAGCCGAGACGCAGAAGCGCTGGTTGTAAGTTAACGCCAATGAGTAGGTCGACAGGTCCAGGTAGGTCGAACCCTTCGTCGGCTAGATCACGGGTAGTAGGTGACGGTGGAACTGTTGGAGTTGACAGTCCAAGGTGTCTCAAACAATAAGCCTCAAACGGGATAGGAGTTGACAAGCCTGGAAGGGATAATTGAAGTTCAGTTTTCAAGAGCGCTCGATCCAGATACGTTCCACCGATGCCGCTTAAATTTGTGTTGGATCTCTCCAAGAGGGCCCTCGTCTTGTGGACAAATGCCATCGACGTAAGGGTTACCTCGGAGCACGAGTCGAGCAAGACCCGAGCTGCAGTAAAGTGGCCTCGAGTACTGCCTATTTGCAACACAGCGGTGGGCAGGATGGTTAGTCAGGAGTGGTCTGCTGATTGGTAGTTGGAGCGTGCTGATGGTTCCGATGATTCCCCAATCTTAAGGCGTTTTGAAGGAGTTGAATCGGGGTTTCTCTCGGTCCTTCGCTTGCGATTTTCCTCGTGTAGGAGCGAATGATGTAATGCCCCGCAGATTGAACAGCTTCGCTGAGACGGACAGTTTCTAGCAACATGGCTAGTTTTCAGGCGATTGAAGCACAACCTTGACTTGCTAACGATATCTCGGCGACGTTGTGGATCCAGTCTACCGAATTTCTCACAGTGTCCAATATAATGCAGTCCTCCACAACATCCACAGTCTTCACCTTCTTTGATTGCGAGGGACTTAAATCCACGAGTTCTGACTGGAGGTGGATTTGCTGAGGCGGACGATCTCGTGTGGGATCCGCGATTGTGCTTATTGTTGTCCATGGAGCTGATTGTCCGACTTCGGCGGCTCATAAATTCTATCAAGGCCTTGAATGTCGGCATTGTCTGCCCTTGTGTACGAGGGTTGATGCTCACCTTTTCCATTTCCTCCTCTCAAGCGCGTCATGGTCAACGAATCCATGCAATTCGCAGCGATCGAGAGGAACCAGTCGTCCCAGTACGTTACGGGTCGCTTCAGAGCCTCAAGTTATTTACGATGGCGTTTAAGGGTATCACAGAGGTGTTGTAGCTCTGATGCGCTCTCGTCCTTTATCGGTCGAAGATTGAGAAGGGCATTGATGTGGTCCTGGACGAGAAGTCGTGGATGTTCATATTGGGCCACGAGCATATCCCAGGCCGTTGCATAGTTCGACCCAGTTATCGGTAAGGAGTCCACTGCCAGCTTCGCTTCACCACTCACGTATGACTTGAGGTAGAAGAGCCTTTGCACATCGTTGAGATGCGCATCATCGTGAATAAGAGCTCGGAAAGCGTCTCGAAAGACCTCCCAATCTTGCCTCCGTCCTGAGAATGTCGGAACGTTCATCTGAGGTAGGCGCGTGTTGATGGATCCCGATTGTGGTTGAGGTTCATCTCTTGATGAGGATCGAGCCCCGGTTGATGCCGAACCCAGTCGCTCTCGAACGTTGTACATTTTTGACTGTGATTCAATGTAGATATGTTCGATCTCAGCGTAGACCTCATCCTTGTCATAGCCAGCGTCGTCGCTCAAGTTGCCTTGAAGAAGGTTCAGATGGTTGGCTTGGAAGTCGGTCCAATAGGAGTTCAGAAGCTCCAGTCGTATCTGTACCAATCCCATGGTCCACTGATCGTCCGGGAGTGTGGTCACAGTGGTGGTGAAGATTCGGATCACCTTTAGGAGAACCAGCTGGGTGGTGACTAGTCCTTCCATGGTTGTGCGTATGTCGAAACAGCAAGGCGTTCACGATGAAACAGTTGACGTCTCCAATGAACAGACTTCAATGGTGCGCTTAGGTTCAGCACTTTGTCTTTATGAAGGTTCCCGCCCTTTGCAGACTTCGCGCGAGCGACGCTCAGGCAGTCTCTCCTCTGTTTGCTCTCTCAACGAAGGTTCTCACTCTCGAACTCAGCCGTCGAGCGAGATTTTCATATTTATGTTCACAAAAGTTATCGCAAATTCAAATGTTCAGTTCCAAGCGCAGGTCACGCTATCTCAGTCATGCATTGAACCTCACTTGGTTTTTTTCACTTTTCCCGCCTTTTTCACTTTCCCGCCTTTTTCACTTTTCCGCCTTTTTCACTTTTCCTTTTTCACGTTTGTATTCTGGGAGGCAGTAAGAGCCTGTTATTTTCACATGCTTAATCTTTCAGCGATGGCCACAAAAAAAACCTTGTAATTATGTCAATCTTACCACTCAGCTAGATCCGGCTCGAAGGACCATTTGTTGGAATCAGAGTTGGTCCCTTTCACCAAGACCAAAAATCGCCGACATTCACTGGGAGTCAATGGATACACTTATATGCACAAATGATTCTCACTCTTTAAGTTTTAAATTATTTCTTTATTGTTTATTAAGAACTCACAAATGTATTTATTACAACTATCAAAATGATCAGAACAAAAGAACACAAGGTTAACTATAAGAAATTAAATGGACACTGATAGTTGAGTGCTGGCTGTTCGCCAGCCCACGATGAACTGAACTGATAGAACTCCACGCGGGGCCTCTTATACGAGAGAGAACAATGGCGTCCTACGAGCAAAAGCGCGCGAGCTCCCCCACTCCACGTGAGCACGCGATCGATCGCGCCCGAAACTGCGACAACCGGTAACTTTTGAGAAGCGTGCAATATACCAACGCGTCCGACGTCCGCGCAATGTTGCCATGTTTAAAGGCTAAACATAAGAATGTTATGAAATTGCTGTTTTATATTTCAATTATCTAAATAATTAGATTGTAAGTCAATGTATTTCTTTTTTTAAATTGTTCATAAATATTAAAACTTTCAATTACATATTTATTTTTAGTGATCTTATCATTTTTAAAATAATTATTTAGCATTAATGACAAGTTCTCGTATGTTACCCATAAAGAGCCCGTGTATAAAGATGTAAGTTTGATTTAATTTTTTGAAAAAACTACATTGTTAATCATCTAGAAATTTTCACACAATATTTTTTAGGTTTGCAGCAATCAAATTTAATAATTTTCAAATACCTTTTATCATTTTCATTCAATTACCCAACCTCCTTAAATTCATCTTATCAAAATTTCAGCACTATTATTTTGTAAAGATATATGAACTGTAGATCTCTGGAAATTTCGAGGTCAATTAGTTAAAAATTGGCTGAGAAAGTCTAGCCTAGGTAAGTACCAAAATTTAAAAAATCAATTTTTTGACAAAAAAAAAAGAATTTTAAGCATCTGTAAATTTTTTTTCACTCGGTAGGCAATTAAGTTTTTTAGACTTTTTTCGGCTTTCACTAGCGTAGAATATAAGCTGGTTCTCCATACGAAAACATCGCTTTTTTATGACCGGGTTACACCGGACGCAATGTGTCTGATAAGGAAAAAATCGATGCCCCAGATGGGATTTGAACCCATAACCTCCTGCATACTGGGCAGTTGCGCTACCAATTGCGCTACTGGGGGATTAAGGGTGTACATCATCCAGGTCAAAACGTTCTCCCATTCTCCCTCAAACACTAATCCAGCCGTGGATATAACTGAATTTGTAAATTTTCTTTCTCTCGGTAGGCAATCAACTTCATTTTAAGCATCGAATGAGGTTTTCCAAAATTTTTCATGGATTAAAGTTTTATATTAAATATATGTTTAAGGTAATAAGAAATTTCATTAATTAATATCATTAGAAAAAAAATTATGACTACATTTAAATTCGATTTTTTTCAGACTTAAACTCAGTCCTGATACCATAAAAAATTTCATCTCCTTCGAAGTGTGACTCATGCACGATGTTCATCATTTTCTTTTTTTTCATTTCCACTTTTTCTAAAAAATAAAAAGGAATATTAAATCAGGTGGTTTATTTTTGTTGTAACGGTAATTTACTACACGTTACAAAAGAAATTAGATTTTTTTAATTCCAATTTAACTTTGACTAAGTCTATGTATTTTTGTTAGAATACGGAGCTGCTAGAATTTATATTAACTATGATAAACTAGCAACAGACTCCGGTAAAGCTAGTTAGTATGTTAGATTGATGTGCGACGGAGCATTTTTCCATCAGTTCGTCGCTACGCGTCTCTCTCTCTCTCTCTCTCTTACCTGATCGAGAGACGCGATGTCGCTAGCACAGTTCTCCTTATTTTTGTTCGGTTTAACTTTCCTAGTTAAACCTATTAAATATTTCATATAAAAAATATGTATTTTACTATAATAAAAAAATAAGGACCGCGGAGGCGTCGGAGTAAGCAACGGGAAATATATATTTTATGTTAAATATAGTCAGGCAATATAAATTAGTTGAAAGCACGTTTTAATAGAAAACAAAACTAATTTATTATAAGAAAAATATAAATATAAAGATAAGATATGAATTAAACAGAAATGGAATAATGTAATATATTAAAAATAATGTACGCGTCTAATGAGAGAGTGAGCAAAGGGAGGGTGCGTCGCGAACTAAATGATACTCGCTTATGACGCTGATCGGTTATATAACCGTTGATACAATATACCTGAACAAGTATCCCTCGAGGAAGAGATACTTGGATATCGCACAGTATAATTATACTTACAATAACGCACTGGCCAGCTTACACTAATTACCTACGTGCACGTAGACGCCACTTGCCCGTTACTGTAGCTTCTCCCCTGTACGTAACCAATACGTAGATGCTCTAGATTAGGTCGGTGGAAGACGTCTCTTCCTGATCCTTAAATTCCACTGAGCTCTGCCAACGTGGTTGCCTGGACGTAGATCGGTGGAATCCTATACACGCCGATCAACGTATTTGCTGGCACTTAATGGCTGACCGCTAAGACGCGCGAAAAGCGGTCAAGCAAAACTCTACAGAAAGAATTTCTGAGAGTGGCAACTTGCAAATATAATATAATACGCAAGTCGGTACAAACTCACGACTTCTACTTAAGACAATGTTTCGCGTTATTAATTGCGAAGTCAGTCTAACGTATTATAGGACCACGTGGCGAAATATTTCAACAAGCACAGCGCGGACTAGGTTTCGTGCTAACGCAACGGTAGCCGGAAACTCTCTGAAGCGCCTTGCGGCCGGCTTGCTTCTCGCTCGCGTGCTGGTTGTCAAGATACGCACTTCTTTACTCGTCTTAGACGAGATATATGACCGAGCGTTTATCCTATTTTAATACCTAAGCGCGCAAGATTCAAACACGGTAAAATACCGTGACATTGTTTAATGAGCTAAATCTTCAATTTAAATTTAAGATATTCCAAGATGGCGGAGGGAGGCAAGCAACTCTCAGGCGAGCCTCCTGATAATTTAGAAATTAAGTATAAATGCCATCCTAAACAGAAAGTTTTATTTGTTGTTTGTATAATTTGTGAAAATGTGTATCACAGTAGTGATTTTAAAAGATACAAAGATAAAAAATACATTAGTAATGCAGATAGAAATTCGGCTATTAAGACAACTGAATGACGCGTTAATAAACAAAAATTGTTCGTTGAAAGAATTATTAAAAAATAGAAAAAAAAAGTGTAAACTGATTTAAGACAAAATAAACAAAAAAGTTTTGCAGATGTATTATCTAGTAAACCAATAGTTGAAAACGCAAGAGTACCAAAAATATTGTCAAGAATTTTAAAAAAGAGACTGTAGATATAAACGATTTTTATAAAAAGGGTTGTGATATTTTAACAAAAGTGTTAAGTTCTGGCTTTCACCAGGACTAAATTGAAATGAATAATTTGAAATAAATAATAATATGTTATGAATGTATGAGATTTTAAATATTTAATGTTAATAATGAAAATAAGTAAATGTTAAACAATATAAGTATTTTAAAAATTGTATGGAATCTAGTGGTGGAAGAAGCTCCACCAATATTTGATTGAGTGAGATCGCTCTCACTATTGGAAATTACTAAAGGATATTTTTTAATGATTTTAATTAAGAAGAGTTTATTAAATATATACTTACCTTATAGTGCTTCTTGAGTAGATTAATGCTGAGTACGGGCAGACAAATGAACAGGCACAATTATATAGATACTTGAGTTTATTAATATTTTTAACACTTTAAATTAATTGATTTACACGTGTATATTTGAACAATAGATAGTAAAATATAAAATTCACAATTATAATTGCTAATAAAATTTAATAATAACTTAGGGGCAGTGTAAATTATTATCTAAAGAAACGGGGGATGGTGTCAATTCAATTCAATTCAAATCCACTCCACTTCATCTTTTCTTGAGATGGCCTCCATATCTATGCTGCTCTGTTTTGATTTTGTTCATACGTAATTGTTTAATAATTTCCAAAGAGTTATCATTAAGCAATGCTGATTTTGAGTTTTTATTGGACTACTTATTTTTAAGTTTAGCTTTACAAATTCTTTCATTGATCAATAACTGTACGTGTTTGAATTATTAAATTCAAATAAAAAATACGTCGTGACGTAACAAAAGAAAAGGATATACAAACAAAATAAGTCAAAGTAGTTAATGGAAGTGATAGTGAAATAAATAGTATGAGTAAAAAAAGTGCCAAAACAACAATAGTTTTATTAACAAAAAATTTATCTAATAATTATAAGGCAGAAATTGAGGAAATTGCATCGCCTAAAATAAATATAGTTGGGGTAGACAACTATACACGAATGAGTGTAGAAGAACTAGAAAAAGACATAAATGATAGAAATTTTAAAGAATTCTAAGGCGAGTGTAAAATACTTCATATTAATAAAATTAATACAAATAATTCAAGCATAATAATTGAATTACCAAGAGATCTATATAAACATATCAGAGATAATCAATGTAGAATTTTTATTTGACATCAATATTATAAATTGTAAGATGTAATTAATATCAAACCATGCTTTAACTGCGGAAGATTCGCAGGATAAAATGTGTGGTCCGCACAAAACTGTATAATGTAATAACATATCAGATATTGCATATGCCAACTGTACACATAGCAATACTAAATACAATACAAATTTAGAGTTTAACCACATGGCTAACGATACAGAAAAATGTGCATCATTAAAGAAAAAACTCAACAGGTATGTGGAGATGACTGATTGCCCCATAAAACATGCAATACCAAGATATATCTGTAAGGTTGAAAATCATAATCAAGTAGCTGAAACAATTAATCTGTCAAGTGTATCAAGTATGAAGGCTAGAGCCAAAGTCAGTGAAAATCCCCTACCATTACTCAGATCAAGAAAACAAAGAGAGCCTTAATAGAGCAACACATTGACTTCATTGAAAATATACAAAAAGATGTAATTCAAGAAGTACCATATTTTTAGGCACGACCGCTATACGGAAGTGCCTTATATTTTCGACATCGCGAAAAATGTAATCCTTTAAAATATGTTATTTTATGATAAAAAAACTTATTTTTATAGCAAAATAAGACTATTACGAGGTTTCCTTAAAATGTATGTATGGATGTATGTGTGTGAGAAATCAAGTTTATGAATTTTCTCGACGAGTTTTTATCCGATTTGAATAATTCAAACGGGGAATTGTTTCAAACAATAACACAAGTAAACGTTCCTATTTTGAAAAAAATCGTTGGAAGCGTTTTTAAACAGGCGCCATTTAAATGGTCAAAAAAATTGATTTTTGGTAATAACTTGAAAAATACGATTTTTTAAAAAAAAGTATATAGAATAAAAGTTATAGAATATAAAAAAATAAATCTTTTTTATATTATGCATTTTCCTCTAAAGGTAATATTTTTCAAATTGTTTATGAAAAATGTTGAAATTAAAGGCTTTTTAATGATAATTTTTTAAATATTATTTAAAAAAAATATATATATATAGTATTAAAAAGATGTATCCTATTTTTTTCTATAAATTTTATTTAATATACTTTTTCAAAAATTCGTTATTTCCAAGTTATCACCAAAAAATTATTTTTTTAACCTCTAAAGGGATAACTGTTTTAAAATCGCTCGAACGATTTTGTTTTAAACTGCCAACATTTATTTGTATTATTGTTTTAAATCATACCCCGTCGGAATGATTCAGATCAAATAAAAACTTTGTACAAAACTTTACTTTTAAGCTACTGAACTATAAAATAATTTTTTTTTCTTATAACTTTTGATAGATTATCCTATCCAAAACTTTAAAAAGTATACATTAATGAAAATATGTCTTTTTCACATAATATAAATTTTTTCGAAATCAATCAAATTAATTCACAAGAAAAATTTAAATAATTATAAATTTGTTTTTTCAAATAAATAGAATAAATTCAAACCTACTGTTGAAAGATACGGTAAAATATACAATGAAAAAAAGAAATAGGATTAACTTTTAATGCTTTTGCATTTGTAAATGATTTGTTTTAATATTCTTTAAATATCAAATAGCGAGCGCGAAGCGCGAGTGTTTTCGGTCGTGCCTTATATGCAAGAAGCGGAGCTTTTTGCATGTCTTGCAAGGCCCGAGGGCATTTCAGAGCTTCGCTTCGCTCAGCTCTGAAAGGACCGAGGTGCGAGCCCCAGCGGCCCTTTGGGCCGCTGTGGCGAGCTAGTTATCTTTAGACTCTTAATGGAAATTTAAATAAAAAAGATTGTTTTATATTACATATTAATATTAGAAGTTCAAATGCTCATTATAATAAAATAAATATTTTTATTAGAAGTTTAAAGATTAAGAGCGGGTCGAATATATCTGTCCTTTTCTAATCAAATAATTGAGTTTTTTGAAATAACTAATAACTTTAGCAAAAAATAAAGAGATAGCCCCATCTCGTATTACAAAAAGCAATATTTTCTTTGATGAGAAAGAATTGATTTTATTACTTCGTTTTCAAAAAAACCTTGAGAAACTTGAAACACAGAGGTTATGGCAAACAATTTGGTTTTTCAAGGTTTTCTTGAAAATGAATAGATAAAATCAATTATTTCTCATCAAAGAAAATATTGCTTTTTGTAATACGAGATAGGGCTATCTCTTTATTTTTTTGCTAAAGTGATTAGTTTTCGCAAAAAAATAATTCTTTTATTAGAAAAGGACGGAGATACGTGACCTCCTCTTAAACCTTATATAATTGTATGTCCAGAAACTTGGAATTTACCAAATTATCAAATCTTTGTAATCGAAGGTTACAAATTGTATTATTACAATAATAGCAAATTAAATCAAAATGACGGTGAGGTTGCGTATATAAGAGACTATGTTTCTGAAATTACAGAAGTAACGGAGTGGGTGAAACTTAAAATATTAAATTCACGAATAATTCTTGATAATAATATTAACCTTGAAATATCAGCTTTATACAATTGTCATTACTCTGAATTTATTGTTTATATAAATTCCTACATTAAAAGTAAAAGAAATATAAAGAACTATTTAATTATTTGCAATTACAATACTAATATTATGAATGATCATCAATACAGTTTAGAATTATTAAACAATATGCTTGAAAATGGTTTTTCCTCAGACTTTATATGCACAACCAAGCCAAATGTGAGTGGCGAACAGGGTACATATATTGTGTGACGTGGTACGCCACAATGAAAATTCTTTCCATTTTATCCCTTAAGAATTATACCATGCACGCACAACACAGACACACTACCGATGCACTCACCGACCCGGGCGCATGTAAAATTTAAGAATAATTAATTAATTGAATGGAATATTTTTTTTTTGTTTACCGGTACCACGAGACAAACGATGTTGCTAGCAGATATGCGCGGCAGTTATCATGTGTGTACTAGCAACAGGGTTGTGAAACAGATCATTACATATGACTGTCGCTCCGTCTTCTTTATTGACAATTGCAGAATAGCCAACTTAACTATTGGCGGAGTGTTCAAATAATAAAAAAGATGAATATGGCAATATTACTACAGTTATGGAAAAAACCATAATGTATAAACTAAAAATGAAATATTTATAACTTTTAAACTTTTTGTTCATATATCATAAAATAAATATTTTTTTTTTGCCCTAGGCCGCAAAATGACCATTTTGCGTCCTACGGAAAAATTTTAAATGTCTTGGCCTCGGGACAAAATAGTACATTATTGACCAAGGATGCATATTGATCATTCTCGGCGAGTGCGAGTGCGAGTGCGGCGAGTGCATTTTGCGGCCTAGGTAAAAAAAAATAGTATATTAAACCATGGATGCGTATTGATCATCCTAGCTCGTGCAACTTTCGAGGCCTCGCTACGCTCGGCCCCAAAAGTTCGCACTCGCCAAGATTGATCAATATGCATCCTTAGTCAATAATGTATTATTTTTAAATTTTCAATATCAAAATTATTCCGATTCTCTTTAATATCAATTATTTCATCATTTATGAGAATCTAATTATTATTTAATCTAACATAACAAGCGTAATGCCCGCATAATGTCGATATTCCTTCGTGACATATAAAACTCTTCAATTTATACATTGATTCATGACTTTTTAAATTTGTCAATTCGGGACATCTATTAACCCTTTAAGTCACAGGAGCCACTATAGTGGCACCCTTTCTCATTTTCTTTATTTTATTGTTTAATTCGAACTTTAAGTTTAATCTTTATTCTTTTTGCATTTTCATATAAATGAGTGTTCATTTTATAAGTATCGTATGATATATTTTGAATATATGATTGTAAATAAATCTAAAAAATTAATGTATGATAGAAAATACGTGTTTTGCGAAAATAATTCGTGACTGAAAGGGTAAAAGTGAACAAATGTAATTATAATGAATACATAAAATTATAATTTATGTTAAAAACATAGTTATACTCATTTAAAATTATATAAATTAATATTATCAAGGATTCCTACTGGATAATCAAATTTGTGATTTAATGGATTTAATGGAGAAAATCTTTTCAATGCAACCAGTAGATATTTTTGGATATTTCAAAATACTTTTTTTTACAATATGTAACGAATTTAAACGACACTGCGTGCATTTCTATTCTCTCATGTCATTACAATAATATTCTAAAATCTTCATTACATCTAGTTGCTGCGTTTGAGTATTTTCTGCATTGGGGAAAGATAAAAACAAAATCTGTTTGTTCAGAATTCTTGATTTAGAATGCAAGTTTTCTTTAGATGAACATTTTCTACACCAATATAATTCCTGAAATTTTATGCCAAATAATTGCTGAATTATATTATCTCCTTTTATATCTAATTGTTCCTGCAGATGATTTAGAAAACATGACAAAAATTCCAAAACATCTTGCTGTTTGTCAGAAGCGAAAGAAAAATTTCCTACATTATTGATACATTTCAATTTTCGTTTAAAAGCACTAAAATAAATGAACAATTCATTATACAAAATTAAATACATTTTCAAAATAATTTGGGAAATTTCATTTCATATAATAATAATTAGTAATGATTCAGTAAAATTACCACCTCTTGAAACTTAAATCAAATCACATAAGAGAATATATCAGAATTATTTACCAATAATCATTATATCTAATGGCGGAATTTAACAATTGAATAATGATAAAATTTTTATACAAACTTTAATAGCAATGATATCTTTGAGACATCATTCAAATCTGTCGTTTGCAGAAAATTTCTCAAATTTACGAAATCCTTCAAAATTTCTGAACTTGTTGGTAATACTTTTATGCAAAAGAAATTGAAAATCGGCAATGCGAATAAAATTTGCATACTTAAATTTAGCCAACAATGGTTTAAGGGATTTGGTAAACCCATAACTCTGTATTCCTCATCATTTTTGGGATTAATATTTATACAAAGCTTACATATTTCTTCATTGAAAAAAAAGAAATCGCATTTTTTATGCGCTTGACGACCACATCTCTTACACTTGTAACATATAATACCTGTGATAAACAATTCGTAATTCAACATTATACTATATATTAAACCAAATGTCCCAAAAAAATTGTTTCTAGTAACATTATGAAGTGATTTAAAATGTTTAAATAATCAACTCACGATCATTTCTACAAAATTTGCACCTTTTTATATTAATTTTTTTTACAATTTAACAAAAAACCTTTTTCACGAAAAATTCTCATTCTTAGAACGGATAAAAAATTTTAATTAAATATAGGGATATTTATGATAAGAAAAACAATATGCTGATGATTTCACGTAAAACCAAAGTTAAGACATTTTATTTGATGGAGAAGTTCCCTGTAATAATTAAAACATCATTCAACAAATGATTACATTACCTGTTTTTTACTTGCGCATCCTAAACAAATTTCGTTCAATGACGATGACTTTAAAATTATAAACTCAGATAAATACAATCTATATTGATCGTTAGGTAAGTTTTCGTATTCATCCATTCCATGAAATTTCTTGAACATATGATTAATGTACTTTATTGTGTATATTACACAATTACTTCCATCTGTTTTTAAAGGTAATCCATGCACTTCCGTGTTAATTATCCAATTTATTGCAGTTAATCTAGAAGGTCTACATTTGCGAAGATAGTTTAAGAATATTCTTGATATAATGGATGATGGCCTAGGTAGCATCGGGTCATAATGATACATTTTCTGTGTACGGCAATTTAAAATTAATACGCAGCAGTGATGACTATAAATATAAGGTACTAGAACTATATCTTAAAAACTATAATCTAATTTAAAAATGTAAAAGTCATTGTTCGATTCATCATTTCTTTGGTCATAAAATCCAAGTGCTCTTATTAAAAGGAATGAAAGATATATCCTTGCATTCACTATCTCTAATTTTTTTTATTATGTAAGCATCTACGATCGATGATTCAATAAATCGTTCACCAATCAAAGTTTTAAATTCGCTCAGATAAACGTATCGAATGGGTCCAGTTCAAGAAGAAAAGTGTGTTAGATCGTCGAATTCATAAGCAGCTATTATAGCGTATTTTTCAACAAATTGATTTCTAGACTGCATATAGCGAAGAACCACATCCGACATTTTCTGAGGTTCTCCTATATCAATAATATATTGCAATTCATATATATATATATATATATATATATATATATATATATATAATATATAAATATATAATATATAAATTGCAATATATTATTGATATAGACAATATATATATATATATATATATATATATATATATATATATATATATATATATATACACGGTGATTCTAAACTACTGTATTTCCCTTAATAGGGTGATAGAGGACATCATTCTGAACAAACTTTATATTGTAATTTTTTTTCTATCTCATATAGTTTTTAAACTACGGCACTTTAAAGTTACGCTTTTTCAGCCAATCAGAGAGCGCCATTCCAAACGTTCGAAAAGAGCGACAAGTGTGTGCCCATTCTGCCCCGGTAGCAGCCAGCTCATTGATCGCTTGCATAGTTACCAAATAAATAAACATTTATTTGTTATTGTCCCTGACATATAACCCAAAAATAAAAATTTGAGTATTCTAATGTTTATAATCGAAGTATGTAATGTTGAATAATATATGGCAAAGTTAGTCTTATAATGAAGATTCAATTTGTTGTTTTATTTTATTTTATAATTAAATAAATGATATTTAATAAAAACGATAATTTAAAATTTCAAAAATATCAAATTACTAATTGAATAAATTATTGTTTAAACGTAAATATTCAACAAAATTATGATTGATTATTATTAAAAATTATAATAATTACTAATGAATTATAAAAAATAATTTATTTTTAAAATATTATTAAAAGTAAGTTTTTGATTAATATCATTATCGTAAAAAAGATGATATATTATAAAAATATTTAATTAACTACTCGTTAATTGATATTAATAAAAATCTAATTTTAAAATAGTTCGAACAGTATTGTTGGAAGTATGATAATTCTTTAAATAGCAGGCATATAAGTAACAATAATTATTAAATATTCATTTCTTTCAACTATTTAATAAGATATACTTTGTCTTCTAATAACTTAATAAAATCAGGTAACTTTATGATAAAATTATTGTTTTGTGAAGCAAAAACATTTTTTGTATGGTTATTCTTATTTTAAAATTGAGCGCTATCAGATAATTCTATTTAACAAAACATATTTCAATATGTTTAAGCTTGGCAGCGTTATAATAAAGTAATTTTTTTTATAATTAGAGTTTCTTAAGGTGATATAAAACGGACGCTTCACCAGTACTTTGGAATATTTGCTATCTTTTTATTTTATTCCAAAATTTCAGAAAAAGAAATACATCAGTTTGTAGTAAATATAGTGATTATTATTGAAATTAATTTCGAAGTAAATTCATTTATCAATTATTAAATATTTTGGGTTCCAACAATAATTATTATTTTCATAACCTTAAATATTAAAATCCAAAATTCTCAATAATTAATCAATCACTCTACTTAAAAATTTAATTGAACAATTCCCATGATACATACTAGAAGCTAATGTATCTCGTTTTTCAAAACTTTGCAATCGAACAAGAAAATGGTAAATATTTCTGAGTGCAGGTGTAGAGTCTATTTTACATCACCTTAAGCTTCATAAATATTCATTTTTAGAAAGAATATTTCTTATCAGTAATAATCTATAAATTTTTAAATTAATGTGCTAATAATATACAACAAATACTAGGATTCATACAATTTAAAGCCACATTCTACAATTAATAGTTCACAAGACTTTTTAAGATTGATTTTTCTACGCTTTCACTTATGCAATGATTTTTGTTTTTAAAATAATAATAATTATAATTGAGACATATAGAGTATATTCATTTATATAAATTTGCAATAATACAAATATTACCAAGGGATCCAAAACATGATACGGTCCTAGGCGGATGAGCGACCTTAATATTAAACAATCTATATCTAAAAAGTTATTCTAACGTTGCATTAAAAATTGCACTGTGAGGTAGACGTGATATTCTTATACGATTAATATTGAACATCAATTACATATGTTTAATAAACTGGTACAGTATCCTAAATTTCAAAACCGGTCTTACTTTTTAAAATGGTAAGACACAACCAAACGACGTTTATGCAATAACCGACGGTTAGCTCAAAACTAGCAAAATAATCAATCACCATAATATTTTACTAAATATATCTTTTTTATTTTAAAAAAATTTTATACTAAACTTTATAGTTTTCTACAACTTTTTTTTCCTATCTATTTTATTTAATTTATCTTATATTTACACGTATATCCCTGGGGTCCCCACCTAATCACCATTTTTGATTTTCTTAATTTATCTATGAGCTTTATTTGTATTATATATCACCTTGATCCAGGTCATGACTATTACTACTCATCTACGAAATACCATATTAATTAAATTTTAATTAACCACCCATACTAACCCGGTCTACTTGTATAATTATTAAACTCACTCCTATGATCCGTTCTTACCTGTGTAAATCTCTACGAGTCATATCGTAGTAGCTCATTAACGATTTTATGAAATGCCATATTCAATAGTCGAATTAACACTAATAAACGCTTATTTCATAAATATAATGCCGAAAAATATTACCGAATTTTGCATAATAACAGTTAGACGATTTTTCCTTCTATAAAATTTTAGTTAGTTTTAATGATGAAAACTTTTTTACGTTTTAGGTTAGAACACGCACGCACTGTTCCAAACGTCTCTCTCTCTTCTCTTCTAAACATTATATTTAGCGTAATGCCTCTAAATTTAAATGAATTTATTGCTAAATCAAACTAAATTTTAAAAGTTTAAATCTCTTTTTATCTAATTTTATTATCAAAACTATATTACGATATATGTCTATATACAAAAATATATATATATATATATATATTATTTCACTATCTTTCGATCAGTTTTTGACTATATTCATTGACCAAAAAAATGTTAATATATGATGACCATTTTTAAATGGTCTATTTTCACCAGGATTGGGAACATAGGGAGAATCAGTATTGATAAAAGGCTAGGAAATGTCATATTTAAAAGTGGTTTTATTCTAATATATTATGTCATCAGGAAGTAAAGTTGCTATTTGTCTTGGTTCGGTTGTGGGCACCCTTGCAAAATTGTTGGTGTTGACTTAATGATTGCAACCCATTTTGCATCACAAAATAGGAATAATTTCGTACTAAATAAATGTGCATTACATTCACCTTCATTCATAAATTTTCATTTGTAATATTATTGAAAAAGTATAAATAAGTACAAATAAATATTTGTTTTTTTTACACAGAAAAATTAATTGGCTTATAGCACAAGGCTTTTTTCATAATTTTATATAAGAAAAAATATCTCAAACTTAGGAGAAAATCTGAGACTTAAATGTCATAGTTTACGTTCACCTTTAAACGACAATGTAATATTGTCAAATGAGATTAGTTTGTTTATTATTTTATTGATCTACGCCAACATCCATCATTTTATCCTTTTTCTTATATTTCTTTATCTCCCTTTTTTTTTAAATATATTAACAGAAAGGTATACAAGAAAGTCATTATTTACTATCTAATCATGATTTCAATCATTATATTTTAATACAAATAAATTTGCAAAATTTACAAATTTTATTATTCAAAATTTTGTATTATTCGTGAATTATTATGTTAAAATTTTAACTTTGTAAATTACAGAAATAAAATTTGTAAATTTTAACACAAAAATTTGTGTTTTATCTGTAACACTTATGTGTGTTAAAATTAAAAATTTTTTTCCACTGTGTACATTAGTGAAAATATTTTTTAAATAAAATTCAAGAATCTATTGAGTGGTAATATATTATTTATACTGTTAAATATTTACTATTTAGATAACATTTTAATTTCCAAAAAGTATCCATCTAAGAAGTCATTTGAATGTAAAAATAGACATTCTTAGTGTATTTATCAGAAATTATAATATTTTTAATATCAGAATAATTTATAATTAATTAAGAGTCTGAAAAAAGAAAGCAGACCACGCCAGATTCTACATCAGGTTTTTCAATAACTTTTTATGATATTGTTTTCAAACTTTTTAGCCTTCATGTTTGTCAGATTATTTGCTCATTAGTTACCATTTTATTTGAAAAATTCTTATTCTTTCTAGCTTTACGAATTATAACTTGTTATAATATTATAAGCTCGACAAACCTAACCTCAAAATATGACACATTGAAAGTTTGTATTATAAATTTTTATGTACAGTATTAAGGTGGGATTCTTGAGTTTTCCGCACTAATCTTACAAATTTTATTGTGACGACAACTCTATTAAACGCACCGTTTACCCATAAACTACGATTAGAAATATTATTAGAAGGTGGGCTGCTTCGTGCTCTTATGAGCAACATCTATTGGTGGTAAAACGATCATTATTTGTATTAAAAGCTTTAGACTCAAGAAGCAAATTTGTCATTCTTGTCAAAAACCAGTTATTATGATTTCGGAGAAGTTTAATTAACTAGAAATTAGGTTTTCCAATAAAGCAACATCTATTCAAGGTGAAACTATCTTTAATTGAATAAGTAGTTTTATACTTAAGATTCTAACCTACTAGTCTTTCAAAAAACTAGTCCTACTGAAAAAAATGACACGAGATCTTACATGAGATCTCATGTGCCTAAAAATTTCACTCCTTGCGTGACCCGATCTCACGTGAGATCTTACATGAGATTGCGTGTTGGGGAATAATAATTTTTTAGCACATAAGATCTCTCGTGAGATTTCACAGGAGATCGGGTCTCACGGGAAATAATTTTTTGGCACATGAGATATCATGTAAGATCAGGTGTTGAGAAAAATAATATTTTTAGGCACATGAGATCTCACGTAAGATCGGATAAAAAATAATAGTTTTTGACATATGAGATCTCATGTAATTTTTTTTAGTATGGAGTTATTACGGTTACAAGAAAGCTGAATTAAATAGATATTATGACAGGTATACTCTTTTTATCAATTGAACAGCTACACAATACAGGTGTATTATAAATTAACAATTCAATTTCCGAAAAAGCAACATCTATGTAGGGTAAAACTATCGTTAGTTAAATTTAAAGTTTAACATTATAAAATATAAAATTGCAGTATTGTTAAATAGTACATTACGATACAAGTGACCTAAGTGGCACTTTATTACACGGTAAGAGTTATCGCCCGAGCGCAAGGGCGATAACGTAGTGCCGTATAATAAAGTTTCACTAAGGTCACGAGTATCGTATACTATTTTGTAGCACGTGGGACATAAATCCGCCGTATTAAATCTGTACTTTCAAAAATCAATAATAAATAAAAAACTATGCACTCCACGAATGATAGATCGAAAAAGAAAAGAGAAAACTATAAATGAACAAAAAGTAAACACTCCATGAATGATAAATCAAAAAAAGAAAAGAAAAAATTATAATCTTAAAAATATACTTAAAACGTGTAATAATACTAATTTTTTATCAATATTATTGATATTATGTGAAATTATTAGTTTAAATTACCTTCTGTCAGATCATAAATTTAAATGTTACTTTAAACATGTATTAGCATCGCAGAAGCGGTGAGTAGATAACTTATTAGCAATCGCGCGGGGAATCACAGAGTAAACTTATATTGGAGCGCGAAACTAACTATACCTCTTCGCTCCGCATGTTACGCTAGTATTAACTTTAGTTTTATTCGTATTTTAAGAACTTATAATTGTAATTAATTTGAAAAATAATAATATGAAAGAGTTGCAATAATTTAAATCTTTTTATCAACAACGAAAATACGTTAAAAAAATAATCTAGATATCAAAGTATCGCTTATTATGTGTACGTGACCTAAGTAAATTCGGCTTTATACTGTTTAAAAAAGTGCCCTTTCGATAATAATGGACCGTTACCTATGTGCGGATTTAGATCCCGCAGTGCTATAAAATAAGTTTTCACTATTGAGAATATACTTGATTGAATACAAATATGACTTTCCAAAAAAGAAACGCAGTACTTTCATAGAACTGTTTAGTTCTGAAATTTGGTCTTGGTAAATTTTGCGAGAAATGGTACAAAATGCAGATGTATTATCAATCGTAGATTAATTTTCACAAAAAGCAACACCTGCATAGGATGAAACTAGAGTTAGGTAAATTAAAAGTCTAATACTCGAAAATCTGATTGTTGCTAATAAGAAATTTTCATCATTTTGAATATGATTAATTGTTACAAATAAGATTTTCCAAATAAACTCAATACTTTTCCAGAACTGTTTATTTCCGGAATCTGGTCTTAGTAAATTAATCGCGAAATAGCTTATTCGACAAACTACAGTACAAGTTACGCTATCTCAGTGTATTTTTAATAAAAGATTCATTATCCAGAAAAGCAACATCTATTTATGGCAAAACAATCGTTAGTTAAATCAGTAGTCTTATACTTGGAAATCTAATATACTATTACTGCTCATAATCAGTTATAACGCTCCGGGTAAAGCTTAATTATTTAGGAATAAAGTTTTTCAGAACAATATATTTAATTATGTTTCTTTAGTTCAGATATAGGGTCTTTGTAAACGTATCAGTTTAGTCTTTTCGACAAAAAATCAATAACTGAATAACGGTGTTTGCTCAACTGTTAATGATATTTTCGAAAAAGCAACATCTGTAAAGGGTTCCACTATCATTATTTGAATAAGAAGTCTTATAATTTGAAGGCTTACTTGTTCTTCCTGCAATAATGAAGATTTTACCATTTTAAAGACGCTAAATCAAATACAAATAAGATTTTCCAAAAAAGAAACACGACACTTCCCCAAAACTGTTACACTTTTTTCCAGACTTTTCGGCAGATGATTTGCCTCACTTTTCGCAAACCTTTCTGCCAGGGTTTTCGCCAGACTTATCGCGATACTTTTCACCAGGCTTTGTGCCAGTCTTTTCATCAGAGTATCAGCCAGACAATTTGCCATAATTTTCGTTATACTTTAATCCAGATTATTCGTCAGATTATTTGTCTCACTTATCGCAAGACTTTCTGCAAGAGTTTTTGCCAGACTCATCGCGATACTTTTCATCAAACTTTTCACCAGACTTTTTACCAGACTTATCGCCAGATATTTTGACAGACTTCTCGCCAGACTTTCCACCAGACTTTTTTATAGACTTTTTGCCAGACATTATCCTAGACTTATCGCCAGATTATTAAAAAATCTCTTAGCGAAACATTTTGCTATACATTTTAAAATAATATCAGCATGACTTTTTGCCAGATTCCTAGCAAGACATTTCGCCAGTATTTTTGCCAGATTTATCGCTAGACTTTTTGCCAGACTTTACGCAAGACTTTTTGCCAGACTATTTGCCAGACTTTTCATCAGACTCTTAGCTCAACATTTTTATAGAATTTCCATTACAATTCTTTCCAGACTTTTCGGAAGATTATTGGCCTCACTTGTAGCAAGACTTTTCGCCAGACTTTTTTCTACACTTATCGCCAGAGTATTTACAAGACTTGCCATGATTGTAGCATGACTATTTTGCAAATTTCTAGCAAGACTTTTTGCCAGATTTCACCCAAAACTTTTTACCAGACTTATCGCCAGAATGTTAACTATAATCACTGCAAGAAATTTTGCTATACTTTTTGCCATAAATGAAGAAAAATCTTTCGCCAAATTTTTAGCAAGAGCTTTCGTTAGTGTTTCTGCCACACTTGTCGCTAGACTTTTTGTCAGACTTTCTGCCAGACTTTTTAATAGACTTATCACTCGACTATATACCAGAATCTCAGTCTAACGTTTTGCTATATTTTTTGCATAATTTTAAGCGAGATATTTTGCTAGTGTTTTTGCCAAACTTATCGCCAGACATTTTACCAGACTTTACGCATGACTTTTTGACAGACTTTTTACTAGACTTTTCAGCAGACTCTTAGCGAATATTTTGCCAAACTTGCTGTAAGACTTCTTGCCAGACTTTCTGCCAAACTATTGCCAGACTTTTCATCAGACACTTATCAAATCAAACTCTTATCAAACATTTTGCTAGACTCCTCGCAAGACGTTCTGCCAGACTTTCCGCAAGAAGATTTGCCAGACTTCTCGTGAGACTTCCTACCAGACTTTTTGCAAGACTTTTGATTAAACTGTTTCCTAGACTTATCGCAAGACTATTAGGCAGAATCTTAGCCAGACAGTTTGCTATACTTTAAGCCATGATTATAGCAAGACTTTTTGCCAGATATCCAACCAGAAATTTCGCTAGTGTTTTTGCCAGACTTATCACCAGACTTTTTCTCAGACTTTACGCAAGACTTTTTGATAGACTTTTTATTGAACTCTTAGCGAACATTTTGCCAGACTAGAAACACATTTTGCCAAACTAATTGCCTGACTTTTTATTAGACTCACAATAAACATTATGCCAGACTTTCCGTCAAACGTTTTGCCAGACTTTTTGCAAGACTTTCCACCAGACTTTCCGCTAGACTCTTTGTCATACTCTTTAGCGAAATCTCAGCTAGACATTTTGATATACTTTTTGTCATGATTAGACTTTTTGCCGAATTAGTAGCAAGACATTTCGTTAGACTTTTTGCCAAGGCACTTTTTGCCAGACTATTTGCCAGACTTTTTATCAGTTTCACCGCACACATTTTGCCAGACTTAATGCAAGACTTTTCACCAGACTTTTTTCTAGCTGCAAAATTTTTTTCCAGACTATTCGCAAAACATTTTGCTAGACTTTTTGCAAGACGTTCTACCAGACTTCCTGCAAGACTTTCTACCAAACTTTTTGCTAGACTCTTAACCAGACCTTTGCCTAGACTCATCGCCAGACACTTTGCTAGATGTTTCGACAGACTTTTTGCAACACTTTATACCAGACTTTTTGAAAAACTTTTCGCCAGACTTTATGTAAGACTTTTTGCCAGGCTGTTCGCAAGACGTTCGGCTAGACATTTTGCAAGACGTTTCGCCAGACTTCCTGCAAGACATTCTACCAGACTTTTTGCTAGACTCTTCGCCAGACTTTTTCCTAGACTCATCGCCGAAACTTTTGCCAGACGTTGCGACAGACTTTTTTCAACACTTTTTGCCAGACATTATGAAAGACTTTTCGACAGAAGTTCTGCCAGACTTCCTGCAAGACTTCCTACCAGACTTTTCGCTAGATTCTTCGCAGACTTTTTCCTAGACTCATCGCCAGACGTTTCGACAGACTTTTCGCAACATTTTTTGCCAGACTTTATGCAAGACTTTTTGCCAGACTATTCGCAAGACGTTCTGCTAGACATTTCGAAAGACGTTCTGCCAGACTTCCTGCAAGACTTTCTATTAAACTTTTTGCTAGATTCTTCGCCAGACTTTTTCCTAGACTCATCGCCAGACGTTGCGACAGACTTTTTGCAACACTTTTTGCCAGACATTATGAAAGACTTTTCGACAGAAGTTCTGCCAGACTTCCTGCAAGACTTCCTACCAGACTTTTCGCTAGATTCTTCGCAGACTTTTTCCGAGACTCATCGCCAGACGTTTCGACAGACTTTTCGCAACATTTTTTGCCAGACTTTATGCAAGACTTTTTGCCAGACTATTCGCAAGACGTTCTGCTAGACATTTCGAAAGACGTTCTGCCAGACTTCCTGCAAGACTTTCTATTAAACTTTTTGCTAGATTCTTCGCCAGACTTTTTCCTAGACTCATCGCCAGACCTTTTGCTAGACGGTTTGACAGACTTTTTGCAACACTCTTTACTAGATTTTCTAAAAAACTTTTCGCTAGACTTTACGCAAGACTTTTCGCGAGACTATTCGCAAGACGTTCTGCCAGACTTCCTGCAATACTTTCTACCAGACTTTTTGCTAGACTTTTCGCCAGACCTTTTCCTAGACTCTTCGCCAGACCTTTTGCCAGACGTTTTGACAGACTTTTCGCAACACTTTATACCAGACTTTTTGAAAAACTTTTTGCCAGACTTTACGCAAAATTTTTTTCCAGACTATTCGAAAAACGTTTTGCTAGACTTTTTGCAAGACGTTCTACCAGACTTTCTGCAAGACTTTCTACCAAACTTTTTGCTAGACTCTTCGCCAGATCTTTTCCTAGACTCATCGCCAGACCTTTTTCCGGACGTTTCGACAGACTTTTCGCAACACTTTTCACCACACTTTTTGAAAAACTTTTTGCCAGACTTTACGCAGGACTTTTGGCCAGACTATTCGCAAGACGTTCTGCCAGACTTCTCTGCAAGACATTCTACCAGACTTTTTGCTAGACTATTCGCCAGACTTTTTCTTAGACTAATCGCCAGACCTTTTGCCAGACGTTTCGACAGACTTTTCGCAACACTTTATACCAGACTTTTTGAAAAACTTTTTGCCAGACTTTATGCAAGACTTTTTGCCAGACTATTCGCAAGACGTTTGGCTAGACATTTTGCAGGACGTTTCGCCAGACTTCCTGCAAGACTTTCTACTAGACTTTTTGCTAGACTCTTCGCCAGACTTTTTCCTAGATTCATCGCCGGATCTTTTGCCAGTCGTTGCGACAGACTTCGCAGCACTTTTTGCCAGACTTCCTGCAAGACTTTTTGCTAGACTCTTCGCCAGACTTTTTCCTCAGACTCATCGCCGGATCTTTTGCCAGTCGTTGCGACAGACTTTTTGCAACCCTTTTCTCTAGACTTTTTGAAAAACTTTTTGCCAGACTTTACGCAAGACTTTTTGCCAGACTATTCGGTAGACGTTTTGCTAGACTTTTTACAACACTTTTCACCAGACTTCCTGCTAGACTTTCTACCAGACTTTTTGCTAGACTTTTCGCCAGACTTTTTCCTAGACTCATCGCCAGACGCTTTGCCAGACGGGCCGATAGGCTTTTCGCAACCCTTTTCACCAGACTTTTTGAAAAACTTTTTGCCAGACTTCACGTAAGACTTTTTGCCAGACTATTCGGTAGACGTTTCGCTAGACTTTTTACAACACTTTTTGCCGGACTTTATGCAAGACTTTTTGCCAGACTTTTTACAAAACGTTTTGCCAGACTTCCTGCAAGACTTTCTACCAGACTTTTCGCTAGACTTTTCGCCAGAATTTTCCCTAGACCCATTGCCAGACCTTTTGCCAGACGGTTGGACAGACTTTCCGCAACACTTTTCACCAGTCTTTTTGAAAAACTTTCTGCCAGACTTTACGCAAGACTTTTTTCCAGACTATTCGCAAGTCGTTCTGCTAGACTTTTTGCAAGACATTTTGCCAGACTTCCTGCAAGACTTTATACCAGACTTTCTGCTAGACTTTTTACTAGACATGAATTCTAGTATTTCTAATATTTTATTAGCACATTAATTTAAAAATTTATAGATATATTACTGATAAAAAATATTCTTTATAAAAATGAATATTTGTGAAACTTAAGGTAGCTTCCTTGGGTTATAAACGTGATGCAGAGCATAATTGGAAAATCATTTTCAATTAGCTTTTCCATGAAGATTATGCATTGAACGTACAATTACCTAAGAAAGAGATACTTTAGGGTGCAGAAAAAAATTATTTTAAAACAATTGCAACCTTAGTCGCGAAGATATTAATAATTCAAAAAGAGATACAAAATATTTTCTATAAACACATGAAACTCTTTTATTTTTCATGTGATTGGGACGTAATAAAGCTCATTTTGTGCATTAAAAAATTTCAAAAGGAGCCACCCATGGAATTTCAGTGATAGTGCTTACAGTTTAAAGGTAAATTATAATTGTTTAAAAAAATTATAAAGTGTATTAATAAACAATTGTAATTTACGTTTAAACTGTAAGAACTATTACTGAAATTACGTGGATAAGTTTTTTAAGGCACAAAATGAGCTTTATTGCGTTCCAATCACTTTAAATATAAAAAAGTTTCCTGTGTTTTTAGAACATTTTTTGTATCCCTTTTTGAATTATTAATATCTCTACGACTAGGTTTGCAATTGTTAAGAAATACTTTTTATTTCCACCCCAAAGTATCTCTTTCTTAGGTAATTGTACGTTCAATGCATAAAATTCACGAAAAAGCTAATTAAAAATAATTTTCTAATTATGTTCTGCATGACGTGTATAACCCAAAGGAGATATCTTAAGAAACTGTAATTATAAACAAAAAATTCCTTATAACGCTGCCAAGCTTAAGCATATTGAAACATATTTTGTTAAATAGAATTATCTGATTGTACCCATTTTTAAAATAAGAACAATCATAAAAAAATTATTTTGCACAAAACAACGATATTATCATGAAGTTACTTAACTTTTTTAAGTAATTAGAAGAAAAAGTATATCTTATTAAATATTCGAAAGAAATGCATAATAAATTATTATCGTTACTTCTACGCCTGCTATTTTAAGAATTATCATATTTGCAACACGCTTACGAAAAAAACATTGAACTTCAGTGTTATTTCGTACACCGAACGAATTTCTCGTATGAATGGAAGTATCATAGTAGTAAAAAATACGGTTCGGTATACGAAATAACACTGAAGTTGAATATTTTTTTCTTTAGTGCAATATTGTTTAAAAGACTATTTTGACAGAAATATTTCAAAATTAAATTGTTCATTATAATCCATTAGTAATTATAATAATTATTTATTAATAATTAATCATTATCACCAATAATTTATTTATTTAGTAATTTGATATTTTTGAAATTTCAAATTATTATTTTCATTAAATTTATTAGTTATAAAATAAAATCATTTATTTAGTTATAAAATAAAATAAAACAACAAATTGTATCTTCATTTATTGCCATCTATTATTCAACATTACTTACTTCGATTGTAAACATTAGAATACTTAAATTTTTATTTTTGGGTTATATGTCAGGGACAATAACAAACAAATGTTTATTCATTTGGTAACTATGCAAGCGATCAATGAGCTCGTTGCTACCGGCGCAGAATGGGCATACACTTGTTGCTGTTTTCAAACGTTTAGAATGGCGCTCTCTGATTGGCTGAAAAAGCGTAACTTTAAAGTGCCGTAGTTTAAAAACTATACGAAATAGAAAAAAAATTACAATATAAAGATTGTTCAGAATAATGTCCTCTATCACCCTGTCAAAGGATATACAGTAGTATAGAATCACCGTGTATATATATATACATATATATATATATATATATGATATACTCAGTTACATGTATATAACATAATAACTATATAAACAAATAATTGACTTAAGTAATTCTGATTACGTTTACTATTAATTGAGTCACCATCATATATTTTTTGTTTTTTTATTCCAAGTATATTCTCATTATTGAAATGGGTAGATTCCATCGAATTATTAGTATCAGTTCTTATTGCAATTTCTAATCGTGGCATTTTATTTGCAAGATAATCACGCTGACCTATAAATAAGTTATAAATTAAAATATTAAAACATTTTATTGTTTTTTTATTGAGAAAACTAAAAATTCTATGAATATCTTTTAATGGTTTATTTAAGTAATTAATTTTTGGATTTCTTTTATTATAATAGGTAAATTCCATATCGCTGCTAATTTTTTTATAGTTAATAAAATAGAAATGTTTATCCCAGACAGAATCATTTATAACATTATTATCTGACTGAAGACCAAAAAGAAGTTTTTCTGAAAGCGTTTGTTTTTCTACTGTTTTTCTGGTCTTCGCATTAATTGTTGCAATAATTATATCATCATTGAATTTATACGATGGCCCACGTTCACAAATATATAATGCTAAATGACTAGCAAATAGAATGCTTCGTTTCGCATTACCTTACGCATTGTTTCGAAATAGAGCCGATTTCTTAGCTTTGTTTTTTCTAGATTATATTTACTCCATAAGCGTTCGGCACTTGCATTAGGATTCGGTAGAAGTAAGATTGACAATACAAAATCGCACAATTCTTGATAAAATCTATTCTTTTGTCTTGTTTGATAATTCGATAATAAAAAAACAAAATTTATCAATATCATTTTCTTGAGTGATTTCAGCAGAAAATTGATTAGTATATAAAGAATGCCATTGATTATTTATATTTCCTGCATGGTAATTCGAATTAATGAATTGAAGATAAGCTTCCAATAAGGCATTCAAACTAGGTCTATTATTATCGTGGTAGTTTTTACAAAGTGCATTTCTTGGGTGGAGAACCGGTCTTAAATTAATGTGACTTAGAGAAAAATTGTCACATTTTTTTCAATGCACAAAAAGCTGCTATTAAAAAGTTCTAGCATGACCTGAAAAATTCTTCTTTTTGTTGATCGTTGATTTTTATATTGGTTTTATTTAAAAAACGGAAGCATTCAATACCAACATTAATACTATACAATCCTTTCCAGTACTTTTCATCGTTGAGATCGATGTCTTTTACATTCTTACTCAAAATGTAATTCTTATCTATATATAATGAAACAATATCGCGAAATGAAGCGTTCATTGTATCGTGATCTTCATAAAAAAGTTTGAGACAGACTGCATGTTTTCGTTGGTTTGTGAAAATTTACTTTAATCTACTACTAATACAAAATATAAAAATTTTACGTATAATTCCGCTGAGGGATCACATAAAACTTCGTGTATTTTTTGCACTGTCTCATTAATTAAAGCTTCTTTTTGGAAGTAAATAACGAGGACTACCCATTTTTGAAGCATGCTTCGTAAACAATCGCAAAAGGAAAGCCATCTAGTAAAAGACTTTTTTAAAATATGGGTTGGTTGAAGATTCAGATTTTTTTGTTTAAAATGCCAACGGTATAGTCATTTTGAGCTATTCACATTAAATTTTTTAATATCATTCATCTTAAAAAAATAAACAAAACCTGAAAGAATAATAAGGAAACACTGCATTAGAAACCATTTTTTTATGCAATCTTCAAAATATGTTTTGAAATTTATGAAAAACACTGTCATACAAATTACTTATACGATTAAAAAAGTATGTAGGAACAATAGACCGAAAAAAGCGTCGAGCAATGTTGTCTGCTCTAGAATGATATACTATTCATACGTATCTAAACTGTAAATTAATACTTTTGCAAAAGAACTTCAACAACTATAAGTACTTTAAATTATATGTATTTAAAACTATAACGTTAACTGAGTACGAAATTTTTTTACGAAAAAAGATCATTGTTTTGCGATGGCTCAATTATGCACAGCTTACAGAGCTTATATTCTGTTTTTGTAAAACACAACTATAGTAAAATACGATTTCAACATTCTATAGTACATCCGTCTTTTTCATATAAATAGACTTTTTTGTTTACAATTCGATGTTGAATTCAGTCAAGAGAAATTTCAAAATTTTTATATTACTTACATTATATTGTAACTTTTTACATATATAATGAATCATAAAAAAGTTTATTAACAAGGAACTGAGAATGGTTTAGTTATTATGTTCTAATTAAAACACAACCATCAAAATTGATAAAAATCTTTATTTTATTATTTTTACGTCGAAGTCATAAATAAGTAAATGATTTTTATAGTGTATGTTTTTTTATTGACTTATGCGTTAGGTTTTTTCATGATAACTATGAAAATTAATCAATAATTGGATTCATACAAATTATGACATAATCAATATTAAAGAAAATCAGAATATTTTGAATAATTTTATTTTATTTTATTTTATTTTTATTAACGGGAAAAACTCCCTTTTAAACATATATACATATTTCATGTGCGCAATTAACATTGCATAAACAATCATAAATACAAAGAAAAGAAAACATGGCTTTACAAGCTAAAGAAAAAGAAAATAAAGAAATAAAAACTATTATTCTAAAAAAAAAGTATACATTTTACTCTAATCAATTAACTTATTGCATAATCCCTGATCTAATATTGCTTTTAAATAAAGAGATCGAGTTACATTCAAAATTACAATATCGTGAATTAATATTAACCAATTTACACAGTCTGTTCAAAATATAGAACTTATCAATAGAATAATCTAATGAATTAATATAAAAAATGATATTATTGGAATTTCTAATATTCACTATAGGTTCATAAAAGTTCAAACTGCTTAAAAGTAAATCACAATCAGTGTAACCGTTTATTATCTTATATAGAAGCAACAAATCAGCATGCAATCTTGAGCACTTTAATGTTGGTAGTCCAGTTTCCTTCCTAATATTTATATAATCATGATTGAACCAACCCATACCATTACCAGTTTAAAATGACAAAAAACGCAAAACATTGTTTTGCACCTTTTCCAACTCATAAATGTATTTCTGTTTATATGGTGCCCACACAATTGAACAGTACATAAAAACTGACTTAACATGTATATTATACAATGTTATACATGTCTTTGGACTAGTAAAATCAATACATTTCCTTTTAATAAGAAATAGCATTCTTCTAGCCTTACTAATGACTCTATCAATGTGCATATCAAATGAGAGGTTTCTCTGAAAGATTACTCTAAGGTCCTTAATAAACTCAACATTATCAAGCTTCACTCCATCCAAATAAAAGGACCAATCACGCACATTAGAAATAAAGAAAGCTAAAGCTTTACATTTACAGACATTAAACTTTAGACCATTTTTTGTCATCCAGTCATCTATTCTATCAAGGTCACATTGTAATCTTAACAAGTCGGTGATATCCCATACCTCGGTGTATATCTTCATATCATCCATATATAGCAGCACCTTTGAAGATCGCACCACAGTAACAATATCATTGATAAATACTATAAATAAAAGGGAAGACAATTTGGATCCTTGAGGAACACCTGACAACATTTTAATCATAAATGATTTGAAGGTACCAATCCTTACAATCTGCTTTCTGTTATAGGGGTATGATCTAAACCAATTCAGTAGACTACCACCAATTCCATATTTACTCAACTTACTTAAAAGTAAATTATGATTTACCTTGTCAAAAGCTTTAGTCAGATCAGTATATATAGCTTGAATATACGCTTTATTATTTAAAGCAAGAGCAATATCATGATTAAAAGATGTGAGATTAGTGACAACCGACCTGCCTCTTATACTACCATGTTGTCTATCAATAATGAACTCTTTTAAATGTTCATGTACTTCATTGTAAATGACATTGTCAAATATTTTGGCAAAGACATTAATAATAGAAATCGATCTGTAGTTACCAGCATCAGATATATCACCAGCCTTATATACAGGCACAATAAATGATTTCTTGCATGCCTCAGCATAAATACCTTGGCTAAGGAAAGACTTATTATATGTAAAGGCGGTTTTACTATAACCGAGAAACAGCACTCCACAAACTTGGGACTTATCAAATCAGGTCCAGAAGAGCAATCAATGTTAATGTCACTGATAGCCTTTTCAACATCCTTTTCAATAAATTGCATATGAGTTAACAACCTGCCAGATAGTGGGATGACAGAAACATCAATAAGATTCGACACTTCATATACTCTTCCAAAATGCTTGGCAAACGCATTAGCAATACCAGGACCATCATTAAAACGGTCTCCTTCAAATATCATTTCAGCGAGAGTCTCTTTTTTATTAGGAAAACCAGCATATCCAAAAATTTTTTGGATCATTACATAATCCATCTTCAATATTCTTATTATAGTTTATATAATTTAACCTAATTAATCGCTTACAAACAGCTCTCCACTTCTCATATTCTATAATTAAGTCAGTATCAATAGGAGGAAATAATTTAATCTTTTTATGTAAAATCTTCTTATATTTAATAGCCTCAATCATTTCTTGTGAAAACCATCTTGGACAGGAATAAGAGTATCTAGATCTCTTCTTTATTTTTGGTGAATGCTTCTTGATTATCTTATCCACAGTATCATAGAAATCAATCATATATTTATGTAATCAAGCTGGTTATTAGCTAGTTCATCCCAATCTATTTTAGACAGATCATCCTTAACTAAATCAAAGTTTGTTTTTCTACAATCAAACTCATACGAATCAAAAGGTAGCTTGCTAGAACTATGCAATGGTATGCTTATATCAACCGCACCATGAAACTCATCTATTTTAGATAATGGGTCAATAGAACATTGACATATACTATTTTCATATGATATAAAAAAGAGATCCAATGTATTATTAGATTTATTCTTATAAGTATTAAGTTGTTTAACACCAAACATGTTAACAAATGAGCATAAGTTACTTGCGATATCTCTCTTCATAACCAAATCATTATGACCAGATAGATAAATTAATCTTTCAGTGTCATCAAACAATTAAGAATATCCAGGTATGTTAAAATCTCCAAGAATACATATATCAGTGAAATTGTCTCTTCTATAAACAACTTGAATTACCTTGTTATGCTCTTCATAATAATCAGTAGTGGAAGTAGGTGATAAATATGTCAAGCTGATCAGAAATTTCCTACATCCATACAGTAAAGAAACACATAACTGTTTATAACCTCTATCCACTTTACCGTAAATTTTAGACGTAATAGATTTTTCAACAAACAAAACAACACCACCACCTCTATCTTTACAAGAGCATGTACCATTTCGATCACATCTATAGATATCATACTTTCCTAGGTTAAATAGCTTATTATCAACATTATGGTCAAGCCAAGTTTCAGTTAAAGCAATAACGTCAGATGCAAATGAAATATTAAAACACAATTAACTCAGCTTAAAGTGACTCTTTATACCTCTAACATTTTGATAGTAAATGCTCAACAAATCATTATCACAAGCCTGACCTTCTGTTGCATCCTTATCTCATTGTGACATGTTATCACTGTTATTATGAGTACTTTGACCACTATGTAATTTCTTATTATCCACCTTAACGATAGTTGGAATACCTTTCACGTATTTCAATTTCAAATTGTCCTCACCATCATCTAATCTTCTATTTAAATTATCCTTAACAATCTGATACAATCTATTCTGATTTGTTGTATTATCATTATCAATGTAGATAGTTTATCCAATCTTTTGTTAGAGAGCCATAGAGTTCTTCAAAACCCATGCAACATTTATACTGTTTTCGAACATAACCTTTAAAGGTCGTTTAGTTCCATTAACAAATTTACGACATCTGACAAAAGTAAACTCATTATAGCCAAACGTAGCATTAGCAAAGATTTTTTTCAATGTTCAAAATCTTGAGTTCTGTTGTCATCATTCTCCAACTAAAAAATTATAACATTATTCTTCCTATTATCTCTATCTCGTATTTCATGTATAATATTTTCTTGAAGAATTAATGTATTATCAGGATTATCCAAGTAATTTTTAATACTGCCGTCAATAACTGGCAAAAAAGATTTTTTTATTTCGTCACATAGAAACACCTTTAGTTTTTCTTGCATTTTTTCCAATCTTGTCTTTAAGATGCTGTTTAGGTTATAGGTATAATCACAACATTTTCTAATAGCACAATTTCACATAATTCCTACTTTATTACTACAAGATGGATGGTACGGCATATCACATTTCTTACACAAAACATTTTCTGCTGCTATGTCCTCATTACAGTGGAAGCAAGACACCTTATTATTTTGTAAAGTAGAAGCCATTTTAGGTTAGGAATACAAATCACTTAAAATCAAAGGAATCATTCACCAATCAGTATGAAATTTATATCATAAATTAACAACAAGTAGATAATATGTGTAAAACTTGCTATATTAAAATAATTTCTGAATAAATAACTATTAGAAATAGAATTAAATGACAGATAGCAGTGAAAGCCAATGCTGCAATGTTAACGCATGCGCACGCCCTTTACTAATAATGATAATATAAAAAGAAAATATTTATTTTATGATATATGAAAAGAAATTTTAATAAATAGTTCATTTTTATCGTATTTTTTTTATTTATATTAGTTTATAAATTATGGTTTTTTTCATAACTGTAGTGATATTGCAATTTTCATCTTTTTTATTATTTGAACACTCGGCCAGTAGTTAAGTTGGTCATTCTGCGATTGTCAATAAAGGAGATGGAGCGTCGGCCATATGTAATGATCCGCTTTACAATCCTGACTCGCAGGATGTATGTGTGAGCGCCAGTGCTGCTGCACCGTAGATAGGATACACCTACCACCACTACAAAGCAACGACCGTGCGTGCGCTAGGAGTCAGCATATGACGAAGAAGATATAGAAAGAGAGGAAGAATCAAGATATAAGAAGAGAGACAGCGAGATTTGTACATTGTAAGAGCGAACTTAAAATGATAGTGCGCCTATTTCTCGCGCAGTGAGAAAAGGAGACGCAGTACGAAAAAGAAAGACAGATAGAGCGTAGAGAAAGGGAGATTGTCACTTTTTTCTCTTCGCTTGAGAACATATGTACTGTATGTATATATATACATATATATAGATGGATGTCTGCACGTATGGATGCTCTCTCTTTCTCTAGATAAGAAAGAAACAAGAGAAAAAAATAAAAGAAGAAAAAATTAAAATCTAATTGAATCTTCCCGCATTTGAAGATGGCGTCCGTGTTAAAAACGCACTGAAAAGCAAAACGACCAATTAGAGGCAGTGATTGGAATAGTAATTATCGATTTTAGCAAACAAGAATAGAAAGAGATAAAAGATAGTTAAGAAGAAGGAAAAACAGACTCCAAGAAAAAGGAAATGGTCATTGTATATTCATTCGATTACTGTCCTCGTGCCACTTCGGAACTTTTACTCGCTGTTAACAGATATTACTGATATTTTTCGAGAGTTTAAGCTTAGCTGTGTGCAGAGATTTAGAGATTGTTTTTTTTTGGATTGTTGAGGAGATTCTGGAGCAAAGAAAAGGAGATACTGTCGAGAGGGAGATTTGACCGACTTGGTTCCTCGTTTCCCGCAGTCAGCGCCGATCAATTGCCTTAGTAAAGAAAGAAAGAGATTTGATTTAATTTGACAAAAATTTTATTAATCATAGGGTAGTACCCCGTATGATTCAACAAGTACAATACAAAGAATTAACATAATAAACTAATGTAATTAAAACAATGAGCAACAAAAATTTCAAAATTGAAAAACAAAAAATAATTCAGAAAAGCTTATGTAAAATTTACTTTATTTTATTTATTTATTAAAACCAGTACAAAATTACATTGATTAATCGGCGCAAATCCCACAGAGATAAACATAGTTATCTGTTGGTGGGGCTGGTTACATAATTACTTATATCTAACTTATATCTAAATACATCATTTATTTATTATATATTATATATTTCAAGTAACAACAATCTAGTTTATAACTGGGGTGGGTGGGTGCGTGTGTGCGTGCGTGCGTGCGTGCGTGCTTGTGTGTGTGTGTGTGTGTGTGTGTGTGTGGGACCCCCGTATTCAGGGTCATTTTGTTTCTAACACTATCGTTAAATTCTAACTCTTTCCTTCCTGTTTTGTAAATAGTTTGTTATCAGTGAATAAGCTTTACCTCTAATTCCATAGTTATACAGTTTTTGCATTAGGATCTTATGGTTTACTGTGTCAAAAACTTTCGCCAAATCTAAAAATGCTATGGCAATTGGTTTACTCCTATCTAAATTTTTATACATAACTTGTGTTATCACATATATTGCATCCTTTGTGCCCTTATTTTTTACAAAACCATATTGATTTTTAGCTAGTATATTGCATTTATCTATAAAGTTATAAAGCCTTATATATATAATTTTTTCAAAAATTTTGGCTAGATTAGATATCAAGGATATTGGTCTATAGTTCTTCGCATAGTTTTTGTTATTAGCTTTGTAAATAGGTATAATTTCTGCAGCTTTTAACGCATCTGGCCATGTAGCCTTTTCTATACATAAATTGAAAATGTAGACAAGCGGATTCAATAAGAAGCTTGCTAAGATCTCAATTGTTTTGGCATTTATGTTATCTATACCACAATTTTTTAACTTCATATTTCTAATAATGTTATATATCTCATAACTATCCGTTGGTTGTAGAAATATCAATTTATTATTCATTTCAGGCAGTCTCAGCCCAGTATTACTAGAAGGTTGTTGAATTTTTTCACTTAGTTCTTTGCCAATATTACTGAAAAATGAGTTCATTGTACCTGCTATTGCTTTAGGGTCTTTGATTATCTGTTTGTTTTTATCATGAATTTGTGTGATTAATACTTGTTTTCCATTTTTGCTTAATTTTTGGTTTATTACATTCCATAGATTCCTGGTACTGTTGCTATTTTTTTCTACTTGTTGACAATCATACATCATTTTGGCATTTTTAATAACTTTGTTTAATATTTTTTCGTAGTTTTTGTATTCTTGTTTTGCCCTTTCATCATCTGGTTGCATTTTCAAGATTTTGTACAATGATTCCTTTTTATTACAGAAGATTATTATGGCTTTCGTAATCCAACTATTTCTTGGTTTCGTATTTGTCTGTCTTTTATTAAAGTTTTGAGTTATTCTTGATCCTTTTACACATTTTTTTATTTTTGCAATTAGTAAATTCATTGCAATGTTTGAATCATATATCGTCTGTATCTCAGTCCAGTTTTCCCTTGAAGCCAGCTTCTTCAAACAACTGTAATTTATGCTATTCACTTTTTTATTCCAATTACTATTTTTAAATTTTTTGACTGTTAAAAATAATGGATAATGATCAGTTATTGTATTAAGTAGCTTGCATGTTTTAGTTTTTATTGTTGAAGTTTTAATAAATATGTTATCTATGCAGGATCCATCATTATTTGCATTTATGTTAGCTGGTCTAGTCACTATTTGAAAACCTGGTGTATAGCCCTTCTCAAGAAGGTTATTTAAAAACTCTTGACCAATGGAATCCAGATTTAGAATATCGATATTAAAATCATCTATTATGAAATGGCTTTTAAAATGTTGTTTTTCTTTGAAAAATTTATTTAGATTCATTGTGAATTCCGTTTTAGCCTTATCGTGTGATCTATATAAGGCAGAAACTTGTATTTCTTTCTCATTTGTCACTTTAAAGCATGTATTCAAAATTTTTAGTCTTCCTACCTCTAATACTTCTGTATGTTCGTTTAGATTATCTGCCATATATACAACTACACCATCACATTGATTAATCTTACTATTGTTGTAATATATTTTATATCCTGGAATTGAGGAAAAGGACCCTGCAGAATCCTTATGGGAAATGGCTCTCGGCCAATTTTTCTGAAATGTTGTAGAATGATAGTTCAAAACACGTAGAACAAAAGTCTCCATGGCCACAAATCACGAAACTTCACCGTTCGCGAGATACAAGCGGTCAAAGTCGAACATTATAATCGATACCTTTAATAACGTAAATACAGTAAAAGTGTTCTTATTAGACCTTTATTTGTATGTATATATATATATATATAGCCTCGTATTTACGTATAGAGTGTAGTCCGAGCATTTGTATATTATATATATATATATATATATATATATATATATATATATATAGAGAGAGAGAGAGAGAGAGATAGGGAGAGAGAGCGGTTTGTTGAAAATGACGTTCGGTTATCTTTATTTTATGCTTTCCCAGTTAACCTAAGATTCCAACGTGATTTATATATATATATATATATATATATATATATATATATATATATAATTTCTATAATTGCTGTTGATTGTTCTTTTAGAATTACTCGTTGACTATTTCCACTCCATGATTGTCACCATTTCGATTAGCAGCATCCAGGGTGGTATGAAGTAATGTTTCATCAGGGTATCTTACAGTTTCTTGGTGTCTGGCATATCCTAAAAACCACAAGACGCTAGCGATGTGTGCACATGTACCCAAAGTGCGTGTTCCACTTTGGCAGGTACAATAGTAGCCTGTGATAGGATCTTCATCATTGTTATCCTCCTCATCAATGGCTGTGTATGCAATAAAAGATTGATGTCTAGTGACATTGCGGAACCTTGAATATAATCGTACTCTTAAAAATCCAGGTTCATTGATATTGGTATCAAGCTGAAAATGCTCATCATTATCTCTCACTATTTTATCCTGCACATATGAAGGTGAAAGACGGACTTGGTAAGTTCCGATAGTTAGATCTCTTAAATAGTCCAAATCGAGTACAGGAAAATCTGGAACGGCTTCATTATTCAGACGAATCCATTGTGCGTTTCTTCGTGTCAAGTTATCTACCTCTACTCTTGCTTGCATAACATTTGGCATCCTTGACCTTTCAATTATTTCTCTTGCATATTCTGCATTTGTACCTTGCATGATAATCACAGGACGATACCTGTTTAAAATCGCCCCTGCTATACGATAGAAAGCTCTGAGGTGTTTTGCGTGCTGCAAGTTTATTGTTTGTGACAGAAACTTGAAAACAGATCTGAGATGTCCATTTCTTGCTTCGATGACCCAGCGATTTTTGGTTACTATGCGTGAATAATTTGCATCTTCTGTTCGGAGCTGTCTTTGCCCAGGTTCTAGAAAAGCAGGCATTCTATGATCAATGCCAAGATGTTGAAGTAAAGGTATAGCGTCCCGATATCCTCTATCCACTAATACTATATCATCGTTCTGAAACCAATTTGATAAAGCACCAGCATCCCTTTCAAATTCTTCACGAAGAATTTCAGCATCGTTATTTCGGGCATCGGAAAAATATGGGCCAAAAATGTCAAGGATATAACCGTCTGGCGCTACTATAAGAGTTGGTTTGAGGAGATGTCGATTTTTATGAAGAGAGTAAGACTGTCGCAAAACACGGAAGTTTGAACTTTTGTGTATATAGGAGTATGTACTATCAATCACAGCTATAGCTCTTCTTTGAGCGGGTCGAGGGTTGTAGAGTTCATTTGAAAACTCAGTAACGTGTTCATTTATGAATTGCTCTCTAGGTATCGATGCAGGTCCGATATTGCCTGGAACAAATCTTAGCTGTAATGATGATTTGACATAATCAATAATAGAACTAACAGTTTGCCGACTAGGCTTACCAAAAATAACTCTCAAAAAGTCATCACTTAATCCCTGTCTCATCTTGCACAAAAAAATCAATAAATCTTCTCTATCTACGTATCTCAATCTTCCATTTTGTAGTACAGGATCACAGAAAGTAAGAAGATCGTCAAACTGCACTTTATTAATCGGGGATAGACAGAAGAACTCTTCATCAGTCAGGTTTTCAAAATCAATACCTGTACCCCTGTTTAATGCCACGTTTCTCATCTCTTGGAGAAAAACTTGTAATTGCTGACCTCTGATCACATAAGGTCTGTTAATAGATCGCAAACCTAGCAAGAGCACATTGAAGAAAAAACCATTTTCATTTAAATGATGGGCACAACTACGAACATAGTCCGGTATATAAATATTTCGTTTTATAAATACATGTACTCTGCATTGCAATGATAACCTATGGACATCATCCGGCTCATTACAAATAATGCATGTGCGAGATGCCGTTTGTGTAACAACGTCCAAATGCATGCATGCTGGATCTTCATTCATCAAAGCTATTTCATTCATTATTAAACGATTGCAATTAAGACATATCCTACTGTTCTCATCTAGAAGAAGAGGTGGATGATTGTGCTCATCGCGTCTTGTAATTGCTATTTGTCGTTTATTGATATTTTCATCTCCATTCATGAATGCCAACTGTTGTGGATTTGCCTGTCTATTACACACGTAACAAGGCATCTTATTCTAAGATTATATTTCACCAAAGATATTGTCAAACAAATATAGGAAGCAATAAAATATATACTAACTACCTTTGAAAATAGAAACCCGCAAGCTGTCGCTGAATATTCTGTTCCACTATCCTAAAAAAAGACTGTGACACAGATCACTCCAGAAACTCGCAAGCACCCGATGGATTGACTCGCTGATTATCCTGAAAAGGACTATCGCACAAGTCAGAAGAAAAACTCGCAAGCTGAAGCTGAATATTCTATTCCACTATCCTAAAAAAAGACTGTGACACAGATTACTCCAGAAACTCGCAAGCACCCGATGGATTGACTCGCTGATTATCCTGAAAAGGACTATCGCACAAGTCAGAAGAAAAACTCGCAAGCTGAAGCTGAATATTCTATTCCACTATCCTAAAAAAAGACTGTGACACAGATCACTCCAGAAACTCGCAAGCACCCGATGGATTGACTCGCTGATTATCCTGAAAAGGACTATCGCACAAGTCAGAAGAAAAACTCGCAAGCTGAAGCTGAATATTCTATTCCACTATCCTAAAAAAAGACTGTGACACAGATCACTCCAGAAACTCGCAAGCACCCGATGGATTGACTCGCTGATTATCCTGAAAAGGACTATCGCACAAGTCAGAAGAAAAACTCGCAAGCTGAAGCTGAATATTCTATTCCACTATCCTAAAAAAAGACTGTGACACAGATCACTCCAGAAACTCGCAAGCACCCGATGGATTGACTCGCTGATTATCCTGAAAAGGACTATCGCACAAGTCAGAAGAAAAACTCGCAAGCTGAAGCTGAATATTCTATTCCACTATCCTAAAAAAAGACTGTGACACAGATCACTCCAGAAACTCGCAAGCACCCGATGGATTGACTCGCTGATTATCCTGAAAAGGACTATCGCACAAGTCAGAAGAAAAACTCGCAAGCTGAAGCTGAATATTCTATTCCACTATCCTAAAAAAAGACTGTGACACAGATCACTCCAGTAACTCGCAAGCACCCGATGGATTGACTCGCTGATTATCCTGAAAAGGACTATCGCACAAGTCAGAAGAAAAACTCGCAAGCTGAAGCTGAATATTCTATTCCACTATCCTAAAAAAAGACTGTGACACAGATCACTCCAGAAACTCGCAAGCACCCGATGGATTGACTCGCTGATTATCCTGAAAAGGACTATCGCACAAGTCAGAAGTAAAACTCGCAAGCTGAAGCTGAATATTCTATTCCACTATCCTAAAAAAAGACTGTGACACAGATCACTCCAGTAACTCGCAAGCACCCCATGGATTGACTCACTAATTCTTGATTAGTTAGGTCATTGGGTTATTGAATTATTGTACCTGCCAAAGTAAAACACATACTTTTGGGTACATGTGCATACATCGCTAGCGTCTTGTGGTTTTCAGGATATACCAGACACCAAGAAACTATAATATACCCTGATGAAACATTACTTTATATCACCCTGGATGCTACCAATAGAAATGGTGACAATCATGGAGTGGAAATACTCAACGAATAATTTTAAGAGAACAATCAACAGCATAAAAATCAATATATATATATATATATATATATATATATATATATATATATATATATATCACTTTGGGATCTTAGGTTAACTGGGAAAGCATAAAATAAAGATAACCGAACGTCATTTTCAACAGAACGTTCTCTCTCTCTCTCTCTCTCTATATATATAAACAAATGCTCGGACTATACTCTATACATAAATACGAGGTTTAATATATATATAATATAAATATATATATAAATATATATATATATATATATACAAATAAAGGTCTAATAAGAACACTTTTACTGTATTTACGTTATTAAAGGTATCGATTATAATGTTCGACTTTGACCGCTTGTATCTCGCGAACGGTGAAGTTTCGTGATTTGTGGCCATGGAGACTTTTGTTCTACGTGTTTTGAACTATCATTCTACAAAATTTCAGAAAAATTGGCCGAGAGCCATTTCCCATAAGGATTCTGCAGGGTCCTTTGTAGTAATCTAATATTCTTGTTTCGACACATACAATCATGAAAGGCTTAATGTCAAAACTCTCAATAAGAATTTGTAATTTATTAAAGTTGACATTTTAACTTCTAATATTTATGTACATAATATTTTCTTTGTTTGTCTTGAAAAATCTATTTATTTCATTGCATGTTTCACAAATATATTCTTGTTTTATGAAATCATTTTGGATGTTTTAAATTATTTCTATATTGTTATTCATAATTATTTTACGGAATTTATTGAGTTGCTGGACGAAGCGGACCGCAGAGAAGAGATTCTACTTTTAGTTGTCATTACCTTCTGAGGTTTGTCTTTTGCAACGTTAATATTACCTACATATCTTTGAATCGTTGGACTCAGTGGATAATCTGTGCTATTCATACATTTTTTAATTTTGTTTTTTAACACTTGGCAGCTCTCACTATCATTTGCCACGTGTTGCGTATTATATTTGGTTTTGAATTTCTCGTTGTGGTATAAACAGTTGACACAGCATAAACTTGTATTTGCTTTACAATTAATTGAGTTGTGCAGACCTGCACACTTTAAACATTTTTTCATTATTGCATTTATTTCCACTGTGTCCAAATCTACCACAATTATAACATGGCCTAACGTTGACATCGTCATACACTTTGCAATTTTGATACTCAATGAAAACTCTATTTTTATTTTCTTTTATGTATTTGTAAATTTCCGAGGACACCTCTATTAAAATACTTGTCTGTTTACTTTTTTCATTCTCATAGTGATGTAATACTACGCATTCTGATTTAAAATTTTAAAAATTTCTTTCATTTATATCAGCTTCTAAAGCTATTTGGTCCAATTTTTCAAAATTATCAACACCTACTATCTTCATTCTTGGTTTTTTAATTTCTTCTTTTTCAATTTTGCAATATGCCAATTTCTCTTTTAAGATTTTTTCAGCTTCACTCATACTTGTTTCATTCATATAGTCTATATGCACTTCGTTGATATTCTTAAAAAATATCTTTTTCGTTTGAACCGTTTTCTTTTTGGTCAAGTAGTGAATAACACTCTTTTTCAAATCGTTTGCATTGTCACTATTTTTCTTTATGTTTATTATTTTTGGAATTCTTTTTGGTTTTGTATTTTCTGTAGATACTACTTTAGCGTATATTTGTTTATATGCAATTTCCTCCGTTTCATTGTTGCTTTTAAAAGTTTTTAGTAAGTTATTTTTTTCTTTCATTTCAGTAACCAGCTGTTTCAATAAAGCATTTGTTAATTGTAATTTCTCGATATCAGAGCAACATGTTTCGTTTGAATCTATATTTTTTGTATTATTAATAATGTCGCTTAAGTATTCCTCTCTAATTTCTTCCGATTGCTTCAATTTAATTTGTGCTATTATTTCTTTCATGGTAGAATTTATTGTTATATCCTCCGTTTTTGAGGCTAGGTTCAGTCCTGAATGTTCGGGACAAATTACAAACACATCACTAATTTTTTTCGTATTATTTAATCTTTCAAAGTCACTTGATGATACACACTTTCACATATTAAACAAGCCACTGTTGTTACTTTCTGTTTCGGATGACATTTATAATATATTTCCGCGCCCGGATCGGGAGGATGTTTCTCTCCTGGCGCCATTTTGCCGTTTTTAAGATTAAACAAAAAATTGAGTTTGGTAAAATTAAGTTTGCAGAACCTAGCTCATTAATGAAATTTGAAGCGGGATGTGTAAATAAGTTCTGCAAGGCACTTGTACGAACGGGCAGACAGAGGAGAACTTTAGGTGGCCTACGTACAGACAGAAGAACGTATGTCAAGAGAGATAGATAGATAGATAGATAACCAAATTTATTATATGTACATTATGTTGTACAATTACTTACAGTAATACATTAGAATTAATAAAATTAATATAAAGCACAATAATAATAATAAACAGTAAAAAAGAAAACAGTAATCAAGCAAATATAACAATAAAATAAACTTTACAGCAATAAAATTAATAGAATATAAAACAGTTTTATAATTTAGCATGAAGCAGAAGTCCACTCTCCAAGGCAAGGTAGTGTGCAAATGAGGATGTCTTGAATGTCGTGAGCTAGGATGAGTTGCGTAAAGTCGCAGGAAGATCATTTCATAGCTGCGAAGAAGTGACCAGGAACGATCGTAGGCGATACTCAGTGAATGAGAAAGGAATGCTCGAAGGTTTCACATCACCCCCAAGGACCTCACCAACCGGCTCCACTGATACATAGAATACAAATAAGATGGAGTACAAGATAAGAGCATCTTATACAGAAACGTAGAAGAAAAATAGTTTCTTCTACCCGCAGTGGATAACCAGCCTAATAAGAACCTATAAGCAGAGATGTGATCACGCCTACCTACACCAAAGATGTAACGTATACCAGAGTTGATGATCCTCTGAAGTCTAAGGTCAAGCTCAGCCGAGAGGTCACAGTAAACCAAACAGCAGTAATCCAGAAGTGGAAGCAGCAATGTTTTTATAAGATGTATACAAAGAGCAAACGTGGTGCTCTTTCTAAAGCAGTTTAGTCTGTAAAGCACAGAAAATGACCTATTACACACTTGTGTAACGTGCTCTCTCCAGTTAAGCTTACTGTCCAACCAAACATCCAGACTACGAACAGAGGACTCAAATCTAATATTAGCACCGTTCAACGGAACGCCAGTTATAGATGATGAGGACAGCATATTTATATAAAAATAGGAGCCAATAATTATTGCCTTCGTTTTGTCAACATTCAATTTCAGATGGTTATCAGAGGCCCAATTTGAAATGAGAACAGCATAATCACTCATAAGATTAGTATAAGCGTTAAGTTCAGAAATCGGAAAATGCACATAGACTTGCAAGTCGTCGGCATATATCAAATGCTGTACACCAGAGTGAAAGTTGGCAGCAACGTCATTAATATAAATGGAGAATAAAAGTGGTCCAAGCACAGAACCCTAGGGTACTCCTGTATTCAGAGTAACAAAGTCCTGCATTACCATCAGAGTCAACAACAGACTGCCGTCTATCAGATAAGTAAGAGGCAAACCACCTGACAACAGTGTGCGAGACATCGAGAGAAGTTGGTTTCCGAAGCAGAGTGACATGGCACACAGTGTCAAATGCCTTGCTAAAATCAAATAATAGAAGCATAGTTACATAACGTCTGTCCATGTTGAGTCTAATATCCTCTGTTAGTTTGAGCAAAGCTGTTTGGGTACTATGTCCAGTTCTAAACCCAGTCTGATGAGAATCCAACAGATGTCTGGTGGACAAGTAATAATAAAGTTGTTGATGGACGAGACGCTCAAGAACCTTGGACATGAATGACAACAAGGAAATAGGTCGTATATCACTCATAGTGCGTGGAAAAGAGACCTTGTTGATTGTGGTAATCAACGAGATCTTCCAACATGAGGGAAACACACACTAACGAAACGAAACATTAAAAATACGACATAACAAGGGCCCAATAACTGGAAAAGCCCCATGAACAATAGACTGTGGGACTGCATCGAACCCCCTAGCCTGAGAAGTAGAATGACATATTGCCATCCTGACCTCCTACAAAGTATCCTCATTAAACCTGAATAAAGGCTTATAAGGCTCATCTACATTAATAGTATTCACATACTCAGAAACAGAAGGGGCAAGTAGATCAAACGCAATCCCACCAAAGTATCGATTAAGCTCATTTATAGGAAATGAGTGTCGCGAGTTATTATCAGTAGAACACATACCAAGGTTCCTGAGCTCTCTCCAGATCTGTCGCGAGTCCGTAATACCCGATAGTCTGTCATAGTAAGTCAGTATACATTTGAGTACGTTTGTAGTGTCTATAAAGTCGATCTCTCTTATTGATCAAGCGACGATGTTCAGAGGTGATCCACGGACGATGAGCCCTATCCTGCCTGACCTTCCTGATAGGCACGAATTGTGCAATTGCCTCATTGAGATGGTTGTAAAGACATTCAAAGCGATCAGAAAGAGAGGAATCACCATCATATGTATCGCACCTTAAAGAGTGAAAATACTGAAGGAGTGAACATCATTAATAGACTTATAATCCAAAAAGGTAAAGTCTTTAAGCATAGGTTTAGAGAGAGAGGACTTAACAGTCGCAGCTATGAAATCGTGGCCGTCAATGAATGGTATATCAGTTTTCCAGAAGTCGAGTACAATGTCGTTGGCATCGACAAGACACAAATCAAGCCAGGTGTCAGAAGAATAAGTATGATGAGTTGTGCCATAAGGAACCAAGAAAAGTGCATTCTCAGTAATCAGACCTTTAAGAAACTTAGAGTCATCAGAATCAATTCACAAGTTAGTATTAAAATCACCGAGGATGATTTCCGAACTATAATTATGCATATACGATGTTAAATCAGGTATGAAATCTGTGTTAGCCAAGAAGGGAGCATGTGGTGGCCTGTTGACTACACCAACAAAAATAGGTAAAGCCAAGTCCAGAGAATTAACCTCACAAAACAAATATTCGGGAAGACCAGGCTTACCACTCCATTTACCAGAAGAAGAACAAAGGCGCCGCAAAGTAATAGAGTTGTGAATATATAAAGCAACACCATCGCCTCTAGTGTTACAATCCTGCCTTTGAAGCACGTAGTCATCAAGCTCCATCAGAGAGTCACCAACAATCTGGCCCAGCTTGGTCTCAGTTACAGCTATAACATGGAAGTAGGGACGAGAAGCCAGAAAGAGTCTTATCATCTCAATGTGTGCTCTAATAGAGTTAGCAATAAAATGACAAACTCTAAGACCATCCCTTGTAGTGAAATGATTAATAATGAGTGATGAAACAGGGTTATTAGTAGAGAATGGTGTATTAGAGAGGAGTGGAGGAGAGAGTGGACTTACCCCAGTACTAGAAGCTACGGTGCTGGACTGACGCCGACCAGCTTCACCTTGGCTAAAAAAGCATCTAGGTCCTCAACAGAAGCAACTTGCGAAAAAACATCCTCATTCTTCCTTCTCACAAAAATTCTTCCATTTTTTACGAATGAAAGAAAATTTAATTTCTTGTCTTTCGCTTTTTCAAGCACTTTCATCTTCAGCTGATGTAGTGAGGGGGGAAGGAATTCGTTGATGTTAATTAACGAAGGCGAAAGAGCAGTGACACATTTAGCTCCAGAAAGAATATTCTCATCAATCTGAGAAGTATGGAGTCTCCTAGTCTTAATCTTAGCAGCTATGACCCCACGTGCAAGTGCAGGACTCTTCATTGTTACAAGCAGTGGCACAGTTGAGAAGCGTCGATCACGCTGTCGTGTAGATGGGAACATAACTTCAGATGATGTACCAGCATAAATAACAGCAGTAGTAGAAGAAGTTGAGGTGAAAGAGTCAGGAACCGAACGTCTTAGTGGCCGAACAGAAGCAATATCCTCAATTGAGAAACTAGCATCCAAAGTAGAAAAGATAGCAGATACACCTGCCTTAAGATTAGAAAATTCCGATGGCACAAGACCGCTCAGTACCAAATCAGAAGCCCTTTCAATACGAAGCTGCTGTGCTTTCAAAGCATCACATCGCTGTAATAAAGTTCTAAGATGATCCATATTAATAGCAGAGTCTGTTCCAGATATTGTTGCATAGGTAGTAGTAGCAAGCACATTCTCAACTCTCGCCTTCAGCTCTCCATGTTCGCGACAGACCCGGTCAAGTTCGTCTTCATTCTCAGTAATTCGCTTGTCAAATGCAGTAGAAAGTGCACTAACTCTCGACTCAAGAATAGAAAATTTATGAGATAGCACAGTAAGCAGACTGCTCACATTGGAAACAGAAGATTCCATTGAGTCCAGTTTATCCAGCTTACCCATCTTCTCAAGTATCGTAGTAAGAATATCATTAAATTGCTGCATATCCATTTAAATAAATAGATTGAATTATCAAAATTCAAGAAATCCAGGAAAACAAATTGTAGCGCTCAAAGAAACCGTAGTAATGTAATATTAAATATGCTAGTGGAGTAGCAGCATAACATGTATGCTATGAAGTTGTTGGTCCGTCAGTAACTTAGTGAATAATTTCCAGTAAGTGGAGAAACAGCATAATAATACAGATCTGAATTTCACGTAGTTAATAACTTATAATAATGGCAAGTGGAAAAGCACCTTAAATATGAGACTCCACAGTCATTTACCAATCAAGTTACAAATTTAGTATGCACGGCAACCAAGAGATAGAGCCACTGATATCAAAATTGTGCATGTATTGAATGAAGCAAGCCGGCACCAAGTAAATTTTAGGTTAGGATGTAATAAACAAAAACAATTGCATTTAATGCAATTGAAACTCTATGACCTCACATAGATACTAACCACACTCCACAGAGCACCAAGCAGAGCAGCAATTCCAATAAAAATCTCAGTAAAAAAGATAGAACAGCAATAGCAGCAAATAACAAATAGTAGTGTGACTATCTATGCTTCAGGATCAGAAAGTCAACCAGAGTCCAAAAAATGCAGTTGCAATTTGCAAGAAAAATATAGCCAAGGCTTCAGGACTCCCAGGGGTCGACTTTCTGAAAAAAATTTTCACTTAGCAGAGTGAAAAAAAGTTATTAAAAAGAAAAAAAGCAAGAGCAGAAAAAAACGTGTATGTCGCTACTTACGCTGATACAGAGAGCGGAGAGAGTGAGAGAGAGAGAGAGAGAGAGAGAGAGAGAGAGAGAGAGAGAGAGAAACAAGCAACTAACCCTGAGCCTTAATCGTCGCTATCGTCGACCAGAGTTGTTCAATGAAAATTTCAACAACGGTGAGTGGACTGTGGTGCAGTTGAGTTGTAATTTGTGAACAAACGGCTCTTGTTGATTAATAATTGGATTTAGAAAAAATGTGTGCGTCAAGTGAACAATTTATAAGTGACTGTGTCGTGATTTAATTAAATTACGATTTTTTTTCTATTTATTTGATTTAAGTAAGAAAGAAATATTATTGTTGAAATAAAATCTAATCGACATAACCCAAAAATTCATCATTTATTTTGTTTCTTGCGAATTCGTGAGTGTGGGAGTGAGAGAGCGTCGTGGCCACATGTCCAACCATTTCGTCGACCGGAAATCTAATCAGATACAAATTAATAAATTGTGAATTAGAAATTTAATTAAAAATAAAGAATTAACCATGAATAAAATTACTTGAAATTAATTTTTTTTAATTAAAATTGGTGGACACGGTGGCACGCAGTGTGCATAGAGTAAGAGAGGAAGCGATATAAAGCGACATTGGTCCTTGGCGGCCATTGTGATTACATAACATAAATTTAAAAATTTTAGTTAACGCTGATAAGTGAATTTATATTTAATTTATATTTTTTTTGTTTTTTTTTGTAAAAAATTTTAAAAAACGCTGCCAAGTGCTTTGGCGCAATGTTTTCTCATAGAGCTCATTAGGTTAGAGTAATTTGATTTTATTTTTTTAAATGTGATTTCAACATTAAAAACATAATTTCTATTCGAGAAAAATTAGCGAGTGTGAGAAAGTAATTAGAAAATAGGAAGAGAGTCAGGGATGGATGAAAATAGGGTAAAAATGAGGATCAATCTAAGATAGAAGGACATATAGGAAGTGAGGAAGTAAAAAAAGAGTTAGCAAAAGCGTTAAATCAGAAATCAAAAGTGGTATTTTATAAAGACAGTAGAAAAAACCTTGTATTTAAATTTTAGAGCAAATCTATCGTGTAGTTTACGTAAAATGAAAAAAAAATAGAAAATGAAAATTTTTTTCAAAATTTTAAAAATTTTCTAAAATTAAAACTACATTGAGAAAATTGATGTTTAAAAGACATACTTCTTTTGACAGTTGCAAATAATCCTCATGCAAATTTCAAAGCAAATTCATCAAGTAATTTACATAAAATAAAAAAAAAATTAAAAAATAATAATTTTTTTCCAGTTTTTGAAATGGTTATAAAATTAAAACTACACCAAGAAAACTAATTTTCAATAGCTCCCCACCTACTTAAACAAACAAAAAGATAGTGCGCAAAATTTGACGCAAGTCCATCGAGTGATTTTCGAGATCTAATTGGCTAAAAAAATACAATTTTCTTTTTCAAAATTTTCAAAATGCTCAAAAATTAAAACTACGCTGAGAAAATTAGTTTTCAAAAGTTGGTTTTTCTTCAGACAGTAGCGAATAATTTATGTACAAATTTTTGAGCAAATCTATTCAGTAGTTTACGTAAAACAAAAGAAATATAGAAAATGAAATTTTTTTTTTAAATTTTTTAAATGATCTAAAATTAAAAGTGCACTAAGAAAATCAGTTTTCAAAAGTTTTTCTTCTTCTGGAAGTCAAAAATAATTTCCATACAAATTTTCAAGCAAATTCTTGGTGTAGTTTGCGTAAAATACAAAAAAAATGAAGAATGAAAATTTTTTTAAAATTCTTAAAATAACTCTAAAATGAAAACTACGCTAAGAAAACCAATTTTCAATAGCTACCGCACCAGTAAGATACAAAAATAAATTGTATGGAAAATTTGAAGCAAATCTACGAATAGTTTTCGAGATCTAACTGACCTACTAAATTCACACACACACACGCGCGCGCACACACATACACACACACACACGCACACACACACACACACACACGGATTTAAATCACGCAGTGATTTCGAATAGTAATCATTTTTATAAAATTTTTTTAATATTCATAAATCTTATAGATAAATAGATATTATTTATTTGTATCAGAATACAAAAAGCGTTAACTAAAAAATACAATTTATAAATATAAAAATAAATATTGCACGTGAAGTTTTACACAATGTATAAATATAAACAAAAATATTGCACAATCGATATCAGAGTCAATCACTAAACCTACTAATACTGAATAAGTAAATCACAAAAAAAGTTATATCACGCACAGATTTATACAAAACACGGTAAAATATACGCAATAATCCTATAAATTGAAAAGCAGTCATACAATATCCATCAGTTATAATATTAAAATAAAAAAAATAAAAAATGAAAAATAATAGATAGTAAAATAATAAGCGTAAATTAATAGTAAAAATATTAATCGAGGTCGAGCAAGTACCCCTCACTGCTGCTTTGAACCTGCTGAGAGATGGAAGATGCTTAATCTCAGCAGGCAGGAAGTTTCAAAAATGGACACCTTGAACTTGAAAGGAATCCCTGTTAACCTCAGTAGGCATAAAGGGCACCGCTAGATCTTAAATTTCTCACCCAGTAGCCACCCTAGGTACACTTCTAGTGAAGGGACTCACCAGATGCTCCGGAGTATTCATGCGCACGATCTTGTACATAAGTACAGCCAAAAAATACTATTTCCTCGAATTAGTACGCAGCCAACCCAACGCGGCTCTGTAAGGAGAAATATGAGCCCTTGTCCTTACGCCTAATACATATCTCACACGAATTTTGCAGTCTTTGTATTCCGCATCTCAATCCCTGAGAAGCATCGAGTAGAACCACTGAACAGTAATCGAGATGTGGGAACAGCAGGGCAGTTGTAAGTTGTTTACGCAGAGCCTTCGTGATATACTGACGAAAAAACCGCAAAGCATACAATATTCTGTAAAATTTTTTTGTAACCATATTAATGTGTGACTCCCAAGAAAGCTTATAGTCAAGCACAACACTAAGGCTTGTTACCGAGTCAGAGAAAGGAATGCTGACACCTCCCCCAAGGTCAATCGTCCTTACCACCCTAACATAAAATAAGTTAATAAAACGATTACTACCAAAGACGATTACCTAAGTCTTGCCAAAATTTAAAGTGAGTGAGACACCAGTCATCCTCTCCGACAACGCTGTAGCCGCCCTCTGTAAGATAAGAATACTCTCATCCACATTCTCACGAGAAAGTTGCGTATAAATCTGCAGATCGTCTACATACAGTAGATGCTCAACACAACCACAGTCAAGAGCGTTACGTACTTTGTTGTTACACGGAGCGAACAAATCGGGAATACTTCCTTGCGCCCTCTACTGCTACACATCCGTACGCACGTTTTTGGAAATAGGCCTTGCGTACAAGCAACGATTCCATAAGGCATCGGGAAAAAGTCCGAACGCTCTATAAGCGTTCGGACTTTTTCCTATAAGCGTTCGGACTTTTTCCTATAAGCGTTCGGACTTTTTCCCGATGGGTTATGGAATCGTTGCTTATACACAAGGTCTATTTCCAAAAACATGTGTACGGAACTATTGCAGTAGAGGGCGCAAGGAAGTATTCCCGATTTGTTCGCTCCGTGTAGGTTGGTTGTTAGCCAATCTGATTCTTCTTGTAAGTATGTCGAAACCATTTTTTTCTTTCCTGAAATGAAGGAGTTAATTCACACGAGAGAGGCCATGGAAAACCCCATCGATCTAAGCCTTACAAGTAATGTAGAGCGAGAGATCGTGTTGAATGCTTTACTAAAGTCAAAAAGTAAAAGTAAAATGATGAGTTTTTTTGTCTAGACCTGATCTTATATCGTCTGTTAATTTAAGTAAAGCTGCCTTTGTCGAGTGATTTTTTCTGAACCCAGTCTGCATAAGATCAAGTATCTTATTTGTAGTAATATACTTTCGTAATTGGTCGCGGGCAATCTTCTCAAGTACCTCTGAAAGAAAACACAAAATCGCAATTGGCTTAAAATCCTTAGGCGACTTAGGTACAAAACACTTTTTTAATGGCACAATGCGTGCCTGTTTCCAGGGAAGACCTCACGCATGCAAAAGTAGAGTTGAACAAAGTCACAAGATGTTCGCCAATAAATAGTAGAGCTTTAAGTATCAAGCTTTAAATAATGTCATCCTCGCCACATCGCAAAAAATCGCGAGAACATAATTGGTTTAAAAGCCATTTTCACTACATTTAGAAAGAATTTTCTCGTGATGCTCATAATCATCATGTGGTGAAACCGACACCCCAGCAAAGTGCGCGTTAAGTTCATCAGGAGTGAATCCATTCGTCCTCGGATAAGAGTCCCAAATCTTTCAACTCCTTTCAGTCATTACCATTTTCAAGTGCTTCGAACAGTCTATTGTGGTAGTGTATAGTTCTTGCAAGTTGAGTCTGTTTGTCTACTGTTTTACGTAAATGCAGAAAAACAATGAGGTATCGCGTTTCATTCGCCCGTTTGTATCTTCGATAAATAGCATCTTACTTGCGCTGAATATCTGCGATAATTCTTTATTTAACCTTGGCGGATTATTCTTTGTACATTTAAGTATTTGAAATTTTCTATAATAGCAATAAAATTGTCACATGCAGCCAAGCGCAGATTCTGGGTCGGCTGTAGCAGCTGTTAATAGTGTCCAATCACAGCCAGCTAGTTTCTCTAATAATTCGTTTTGAAAAATATTTTTATAGTTTCTATATATAATCGACTTTCGGATACAGTGCACATATAATAGGCAATAGAAACTTCAATTAAGCTGTGTCAACTATGAAAGTTTGCAGGTAAGTTACGTGCGTCAAGCATACTGTAATTATCATCCACAAGAATCAGATCAATTTATGTGTGAGACGATGAAGTGAGATGTGTGGCACCATGCTGGACCAACTAAAGCGAAAGCTCAGCCATCAGCTTACTAAGAAACCTTGCTTCACTGCTTTTTTGTAGAAGTTCGGTATTCAGATCTCTCATTATAATTTTATGCGAAAAATCATGAGAGAAATCTCTTAAAGAGTCTAATAAATCATAATTTTTTATAAATGAGATGGTAAGAGGACGATGAATGACAGAAACCTGCACAGGTTCGGAGTTGCCATCCTTAATCGAACAAAAAATATATTCTGGCACTTCAGGTTTACCACTGCTAGTAATGGTTGTGGTATTAGAAAAAGCTAGTACCTCACATTTTAAATTATTGTTAACATAAAGGACAACCCCTTCTCTATGAAGGTTTCTGTCCTGCTCGAATATTTTATAACCCTTAATCTGAATGACGACATCTGAGATATTAGGTCCTAGCCAGGTCTTAGCCTCTCCAAATAGACCATAAGAAAGACCATCACATTCAAAAAGCCCGCTTGCAGTTCACCCTTTTTCCCTGTGCGATTCCTCGGGGAGATCTGGTGTATTCATTGGGAAAGACATTAACATCATTATTATTATTTAATTTTTTCTTTGCAACATTACATTTCTTAGTCTCAACAACGTCATCATTTCTTAAGCACCTACTAATTACTTTGGATTTGTCGTAAGTATTAATAGGATTGTATCGAAAAAAAATGTTTTTCTATTTTTTCATTAATTTGCACATATTTGGACTCAGGGAGTCGAAAAAAGTGGTTTCCAGAAAATGTCTTATGTATGTATGTGTGTGTGTTCGTTACGCCAATTTTATCTCGAAAACTACTCGATGGATTTGCTTCCAATTTTGAAAACAAATTATTTTTTTTATCTAACTGGGGGGAGGGAAGCTACTGAAAATTGGTTTTCTTAGCGTAGTTTTTTTTAGAGCCATAAAAAAAATTTTTTTTTCATTTTTTTTATTTTACGCAAACGACTTGATGAATTTGCTTCAAAATTTGCATGGAAATTTTTTGTGATCACCAAAACAAGAAAAAATTTTGAAAATTGATTTTCTTGACGTAGTTTTAACTTTGGAACATTTTGAAAATTTTTTAAAAAATTTTTACTTTCCATTTTTCTTCTGTTTTACGTAAACTACTCGATGGATTTGCTCCAAAATTTGTAAGTTATTTGCTACTGTCAGAAGAAAACAATCTTTTGAAAACTAATTTTCTCAGTGCAGTTTTAATTTTAGAGCATATTAAAAATTTTGAAAAAACTTTTTATTTTTAATTTTTTTTCTATTTTACGTATATTATTCTATAGATTATCTTTAAAATTTATATACAATTGATTCGTTATTTTCTGAAAAAAACGAGCTTTTGAAAATTGATTTTCTTAGTGTAGTTGTAATTTTAGAGAATTTTAAATATTTTGAAAATAAGTTTGATTCTTCTTTTTTTATTTTTTTTTATTTTACGTAAATTATTCGATGGATTTGTTCTAAGATTTGTAAGAAAATTATTTATGACTGCTAAAAGAAGGGGAATCCTCGAAAACTAATTTTCCTTGTGAAGTTTCTATTTTTAAGCATTTTGAAAATTTTGAAAAAGAAATTTCTGAAAAAAATATTGTATTTATTCAGCCAATTAGATCTCGAAAACTACTCGATGGATTTGCTTCAAATTTTGCACACTATCTATCTTTTGTCTAAGTAGGCGGGAAACTATTGAAAATTGGTTTCCTTAGTGTAGTTTTTATTTTAAACCATTTTAAAAATTGAGAACAAATTTTGATTTTTTATTTATTTTTTTATTTTACGTAAATCACTTGATAAATTTGCTTTGAAATTTGCATGGGAATTATTTGCAACTGCCAAAAGAAGAATGATTTTTGAAAACCGATTTTCTTAGCGTAGTTTTAATTTTAGAAAATTTAAATAATTTTTATTTTCCATTTTTCTTCTATTTTCGTAAACTATTCGATATATTTGCTCTAAAATTTGAATGCAAGTTATTTGCTACTGTCTCTATAAAACAAGTCTTTGAAAAATAATTTTCTTAGCGTAGCTCTTTGATTACTTCTTCTAATTTCTGATTTAATGCTCTCACTAATTCTTTTCTTTCTTCCTCACTCCCTCTATTTCCTTCTATCTCATTCTGATACTCATTTTTATACTATTTTCATCCATCCCGCTCTCTCTCTCCCTATTTCCTAATCACTCCCTCATACTTACTCTTTCTTTCCCTTCTTAATTTTTCTTGAATAGAAATTATGTTTTTTATATTGAAATCACATTTTAAAAAATCAAATCAAATTATTCTAACTGAATGAGCTCTATGAGAAAGCATTGTACCAAAGCACTTGGCAGCGTTTTTTTAAATCTAGAATTATGTTATTAGAACTGCATATTTCATCTATTTTATTTTTTGAAGTAAATATTGATGCTCTCTCCCCCTTTCTCCTTCTTGCCAGAAATTTGATATTTCTATGCTATACAAAATTAATACCTCTCTCCTTTGCATATTTCTTAAGGAGATGTAAAACGGAAGCTACACCTGTACTCATAAATATTAACATCTTTTTATTGCAAAATTTTAACAGAAAAAAAATGCATTAGTTTTTAGTATGCACCATGGAGATAATTCAGTTAAATTTTCAAATAAATTTATCCATTAGTTTTTAAAAATTTTAGATTTCTGGTACAAATCTAAATATTTTAACATATAATATTGGACACAAAAATTCTGAAAAACTAATGAATGAATTTATTTGAAAATTTGACTTAATAAACTTTATGGTAAATACTACAAGCTAAAGCATTTCTTTTCCTCAAGTTTTGCAATGAAATGAAAAGATAGGACAGATTCATGGGTACAAGTGTAGTGTTCGTTTCACATGCCCTTAAGATCTGTGAAATTTTTAGATGTCTCCTTTTAGAGATATTCATTAATAAATATTTGAGAGTGATTCTTAATATCAGAAAAACTAGCAAAACGAGAAAAGTCAATATCTACAGTTAAGAAACTAGTAATTTTTCTTTTTTGTATAAATATTTCTCACACCTCCGATAGTATAACTAACAGCGAGATGGGATCCTACGGACCGTCTCTGATCACATTGTTTTCAGTGCCAGGTCATGTCAACAGAGCAACCGACAATATGTGCGACTGTATTACAATCGGAAGTATAGCACCAAGGACAGCAGAAGCATAATCCTCCAGAGGAACATTAGCCGCTAAGCAGTCCCAGTCCGCTAAAGATTACCAAATAACCGTCCTCGATTACCACAATTATGTTTGTTTTGGTGAAGCTTATTTTGTTGGCCTACATTTTTTTGTGTTTTTAAAGTGTTAGTGTTCGGTGTTCTACCCATATCTGTATTTTGTATGGATTACTTCAGTACACTGAGATCAGAGTCGGTCTGTGCTACGTCCACTACCCCCATCACAAGTTCTGAAAAGTTTTTGTCCACTCCATTAAACTTATTTATTAGCATAGAGTTAATATTATTGATTTGAAAATTTAAATCAGTATTAATTTTTTCACACTTCTTATTAGTCCAGTAGAATTAGACTTTTTGCATGACTTAATTAGTAACAGGCAACTGAAGTGAAAAATGAGTTCATTAGGTCAAAAGATATTAAATTTTAGAAAGTCCCTCAAAATTTGGGCTGGCATATTTTTTTAAACAACGTTTTTATGTAAAAAATTGTGAAAAATCGATGTTTTTTGGATCTAGCTCTTTTCGTTTTTTAATAGGATATATGACATTCATAATACTTATAAGGGTCTTCAAGACGAATAGTTTAAGGCCTATTACATTAAATTTCGTTAATAATTTATTTAAATAATCGCAAAAATATAGTCAAAAATCGTTAAATTTTCAATAATTTTTTATTCCATAAAAAAAAGGGCTGCATGCTTGTAACTTTGTAAAAAGTTGCCTTCTATCACCCTTAAGTCCCCATAATTTTTTCAGCACAAAATATTAATTTGTTTATGAGATATTCAATTTGTTCACTAAAAAGAGGTAAAATGTAGGCCTCAAATGGACCTTATTGCGGCCATTTTAGAAAGAAATGACCATTGTCATTTATGCTCTTTGACACTTATATTTAGTGAAAATAAAAAGTTTGATTGACATTTTTATTATTTTCGCTGTTTAAATGGCGATCAAAAAAAAAAAATTTTTTTTCTTAATTGTTTTTTAAATTTATATATGAAAAAATTAAAATATTTGAATGCAACTTTTTTATTCTTGTTGCTTACATTTAAACGCTAATTTAAAAAAAAAATGTTATTCTATAATAATTAGGAGCTGAGATGATTTTTTTTTTTTTTAAATTTGTCATTTGTTTATTTGTTTATTTACAAAGATTAAGGAATAAAATTTTAATGACAGATCCTTTAATACTTAAACTTTGAATTAAGATCATTTCTGATATTAAAATCAGTTTTTTAAAACCTTAAAAGATTGTTTTTAAGTATGTATAGTTTCAATTCTTTTTGAAGAGGGGGAGGAACGCGTCATCTTTCGCAAGTACAGAAATAATTTTTTCGATTACTTCAAATTTGTCTTATGTGAAAAAATTTTCTATATCTCAGTGAAATATTAACCGATTTTGATGTTTCTTTTTTTAATCTGGGGTAGCGCGAGATAATATTAACAGTCGTTATATTTGTTTAATGATATAAATAAATTAATTTGTTATAAACAATAACAAAAAATATATGCATATTTTTTTTCATTTTTTATGTACTTGTAATGTTTATTTTTATAATCTAATAAATAAGTTTCATTTATTTTATGAAAAAATTAGATTATTATCTTTTTTACACGCTAATAATTAATACAAACATTGCTCTTATCATAAAAATCCTGACATTATTAAAAAAGAGCTTCTGACCTTGAATATTCAACGAATTTAACGTTTCTTTTTTCAATCTGGGGTTGTGCGAGATAATATTAAGTACCGTCATTTTCGTTTTATTTAACAAAACAAATTAATTTATTATAAACAATATATATGAAAAAAATAATTTATTTCATATTTTACATTAATGGAACGTTTGTATTAATAATTTTATGAAACATAATATCTTTTTCTCTAAAAAAATTTAATTATTTTCTTTTTTAAACAATATTATTAATAAAAACATATCTCTTATCATAAAAGCCTTCACATTATTTTTGAATGCCTTTCATCATTTTTACTTTTAAAATAGTTTTATTTTTATTATTATTATTATTTTAATAGTCATTTATACCAAATATGAATATTTATTTTACAAATAATTAAAAAGTATTTCTATTTCGTTGTAAAGTATTTCTATGTTATGTTCGTTAAAAGAAGAAAAGTATAATTAAAGTGCGTGTGTTATTGTATGAGTTCGTTGAACCCTGCTTTACGCTCAAACTTTTGATTCGTAAGTATTTTATTTTATATTTTATTTCTTCTTGATTGTTAAGATATAAGTTCGTTGAATTGTTACTGATATATATATATATATATATATATATATATATATATATATATATATATATATATATATATATATATGTACTTACATTTTTCTTAACTATTCAAAACTTTTTACTAAAACATTATTAACTACACTCGAAAAAAAAATTCATTGTAATTTTTATTCTAATTTCAATCATTTATTCAATTTTTTCTCAAAAGTATTATTTATTACTTAAAATAATAATAAGATTAAGAAAATATTATATTTATAATTTTATTATTTCAAGTAAATAAAATTTATTTAAGTTCGTAAGTATAAAAGAAACCTAAGAGCAAGGTCATTATGAAATTGCGGGTTCAATTTTATTTCGAGCGTCTTTTGCACTCGGTAAACCAACGTGTGTGGCACAGGTCACATCATTGGACGCGTTTTCTTTTGATTATACAAAGTTTCTACATATAGTTCTGAAATAAAATCATTCTGAATATAATAGTGTATATTTTACTTTTTTAAATAAAAGTTATTGTTCAGTTCATTCTGCAATTTCGTTAATATACAATTAGTTTGGGAGTAAAAAATAAGTTTCTTTTATTTTTGTGTTTATTACTAAAAAATTTTTTTTAATAACTTAATGAATCTTAATTTAATTATAAATTGCATGATATGTTTGTTAAAAAATATTATAAATTTTTTATTTAAGATATTTATTTTTATTGTAAAAGTTTTTAAAATTAAAGAAATATTTAGTTTTTTTAATAAAATAGCTTTTTGAATATATTATAATAAAATTAACCATATTACAATATGTTCATTATATTTTGATTTATCTAATTCTTAAAAAAAAATTGTATTAACAGTTTATTTTTTACAGCTACTTGTTTGTTGCTCTTGATTAATTGCAATGATACTAGATGTGGATGTCGAAAACATATATTAAAATGCTCCAAATTATGTTCTAGTTGTCACGGGGAAACTTGTGATAACCAAGAGACTGTATTAGTACAAAATATTCTGTTTGATGAAGATAGTTGCAGCAGCAGTGAAAATATGTCAAACTTACCGTTTGAAATTGACAATAGTTCCAATGATGAATGTTGTGATGATTCGAGAAATGTTTTCATAGATGAAGATTGTGATGAGCCATTAAACAAGCGAATAAAATTATCATAAATATTTAATAAATTTTATTAAAATCAACTTTGTATGTTAATTGCGAAAATACGAAAAAAATGTAATATTTTTTCGAATATGTGTTTATGTGTGCGAAAAAAAGATTGTAAATATTTTTTTAAAATAAAAAAAAATTATAAAATTATATAAATAAACATTTATTGAAAATATAATATGTAAAAAATAATTAAAAAATTTTTTTTATCATTTATAATTAATTAATTTGTTTATTGCATAAAACAAAAATGACGGTTCTTAATATTATCTCGCACAACCCCAGATTAAAAAAAGAAACGTTAAATTCGTTGAATATTCAAGGTTAGAAGCTCTTTTTTAATAATGTCAGGATTTTTATGATAAGGGCAATGTTTGTATTAATTATTAGCGCGTAAAAAAGATAATCTCATTTTTTCATAAAATAAATGAAACTTATTTATTAGATTATAAAAATAAACATTAAAAGTATATAAAAATGAAAAAAAAATATGCATATATTTTTTGTTATTGTTTATAACAAATTAATTTATTTATATCATTAAACAAGTATAACGACTGTTAATATTATCTCGCGCTACCCCAGATCAAAAAAAGAAACATCAAAATCGGTTAATATTTCACTGAGATATAGAAAATTTTTTCACATAAGACAAATTTGAAGTAATCGAAAAAATTATTTCTGTACTTGCGAAAGATGACGCGTTCCTCCCCCTCTTCAAAAAGAATTGAAACTATACATACTTAAAAACAATCTTTTAAGGTTTTAAAAAACTGATTTTAATATCAGAAATGATCTTAATTCAAAGTTCAAGTATTAAAGGATCTGTCATTAAAATTTCATTCCTTAATCTTTGTAAATAAACAAATAAACAAATGGCGAATTTAAAAAAAAAAAAATTATCTCAGCTCCTAATTATTATAGAATAACATTTTTTTTTTAAATTAGCGTTTAAATGTAAGCAACAAGAATAAAAAAGTTGTATTCTAATATTTTAATTTTTTCATATATAAATTTAAAAAACAATTAAGAAAAAAAATTTTTTTTTTTTGATCGCCATTTAAACAGCGAAAATAATAAAAATGTCAATCAAACTTTTTATTTTCACTAAATATAAGTGTCAAAGAGCATAAATGACAATGGTCATTTCTTTCTAAAATGACCGCAATAAGGTCCATTTGAGGCCTGCATTTTACCTTTTCTTAGTGAACAAATTGAATATCTCATAAACAAATAAATATTTTGTGCTGAAAAAATTATGGGGACTTAAGGGTGATAGAAGGCAACTTTTTACAAAGTTACAAGCATGCAGCCCTTTTTTTTATGGAATAAAAAATTATTGAAAATTTAACGATTTTTGACTATATTTTTGCGATTATTTAAATAAATTATTAACGAAATTTAATGTAATAGGCCTTAAACTATTCGTCTTGAAGACCCTTATAAGTATTATGAATGTCATATATCCTATTAAAAAACGAAAAGAGCTAGATCCAAAAAACATCGATTTTTCACAATTTTTTACATAAAAACGTTGTTTAAAAAAATATGCCAGCCCAAATTTTGAGGGTCTTTCTAAATTTTAATATCTTTTGACCTAATGAACTCATTTTTCACTTCAGTTGCCTGTTACTAATTAAGTCTAATTTTAAGGTTTTTCGAGATAATTCTACTGGACTAAACAACTAACCCTCTAAGACGCTGACTCTCTCCCTAATTTTATGATTTTCATTCAGCAACCCCGCCTGCGCAGCCTGTGAATTCTTATTTAATTTATTTTGGTTATCTAGCTTATTCAATATGTCTCGCAAGCTATCGTCAATACCTATTACACTACTCTCAAGATTCGAAAGTCGACCGAACGCACCTAGGACTGATTCAAACTTACAAGACAAAATGCCTTTCATCGCAGACAGAGTAGCATGGGCAGGAGAGATATTAACACTTATAATTAAAATGTTCATTATTATCTAATGGATTCATTATTTTATTGTTTTTAAAAGAGGTAGTGGGGGCATTATGTGCAGCGCCACCTCTATTTCTCATTTCTGTAACTAACCAGAACTAGAATTAATACTTAAATTAGAATTTCTCTGCTCTGCCACGCCCCTATCCTTCTGAGATGTCTTGGTCGTTAGTTGCCCCTGTATGACAATGACTAATGCTGCTTGCGTGTCAGTCTTAGATGGAGTAGATGTACTTAAGGGCAGCTTCTTATTATCTTTAGGGATACCGAGTGTCTGACTGTTATTGCCAGCGCTGTGTGCGTGAGTAGTGGAAGGGATATTCTTTTGTAAAACAAAAATTTCGCATTAGAAATTTTTATTGAAATTTAATTTTAATAGTTTGATAATTTAATTATAAATTTTATCTTGTCCAGTTCTGTATTCAATATTTTTTAATTTGATTTTCAAATTGATATAATTTTTTCTTTTTCTAATTTAAAAATATTATTGCTGCATAGATTTTTTTTATATAAATATTTAATAATTTTAATTCATTCACCTTTTTTAAATTTTATATTTACATCATAATAATTGATATATATTGTGAATTTGGTTGAATCAGTAGCTACGATAATTAACCTTAAATCTCTTTTGCTTTCTTTATTAAAAATAGTTTTTGCAGCAGTATTTAAACCTAAAATTTTTCATTGGATTATTAATTAAATTATTTTTAAAAAATTCTAAATGAAAATAAAAAATTTTCTAATATTTTCATTTTTTACTTATAAGGAATTTTTAATATTGTTGAATAGTTCATAATTTTCTGTTTTATTCTTGTTTTTTTCCTTGATGCTACCCAAAATATTAATAATTGTGTTGCTTCAAAATGTTAAAATTAATTTTTTTTCCATTTGTTCAGTTTGAAGATGCTTGAGGTTTTGCGCTGGAACTATCAATATAAATAACCATTAAAATCAAAGGTTGAAAAATTTAAATATAAAAGATGACATTAATTTGAAAAAAGTTTCATAATAATAGTGTATTATACAATTAGGAAGTAAAGTTGCATATATTCCCTAAAGAATAAATAGACTTTACTTTCGAATTGCAGGGATTCTTTTTCTGATAAAAAAAGCCTGAAAAAAATTTAAAGTGTTCTCACCGGGAATCGAACCTCTGACCGCTTGGAGTGAATGTGCAGCAACCGTATAAGACCTATGCCTTAACTAATAGAATTCGTTTCAATTTTAATCATTCAAATTAATCAAATTATATTAGTAAAAGGATGAAGAGGCAGAAGAAAATTAATGGATCAAACAAACTTTGAAACCTATTTAGAAATTATAATAAATAAAAACGTTTTATATATACACGGAGAAAAATTCTATAGTAAATATAATTATAGATTGTATTCAAAATTACTATATTGTATAGGAAGAGTGGGACATTTCTGCGTTATAATAAAAAATACTATGTCACATAGTAAAATTTGTGAAAATAGATACGTAGCAAAAAAATTTATTTATTGTTTTTTAACTCGAAACTTGTTATTAAATAATTATAATTTAATTTTTTCATTAATTTAATATTTTTTAAATAAATTACCTTTGAAAAAAAACTGACCTGGAGTGAAGTCGAACCTGGGTGCCTCGAGGATGGAAAGCGTGAACGTCACCGACTGCGCCATCATGACTTGTTACTTATAAAATTTCTAATCGTTTACACAACTATACTTTCAATTTAGTAGAAAATTTTGAGGTTATAAATTTACAGATCATGGACTCGACATTATTATTTAAAAAAGTAAAGTTTATTATATGCATAGTAAAATTCATTTTCATAGCATTAATTCTAACATAAGATATCAAATATTTTTACTCTGTCATATCAAATTTCACCATAGTGTAATTTTCACTATGTAATATAGCAATTTTTCTAATAAGATATAGTTTCCTTTCTAAAACAGTGATGCCAGCCTTATCAAATCTTATAGTAGTATTTGTTATAAATGTAATAAAATTCTTTATAATTCTTAAATGTCCCAGCTCTTTTATAAAATATAATAATTTTTATTACTATCTATAGCTAAAGTTATTATTTATTTTTCTCCGTGTATATGTGTATATATATACATATACTAGGGGGCAAGCCCCCTGAGCGCAAGCGCGCCAACCCCCATCTTGCTTTTATAACTTTGAAAAAATATCCAAGAATTTGCAATTTTTTTAATAACTTTTATTTAAAATACTAAATATATATATATATATATATATTTGACAGGTCATTATTTCCCAAAGCTTACCGATCATCGCTCTTAACCCTTAGATCGATGTGTTTATACTAAAAATTGAACAAGCAGCTGGAATACCTTGTTGGAATAGGAATTTAACCTTGCCGAATCGCAAAAAACCGTATTTTTTATTGTTCTTTCTTATTTTTCTTGTTTCTACATACAGCTATAACTGAAAAAAAATTTTTGTGACCCTCTAACACACTTTTTCTATTGCCGTATGTTAAAATAATATCTTATGAGGTGATTTTAGAGCCAAGAAAAATTTTTTTTTCGAATTGTCGCTCTTAAAATCTTAAAAAATTTTTCTCAAACGGGTTTATTCTCGTGTATTTTGAGGTTAAAAGCACTTTATAATTGGTTTTCATTCAAACAACCAACATAACTTTAAAGTAGGCTTAAAAATCTTCAATTTCCTTTTATATAAAAGTTTCTAGGTGCTTCTGATACTGAGATATGGCCATTTGAATTTGATAGGAAATTCGTAGAATAAAATCTGTAAGCATCGTAAGCATGCGATTGACTATCAACTCCCTCTGAACACAAATTCAGTTTCAAAGCACATAGAAACGATCTAAGTAAAGCAAAATGAAGGTCTTAATTTAAACAAAAAAGTGGCGCTAGGTATCTTTCGCACAGTCAGAGTTATGAAATTAGTAAATACCCATATAGAAATAATTTTCGTAAATATCGGTAAATATCTATAAATAACTGTAAATAATTAATAAAAAGTATCGAGACTGAAACATTAATAAAAGTTATTGATACTGAAACATTAATAAAAGTTATTTACACTTATTTATTATTATTTACAATTATTTATAGTTATTTAGTTATTTACGATTACTAACTGATTTTGAAAGTTATTTACTATTATTTACAAACACTTACAGTTACTTACTCTTAATTACTATTATTCACTATTATTTATTATTATTTACGATTTTCAAAATTTTTAGGTAAGTAAATAGTTTATTGTTATTTATAATTATTTACGATGATTTACAATTATTTATAGTTATTTACTTTTGTTGTCTTAAATAATTTTTCGAAACGCATGTACACTTACCGTTAGATGATTTTTTCCGAAGGTGTACCTAAAATGACAACGTCGCATATTTAGTCTATGGCGTGAGCGAATTATGAATTATACATCGAGTTTCAAATCATCAATCTTTTTAAAATGATTAACTACATTAATTTCAATACAATTTAAATTTATAATTGTAATACATAAACTATGTTTTAATACAACTTTTTATTTATTAAATATATAAATATGCATATATCTGAAAGAAACATGATCTACAAATTTCATGCTTTAATAAACTTCTAATTTTTCTATTATGAATTATTATACTAATTTTAATAAAGTTAGTATGACATAATGAGTGCCTCCTAAATATGATAGTTGACAGTACCATTGCTTTCAACATTTACATAATTTTATTCAATTATTTTTAATAAAATTTTACATAAATTAATGATTTATGAAATTATTATTATAATTAATCAATTATGAATCAGAGTTATGTATACGGGCTCCATTAATAGCTATTTTAACAGCAGCATGAAACCCCAGATCAACTTCAGTATCTGCAACTTATCGAGGTGTTGATAAACTGTGAAACAAGGAAACTGTAACTTCTTCGCTTGCAAACAATTGAAGCAAGACATGCATCTCATTTCTTTCAATACGAATAGTTATTAATTAACTACTCAGTAAATAAATGGACTCGTTCCAGTATGCTTAAATTTCTTGACAAGTGTTTATTGTTATTCCAGTATTCCAATATTTACATCTCCTCGATATAACCAATACAGCATCCATGGTTCTGTTTATGGGAAATAAAGGAATTTTACTCTATTTTACTCTGTTGGTAGCTTGCACCTGCTATCTAATCTTAGTGGCTCCAACATTATTTATGATTCCAAAACATAATTTATTTTTGAATATTAATTTTTTATTTATTACAAATATTATACTTTTAGACATGATTTAATTAAAAAAAAGACATGATCCACTAGTCATATGCTTTATAACACTTGGGAATGTTTGATTAAATTTGTAATATTTGTGAATAATAATTGTATTAGATGACATAATGTTTGTTTTCTATGAATACTTGTTGACGTAATCAAGGCTTTTTATGACTTCATAATTTTATTAACCCATCGTCTCCAATCAAATTTGAAATTAATTTTTTACTTTTTGAACTTTTATTTTTATTTATTTATTGTGAATCCATGAAAGATATTGGTATGAAATTACATACTTACAATTATAAATTAGTCGAGGAATTGATGAACTGTGAAACAAGGAAACTGCAGCTTCTTCGCTTACAAACAGTTGAAGCAAGACATACACCTCATTTCTTTCTACAGGAATGCTTATTAATAAACTACTGAGTAAATGAATGGACTCGTTCCAGTATGCTTCTGTTAAAATATCCTATCCTGCATCCGGAAGGACATAAATTTTTACTGGATACAAATTTGACTGAACAAGGAAGAAATTTAAACTTTAAATTTCCTTACGAGTGTTTGTTATTTAAAAATTTAACATTTCTTCAATACAACCAATAGTGCAAACTTGAAATGTATTGAAAAATATTTTTTCAACATTATATATCTTAGGCACTTCATTTATATTTGATATAACTATAAATACTTTGAAAACTTTATAATAACAAAATTTTTAAATTATTCTTTGAAATATATAATTATATAAAAATGTTAACTTGGAACTACGTTTTAAGAGCAGGCCGGATTCGCTGTCCTTGTCTAATTGGCATTTTTGTTATTTACTCAAGTATTAATCGGTGTATCTGCAAATTGAAGGTTAAGCGCAATAGATATTATTATTACAAATATTTATGCACAAGAAAAAAAAAATCTATCTGTTTGTTTTTGAGAAAAGTAAGGAACGCGAAAATATTACAAACATAATCTTTTACTTCGGCGTTCCTTACTTTTCTCAAAAACAAATCGGTCGATTTTTTTTTCTTGTGCATAGATATTCATAATAATAATATCTATTGCGATCAACCTTTATTTTGAAGATACACCGATTAATACTTGAGTAAATAACAAACAACTGAATTGTTACTCGGTCGGTATCAGGTTCTACTCCGGCCTGCTGTTAATGATTATAAATGACTTTGAAATTAAAAAATAAAGCAAAATTTCTTATATCATATCTTTATTTAAAACTTTAAATAATAATACATAAAACTTTTATAATTTTGAATCTTATGAACTACTTTTATGAAATCACAACAGGTTTATTTTGTGCGCTGCTTGCACATGTGCAGTGTGCAAACGAACTTTGAACGAAACTTTTAATTTTAAATTTTTACATATCTTATGAGAACTAATTAATAACATTAAAACTTTTATAATTTTAAATCTTATGAACTACTTTTATGAAATCACAACAGGTGTATTTTGTGCGCTGCTTGCGCATGTGCAGTGTGCAAACAAAGCTTGAAAAAAATTCAAAATAAAAATTTAATAGATTTCTTAATCATTTCTAAAATAAAGACATCAAAAATCAATAATCAATTAATCCACCTTCATTATCTATCACTTTCTGCAATTTTCGTGGGACAGAATCACATAAATTATGTAAATATTTTGGATTATCAAATAAGGCAGTCCATGCTTCTTGAACGAGTTCCACGAGCTGCTCACGATTGCGTGCCATTCCAGGTCTCCATCCTTTCACCATATATGACCAGACATTCTCGATGATGTTGAGATCTGGTGAACGTGGTGGCCAGTCAAATCTCTGAAGCTGGGGATGCGCTGCGTACCAATCACGCACTATATGTGCGGTATGTATAGGACTATTATCCTCCACTATATCAATTGGCACCTCATCGTCTGCGTATCGTTTTCGTAGACTTGGCAGAAGCTCATTTTCAAGAATGTTTACTTATGCTTGAGCATTGAGTCTTCTGTCAATACGAAAAATACGACCGGGACCACCACCGTTCATCCACGCTCCGGAAAATGATCTAAGACAACGAAAGTAAATAACTATAAATAACTAAATCATCATAAATAATTATAAATAACAATAAACTATTTACTTACCTAAAAATTTTGAAAATTGTAAATAATAGTAAATAATAGTAATTAAGAGTAAGTAACTGTAAGTGTTTGTAATAACTTTTAAAATCAGTTAGTAATCGTAAATAACTAAATAACTATTAATAATTGTAAATAATAATAAATAAGTGTAAATAACTTTTATTAATGTTTCAGTCTCAATACTTTTTATTAATTATTTACAGTTATTTAGAGATATTTAAAGATATTTACAGATATTTACGAAAATTATTTCTATATGGGTATTTACTAATTTCATAACTCTGACTGTGCGAAAGACACCTAGCGCCACTTTTTTGTTTAAATCAAGACCTTCATTTTGCTTTACTTAGATCGTTTCTATGTGCTTTGAAACTGAATTTGTGTTCAGAGGGAGTTGATAGTCAATCGCATGCTCACGATGTTTACAGATTTTATTCTACGAATTTCCTATCAAATTCAAATGGCCATATCTCAGTATCAGAAGCACCTAGAAACTTTTATAAAAAAGGAAATTAAAGATTTTTAAGCCTACTTTAAAGTTATGTTGGTTGTTTGAATGAAAACAAATTATAAAGTGCTTTTAACCTCAAAATACACGAGAATAAACCCGTTTGAGTAAAATTTTTTAAGATTTCAAGAGCAACAATTCGGAAAATAAATTTTTCTCGGCTCTAAAATCATCCTATAAGATATTATTTTACCTTACGACAATAAAAAAAGTGTGAAAGAGGGTCTCAAAAAGATTTTTTCAGCCATAGCTGTATGTAGAAACAAGAAAAATAAGAAAAAACAATAAAAAATACGGTTTTTTGCGATTCGGCAAGATTAAATCCCTATTCCAACAAGGTATTCCAGCTGCTTTTTCAATTTTTAGTATAAACACATCGATCTAAGGGTTGGGAGCGATGATCGGTAAGCTTTGGGAAATAATGACCTGTCTAATATATATATATATAAATATATATATATATATATATATATATATATATATATATATATATATATATATATACTAGAGGGGCAAGCGCGGGAACCCCCATCTGGCTTTTATAACTTTAAAAAAATATCCAAGAATTAGCAATTTTTTTAATAACTTTTATTTAAAATACTAAATAATTTTAATTATTCAAAAGTTTTCTTCAGGTAAATATTCAATGATCTTTTAATGAATCTAATCATCTGTGAAGTTCTGGCTTTATACCAGGACAGAATTAATAATTGAATGTTGTGTGTTATGAGAGCTACGTGTATATGTTTTATTATGATATCCAATAAAGAATAAAGTTAGTAACTGATTTATAAACGTTTCATCAAATGTTAGTCTAGTGGTAGAAATACTCTACCAATTTTATTTGATTTGAATCGCTGTCACGATTAAATAATATAAATTTTAGCTAACTTTCAGCTAAATTTTAGCTTATTTCCATCTGAATTTGGCATAAATTTAGCTAACTTTTGATTTAATGTAGTTAACTTTTAGCTAATTTTTAGTTAACTTTTAGCTAATATAGAAAGAATATAATATGAATAGATCTAAAATGTAACTAAAATTCAGCTAGAATCAAACCAAAATGTACCTAAAATTGCCTAAAATTAATATAAATTTTAGCTAATTTTTAGCAAACTTTTAGCTTAATTTCAGCTAGATTCTAACTAAATTCTAGCTAACCAATGACAAATCGAATTCTTATACACAGCGGTGGCGGCGAAATCTTTTTATAATATATATATATATAATTTTCTAAAAAATAATTTTTATTGAAATTTAATTTTTAATTTAATTTTTTTAAATGTAACCTTGCGCGCATTTTGAACTCTAGTTTTTCAAAAAAAAATATTAGCTTTATAATCTGTTTCTAACGCGACATTTCAAAAAACGATTTCCCGAAATTTCATTAATATTTCCAGTTTTTAAATTTACTGACGAACTACCTCAAATCAAATCATATTTTAAATGTGTGTCCTTTTATTTATTTTATTAAAATAATAACTATTCAAAATTCAATTATATAGAACTATTACAATCATTTATTAGGTTACAAAAATTGCATATGCGCAAGTTGTTCAATATGGAATGAATGAAAAAGTCGGCACCGTAAGTTTTGATATGCCACAACCTGGGGAAATGGTAATAGACAAGCCTTATTCTGAAAATACTGCTCAACTTATTGACCAAGAAGTTAGGTTAATGATTGATGAAGCACATAAACGTACCACACAGCTTTTATTACAACACAAAGAAAATGTGGCTAAGGTATGAAATTAAATCAATAAAAAGTTTGATAAAATATTTGAAAAAATCTTTTAATAATTCAAGCAAATAATTATTTTATATATAAATTATTTAACCCTTTCAGATCCAATGTACATTAGAATGTACATTGATGATTTTTGTTACATTTTTTTCAACAGTGGACTAAAAATACCACTTTTGCTTCCAGCACGGAAAACGAAAAGTGCTAATTTTAGCCTCACTGTTGAAAAAAATCGTATATGCACCACGAAAGGTGTATATAAAATGGCCAACTCATAGCACCTGTCCTTTATTTTACCTTTCTAGATGCATAATATACTATTTTTTTTCCTATTTCCGATCTCAAACTGGGAGCCTAAGTTATTATATCTGTAATAAAAACTGTGAAAACTTGAAAAAAAAAAAAAATATTTATCGCAAAAATTGCTTAGTAAATGAATACTTATCATCCTAAAATGGTTATCAGAACATTTTATGATGAAAAAAAAATTCAGGTCTGAAAGGGTTAATAAATGAAAAATATTGAACGGATCTTTGTTAATCGTTACAATTGAATCAGTCGCAAAGGTTATTATTTTTATTGAAAAGAAGTTTATTAAAAAAATACATTTAAAGTTTAAGTTTTATACTAATTTTAGTATAAAATTCTTTGTTGACAGATTTATAATATTTTTAATTATTTGATTGATTTTTACATTATTAACGTTTAAAATGCTCTTAAAACAACAACAAAAAAAAAGAGTTCATCATAGAAAATTTTTTTTTTCAATGAATTTATAAAATATTTAAATACATAATTAGGATAACTCTTTCTGTTGAATATTACCCTTGCCCCTCTCCTCTTTCCGTTTCGCCCTCCAGATTCAGTTTATGTAAAATATTCTGCTTTTGGAAACAATATTTCTTAAATTAAATTATAATTTCCACAGGTTGCAGAACGTCTTTTGAAACAAGAAATATTAAGTCGAAACGATATGATAGAGTTACTTGGACCACGGCCGTTCCCTGAAAAATCAACATATGAAGAATTTGTTGAAGGTACAGGATCTTTTGAAGAAGACACAACTTTACCGGATGGTTTGAAAGATTGGAATAAACCTAGAGATGAAAATAATAATAAAAAAGAAAGTACTAATAGCAGTTCTACAGTACCACCTTCATCATCGGAAAAACCAAAGAGTCCGGAGCAGCGAGTGTAATTATATATTTGTCTCTTTCCATCTAATAGATACAAGCAGATTTACTTGAAAAGCATCTTTATTCCTTATTTGTATGATAGTTTTCAAAATATAATTTTTAAATAGTGATAATTTTTTGCATAACCGATTATATGTGCGAGTTGAACTGTGAGCACCGTTGTATTTTCATAAGCTTGTGATTTTTCAAAATGTAAAATAATAGTGATAATAATAATTTGTTTTTGAAAAAAAAATGTAATTTATTTATTTTGTTGCTATTAGCGTTGTATTTGTGATAAAAATTCTTAATAAGCATATATATATATATATACATAATATTTAATAAAATGCTTTTATAACATCGGGTTATTGTGAGATTTTTATTAATCCTTATACCATAGGAACTGCAGTGAAATAAGTAAGAAATAAAAATTACAGTTCATATAAGTGCTTCAGAATTCTTTTATTCTGCATTACTGTTACGTACAGAGAGATTTGTAATAAAATTGAAAAAACATGGTGTATACTACGTGTTAGAGATTGCATTTGATACAAAGTTCGATTTTTTATTTACTTAAGTGTCTTTTCTTTCCAACAGTTATTTATACCTTTTATGTTTCTGATGCGATGACTACATGATACATTATTTTTTACATCAAAATTCTTTATTTTAATGTAGCAGTATAAATAAAGTAAAAAATCATTTACTATACAATACAGTTTAATACAATGCCAATTCGTTGAAAATAAAAAGTCACATTAATCGTAACTGTAGTATTCAATTTTAATATTATACTTTTAAAATTATTTTTAATTCACTTCAATAATTCAGTTCCTTAATACATCAAATTTTTGGCACCGAAAAGTGTAAATGTAATATTTCTTTTGAATTCAGTATAAGATGTAACTTGATCATTTTTTTCATGCATAACTTCATTTTAACACAAAAAAAAATTTGTTCATTTTTTAAAAAAAGATATAGAATAAAAAATTGAATATTTCTGTTAAAAAGTGTATATGGTTCACATTTTATTAAAAAATATTAACATAGTAAATATACTCATCATCACATTCTTTGTTCTCATAACAGTTTCTCCAGTCAGAGTTAGTTTTTTCCTTTCATTTTCTTATATTTTATTGACCATTTAAGAGAAGGTCACGTATCTCTGTCCTTTTCTAATCAAAGAAATGATTTTTTCACAAAAACTAATATCTTTCTCAAAAAATGAAGAGAAAGCCGCATCTTGTATCAAAAAAAGCAATATTTTCTTTGATAAAGAAAAATTAATTTTATTGCTTCGTTTTCAAGAAAACCTTGAAAAACCAAATTGTCCACCCTAACCTCTATGATTTAAGTTTTTCAAGGTTTTCTTGAAAACGAAGCAATAAAATTAATTCTTTCTTATCAAAGAAAATATTGCTATTTTTATTAAGAGATGCGGCTTTCTCTTCATTTTTTGCTAAAGTTATTAGTTTCTGTAAAAAACTCAATTCTTTGGTTAGAAAAGGACAGAGATACGTGACCTCCTCTTAAGTGCATTTGTTTCCATCAAATTTATTTATTTTTTGGTACATTCTTCGCAGCTTCTACAAAACTATACGTTGATTTCATCGAGTAAATATTAATAGATTTCGAAAGTATTATCATATAACTTAGTGCTAATCACTATTAAAATACCGTATAATCACTAAATTATTGCTTTTTCGTACCTTGTATCACACTAATCTAAACCTTATCCTGTTTTGTTTTGCGTACAATTTTTTTACGCCTTTTTTTATTTGTTTTACTTCTTTGTTTTTCATTCGAAAAACTCATTAAGCTTTTTGTTTTTGAAGACTATTCGTTTAATGATGTTTTCGAATCATTTCAACATAATACTAAATTCAAAGTTTCTACAAAAAAAAAATTAAAAACTTCTAATCGATAACTATTTACTGAAAACTGAGTTATTGTGAAGCCCGTAAATTATACTAATAATTCGCACAATATAAATAAAAAATTTTCAAGTTATTATTGTATAATTCATAAATTGTATATGGATAATTTTTTAATTTACTGTAAATAGTAATATTTTTTTATACTTTATGACTGTGTAAAGAGACCGTGATAATAAACTTCTTTAATGAGTCTTTCATTATTTTTTCACATTAGCTTAATTAAATTTTACTTGATTAAATAAACTTTATACAAAGTTTTAAACTTTCTAAAAATCTAAAAAAATATGCTATATAAATTGAAAAGTTATACATGTTCAATAATAATTGGAATTTTCGCAATCAAGCGCAATTATTCATTAATATTATTAACAAACGTCGCTTTATTTTTTACACAAGCATACAAACATATAAACATATATTCTAGTACTGAAATGAAGTTACTTTTAATTAAATATGATTATATGATGTTTTATTAATTTTTACTTAAATCAATAAAAATATTTGATATTTATTCACCTATACATACGTCTACCAAATTAAGCAAATAAACTACTTGTTGGAACATACCTATTGTTTGTTTTTCTTTTATTTTGCCTTTTTTCACTATCCTACTCATGTGTACGATCGTTTTATAAAACATTACGTAATCTATTTGCAAATGATTATGAGCAATTTAATCGACATAATAATATAATAAACAAATAGCTTAAAAATTCATTGCAATATAAATCATATTTTGCTAATATGGAATGCACTGGTTTGCAGTATGATTCATATTATTTTTCTATACATTTTACTATAATTAAAAAAAAGTAAAAGTTATAAATTACTAATCGATGGACATAAATATACTGTACGATGGGTATATGAATTGTATTAAATTTACTTAAAAGCTATTTTAATAAATTTAATTTATTTTATGAAAAATTTTATTGATTAAATTATTTTTTTTTTCTCGCCATTTACTAGTTTGCTTTCTGGTGTTCTTTATAATATTTTATTTGTATTATATCGCTTTACTACATAAACTTCGTGTTTTTATAATTAATTATTGACTATCGTTACGACATCTTATACGCAATATTCATTATAATCTATTGACTGTTTGAGTATTATCGATATTATAATTATAGAATAGGTGAGATTAATTTTATTATTTATGCGGCCAGACGCGAATATGAATTACAAATCTTCTATGTTTTAAATAGTGCATTTGTGTACTATTTCTGATTTGTTTTTTTAATTCATTTATATTGATTATTTTTCTTCAGCATATTTTTTTGTTTTTAAATAATTCATCATCATGCGTGTCGACCCTCAATTAACAAGTTTATTCTTACATATAAGTTTTTTTCTATAATTAAAATGTGAAAAAGTTCCTTTTTTTAGATTATTAATTTCTTTAAAAACGGATTTCGATTGGCCTTATAATTTACATGAACAAATTTAGAGTGCATTTTCATAACACTTATAAAAATATTCGTCGTGATCTATTGTACATCTCATGAAGAATAAAAATCAAATAATAACATATACATCGCCAGTGAAATTTATAAATTGAATCGCTTTTTTTTTTAATAAATATAACCAATTGACCTCACATTTTATAAATCTATTCCGAAGTATAAAAATAGTCTATCTAATACAATTGTAATTATTTTCTTTATTTTTTTTTATATTCTATACGAAAACTCGAAATTCAAAGATCGATACTTTTATAATTGTTCGAATAATCTCTTTAAAATATCATTTTTCTAGAAGAATTTTTTTTTATATTTTATAAAGTGCATGCGTGTAAATGCTAAAATACGCATATGGAATAATAAAGACCTTCTTGTATAAGAATTGCTCACATTTTTGTATTCGTTAAATTAACGGCTGTATATCAATTACAATCAGCGTTTATTAATGGTAAAAATATTTTATAAATTAAAATTATATTTCTGATAAATAACAACGTAAAATAGAAATAAAATATTCTATTATGCTGATTTCATTAAAAAAATAACTATGTGTAAAAGACGCCGTAGGACTCTTCATCGACTTTTATCACCGTTAGTCTTTTTTTTAAATTCTTGTTTACAATAAAAAATTTATTTTTCACATTCTAACCTTAAAATCGCAACTTCTTTTCTCATTTTCGGCTCTCATACGAAAAAAATCATTGTTTACCTCTGGTATAAAGGCTGTTTTACAAAACTCGTTATAGCCCTCGCCTTCGGCTCGGGCTATAAACCTCTCGTTACGTAAATCCAGCCTTTTTACCGCAGGTTAATAATGTACTATTTTCTATCATTTCGCTATAATTAAATTAATAGAGTAAAGAAAAATGACTAGATTATTTATGTACTATTGGAAAATTTGACTTGATAAATTTCACACTTTAGTGCGTTTGAAAAATGCTTATTAATTATCCCTATTGAAAAAATCCATCTGATTTCCCACGTGGATTACCCATGTAGAAATCCACGTGGGTTTCATATGGATTTCATGTTGATTCAGATAGGAATCCACGTGGAATTCCATGTAAAAAAATCTATGTGGATTTTATGAAAGCCATGTTGATTTTATCAAATCCTCGTGAATTTCTAAAGAATCCATATAGATTTTATGAAACCTATGTGGATTTTTAAGGAACCCGTATCTGTGTTAATTTTATGTACTGCTCGTCGATTTTAAAGAAATTCATATGGATTTTATGGAATCTATGTACATATTTAGAGATCTATGTGGATTTTTAAGTAATCCACATAGATTTTTTACTTGGATATCCACGTGGATTCAAATGAAAATCCCCATGATCATCCATCTCAAAATCTAAGTAGATATCCGCGTGGAAATCCATGTGGATATTTTGAATAAGAAATAACACGATATTTATTTCTCATTCAAAGAAAAAACCAAAAACGAGGTAAATCTCGTAGTTTCAGCTCTTTAAAGGACGAAGAGCTTCTACGATTCAACTGAAAGTATCCTGGCCTATATATCTGCGTCTTTGAAATTTGTAGGAGGGATCACAAGACTTAGAGAAACGCCACTTTGTGACTTACAGTCGAATTGATGATCGAGTGTGTTGATCTCATTTTAAATCACTAAGTAACGTTTCTCTAAGTTTTGTGATCACTCATACAAATTTCGAAGACGCAGATATATAAGGCCAGAATACTTTCAGTTGAGTCGTAGAAGCTCTTCATTCTTTAAAGAGCTGAAACTACGAGATTTGCCTCATTTTTGGTTTTTCCTTTGAATGAGAAATAAATATCGTGTTATTTCTTATTCGAAATATCCATATGGATTTCCACGTGGATCATCTACTTAGATTTTGAGGTGGATGATTTGATTTCATAAAATCCATATAGGTTCCTTAAAAAATCACATAAATTTCATAAAATCCATATGGATTATTTAACGATCCACAAGGATTTTATAAAATCAACATGGCTTTCATAAATTTCATAAAATCCACACAGATTTTTTTACGTGGGATTCCACGTGAATAATTCGCGTGAATTCCTATGTGAATCTACATGGAATCCATGTGAAATCCACGTGGATTTTCATACGGGTAATTTACGTGGAAAACCAGGTGGAATTTTTCAATAGGGATTGCATGCTTTGATAGATATATAAGTGAGATTTATGAATTTATTGATTTTTTCTAATTACAATCATTTTCATATTCGATGAATATAATTTTAATGTTATTAATTATATAGGTGTTTAATTTAAATTTTTTTCATTTAAGTCAAAATAAAATTTAATAACCAATAATTTTTAAGAATTAAAAAAAATATTAAAAATAAAAATAATATAAGTAATATATTATGGCATTTAAGAACGAGGAAATATAGAAATTAAAAATAGAATTTTAATTGTATACGTTGATTTATAAACGCAGACTTATAGTACATTATGCAACTAGAGAGTAAAGTCGCATATTTCTCCCGAAGGAGAAATAGACTTTACTCTCGTGCTGCATATTTTACTTTATTCCTACCTCAACCGTGGTCACTTTATTAACTTCAAAAAAGCGGGCACGATTAAAGAAATTGAAACACAAATTAATTTATTAATCACATATTGTTGGGAATTATGAACATAAATTGTCATAATAAATATTTGTTGGGAAAAAATTTCTTTTTTATTTCAAATATTTTAAAACTTAAATAATAAAATTTCATAATTTTTTCAAAATATTAATTTTTATTGAAACGTATATTTTTTTTTAGTAATTTGATCATTTGTTACAAATTTTGAGAAAAATTATTCAAATTAACCATATTTCTAATCAGCGAAAATAAAGTACTTTATTCCTGCTAATATTTTGAAAGTCAGTTATATCTTACTTCCGGCCCGCTTTACGAGTTAATAAAGTGGCCATTACTGTTGGGGTAGGAATAAATTTAATTTTATATTCAATAATCTGTCCTTGTCATTAATAATCCGTGATTTGTCTTTTGAATGGATCAAATGAATTGACTAAAATGTTATATATATATATGTATATATATATATATATATATATATATATATATATATATATGTGTGTGTGTAGTGATTTCTCAAAATGAGGGCAAAATTCATTCTTCGTCAATTTTTTTTTAAATAAGCGGGTTAATAATAATCAAAAGTTACTTTAGATAAGTTTTAAGTATCCCTCAACATATTGCACTGCATAAAGGAGAGATAATTCAACTTAACTCAATAAAAAACATTTATGAGTCCCAAAATTTGTAACTCCGTCGACTTCTCAGCGTAAATTTTCAAAAATTCTATCGTCCATAAAATTTCTAAGGTTACTTTCTTATTTAGATATTAAATAATGGAAAAATGTTTCAACTAAGGCTTATCAATGTCCCTCCTTATATAAACATGAAATTTTATTCTGTTCTTCCGCGTCAAAATTTTGTCGACGTAGTTGTAAAAGAAAACATTTTAGGTGTTCAATTGCTTAGATAGGTACATCAATTAACTTGTTTTTTGTCCTAAAAGTTTAGTATTCATACTATATTTAAAAAGCCATTGGTTACCACAGCTAATATTGTGAAAGAGTAGTAAATGCTGGAGATAATTTTTAAATATTACATGCGTATTTTAATTATGCGAAACTTTGTCCACTCATAGTTTTTTAAGTAATGCTTCTAACTATAGATGGCAAATGACGAAAAGTAATGTTAATTTACTTACTTTTATCCATTTAATAAACATTGGCGCTAATCATCAATTAACATTACTTTTAGGGTCAATAAATCATGAAATTAACATTTTTTGTAACTCCCTCGATATATAGTATTAATCATAAATTACATGAATCTTTGTAAAAATAAATTTTTCGAATTCTGCAAAAACCAAGTTTCTAATTGTGTTAATCTCCTGATAAAAAAGAGAATCAATCTATTCATTCTTAACCGTTTTCCGGCCATTTTTCGACTATTTTTTGACTATTTATTGATAATTTCTTAGTCATTTGTATACTAAATAGCCAAAAATCAAATATATTTTTACTATTATTTTATTTTTATATCGTTACAACGATTTTCTACCATTTATTGAGAAATGGCAAATAAATGACAAAAAATTGTAATAAAATGGTATACAAATATTTTCATTTTTTTTTATTTTTACTTTAATTGATAGAGAAGCGTTAATTAAGCTCATTTATCGAAATTTTTTAATTCCTGGGGTATCAATTAAGGATTATAAATAAAAAAGACCTTTTAAAATTGAAATAAAAAAATTTTTTTTGATTTTTGTCCTCGTTTTGAGAAATTAGCATATATATAACAACCTTTCATCCTAGAATAATTTCTTTTGAAAACGATAAAATGTATGAATTGACGCGATACACGTATTTAGCGAGTATCTTATCACCTACACTACCGGTCAATTGCTTTTGCCCACCCTAGAGTAAAATTTATTGAAATAAAAAGTTTTATATCTTCGGAACTAATGATCGCATCTACAAAATCCAAACGGCGTTTAAAAGATTGGTAAAAAATCTTTGAAATAAAATAAATCCGGTATAAAAAAATTTATTTTCTAATTTTTTTTGCCCACATAAAAGTGAGTGCCATTTTTATGGAATTTATGATATCGAACTTATGATAACGACTTTTTTAACCACAGTTATGATGATTTTTCGAAAAAAAGTCCTATTTTTCCAATCATGATTATCTTATAAGCTAAGAAAGATAGATAATTTTATATTAAATAAAAAATGTTTCATTTTTAGTCTAGAATATATATATATATATATATATATATATATATATATATATATTTTTAGTGACCAATGAGTTTCGGGAAAAAAATTATTTTTTTACTTATTTTTTTAGGGAAAATTCATGAAAAATTAGTAAAAATTTTTAATTAAATGAGTAAAAAAAAATTTTTTTCCCGAAACTTATTGATTACTAAATATATATATTCTACACTAAAAATGAAACATTTTTTCTTTAATATAAAATTTTCTATCTTTCTTAGCTTATGAGATAATCATGAAAAAATAGGTCTTTTCTTTCGAAAAATCATCATAACTGTGGTTAAAAAAGTCATAGAAACATTTTACTTAGCTCATTATAAAGAGGACTATTAGAGTTTTAAAACCCATTTTTTTTTCGATATCATAATTTCCATAAAAATGGCAATCACTTTTATGTAGGCAAAAAAAATTAGTTAAAAAATTTTTTTTACATTACTATAAGTAATTAGAAAATAATTTTTTTCATACTTGACTTTATTTCAAAGATTTTTTACCAATCTTTCAAACGCCGTTTGGATTTTGAAGATGCAATTATTAGTTCCGAAGATATAAAACTTTTTATTTCAATAAATTTTACTCTAGGGTTGGCAAAAGCAATTGACCGGTAGTGTAATATAGTAACTTTCGTAGGATGGTTAGTAGCGAAATCTAGTACTTTTAATTTAAAGCGATAATTATAACGTGAAATAAATCAGTATATAAGGTCGAAAATACCGTGATGAATTTTATCTTTGTGGCTCGTTTTTTATCGAGGCACAAGGGTACAATTTATAAAGATATTTTCAACCTCATATTGATTTATTTCATATTATAATTATCGTTACAAATTAAAATTACTAGATTTCTCTATAATTATCACTATACTCACTAAATACGTTTATTGTATCAATTCAATTTTATCGCTATCAAAAAAAATCTACCTTTCTTATTTTCTTTTTCTTGCACATGATCAGACGTGAATCATTTCTGGTCAGTGTACCGCAGTTACCGCTTGCAACAGGTGCTATAGCATAGTACTTTCTTATTCCCTCCCTTTTCTCTTTTTAGTTTTCTCGTTGTCGATTTTACCCGTGATGATATTACTTGCAATGCATTATGTTTTTAAGAAAAAGATAAATGTGAATATTTAATGATAACATCAAGTTCTTAACATTGTAAACAACCGAGCTGTTGGATTACTTTTTTTTCAAAGAATTTAAAAATCAACTTGCGTCTTTCTAGACAGTCTGAGCAAAGTTAAACTTTTAAAACTTCCATGACGAGATTTCAAATTTCTTTTTCGTGTGTAGTTGTTTATTTTTTATGTTTACAGTAACAGTCTGTTATTTAATTTATCAAATAGATGCCAACTCGTAATCTATGGAAATAATTATTAATTACACAGGCACACAAAAAAAAATTTATCAGTTCTGGGATGGAGACTATACTTTTCTTTTGTATTTTTTCCCGCTAAATCCTAACCCGGCATCAAAACAAGGGGTTGGCCGCATATTTTGAACGTAACCTCAAAAAACCATTTTTCTGTGGAAAAACATGAGAAAAAAAAATGAAAATTGTTTCCAGCACATCAAAAACACTTTATTTTTATGCATTTTGGCCTGCTGAATCCGAATTTGCTATGGAAAAAGAGAGTTGACTGCCTAATCTTGAATATAACTTTAAAAAAACTGTTTAAAAAGCAGTGTTTCTGTAGAAAAACGTGAGAAGAACAAAACACATTGTCTCCAGCACATCAAAAACGCTTTACTTTTATGTATTTTGGCCTGTTGAATCTAAATTTGCTATGGGAAAAGACATTTGACCAACTAATTTTGAAGGTAACCTCAAAAAACTACTCAAAATTCAATTTGTACAAGAGCTTAATTGACTTACGCTTGCGTATACACTTGTCTTCGAACGACCTATGCAAAGGATTTCTACGCCTCTTTTTCCTATTAGGTTGTACTTCTCTTTTTAGCATCCAGCAATAGTCCACCATCATGTTTACGCTATATTTTCCTTGCCATCTACGTTCAAATTCATTCATATCCTGATGAAATCTTTCACCATGTTCTTCACTGTAGTCACCTAGGACTGGTGGAAATTCATCAATGTGCGAATCGAGAAAGTGGAGTTTCAAATTCATTAAGCAACCTAATGTTTTGAAATTTTGTACCGTAGTTTCTACGATGTTCTTGTAGTTTTCATCTTTATTGTTACCAAGAAATTTTGTTGCAATATCTTTAAAACTCAACCAGGCTGCCTTCTCGGTATCATTCATACTTTCGACGTATTCTTCGTCCCTGAACATTTTGCGAATCTGAGGTCCATCAAAGATATCTTTCTTCAATTTAACCAGAGTTATATTCGTAAAGATGGTTTTTAAGTATTTAAGGCATCGCCCTTCTTTATCGAGAACTTTAACAGATTGTTTCATCAGCCCTAATTCAATATGTAAAGGTGGTAAAAGGAGTTTGCTAGGATCGATAAGAGGACGATTGATGACATTGCTGGAGCCTGGAGTAAGTGATGGTCTCACTGGCCAGCCTTTATATTATAGTGTTTTGGTCTATCTCGACTGTCAAACATGCATAAATAGTATGGGTACTTTGTAATACCGGATTGTTGATCTAGTATCATAGACAATATTTTCAGGTATCTGCAAATTAAGCATTCGTGCTCACTGTACTTCATTTTATTTAAAACCTTTTCGATGCTGCAGTATTCTTCTTTGAGTACAGTTGAATGAGCCAATGGTAACGGAGCATACTCGTTCGTATTGTGAAGAAGAACTGCCTTCAAGCTTCGCTTAGATGAATCGATGAATAACTTTCACTCTTCTGGCTTGTATAAATTTGGTTTAAACTCATTAATAAGTACTTGTACATCGGTGCAATACACTAGATCAGATTCGCTAGTGAAGTATGATTGGAACGCTTCTTCTCGGTTTCGATAAAATGTAACATTCACGTCCTTTTCTAATACATTGAAAGACTTTAATTGAGAAGCCATTAATCCAGCTGCATCTTTTGCTAATTCAGCACTCCTAAACATGTCATTAAGTTGAGCTTAAGTGATCTTTTTTTTAACTTTTCTCTTTACCAATGGGAACATATTCCTCATAACTGTTCGAAGACAATCAATCTTCACTTTCGACGGATTAACTTTCTGCTTTCGTCAACAATTCATTTTCATCAGTATCGTCGTCTGTATGGTCGTTAAGATTTTCTACGTTTTCTTCTGTGCCGCAATCAACTAGCATACTATACATTCCTTGTATAAAGCTGTCTCGTGTAGCCTCGTTTATCAAACATTCGACTATTTGCTTCTGCGGACGAACGACACTAAAAACTGTCGCATACAATATTTTATCTGGTCGCACTTTATTTACCCCAGTTACATTTGTCATGCAAGTGTAGCAGTCACTTTCACCTAATGGTTTTTCCCAAATAGCTGTAACATCGAAAAGGTTTTAAATAAAATGAAGTATAGTGAGCATGAATGCTTAATTTGCAGGGACCTGAAAATATTGTCCATGAAACTAGGTCAACAATCCGGTATTACAAAGTACCCATACTATTTATGCATGTTTGACAGTCGAGATAGAGCAAAACACTATAATATAAAGGCTGGCCAGCGAGACCATCACTTACTCCAGGCTCCAGCAATGTCATCAATCGTCCTCTTGTCGATCCTAGCAAAATCCTTTTACCGGCTTTACATATTGAATTAGGGCTGACGATACAATATTTTAAAGCTCTCGATAAAGAAGGACGATGCCTTAAATACTTAAAAACCATCTTTACGAATATAACTCTGGTTAAATTGAAGAAAGATATCTTTGATGGACCTCAGATTCGCAAAATGTTCAGGGACAAAGAATTCGTCGAAAGTATGAATGATACCAAGAAGGCAGCCTGGTTGAATTTTAAAGATATTGCAACAAAATTTCTTGGTAACAATAAAGATGAAAACTACCAGATTATCGTAGAAACTACGGTACACAATTTCAAAATATTAGGTTGCTTAATGAATTTGAAACTCCACTTTCTCGATTCGCACATTGATGAATTTCCACCAGTCCTAGGTGACTACAGTGAAGAGCATGGTGAAAGATTTCATCAGGATATGAATGAATTTGAACGTAGATGGCAAGGAAAATGTAGCGTAAACATGATGGTGGACTATTGCTGGATGCTAAAAAGAGAAGTACAACCTAATAAGAAAAAGAGGCGTAGAAATCCTTTGCATAGGTCGTTCGAAGACAAGCGTATACGCAAGCGTGAGTCAATTAAGCTCTTGTACAAATTGAATTTTGAGTAGTTTTTTGAGGTTACCTTCAAAATTAGTTGGTCAAATGTCTTTTCCCATAGCAAATTTAGATTCAACAGGCCAAAATACATAAAAGTAAAGCGTTTTTGATGTGCTGGAGACAATGTGTTTTGTTCTTCTCACGTTTTTCTACAGAAACACTGCTTTTTAAACAGTTTTTTTAAAGTTATATTCAAGATTAGGCAGTCGACTCTCTTTTTCCATAACAAATTCGGATTCAGCAGGCCAAAATGCACAATAATAAAGTGTTTCTGATGTGCTGGGAACAATTTTCATTTTTTCTGCTTATGTTTTTCCACAGAAACACGGTTTTTTGACAGTTTTTTGAGGTTATGTTCAAAATATGCAGCCAAACCCCTACTTTTGACACCGGATTCGAATTCAACGGGAAAAAATACAAAAGAAAAGTATAGTCTCCATCCCAAAACCGACAATTTTTTTTTTGTGGGCCTGTGCTATAATTTAATACTATAAACAATGGTAAATTATTCTATATTTATTCTATAATAATTCAAAACTATAAGAGATTAAGATTTTAAAGTCATTCTATCGACAATTAATAAGTGTTTATTTCAAAGTAGTTTGATTTTTATGAAATTTCGCTCACCTATATATCCTCTTAGCGTTTGTTCAGCTGAAATTGAAAAGTTTTCTTATACGGTGAAAAAAGAAGTTTCTGCCCCTAACAACTTTTCCAAAGCAAACATTATTAGATTTGAAGTTGAAGTTTTGTTATATTTAACATTAGTGGGAAAATTTATCTTGAATAGTACTAAGTCTCTACTAAGAAAAGTAAATACACACTCATTAAAACAATACAAATATTATATACGAATTATTTATTCGTTCATCTAGGAAATAATAGTTTGTTAATCTGAATTTTTTAATTGAATGTCATTTCTTTAATCATTGTATTACTACATTTTTTTGTAATTACATAATTTTTACAATAATTATCGTAGAAAATTATTATTCTTCAACTGTATATTACGATACATGTGACTTAAATGATCCATTACTGCATAACCTGAAGTTATCGCCCGAGCGAAGCGATAATCACGTCGCGCAATGGGCCACTTAAGTCTCAAGTATCGTATACTATTTTATAGCACAAGTGTCATGAATTCGCCGCATTACATATGTACTCTTAAAAATCAATAATTAACAAAAACTATGTACTCCAAGAATGATAATTCGTAAAATAAAAACGAAAACTATAAGAGAGCAAATACTAGGCATTCCGTGAATAATGAATCGAGAAAGGAAAGCAAAACTTTAAATGAAAAAAAAATTAAACATTTCATGAATGATAAATTAAAAAAGAAAAAATAAAACTATAATTTAAAAAATATACTTAAATCGTAAAATAATGATGAATTTTTACTAATATTAATATTACGTAAATTGTTAGTTGAATTTCACGTCTGTAATGTCATACATTTAAATTTTGTATTAGGGCCGTAGGAGTGATAAGTAGGTATAACTTATGTATATTGTATATTAGCAGTTGCGGATGGTGACGTGGGGTTCCCCATCGTTATAAGAATCGCAGTCAGCATCTTATAATAGAGCACCGAAATGACTACCTTTTCGCTTCACATGTTACACTAGTATTAGCTTTAATTTTACTCGTATCTCTCGTGCTTATTATTGTTATTTAATTTAAAAAATATTAATATAAAATAGTTACAATAATCTACATTTTGTTTATTTATGTATAGTTGTCAATAGCTATATGTTTCTCTTAAAAATTAATACTTTGGTAGTACATTATTGTATGACATGAAGTTTGCCAAACATAGTGTGCAATAATAGGCTACTTAAGTCACAGGTAGCCGTATATCTAAAAGCGAATTTAGGACATAGTGTGCTATAAAATATTTTTATTTTCTAATTATTATAAAATATTAAAAATTATTTTTCATTTATAATTATTATAAATAAATTATATAAAATGAATTAAAACAATCCAACAATAACTAATAAATATTAAAAATAGTCTACATGAAAAAAAAAACAATTTTTTTATTAGTTCTCTTGTTCTTAAGACATAACTTCTACGATCACAGAAGTTACAATCGAAATAAATTTTATCGATTTCAATGTAAAGTTATTGCACAATATTTTTTAAAATTGTTCAATATTTATTCTTTATACTAATTAATATTTATAGGTATACTGTTTTAAAATAATATTTGTTCAACATAAAATAAAAAGGAAAAAAAAGATACAAAAGTTCACGATTGAAATTTTATGAAAATTTTTAATAAATGTGTTAGATGCGATTTTTTTCGGCGCTTTTTAGATAATGTTTTTATGAATGCATATTACTTACTAGGGTTGCATTATATGATATTCGGCGTATTTTTCAGCTGTACAGGAAGTCAAAAATATTTGGTCTCCCAGAAGTACAATATAATCACGAATATATGGAGCCTATGTTGTTAACGCTAGTTTATAAATTTTTTTTTCTATTTTAATCGTGGAAAATAAGTATCGAAACGAACTATGTAATATTTATATATCATATTGACAGTCATAAATTAATTTTAATTACAATTTTTTTTCTTAAGATTAACAAATACATCTGAATTAAGTATTTTATTTTTAATTTAAATCCGTTAAATTTAAACAAATGTATAAACTGTATGGCTGTTCACTATATATCGAGTTAAAGACGATAATATTATTTTACGATTTCTATTAAATATTTTGTTAATATCTTCATGTTTTTATCAACTCATATTGCTTAATTAGCTTTTTTTTTATAAAAAAGTAAATAAGTAGCTGTTTTGATAGGTTTTCCTTCAAGTTAAAATTCATTTGTTTGATTACCTCATACTTATAAAATAACAAGAAAAAGGCATTCGGAGGAAAAAATTTCATAAATTCGACCATATACGCATTTTATCTTATTATATATACACGTACAATATATATAATTCGTTATTTTTTAGCGCAGATTAAAATTGGTACAATTCGAAACGAGACATTAAGTACGAGACGTCCTTTTCTTTCCTGGTCCATTATGAGCCATAATGCTTCATACTTGTCTTGGTTCATATTTTACCATTCTTTTGCTTTCTATAAAATCATTTCTCGATTCTGAAAACGAAAATCATTATAAAATTCTTTGATATTACAATATTATGTGTATTTACAATTTACAAATTTAATCAACACTGTTTAAAATTTTTATCTAGAATTTAATGCATGCAATAGAAAGAAATTTCAAGCAAGTACATTAAAAATTTTAAATGAAAATAGAATTTCATAAACATATAATTAAAACGTAAATTATGTTAACGTATGCATAAGATTTAATCCGCAGTCCATGTATTTTTATGTACACTTGGCGGAAAGGATATTTTTCCGAATGTTAACCTCAAATGGCAACATCGCATATTTTACCACAGGCATAAGATAATTCCAAATTATAGAGCAAATTTCGCATCATCATTACTTATTACTTAATGACATAATTTTAGTAAACAAACAATATTACTTTCTTTTTTCATGATCCGAATTATAATTTTATTAAATAAAATTTTTATTATAATCATATAGAATCTAATATTGTGAATTTAAATTATATAAGCAATAAAATTTAAGTTGTTACCCTGGTAGAAAATGAAACGCTTTTTCTACCATTTTATGGCCATTTCTTTAAAGTGAAGAGCAGAAAATGGGAATGTTTTATGGCCATTATTTGAACTAATATGAAACGTTTTTTTCAACCTTCATAGTGCTAAAAATGCTAATAAAATGTTGAGTCTGATCCACTATTATTTGAATATAGATAGTTAACAGTAGAGTCTATCAAATTGTGCTCTAATTGATTACTATTAAGAATCATTTAAGGTTTTTTCTTGAAAGTTATCATTAATCATTAATAGAATCACTTTTGTAAGTATGTTCGCGCGTATATTTTGAGTTGTGATCGGATCGTTAGAGGTTATTTTTAAACGATTAATAAAATTTTCCATTTATTATTTTAAAAAACGATATTTTTATACTCGTTTCGTACTGCGTTTCATATTTTTATTTTAATAAAATTTAATATTATTTTTATTTTTATAAATTCCAATAAAAATAAACATTGACGAAGGAATGTGAATAAATACTAATCTATATTTTCTCGCCACGTGGCAAAAGTGAGGTTATGATTTTACCTATGATCTGAAAAATTAAGGACTCATTACTAAAAAGTTATATAACTAGTCAAAAAAAGTTGTCCACAGTTTACCTAATTTTTAGATAGCTGTTACTGATTTTTTCTCTCCGTTTACTTAAAATGCCTATTTTTTTGGCTAAATACAAAAATTTTGAACAACATTTTTATATTAGCATTTTTTGCCTATAAGATGCTAACCAATATACCAAAAAATTTGAGCTCTGCAGATTCAGCAAAAAATTGCCATTTATTCGCCAATATTGACATGACAAAATATTACTATTGACAATGGTCATAAATTGTTGTTTACACCATTTTTAATGTTCAAATTTCTACCAGGGTATTATTTGAATTTTTCATGAATAACCTATAAGAAAAAACAAAATAATCATGATGCGAAACTCAATGCATAATTCGAAGTTTTCTTATGTCTGTGGTAAAATATGCAGCGATGTCATTTGAGGTACACATTCGGAAAAATATCCTTTCCGCCAAGTGTACAGTAACGTAAAAGTGTATAAATTTCGCATCAAATTTGATGAACTGTTAATTAAATTTTATTAGAATTAAATTATTATTACAATCAACTAAGACTCTTAGAAAAAATGTATGAAAAATAAAAGAAAGTACAGATTAAATGCTTTAATTTAAGCTTTGTTGCATTAAAAAAGCTTCTGTGGTTTAAAAGTTACAGACGATTAAAATATGCTAATGACATAGCGTAAAAAATTGATGGTATAATATACGCTAAAAATATTAACAAATATGTAGTAATTTTCAATTAGGCACAACTTTTGAACTACAAAAGCTTTTTTAGTGCAGCAAAGCTTAAATTGAAGCATATAATCTGTACTTTATTTTATTTTCCATAATATTTTTCTGTAAGAGTCTTCGTTGTTTTGTTATTCAAGATCTTAGAAATGCTCCTTTTTAATATATTTTCGAAAAAAATGTCTATATCTCCATCTATGAGGCCTCTTCTAAGAAAAGAAAAAACACGGGTTCATTTTTTTATAAAAATAATATTCTGTAGTTTCAGTCAAATCCGTTTCCCGAAGGTCGGGTGCTCTCCTTGTCAGTTCTCAGTTCTGAAGTATTCTACCCTTGTTCTTCTTACTCTATTTCCATAAGAAGAACAAGAATAAAATACCTGAGAACTGAGAACTAAATAACGACTATAATTTCCACCCTTAGCCTCCTTTAAAATTGTAAAACTTAAAAATTTCAAACTATTAATAATGCAAGTAAATAAATCAATGTTTTTTTACTAATTTGCCCAAAAAATAGTAATTTATAAATTAAAATTAATGTTGTAAAAAATATGTATTTTAGAAAATATATTAATATAATTATTTTATACCTTTCTATATTTGACCTGATGACTCGTGTCGCTAGGTATTAGATGCGTAAAAATTTGAACGCTATAAGCTTATGTAGGCGCATCAATATCGTGGCTAGCTTCCTCAGTATTTTCACGTTGACAAGCTGACTCGAGATGTTTATTTAGATAAGATTTAAGAGCAAAAGATTTGTGGCACTTGTGACATTCATAATTTTTATCAGCTGAATGTGTCTGCATGTGAGCACGTAGATTTGATCTATCGGCAAATGCTTTGCCACAATGTGCGCAACCATATGGCTTTTCACCGGTATGACTACGCAAATGACCTTGTAATAACCAGGGTCGAGAAAACATTTTTCCACAAACACCACAGCTATGCGTTAATTTATGCGTTAATACATGCATCGCTAATGCTGGCATGCTCACATAGGCTTTGCCACAATGTATACATTTTTTGGCTGATTGTGAATCAATGCTACGATGGGTCTGCTTATGTCGCGAGAGATTCGAAGATGTTGCATATTGTTTACCTGTATTCAGAAATTTATTCATTATTTCTTTTAATACTTCATTTTTCTTATATTAGATTATTAATTAGTAAATTATATATATATATATATATATATATATATATATATATATATATATATATATATATACATTTTTCTTCCTATATCATATAGTTATATTGACAAAATTAAGCCTCAGTACCTCCCCCCTCCCGTCTCCCCATGCCCCTCTACGACGCCCCACATACTTCCCCACAAAATAACATATTATTATTTTAAATTTTATGATATTTATGTTTTTCAAACCACCACCACGAACCTCCATATTTCCCACTAGACCTCGTGGGACACCCACGTAACCCCCACATGTTCTTCTACGTATTCATAAAAAGAAATTATGTAAAATGTATTAAATTATTGATATGTATTATATTAATTGTTAACATATTTCGTTAACGTTATATATCTATCAATGATCCATTATATTTTTTGATAATGGTAATGTAAATTACTTTTTCACATGTTACAATAATAAAAATATCATACAGTAATTTATATGAAAAATAAAGATCTATAATTTTATTTTAAATTATTATATAAACTAATTTTCATGAACATTCAAGACATAATTTATAATGTTATAATATGTACAATTGTAATGTCCAAAATAAAAATAATAATTAAATTTTCACTAAATTCACTCAAATACCAATCAAGTAGATAGTTCTGATAATACCTTATAATAGTTATTTATTAGCTCAATATAATGGTCATATGAATATTGAACTTTGTGCAACAGTACAAAGTATAAAATATATTTTTGATTATATTATATATATATATATATAAAGGAGATAGAGTGTTTTGTAAAATACAAAAAAAATTAAACTACTATAATACGAGCCAGATGTAATTTCTTATTCTTTATTTCGTCTGAACGACGTTTCAAGCATTTAATATGTGTCCTTTTTCAAGTCCTGTAAAACAGAAGACAAAAAACAACGACTTCTTAGTATATACAATATGAAATCCTCGCAGAAACACAGGTTGTAAAAATTATATAAACAAATAAATAAATTAAGAACAATACAAAATAAAAATTATCTTAATGCTCAAAAAAGGTAAGTCACATAGTAAAAATTGACATTTAAAGATAAGTACGGTACAATGTTGTCTAGAAATATAAAAGAATAAAGTAATTTAATAGAAACGATCGTTATAAAATACAATAAAATCAAAACGGTAAACTCATGCGTCTTACAGTCAGTTAAAATCACACACAGTTATTGCATTTATATCGCCTTATATACTATTTTTCGCAAATACATATATACATATAATTCTACATATCTATTGTGATGTTTGAGAGCGCGGTGGCGTAATAATTAGAGCTCTTGTCTTCAACGCGGTGGGCATGGGCTCAAATCCTGGCCAGGTACCCAGTGCCAGATTTACCTATGGGCACTTGGGGCACAGGCCCCAGGGCCTCCACCAGTCAAGGGCCCCCACAAAATATATCTGTTTTTTTAATACTTTGAATCTACTATTCGTGAATTATTTTATATGTTTATTAAAGATTTTACTGGTTTTTTGAACAAATCTCGAAGAAAAATTATTTTCAAATCATTTTAAAATTATTAATTGTTGCCTTGTCAACTAGAGAAAGTATAGCATCTTGCAAGCAACATTTACAATCTATAATGATAAATATAACCATTTCCTTGACTTAAATGTATTGTTTGGTACTAGTATATTTCGACTATAACATCTAATGTGTTTTAGATAGAGCTGTCTATATCTTACTGATGATGAGCTATAGGAGCGCGGTGTCCATAGGAGCGCGGTGGCGTAACGGATAGAGCTCTTGCCTTCAACGCGGTGGGCACGGGTTCGAATCCTGGCCAGGCACCTCTGACTTTTCTTTCAAAAGAAAATTAGTGTATGTGCTACCCATATCGCGACTCTTAAGAAATCTGACCTCATTGAGTATCGGTTGATTGTTGGTCACAAAAGTGGCTAACCATCCATTGGTTGTCAAAGTTTTCGGTATGGTGGATCAGGCAGTCTAGCCTGATATAATATGCTAAACGGAAACCAGCTTGGGCTCCTTCGATATCATCATATTGAAAAGGTTAAGATATAGAGGACAATATCATTAAAAAAAAAAATTCTGATGTTTGGAAGTATTAAATTGCTATTGGTAGTTGGAGAAGTAGTGACGCTTAACATATGTGTGTGAGTTATAATATAACGCACATTTAAATCACTTATAAAAATCATACAAGCCATTAAAATCAAGATACAAATTAAAAATAAAAGAGTCGTTTGAACATTAATTAATCTCAACTTAAATTAAGAGAATTAATTATTCATATAAATAAAATAAATATATCTATTGCTTTCTCATAGAGAATGCATTGTATCGATAAAAAAATTTTTTTTCTATTTTTTCATTAATTTGTACGTATTTGAACTTTTCAGGGAGTCGAAAAAGGTGGTTTCCAGAAATGTGTGTGTGTGTGTGTGTGTGTGTGTGTGTGTGTGTGTGTGTGTGTATGTGTGTGTGTAAATGAGTGTGTGTGTGTATGATGTCAGTTAGTAAATTGTATCTCGAAAACTACTCGATGGATTTGCTTCTAATTTTGCATGGAATTTATTTTTTTGTCTAACTTGCTGGGAAGCTATTGATAATCGGTTCTTCTAGCGTAGTTTTAATTTTAGAGTCGTTTAAAAAAAAAAATTTCGATTTCTCATTTTTTTGGTTTTTTTCGTTTAATACTCGATGAATTTGCTTCAAAATTTGCATGGAAATTATTTGCGATTGCCCAAATAAAATAAATTTCTAAAAACTGATTTTTTTAGCTGAGTTTTAATTTTTAGAGCATTTTGAAATTTTTGAAAAAAATGTTTATATTTATTAAGCCATTAAAATCTTAAAAACTACTTGATGGATTTACTTCAAATTTTCCATACAATTCAATTTTTCGATCAACTGGTGCGAAAGCTATTGAGAATTGGTTTTCTTAGCGTAGTCTTTTTTTTAGTCATTTTAAGAATTTTAAAAAAATTTCGATTTTTCATTTTTTTTTTGTATTTTACGTAAACTACTCGAAGAATTTGCTTGAAAATTTGTATGCAACTTATTTTTGACTGCCAAAAGAAGAAAAACTTAGAAAACTGATTTTCTCAGCGCACTTCTAATTTTAGAGCATTTTTAAAATTTTTGTAAAAATTTTTATTTTTATTTTTTTTCTATTTTACGAAAACCATTCGATAGATTTGCTCCAAAATTTGTATACAAGTTATTCGCTACTGTCTGAAGAAAACAAGCTTTGGAAAACTAATTTTCTCAGTGCAGTTTTAATTTTAGAGCATTTTGAAAATTTCCTCCAAAATTTTTATTTTTCATTTATCTTTTATTTTGCGTAAACCATACTATAAATTTTCTCCAAAATTTTTATACAATAAATTCGCTATTAAGAAAATAAGCTTTTGAAAACTAATTTCCTTAGCGTGGTTACAATTTTAAAAAAATTTCGATTTTTCTTTTCTTATTTTTTAAATTTTACGTAAAGTACTCGATAGGTTTGTTCTAAAATTTACAGGGAAATTATTTGCGACTTCCAAAAGAAGGGAAATTTTCAAAAATTGATTTTCATAGAGTAGTTTTAATTTTAAAGCATTTTTAAAATTTTGAAAAGAAAATGTTATTTATTTAGCCAATTAGATCTCGAAAATTACTCGATGGATTTGCTTCAAATTTTGCATACTATCCATGTTTTTGTATAAACAGACAGGAAGTTATTGAAAATTGGTATTCATAGTGTATTTATTTCTATACAGCTATTTTAAAAATTTTTTTTCAATTTTCGATTTTTTATTTATTTTGTATTTTACGTAAATTACTTGATGAATTTGCTTTGAGATTTGCATGAGAATTATTTGCAATTGCCAAAAGAAGGATAACTTTTAAAAACCGATTTCCTTAGCGTAGTTTTAATTTTAGAAAATTTTAAAAATTTTCAATTTTTATTCTTTTTCTATTTTACGAAAAGTACTCGATAGATTTGCTCTAAAATTTGTATACAAGTTATTTGCTACTGTCTTTATAAAACAAGTTTTTAAAAAATAATTTTCCTAGAATAGCTTTTTGATTGCTTCTTTTGATTTCTGATTTAACGCTTTTACTAACTCTTTTCTTACTTCCTCACTTCCTCACTGTCCTTCTATCTCGGATTGATCCTCATTTTCAAAATATATTCATACATCCTTGCCTCTCTCTTCCTATTTCCTAATCACTCTCTCACATTCACTAATTTTTCTTGAATAGAAATTGTATTCTAAATCACATTTAAAAAAATAAAATCAATTTACTTTGACTTAAAGAGCTCTATGAGAAAGCATTGCGCCAAAGCACTTGGCAGTGTTTTTTTACATAGGACTGAAATAAAGTGTCATTAGAAATAAAATTTTAGAATATTTCAATTAAATTAAGTTTTTTTCGAGGATTCATATGTTTTAAATAACAAACTTTATCTTGGGAGGAAAATTCTTTTCTCGTATCCAAAAAATCGCTAAAGAGACTGAAAACTGAAAAAATAATAATATAATATGAAATCCTATCAATCAAATATATATGGCTCGCTTTGTGCACTCGACTACGAAAGAATTTTTCACGTTACGAATTTCACTGTTAAAGGCCCTAGCACTATTAACATGGAGAATATAATTAAGGTGAAATTAGTTAAAAATTTAATTATAGGTAGTTATATATAGATAGATATGAGCAAATCTCACGAGTTGTTACTTTTAGTGTCACTCCTTTCTCTCGTCAGAAACAATAATGCTAAAGTATTTCTGTTGCGATCTTTTTTAACAATGGAGTTTCAGGAACAAGTGCAATTAAGAATATATCAGTTATTTCATATATTTTAGCCATAAAACGTTTGTTTTGGCGAAAAAGTAACGAAATTATGCATTTTTTCATTGTCATTCGAAAAAATCATAATTGATTTTTTCTAATAACTTTTGAAGCATTGATTTTATGAAAACTTGATATTAGAGACATTAAAAGTTGGCATCAAATGCAAAATATCTGTGAAGTTTTAAGAGTGTGCCACCCAATCAAAAGAAATAGTAACTTGTCGAATATCTGTCGCAGCTATTTTGTAATTTCTGAAATTTTATGATTTCTTAAATTTAATAATTGTAATATGCTTCAAAATGTTAACATTAAATAAAGAAAATATTCTTCTTGTTAAAACGAACAAATCTAGAGTTATAAAACTAGTGTGCCATCAAATAAAAAAACGTTACATTGAGTACAAAATGGCGATGGTTTACAAAACTGAATTTTCAATTTTACTTTTTTTATTGGCACATCTAAAATTAATTCTAATATTGTTATATAGATGAAGGAAGTTATATACATATGCGAAAAGAATACTGTGTAAAAATGTTACTCGCCAGTATTTGATTACTTTCAAGTAATATAACTTTTTATCTTTTTAAAATAAAAAATTTTTTTTAATAAAATCGTACGTGTAAAGATTCAACATATAACAAGAATATATTTGTTTATCATACGTACGCATAAAATTTTGAACAGAAGGTTTCTGTTGTTAATGGAAAATTATTACGATACCTTGTAAGTCCGATACGATCAAAAGGTAAACATAAACAAGGCTCGCGGTAATAATAGAGTTTTGGTGAAAATTATTCAGTGTGACTATTGATTTTGATTGAGAAACGCAAGTATCAATTTATATTAGTGACGTGTGAAATTAGTTAATATTGAATATCAAATTAATAAAGCTTAAAATGTTGGTTGATAATAGAAATGATCAAAATGAATACAAACGCGAACAAATGAGAAGAAAACGTAAAGAAAAAGCTAAAAAAAACGGAAAAAAACAATTCGGTTGCAAAATTACAATAAAGGACTAAATAAAAGAAGGAAAGAAGCGAAAAATGATAATCTTGTTGATGATTCGTAAGTTGTGTAAGAATAATATTAGTACTTAATATAAAATAATGGAATTCCATTAATTTAATCTAATATCTGTAATTATAGTGAAGATTTAAAGGAATTTGAAAATAATCTTACACGAGATGTAACAGTAAATCAAGCGCAACCGCGATATGCATTACGCAAAAGAAAATTGAATAAAGATATACTTACGGATATGAATCAGTAAGTATAATATATATTATTAAAAATAAATAATAATTTTAACTGAAGTTTACAAAAACATTATCTTATTAATTTAGACAAAACATAGGAGATTCCATTAATACTTCTGGAATTGAGTCTGGAAATTCTAAAAAAAAAACGAAAAAGTTTCTCTTTACCTGAAGTTACTCAAGGCGTAAATACTTCGAACACAACGGATATTCAAGCAACATCATCTATTGTTTAAAATCCATCGAATCTTATAAAGTTTGATTCATTAGAGCTGAATAATTTAGAAATAAACAAAACAGTATTTCCCATCGACGATGCATCAACTATTTCTGAAAATGAATCATCTAATATGACAAATAAAAGCTTAAATAAATCGAATTCTTTAATAAATCGATTAAAAAAAGAAATCAGAATTTTGAAAATAAGAGAGAGTAAGAAATATAGAGAAATCCAACAATTAAATAGCAAGTTAAAAACAAAAGATACTGAATTAGGAAAATGGAAAAGAAGGTACTACAGATCATTGCAGAAAATATATATATATATATATATATATATATATATATATATATGTATATATATGTATATAAAATATGTTCATATTCTACACATGATTTCAAATAAAAAACATTTTCATACATTTGTCCCAAAAATCAATACTTTTTCAGAAAAAAAATCACAAATCTCATCATTGATCCAAAATAACGATTTTTTCAGACATTTTTGCACAATTAAGTAACTTTGAGAAGGCTGCCCAACTGGAGGCTTCGTATATTTTTTCCTCATAAAAAACAAAAAAAATAAGACTAAAAAGCCAATTTAACCTGCTCGATTTTTAGATATGCTAAATAGTATGTTTAAATCGATCAAGTAAGCATAAAAATCAGTATATTATAATTTGCAAAAATTCAGGTGAATTCTATATCTAATTTCCAAGAAAAAGTATTCTATTAAGTTTTAACGAAAAATTGATAGTTTTTGAGGAAAAAATTCATTAAAATATTTATTCAGCAAAAAATTTGGAAAATTCGAAAAATTCCATCACGTTTAAATCCTGACCCCTTTGACCTGGACCTCTAAAATTTTTTTTGCATATTTTGGGCATCAAATAGAACATTTTCACAGATTTTCGACGAATTCTATTTTTTTGTTAGGTGAGTTGACGTGAAACGTCCCATATTATATATATATATATATATATATATATATATATATATATATATATATATATATATATATATATATATATATATATATATATATATATATATATAAAGAATTTAGAAACAATAAATAGAAAACAATTTTTTTTTTTTTTTTCAATGTATCTTTTGTAATATTTCATTCAAATACAATTTTGCGATGGAATCTTATTCTTTATGTACAACTAAAGATAATGCAAGGTGTAAGATAAGTGTGCCACCACTTTGAACAAAAAACACGTTTTTGTCAAAAAAAGAAACAACTCGTAAGATTTGCTCATATTGATTTATTTGTATTAGAATACAAAAAGCGTGCAATACAATCTAAAAATATAAATTAAGCATAGGATTATTTTCGAATTTTTTGACTGTTCGAGATCCAGGAGCTGACGTTACACGTTCTCGGTTACACGCACTTGCATGATTTAACTTATCTCTCTCTCTCTCTCTCTCTCTCTCTAAGATTTGGCCACAGTTTCATAATCTGGAAGTAAAGGTTGTTCTCCACTTGCTTCTGCACCACAGTCCATAAGTTCATAATGCCTAATCAGTGCTTTCTTTGTGGCAAGGCTTTCACTCACACATCCAAACCTCAAGTCTGTGCGCGATGTAAAAATTCCTTCCACAGTACATGTGATAAGCTCAATCATGTCCGTCACCTTGACCAAACTGTGAAGGTGTGTAAAGGTTGTATTGCTGCTTCTAATCTGGATTGCTCGCGCGCTCGCTCCAGTTCTGTAAGCTCTGTTTCTGGACTTTCTTTTTCACCTTCCACTCCCTCTTCTGCTGCTAAGTCACCTGCTCCTGCTGCTCAGTCACCTGCTCCTGCTGCTCAGTCACCTGCTCCTGCTGCTCCTGACACTTTGGCGTTAATTCTTTCTAAGATGGAGAAACTTGATAAACTTGATGTCCTGGAGGTGAAGGTGAACAAGCTGGATGCCATGGATGAGAAGATTACTGCCATCGGCGCGAAGTTTTCTGCTTTTGATACCAGGCTTGTTGCACTTGAGGATCGTGTAGATACACTGTTTTCCTCTATTGAGGAGCGCTTCGCTGCCTGTGATGCTAGAGTTGGTCGAGTCTCTGCCGATCATCATGACCTTTTGAAGAGGCTAGAGAGGGCACCTGTGGAGACACCTAATTCATCTGTCCTTGAGCCTGTGTCTGGTAAGCTTCAAGAGTTGGAGACCTTGAATAGGTCTCTTTTGCAGCGATGCGAGGCATTGTCGGCGCAGCAATCACGCCTTGAGCGTGCTTCTGATCTGGTACTCGGGGGGCTGGTGCCCGAAGAACTCAAAGACCTCAAGTCTGGAGCTTTCGCTGTACTGGCCACTCTGGATCCTGGTCTCTCTCTAACAGATATTACTTCTGTCCGTCCGCTTCGGCGATCCAGGGTCACAACTGATGCTGCTGTTGATGATGCTTCTGTGGAGATTGTATCTGAACACCAACGTGTCTTAACGTCTAAGGTTCCTCTCTTGGTCTCCTTAAAGTCACCTTCGCTCGCCAGGTCTATCATCGCTGCTAAAATCAGGATGGGTAATCTGCACACTACTAAAATCAAGGAGCACCTTCTCCATGGGGTTAAACTCGTCGATACTCTTACCTCTGGATTCATCAATATAAATGAGTTTCTGCCCTCTGCTCTGTACCAATTGAAACTCCGGGCGCTAATCAAGTCCAAGGATGAGCATTCTGATTTCATTACTTTTGTGAGAGATGGTAAGCTGTTTGTCCGCAAGAAGAAGAGTGGTGTTCCTATCCGCATTACCACTGATGCGGATCTGGATGCTTTTTAGCGAAGATTTCTCAGGCTCCTACCGGCAATCTGACAACGTCTTAGCTTGTGATGCTGAGATATCAGTGGAACCGGCCTGTTAGGGCTCTGAGGGGGGATGTGAGGCCATTGACCATTCCTCATTCTTCTACCGAATACCATCAACGCTCATTCACTGTTTCATCCTCGCGACTATGGAATGAACTTCCATCATCGCTTAGGACTTCATCTTCACTCTCATCTTTCAAGTTGACCTCTCATGCGCACTTCCTCTCCCAAGAGTTTGGACCTCTGCTCCCAGCTTAAAATTTTCTTTGCTTTTTGTTTTGATTTTTTATTTTTTGTAGTTTATTATTACTATTTTTATTTTTATTTTATTTTTATTTTTATTCTATTGTTATAATCTTTTGTAAACTATATTTTGTTGTACAACATATTGTACATTAATAATTATCTATCTCTCTCTCTCTCTCTCTCTCTCTCTCTCTCTCTCTCTCTCTCTCTCTCTCTCGCTCACATTTTAGACTTTGGAATCTTGGATCGGAGAATGAGCTTCTATAAATTTAAAATTTTCAATTTTCAATTAAAGCCGTTTTAACCTTTAGACTACCGGGATTTTAGAAATGAAATCGCCCTTTAAAAGTGTCTAAATTGATGTCTCATATCACGTATCAACTATATACAAAGTTCATATCACAGGTCTAGCCGATATTTTGGCTTCCCGGCAGTGTAAAGGTTAATTTACAATCACATTTTGATTTCTTAATTAAAATTTATTTGATCAAGGATTCCTATTGAATTTGAAATTAAATCCCTTTCAAGTCGCGATTACATTTTGAATTGTTAATTGAAATTTATTTAATTAATCCCCGGTAGAATTTAAAACATCTCAAATAAACTTCAAATTAGGAAATAGGAATTAAAAATGGACAAAAATATTTATATTTTAAATATCTCAAAAATATCAAAGAATTAACCAATTTTTATGCTAAAAAAATATAATATACACGGCTTAGTTAGAAGCAGCTGTTATCTTTTGCGATAAGAGCGCCGCTATATTTAGAAAAAAGCACATATTTGCGGTAAACACCGAGGAGGGGTGCTGCTCTCTTTCGTCTTAGGGCAAATTTTGCCTCGTGACAAGACTTACTGCTGACTTGTTTTTCATTAGTGATGTTCTTATTCACAAGAGGGCAGCAGGACGCTAAAATTTTTTTCAGTGTATGAACACACAAATTAATAATAGCACGTAATGACCATCCTGATTCTTTTTGTTGGAATTTTTCAATATCTCTTGGTATAGGTTCTTGTACATTATTAAAAACCATTCTTTCAAATCTGTTGTCTTTAGAATTGTCTTGGCTTTCGTATTAAAATATTCCATTTCACTAGTCTTAAAATCAGCTTTTATAATAACATATTCGATACCCAGCACTGTGATGCCAGAGATAAGACGAAGCTGCATAGAAACTGTAATGTATGTACTTTTCAGTGTTACGTCATACTGAGATAAGAAGAAAACTGCATTTTAGCTAGACAGTTGATCTGTAATGCTTATACTTATAAGAGCACATGCGTGCGACAAAGTGTAATGCTAGTGACGTCATACAGAGATAAGACGAAGTTGCGTTTTAGGGGACCCAAACAATCTTGTCCTTGACCTCCCCCTCCATTTCCAACTCTATACATTTCAGTATGTGAGCTACAGTGTTCTTATCTCCTATCTCTTACTCTAAAATTTTATTATTATTATTATAAATTATTCGTACATTTCATTATGGGCAAGTGTAAACTACAATGTTTTTTCCTTATCATCCTATTTTATTTAAACTCTAAAAATATTCTAGATTTAATAGTGGATTTTATTATTATATAACAAGATTAATTTCTATATGTAACGAATAGTGTGTAAAAGAGAATTTGGAATTAAAATAGTTGGAACGATTCTAAGAATTCGAACGCTTATCGTAAAGCAACTGATTTTCTCTCTGTCTCTTTCTTACCTTCGTAAAGCCACTGACTTTCTCTCTATCTCTTTCTTGCCTTCATAAGCAAGTAACTTTCTTTCTATCCCCTTATCATCTTTAGGCTCTTATAGGAGAAACATATGTATAGAGAAAATATATATATATATATATATATATATATATATATATATATATATATATATAATGCATGACCTACGTTATAGTTCTTTCTATCCTTCTTTTACTCGTTTAAAATGAGTTTATACCCAATAATATAAAATAAGACTCTCTTCAATGATCATGTTAAAATTTTTAAAGATTTAACATTTACTCTCATCAGCGGTGGCGGGCGCGGGTCGCGGGGGAAATTCGCTTATCAACGCGGATCGTGGGAACTCGCTTATCTACGCGGGCGGTGATTCGCCTATCTACGCGGCGCGAGTCGCGGTGATTCGCTTATCGACGCGGCGCGGATCGCGGTGATTCGCTTATCGACGCTGCGCCGGAGCTCGCGTGCCAATGAGCGCTAACATGGCGCGCAGGCGTGGAGTGAATTTTTTATATCGCGGGACTGGTCATTATTTTTTGCACCTGCACAGGTGAGCTGATGGGCGGAGGAGTCGGGGTAGCCAGAACTGTCTTTGTCTACCTACTTCTTTCCTATCAAGGATATCAAAATCAGCTACTTCTACTTCCCTTATTTCATGTAGAAACATTGCAGATGTTAATGGTTTTAAATCAGAAGCGTCATATGATACATAGGTAAGTGGCCGCTCGTTTATAATAGCCTTGCTGTCGCATAAAATCGTTAACATCCCTTCATACGAAACGCAAGGCTTCCCTAGGACTTTTCTCAAAGTCTGCTTAAGAATCCTAATCAAACGCTCCCACCAACCACCCCACCACGGTGATGAGGGTAGATTGAATTGCCATTCAATGCGCAAAGCTGTGCTATAGTTGAGAATCTGATCCCAATTTAATGAATTAAAAGCATTATCTGCACCAACGAAATTGGTACCATTATCGGAATATATTTTGCTAGGACGCCCGCGATGTGCTATAAACCTACGAAAACTTTCAAGAAAAGAACTTGTTGATAAGGAGCTAACCAACTCAAAATGAACAGCCCGGTAAACGGCGCACGTAAATATACAAACCCAAGCTTTCGTCTTTTCACGCAGTAGCAAGGGCCCAGCAAAATCTACGCCTGTAATCTTGAATACCGATGCGTCTCGAATACGATCTAACGGTAAAGGTGCATTTGCTGCTTCTAAATGCTTTTCCTGTTGTCTTTTGCATACAACACATTTGTTAACAATATTTCGAGCGACCTTTCTTAGCGACAAAATCCAAAATTTCTCTCGTAACTGACAAGTAAGTGTTTGAACACTCGCATGTAACATATTTTCATGACTTTCTCGTATAAGTAATTTTACAACATCATTTTTCCCGTCTAAAACTATAGGATTTAAAAAGGCAAAATTATCGCTACGATTAATTATCCTCGTTTTTACACGTAATAAACTATCAACATTTTTAAAAGTTTGTAATTTAGACAGTTTCGGATCGTTCTTAGTTAAAAACATCAAATTTTGCAGACATTGTAAAATACGCTTTTCAGCATTATTGATTTCGTCGATTGTTAATAATTTATCAAGATTACGTTTATCATTTTCAAAAATTACAGATGTGAATGTGATTCAAAAATTACAGTGACGCCTTCTGCGTACCTTTACATGTATTCTGTAGAACAAGACCCAACAACTCACGAACGTAAAATTCTACTAAAAGTTCGTCTTTACCGAAACGATTTTTCAAACTTTCCACGGCCTTTTGATAATTTTCTCCCGTCGGTGCAAAACTACTCACCAACTCATATGCTCTTGAATTAGGAATCATCGACTGCAGTAAATATTGAAATTTGTCCTCTACAGATATGGCCCTGTCTTGATGTATTTTCTTAAACTGTGACCAGAATTGTAACCATTCCTTTATACTGCCATTAAATTTAGGCAATTCAATCTTAGGATACTTAGTAGACTTAGCTACATTATTTACGCTAGTATTATTAACAGGAATATCAGCTTGATGTCCGACTGATTTTGCTTGTTCCATTTCTAATTTAGCAGCAAAGTATCTTGACTTATATTCATCATCATCTTTTATTTCTAGTTCTATGACTTCATCTGTAATTTTTCTTAAATCTTAGAGACCACGCAGTAAATCTAACTATTTTAGAAAAAGATGAAAAATTATTGCAAAAATTTAAATAATCATTTTCTTTCAAAGGAATTAAAACTACTTAAGCCGACTTTTTTAATTCTTTATTGACATCTGCCTCGTTCGCACTCGGATTAAAATTAGGTCATGCTTCTTGCCATTTATATAACCAATTTGGCCCCTCCCACCATGCAGACTCGAGTAGCTGCTTCGCATTACATCCACGCGACGGCAAGTCAGCTAGATTTAGCTCTCCAGGTACATATTTCCACATACCTAACGACGTTAACTGTCTTATTTCTTTTACTCTATTGTAAACAAATATACCCCACTGTAAATCTTTTCGTATCCAAGATAAAGCTGTAGTCGAATTCGACTAATAGGTTACGGGCACCTTTTCATATTTAAGACTATCTATGATTTCTCGTGTCAATCTGCCACCTATAGAAGCTGCCATGAGTTCAAGACGAGAAATATGTACATTTTTCAGCGCAACTCTCGCCCTTGCACTTAAGAGTTGTATCTTAACAATATTCATAGACTCCGAACGCAAAAAAACTACTGCAGCGTAAGCTGCTTTACTAGCGTCGCTAAACATATGTAAAGTTAAATTAAAACTCCCGATTTTTCTTAGAATTTTTATTTCTGACAAAAGAGATATTTCTTTACACCATGCGAAAAATTGCTCCGCGATCGCTCACTCTACCTCCGTACCCCAATCAATATTTGATTCCCAAAATTTTTGCAATAATAATTTAGGAAGTAAAACCAATCGGATCAAAAATTTTATGAGCGGCGAATAAAATATTTCTCTTTGTGATTTTTATCGGAAGTTCACTCGCGAAGTCTATTTTATTAACAGAAAGAGTATCGCCATCTTTATTCCACTGTATACCGAGTATCGAGGTAGTCTCTTTTTTAGAATGATCGAATGAAAATTCCCACCCTCTTAAATTAAAACCTCCAAGAGTCATAATATCATTTGGTTCTTTTATAAATTTATTTAATTCTTCAGGAGAATCTACACTCGTTAAACAATTATCCACGTAAAATGATTCGAGTAAAGTTGTAATAGTTTTTTGCGAGAAATTAACATCAAAATTTTCATTTAAATGTTGTAAATGATACTGAATAACCACGCCCAATAAAAACGGACTAGAAGTTACTCCAAAAACTACACGTCGGTGTCTAAAAATCCTTACTTCACCTTGAATAGTCCATAAAAACCTCGAATAGTCGCAATCATCAGCATTCACACATATCTGTAAAAATGCTTTTTCAACGTCGGACGCGACTCCAATTTCTCGTTCACGAAAACGATACAAAATCGAAAGTACAAGCTCTATAAAATTAGGCCCTTTTTCGAAACATTGATTCAGAAAAGGGAATCCTTTCTTCTGAGCCGACGCGTCAAATACCGGTCTTACTTTGGTCGTACTATTTAACTTAAGAACCGGTCTATGCGGCAAATAATGACATTCACGTTCAATTTCGTTTTCAGGCACATATTCAATGATACCATCGGCAAGCCATTTAGCAAAAACTTCGCCATATTCATCGAAAAGATTATCGCGTTTTAACTTTTTTATTGTGATATCTAATCTTTTCTTAGATAATTCTAAATTACGCGAAATGGGAGTGTTGCGTCGCAACACAAATTTATGTAAAAATCAAAAACGATGATGAGCGGCAGCACTTACAGTCGCCTGTTCTCACCTCCCTTAAGTCAGCTCATAGACGAAAGGGGGGAGAGAACAGGGAGACTTTTCAAGTGCCGCGGAAAAAATAGTTAGTATCAAGCGTGACCTCGCCTAGAGCGGTTTATTCATTTTCGAGAGCAATCGGTTCTCTTCTCGAAAATATCTAGTTTTCTTCTTCAAAAGCGATCAGTGCTTTAAGGTACGGAAGATTTCCGTACAGCGACGAACAGTCGATTGCGAATCAACGCATCACCTTCGCCCACCAAAGCCGCGGCTATACAAATTTTCATTGCGCCTTTTTCTTCTTACATTTTTGCGTGCGTGCGTGCGAATAAAAATATAATCGTGCGGCAAATAGCGTGTAAAGTTGTAGGGAGTAAATCAAGGGTTTTTTATGCCACATGGCTTTTTCCCTTTATATTTGTGTATTTATTGAGTGAATCCTTTCCCGATAAATAAAGTGTAAATTTTAGATAAATCAATTAAAACAAAGCAACTACAACCGCAAGGTTAGTTGCTTTGTATCAGTAGATTCATTTAATTTCTCTTTTGCAAAATAATAGATCTTTGTGTGTAAAAATTAGTGGTAAAGTCAAATACAGTGTAAACTTAAATTTAATTCAATTAAAAGGTTCAAGGTTAAAGTAAAATTAAGTGTCAATTCATTTTCATTCAAACAAGGGTAAATTCAAAATAAGATTAGTTAGGGAATTTCATGATTAGATAAAAATTCAAAGGAAAAGAATCACGTTCTTTTCTTTCTAAATCGTCCAACAAATTTAGTTAAAAAATTCGTTGGAAAAAGACTACGCGTCTTTTCATGGTGCCTCCTGTGAGGTCAGAAATCACGATTCCCTGGTTTACGAAAAAATCATAACCGCTAAAGCGTTCAACGAACAAAGCGAATTCTCAGAAAGTCAAAACAGGCGCCGGCCGGCGAGCATAGCTATAAATATACAAGCCACCGAGCAACGCCATCCCCGACAAAGGAGAGCTTCAACTTAGAGACTTCTAAGAAAATAAGATAAGTATTTTGTACAATACACGAGGTAACAACATAATATTTTCTCAATTTCAAAATAATTGTAAAATTAAAGAGTTCATTTATTCAAATCTGAAATTCATAAATTAGTTTATTTCAAACTTTTATTGTAGAAAAGTTTCTTTTAATTTATTTTTTGTTTATTAAAATTTAAGACAACTTAACGTAAAACTTAAGATTTAATTTAAAAATTTTATTTTTCATTTGAAGTTTCATTTTGAAAAACTTTACATTTAAGTGAGAATTTTATTTATCAGTTTGGAAAAAATTTAGTTTCTAAGAAATATCAACGCACAAATAAAAATTAAAATTGAAAGTTATATTTTAATATTCCATTTAGCATTTTCAAAGAAAAATTCATCTCAGTCTAAAATATAACTTTCAGAAAGTTACATTGTTCAAACCAAAGTTTAGCATTAAAATAAAAGGTTCATTTTTAGAAAATCTTACACAATTTCAAAGTATATTAAAATTAAATAGTAAATTAAAATTTTGTTTGTTTAATAAATCTCATACATTTAAAATTTTTTACTTTGAAAATTGCATTTAAGTTAGAAATTTCTTTTTCAAAAAATTTGTTCTTTTCATAAATTTAAGATTTAGCATCACAAAATTTAGTTCATAAAATTCTTTTTTTTTGAAAGGTTAACAACAAAATAGAATATAGAATTTTATTTTTACAAAGCACAAAAGGTTCTTTGTCTTACAAAGCGAACATTTCTCAGATTGAGATCACGTGCTCTCAATGAGATAGGAAGTTGTCCTTTACGATTTTACGAAAGTAAGACGTAGCAACTTAAAACTATTTTTAAGAAAAATTTTATAAAAGATTAAGTTGTGTAGTGACGGCTCTTGGCTCAAGGGAGATTACGTTAGCTAGGTGTAACATACATTCATCGATTTGCGAGAGGAAAAGCGAGTTGATAAATTTATCCATTTTTTAAAAATAAATTTTAAATTTCATAAAGGTACATTAAATTTTGAACAACTTCACATTTATTATTCAAGTAAATTTTGTTTGATAAATTAATTCATTGTTACATTTACATTTAATTTTTAATTAAATTCATTATACGTATCTGACTTTAAAATTGATTTTAAGTTAATTTTTTTTTTCACATTAGTTTTTTCTAAATTTAAATTTAAAATTAAATTTAATAAATTTTGCTTTGATTGCTTGTAACATTTACTGTCAATTTTTACAGTTTGAGGTAATTCATGTAGCTAGGGTCGCTTTAAATAAAGGTTTTAAAACAACACTAGATAGTTCGAAAAAATTATCGCTGTTGCCGAAGCCGCGCCATTCGTGAGGAGGTTTCGTCGCACCAATAGTGACGGAATTCTCTTCGTGACAGTAAGAGCGCACGCAAGGCGAAGGATCAGCAAAAAATTCTGTTTCTTTTAAAAAACAGTGGGCAGGTAGCAAGGTTTAATTAAAACAACATATAGTTGTATATTTTGACAATTTATTACTTAAACTCTTATTAAGTTTTACACATTCAAAATGAATGATCCAGCAGGAATAAATGTTGTGAATGCAAAGCTAGGGATTTTTAAAGATCAAATAAATGCGTTACAAACGTACATATAAAGTTCCGACACAGAATCGGAAAATATTAAAACACGTTTAGAACATTTATCAGACTTGCACAAAGATACATATGTAATGAAAGTTAAAGCAGTAGTTGCTAATTTAGGTGATGAAATAATAAATGAATTTAAGGTAGTAGAGACAATGTATTATTCTACAACAGCTTTGGCTAAGAAATTATGTCAAGCAAACGAACCAATAGCTAGTTCCACATTAAACAATTCTAACATCACTCTGACACGAAAACACACTTCACCGAAATTAACTGAAACAAAGGTACCAAAGTTTGATGGCAAATCATAAGAATGGCTTGTTTTCAAAAACCTTTTCACTGCATTAGTACACTCCCGTGATGATTCAACTAATACAGTAAAACATGCACAACTCTTAGAAGCTCTTTCAGGTCCTGCTAAATTAAAAATAATAGAATTCGTGCCTAGTGAGGAAAATTACCCAAAGGCTTGGCAAGCCCTTCTAGATTTTTACGATCATAAAAGAATAATTAGTAATAGACATTTAGACGCTATTTTAGATTTACCCGTAGTACCGAACGCAACTATAGAAGGCGTGTCATCTTTGTTAGACAAGATGCGTCAGCATCAACATATTCTAAAACAGTTAGGTGAAGCTTCATTTGAAAATATGTTAGTTAGGATAGCAGGAAGAAATCTACCACCAGGATTAAAAGGTAAATGGCAGGATAGACTTAAATTAGATCAACTTCCTACAACAAAAGAAATGTACGAATTTTTACAGAGTAGCATTTTTAAGCTTCAATCTCTTGAAAATACAAAGAAACACGATAAGACAAATTTAAAAAGAAACTCAAAGGATATTATATGTAGGAGATTTTAGAACAAAAAGAGGTAGAGATTTTGTATTAGCAACTTCAGCATCAACAAGCAATAGGTTAGTTAGTTGTCCGAAGTGTAGGCAACCTCATGGGTTGTACAGATGTTCTGAATTCTTAGGATTAGATGTAGAACAGCGATGGCAATTCGCAAAATCACAACGAATCTGTTTTAATTGCTTAAGTAGGCACCCTTTTCCTTGCACAAGTAAGGAAGGGTGCAAAACATGTCACAAACATCATCACACTTTGCTTCACGAGATTAAAAATAAAGAGCCAACACAAGTTACACAGTCAGACACTGCAGAGCTGTAAATAGACTATCAATCATACTTATCGGTAGCTTTCCTTTAGAATCCAACTTAATGACTACAGCTGTAGTCACAATTCAAAATAAAGAAGGAAACTTCATTGCGGCTCGCGCTTTATTAGACTCTTGTTCCACAATTAATCTTATTACAGAAACTCTTGCAAATTCTTTAAATTTAAATAATCATTATTATTCAATTGATATAGGGGCAATTTATGGGTTATGTACTCTTTCAAAACATTACGTAAAATCAACTACTCAATCAAATTACAATCAGTATAAATATAAACTTAGTTTTTTAAGTGTACCGAGCATAACGGACACAATACCTAATGAAGTTTTTTCCTCGTGACTTATTGAACATACCTAAGAACATTCCTTTAACTAATCCTCGATTTCACATACCAAACCACATAGATACTTTATTAACATCAAATGTAACACGTTCTAATCTATCTATAAATCAAATAAAACTTGAACACAGTAACCTCTAAATTACATTACATAAAATGAGTTTTAGGTTGGATAATAGCAGGTGGAATCAATAATAAAATTTGGGACAAAGAAGTTAGCTATAATGTAATTAAATTAGTTAGACTAGTAAAACAATTCTGGTTTATAGAAACTTTGAATAAAACACAATTAGATCTAGGGAAAACATAGCTTGCAAGCAGCATTATGTTGCTCACACCAAAGGAGATAATTTAGGAAGGTATATTGTTAGGCTTCTATTTAGAGATAGTAAATTTAACTTAGGTGAATCAGAAAATACAAGCAGTAGAAAACCAAGTTAGTTGGCGTTACGTTCGATCAGAGGACAACCCAGCTGATGCATTGTCCAGACGACAATTGCCTTCAGACTTTAAAAAATCAACTTTATTCTTAGGGCCGAAATGGTTAGCACAATCAGGAAATACATAGCCAGAATTAGTAGAAACGATTAGTTTAGAAATTTTAGGTACAACTGGAGAAAAATGTTTTAAGAGGTAACATTTTAACTCATAAACGACTTAAGATTTTTATATAGAAATATACACATTTTAAATTTGCAACTATTGTATGCAATCTCCGCTGATCTTAATGATCGCTTAGTAATAACATTAGCATATTTTCTTGTAGGTAGACCATTCAATTTCTTACCAGAAAAACATTTGTTTTTAGTTTCAGATAACAAACTATCAGCTTGCAATTTCATTGCAAGGGCTTGTCAACATTTTTTGGGCCCACTGGCATCAGGAATAATTATTCGAATTACAAATCTAAACAAAATGGTATTGTCTTGGAAGTCTCTCCCGGGGACGGCGGCATCGCTCGAGTGGCTTCTGTCAAGACCAACACTGGCGTTTATCAGCGTAACATCACAAGACTTTGTCTTTCACCTGTATATTGAATCTTTGATTCATGTTTCATATCTGAACATATCTATTTTTGTTGTAAAAAACGAAAAAATTAACACAAATTCAACTTGCGAATATTGCGAATAAAATCAATCAGCAACGTAGTCACTCCAAAGGAAACTGCGATCATTTGTAAAACTTGCATTCAGCAAAACAGTCACTCCAAAGGAAACTGCAATCATTTCTAAAACTTGCATTCAGCAAAACAGTCACTCCAAAGGAAACTGCAATCATTTGTAAAACTTGCGGTCAGCGACGTAGTCACTCCAAAGGAAACTGCGCTCATTCATAAAACTTGCGATCAACGACGTAGTCACTCCACACGAAACTACGCTCAAACATATTTGTTTAGTCAAACACTTGTCAAATACCAGTTAATGTAAATTTAAATTTTAGGTTAGTTGCGAAATCGAAGCTTCGATCTAGTTCAACTCATTTCATTTACTACAAAATCAATTTTAACATAAAACTTTATTTTGCAGCTTGCGCCCGCAGTATGTTGCGTCGCAACACAAATTTATGTAAAAATCAAAAACGATAATGAGCGGCAGCACTTACAGTCGCCTGTTCTCACCTCCCTTAAGTCAGCTCATAGACGAAAGGGGGGAGAGAACAGGGAGACTTTTCAAGTGCCGCGGAAAAAATAGTTAGTATCAAGCGTGACCTCGCCTAGAGCGGTTTATTCATTTTCGAGAGCAATCGGTTCTCTTCTCGAAAACATCTAGTTTTCTTCTTCAAAAGCGATCAGTGCTTTAAGGTACGGAAGATTTCCGTACAGCGACGAACGGTCGATTGCGAATCAACGCATCACCTTCGCCCACCAAAGCCGCGGCTATACAAATTTTCATTGTGCCTTTTTCTTCGTACATTTTTGCGTGCGTGCGTGCGAATAAAAATATAATCGTGCGGCAAATAGCGTGTAAAGTTGTAGGGAATAAATCAAGGGTTTTTTATGCCACATGGCTTTTTCCCTTTATATTTGTGTATTTATTGAGTGAATTCTTTCCCGATAAATAAAGTGTAAATTTTAGATAAATCAATTAAAACAAAGCAACTACAACCGCAAGGTTAGTTGCTTTGTATCAGTAGATTCATTTAATTTCTCTTTTGCAAAATAATAGATCTTTGTGTGTAAAAATTAGTGGTAAAGTCAAATACAGTGTAAACTTAAATTTAATTCAATTAAAAGGTTCAAGGTTAAAGTAAAATTAAGTGTCAATTCATTTTCATTCAAACAAGGGTAAATTCAAAATAAGATTAGTTAGGGAATTTCATGATTAGATAAAAATTCAAAGGAAAAGAATCACGTTCTTTTCTTTCTAAATCGTCCAACAAATTTAGTTAAAAAATTCGTTGGAAAAAGACTACGCGTCTTTTCAGGGAGCATGATCCTCGATCCATGGCAATTTAATTTCGTATCGATTGTCGGCATTAAAAATTACAGTATTTAAGAAATGATTTTGAACACACTCTTCACGCTCTCTGATGCTCTGTTTTTCAATAGGATCGCGAATACCAAGTACATCTAACTTCCATAAACTAGAAACATTCGCCTCGTGTACAAACATAGATGTAATATTCAAAACAGCATCGTTACGCGGGGTTCTTGTGAAGACTTTCCCCATTATTGTCCAACCTAAATGCGTTTGGATTGCCGTCAATCCATTAGAAAGATTATGCTTAACGCTCGTTAACAACTTGCCGGCAACATCGGCCCCGATAAGAATATCTATAGGTCCATAGCCATCTTTAACATCGCTTAAAATAATACCTTTATTTCCTAAATCATAAAACCAAGATGCTCTTTTAATACTAGGTATATTAGTACAAATCGTATTTTGTCCCATAGCCTTAAAATTACACGCGTATACATCATCAAGATTTTTTAAACAAATCAAGAAAACATCGTGTTTTTGACGCGCAGAATTAACGCCTCCGTATATGGGTATAAAGCGCGTATATGAGTCTCAACCTTGTCATATATACTAGACAGTGACGCCTTCTGCGTACCTTTACATGTATTCTGTAGAACAAGACCCAACAACTCACGAACGTAAAATTCTACTAAAAGTTCGTCTTTACCGAAACGATTTTTCAAACTTTCCACGGCCTTTTGATAATTTTCTCCCGTCGGCGCAAAACTACTCACCAACTCATATGCTCTTGAATTAGGAATCATCGACTGCAGTAAATATTGAAATTTGTCCTCTACAGATATATCGCTGTCTTGATGTATTTTCTTAAACTGTGACCAGAATTGTAACCATTCCTTTATACTGCCATTAAATTTAGGCAATTCAATCTTAGGATACTTAGTAGACTTAGCTACATTATTTACGCTAGTATTATTAACAGGAATATCAGCTTGATGTCCGACTGAATTTGCTTGTTCCATTTCTAATTTAGCAGCAAAGTATCTTGACTTATATTCATCATCGTCTTTTATTTCTAGTTCTATGACTTCATCTGTAATTTTTGCATCTTGTAGCATTAACTGTATAACTGACGTTGCAGCAGTTTTCAATTCTGTCATTTTTGTTTCTAATAATTGCAGTGCTACAAGCCGTGCTTTTTGATCTGCATTTTCATCAACTAATAGAGCGTTAAAATTACGTAAAGCTTTAATAAAGGCAGAGCAATGCACTTTTCTTTTACGTTTTGCGGCATCCATCTTGAAAGAAAACGAAACACAACGTTGTACAAAAGTTCAATATTTATCACTACAGTCCTGTCACTGGTCGCCACATGTTAAATTCAAAAAGTAAAAACTAATTGATTTGTTCAAAGTTTTGCAGGGTTGTAGAAATAAAACTCAGATTGAATTATACGTTTTATAACAATGTAAAATTCGTTTATTATCCTTTGTCGCACTTATACAAAATATGTGCACTGGTCATTTACGCTCACGAATCATCTCTCTGACGCGTTCTCGCTCGCTTCATTACATATACTAACGAAAACAACGCCATCTACATAAAGAAAATTGAACTTTTAGTATATTCGCTCCAAAATTTGTATGCAAGTTATTCGCTACTGTCCGAAGAAAACAAGCTTTGGGTAACTAATTTTCTCAGCGGAATTTTAATTTTAGAGCATTTTAAAAATTTTCAAAAAAATTTTTATTTTTCATTTATCTTCTATTTTGCGTAAACCATACTATAAATTTTCTCCAATATTTTAATACAATCGATTCGCTATAGCCTGAAGAAAATAAGCTTCTGAAAACCGATTTTCTTAGCGTGGTTACGATTTTAGAGAATTGAAATAATTTTTTTTTAGTTTCGATTCTTCTTTTTTGATTATTTTTTTCTTTTGTGTAAAGTACTCGATAGATTTGTTCTAAAATTTAGAGGAAAACTATTTGCAATTGCCAAAAGAATGGAAATTTGCAAAAATTGATTTTCTTGGCGTTGTTTTAAACATTATAGAGCATTTTGAAAATTTTTAAAAAGAAATTTTGAAAAGAAAATTGTATTCATTTAGCGAATTAGATCTCGAAAACTACTCAATGGATTTGCTTCAAATTTTGGATCAAATTTATTTTTTTTGTCTAACTGGGCGGGAAGCTATTGAAAATAGGTTTTCTTAGCCTAGTTTTTATTTTGGAGCCATTTTAAGAATTTTAAAAAAATTTTTGATTTTTCATTTTATACTTTTATTTTACGAAAATTACTTGATGAATTTGCTTTGAAATTTGCATGAGAATTATTTGCATCTGTCAAAAGAAGTATGACTTTTAAAAACCGATTTCCTTAGCATAGTTTCAATTTCAAAAAATTTTTATAAATTTTAAAAAAATTTTATTTTTTTATTTTCCATCCATTTTAAGTAAACGACTTCATAGATTTGCTCTAAAATTTGTATACAAGTTATTCGCTACTGTCTTTATAAAACAAACTCTTAAAAAATAATTTTCTCAGCATAGCTCTTTGATCACGTCTTTTGATTTCTGATTTAACGCTTTCGCTAACTCTTTTCTTACGTCCTCACTTTCTCTCTGTCTTTCTATCTTAGAATGATCCTTATTTTTATTCTATTTTGATCCATCCCTCTCTTCCTATTTCCTAATCACTCTCTCACATTCACTAATTTTTCTTGAATAGAAATTATGTTTTTTTACATTGAAATCACATTTGAAAAAATAAAATCAAATTACTCAAATTCAATGAGCTCTATGAGAAAGCATTGCACCAAAGCACTTGGCAGCGTTTTTTTTTGGTATGCCTCAGGCAGACTTATTCGTAACAAAAGTTAATAGGGAACGTTTTTTCTCTTGGTTTTCTGATAGTGAAGCTGAAAAGATAGATGTATTTACTATTTCTTGGTCAGATTTATATTTCTATGTTTTCCCACCTTTTTCGTTAATATTAAAAAGCTTATTAAAAATAAGGGAAGAAAAAGCTTGTGGTATCATGGTTGTTCCAGATTGACTCAGTCAACCATAGTATTCTCTTTTTTCATTACTATTAACATCAGACCCATTAGTATTTGAACCAGATCGTAATTTGCTTTTGTCACCCTGTAGGCCGAAACAACATCCAAGAGCGGAACATCTGAGCCTAGTGGCAGGGAGATTATCAGCAAAGCTTTCAGAGAACATGGTATACCGCTGAAGTCCGTAGATATAATGCTCTCTTCTTTAACTGAATCAACAATAAAACAGTATCAAACATCCTTAAGGTTATGGATTCAGTTTTGTAGGATAAATCTTTTTGGAATATTCGACCCTATGAGGGAGAATGTACTAAAGTTTCTAACAGAATGTTATGAGGCAGATGCTTCCTACAGAACTTTGAATTTACATAGATCAGCCTTATTTAAAAAAATTAATTACGTGAAGATATAGTCATTAGTCGTTTTTAAAAGGCATATATAAGCTTAGACCTGCACATCCTAAATATGCATACACATGGAATGTATAATTAGTTTTTAAGTACCTTGAAACATTGTATCCATTAGAAGAGTTAAATATTAATATGTTGTCAAAAAAGACGCCTATCTTATTAGCCTTATGTACAGCTCACAGAGCTCAGACTTTTGGCCAGTATTTCTATTCCTAACATAACTAAATTTTCTGATATGATAGAAATCAGAGTACCTGATACAATTAACACATCTAGGCCGGATCGTTTTCAATCCTTTTTTGCTATTACCTAACCAGAGCTGTGCGTTGTTACAACTTTGCTAAGAGATTTAGAAGCTACTCAAGAAATACGCACAAATATTCAAAAAGTTTTCATAACAACAAAGAAACCTTACGAAGCTATATGTACACAGACGTTTAGTCAATGGATAAAAGCTATGTTAAAAGAAAGCGAAATAGATATATCTATTTTTCAGTGCATTCAACACAACATGCGTCGACATCAAAAGCTTTGTTTAAAGGCGTAGATCTTAATACGATTCATAGAATAGCTGGTTGGACAAAAAACTCGCATACGTTCGCAAAGTTTTATAACAGACCTACATTAAATGATCCTAACAATTTTGCGAAGGCAGTATTGTCATATTGATAGTAATATTTACTTGAAAGGCTTTTTTTTTATTATAAGTGTTTTCAAATTTTGTGTGTGAAACATTTCTTGTATGTTCAGGTTCAATAAAGAAATTATAATTAATCTTAAAATTATCGACTCTGAATGTCTAAATGTGTAATCTCGAGAACAAGGCACGAAATATAATTGAACGATCGAACGAGCTTCCTATGAAGTAAAGTTCGATCGTAATTATATGAAGAACCTCGTTTGAAGAGATTACATCCCACCCTGAATAAAAACTCTTTTATTCCCCAATACCCTGAAAAGTACAATTTTAAGCTTGTGACTCTAAAAAATGACGAAAGAACGCGAGCGCAAGCCAGAGATGGATGTAGAGGTGACACCATCTGTCTTTCTTTTACTCTCAAGTTGTGACATCTGAGGGAAGGGGAGAGGAACTACAATTCTTCTCTTCAAACGAGGCCCTACATATAAGTACGATCGAACTTCACTTCAGAGAAGCTCGTTTGATCATTCAATTGTCTCGCCCGAGTTTTATTATTATTAGATAGATTGTTACTAATTTCTTTTTACTTATATTTATGTATAATAATAAAGTCGTTTGATATTTTATAAACATTAAAAGGATTTGAGTTTTTGGTTCCTGGCTCCAATAGGTTATAGGCTCAGATTCATGCTTCACTGCGATTTTGTCTTCTTTTGTATAAGTATGGTGAGGAAAAAAAATGAGAAAAGTGTTTTTCACAGTGCGCCTCGTGTTTAATGTGAAATAGAAAGTAATTTGTGCGATTTTGTGAGTGAAAATTACACTGAGGAAAAAATTTCATCAGATCAACTGAAATGTTGTTGATTTAACATATCTGCTGTTAATCTGACAGAATCCTTTTGATTTAACAGAATCTGTGCAGTTAAAATAGCGCAAACACGATCGTGCTGTCAATTTAACAGCACCCCTGTTGATATAATTAAATATCAGTTAACATAAAAAAACATAAGTCAAAATACAAGTATGACTTACATTTTTACAAAATTTTATTAATTGAATCAATAAAATGTGCATACTCAAATAACCTGATAAATTATTTCAATACCAATGTTACAATTTAATTATATCAACAGCACGGCTGTTTATATAATTGAATAACAGTTAAAATAAAAAAAATGTAAGTCAAAATAAAAGTATGACTTACATTTCAACAAAATTTTATTAATTGAATCAATAAAATGTACATACTCAAATTAACTGATGAATTATTTTGATACAAATGTTTTAATTTAATTATATCAACAGCACGGCTGTTGATATAATTGAATAACAGTTAAAATAAAAAAACGTAAATCAAAATCTTTTTTGCCGAGATGGCGTCTGACGTGAATATTGAGGGAGGAGAGCAATATTTCCAATGTCATGGAAAAGAGTCTAAATTTGTTGTAAAAGTATCAGTTTGCATAATTTCTGGTGCTGTGTATCATAAAAGCTGTTTAGAAAGAAAAGCGAATATAATAAAGCTTGATAAATGTTTAGTGATCTGCTGTTTTAAACTAACCTCAAATATTAAAGATGACAAAGCAAAATTAGATGATAAAATAGAACAAAATTAGATAGAAAAGATAATGGCTAAACTGGATAAGTGCAAGGAAGTCTGGGATACATACAAAAAAGCATATAATGATGTTAAAACTGAATTAGATAGAAAAAATTCTTAATTAGAAAAAACTGCGGAATGTAAAACTGAAGAAGAAGATGAAGATGAAGAATTGGCTGATGAATTTGATAAGTATAAAGTTAAAATAAAGTATCTTGAACAGCTTTTAGATCTATTCAAGAATGTATGTTGTGCTTTGAAAGCATTGAATGAGCAGGTGATGGAAAATAACAAGCTTCTTCAAAAGAATGTAAAATTACAAAGTGTGCCACTATATTCAACTGTTACTGCTGAAAAAATAGATACTTTAAGAACAGAAACAGTACCATCTCTTATAGTTACTTGTAAGGATAATGCTGATCTTGACAAAGATTATACTAAAGTTAAAGAGGTGCTGACTAATAAAACAAAATACCCAACGAATGTTATGAAAACAAAGAATAGAATAATAGTGAAATGCTGCAAAGAAGTAGATATAAAAGATACTAAAAATATTATTAAAGAGTATGTTGGTGAGGTAAAAGTGAATATAGAAGAAAAACAAAAGCCTTTAATTAAAGTTGTAAATATAGATGACAACCTATCTTTAATTGATAATGAAATGATAAAAAAGGATATCTGCCAAAGAAACAGCATTGAAGAATCAGGAATACAAATAAAGCACAATTATGAGAATAAAAAATCTAAAAAATGGTCATTGGTTATTGAATTGGATAGAGATAGTTATAGCAGAATTATGATTGATAAGAAAATCTACTTTGCTACAAATAGACTTAGAGTCTATGATGACTTTAATGTTAATGTATGCTACAAGTGCAATAGATATGGTCATGTTTCCAAGAACTGTAAAAATGAAATTTGTTGTGGTTATTGTGCTGCAGAACATGAAACTAAGGATTGTAGTAACAAAAAGAATTTGGATTGTGTGAATTGTAGAGAAGGTAACGAAAAGTATCATCTGAGTATTAATACTAAGCATGCTGTGAATGATAGAGGTAACTGTGGTACATGTAAACATCTGATAAAAAGAAAAGTACAGACTACTGACTATCCTTTTGATCCACTGAGGGAATTTTCTACAATGAAGAGAGGTATTGGAAGTGAAAATGGTTATAAACTTAGAAATGGCTCAAAGTTTTAACATTTTTGAAAGGATGGAAGAAGATACTGTACGCAAGGAGAGAACTTTTTGTGATATTCAAGCTTTCAACAACAATATAAGCAATAATGATGATCTTATTTTGTATGTAAATATAAGAAGTATGAATAGAAATTTTAAATTGCTTGAAGTTTTTGTTGAAAAATTGAAGATTAAACCGTTTTATATTGTGTGTACTGAGTCTTTGAATTTGGAGTGTTGTAAGTATTTTAGTTTGCCTGGTTATAAAATTTATTATAATGATAGTAGAATTAATCGTGCTGATGGTGTAGTTGTTTATATTAAACAGGATATGATTGATGATACAAGTGTGGTTGAGATAGGTAGGCTTAGGATATTAAACACGATTGCATCTATGACTAATGAAGGTCATATTGTAATCTCGTCGGCTTACAGATCTCATGATCTGCCAAAGTCTGAGTTTATAACTAAGATGAATATTTATCTTAAAAGTAAAAATAGCATTAAGAATCATTTTATTTTTGGAGATTTCAACATAGACTTGCTTGAGTTGGATGTTTTTAGTCAGGAACTTCAGAATATTTTTTTGGAAAGGGGATATGGGCCTGGTTTCTTTGGTGTTACTTGACCGTCTAATGACAATAAGCGGGGTACATGCATTGACAATGTATTCTATAAAACTAGCTTGATTGATGTAAAAACTGTAGCACTTGCAAACACTTTTACCGATCATTTTCTATTCTTTGTTAAGCTGAAAAAACAGTGTTTTGGACGACCAAATGAGGCATATAATTATATTGATTACAAAAAACTGTTTAATAATCATAGAACTAGCAATTTTGGTTCAATATTGTCAATGAATGATCCTAACAGAGCTATTGATTTTTTGATTGGAGAAATAAATTATTGTACTGATGTTTCTGTTAAGTTATTTAAGAAAAAAAAGAAACCAAGGAAGCCATGGATTACTAATGCGATTATTGTATCATGCGAAAGAAAAGAAAATTTGTATAATGTATGGAAGCTTGGAATATAAAAACTATAATAAAATTGTGAACAAAGTTATTAGGGAGGCAAAGAATATGTATGAACGGATAGAGATGGAGAAAAATAGTAATGATCCTAAAAAGTTGTGAAATTTGATAAACGCTAAGATTAATAAAGGGATAAAGAAGGATAATGTAATAAAATATATTGTAAATGAAAATAATGAAAGAGTATATGATAATAAGACTATTGCTAATGACATGAACAATTTTTATTGTTCGGTCGGTAAGAGTTTGTGTGAAAAAATACAGCATATAAATGGTTCAGAACTTAAGATGCCTGCAATGCTCTCTAAAACCATGTTTCTAAGACCTGTAAATAGTAATGAGGTTTTAATAGTTATAAATGATTTAAGAGGAGGTCACGTATCTCTTTCCTTTTCTAATCAAAGAAATGATTTTTTTACAAAAACTAATAACTTTATCAAAAAATTAAGAGAAAGCCGCATCTTGTATCAAAAAAAGAAATATTTTCTTTGATAAGAAAATATTAATTTTATTGCTTCGTTCTCAAGAAAACCTTGAAAAACCAAATTGTCCACCCTAACCTATATGATTTAAGTTTTTCAGGGTTTTCTTGAAAACGAAACAATAAAATTAATTCTTCCTTATCAGAAAAAATATTGCTTTTTTTATTACGAGATGCGGCTTTCTCTTCATTTTTTGCTAAAGTTATTAGTTTCTGTAAAAAACTCAATTCTTTGATTAGAAAAGGACAGAGATACGTGACCTCCTCTTAAAGGATAAAAAGGGTGGAGTTGATATGATAAGTGTAAAAATACTAAAGAATATTGCCCCGCTGATAGTTGAATTGTTGGCACATATCTTTAATTTGTGTATCGATACTTCGATATGGCCTGAAGCTCTTAAGAAGGCTGAAATAGTGCTTCAAACCAAGTTTCAAACTTGGCCAAACTTTTTGAGAAATTAATATATAATAGAATTTTTAATTTTATTAAAGAGAATAATATAATATCAGAAAAACAATTTGGTTTTATCAAAAACAAGAAGGCGAAAGATGCTTTGAATTACATCACAAGTTTGATTATCACTAGATTGGATAAAAATTTGCCTATATGCATAACGTTTCTAGATTTGGCAAAAGCCTTCGATACAGTAGACCATAAGGTCTTGCTAGATAAGTTATATCATTATGGAATGAGAGGTAAAATACATGAGCTGTTGTCTAGTTATCTTGATAATAGACAACAGAGAGTAAGATTAAATAACTGTGCGAGTGAATATGAAAAGGTAATGATGGGTGTGCCGCAGGGCACTATTTTGGGTCCTTTGCTTTTTGTTCTGTATGTGAATGACTTGCTGAGTGGAATGGAAAGGGATGCATTGGTGGCGTATGCAGATGATACTGCCGTCATTTCTGCTGAGGAGTCATGAACTGCAACTCAGGATAGGATGAATCAACGTCTCCTTGAGGTGGCTGTGTATTTGGCTTCAAATAGACTATCATTGAATATCGAAAAAACGGTTTATATTACATTTGGCAACTATAGTCATAGCGTTCCAAAGGATTTTAGGATAAGAATAAGTGATATAGAATTGAAGAGAGTTGAAAGTACTAAGTATTTGGGAATAAACTTCGATTTCAATTTAAAATAGAATAGGCATGTTGAGTATATTGTTAATAGGACTAGGTATCTGGTTTTTGTTATGGGTAGATTGGCGGAAACTATGAGTACTTAAATTGGTATACTATGCTTTTTTTCATACAGTGATTACTTATGGCAATATTTCTTGGGGAGGAGCTTATGCAAATGATTTAATGTTATTAAACACCTGCAGTTTATTCTGCAGGCTCTGCAGAATAAACTGCTGAAAATGATAAATAAAATAAAAGTTCTTTTTGGACCAGTTTTCCTTTGAATTTGAGGCAGACTTTTGTTTTTGAATCATTGCAGTATCATTATATATCGGGGGATTTGAAGACACTACATGTTAGCAAGGGTGTTTTGAAGCGTAGGTTAAAGTTTTGGATACCTAAAAACTATTAATGCTTATTAATGTTTTTTGAATATTTGTTGAAACGTATTACATTGTATCTATTTTTTTGAAAATTTTTGTCTTCTCTATGATTTTGTATGGATAACTATTGTATAATATTGATTTTAATTTTTAATGTTTAATTTTAATGTTAGTTCTAGTCTATTTTAGTATGTCATTAAGTACCATGTCCACGTACAGGGAGTATGTTCCCTCTGTGGAATTCACATATGTAAATTTATGATTAATAAATAAATAAATAAAATAAAAGTATGACTTACATTTCAACAAAATTTTATTTATTGAATTAATGAAATGTGCATGCTCAAATCAACTGATGAATTATTTCAATACAAATGATTCAATTTAATTATATCAATCAAAATGTAAGAGTTATTTTTAGGTGAAAATTACACTTACATTAAAGATAGTCGAACAGCTACCTAAAGAGGGGCACATGTACCAGGGTAGGCTTAAACTGTTGTTTTTACCATATTCATTATGCTCAGAAAATTTGAGAATGATCGAAAGAATGGTACTTTTTTTATAGGTTAAGAAACACACGCAGAAAAATATAAAAAAAAGTATCATTTTTGACGTATAAAATTATGTATCAATTTTCCAATCAATACCAAAATTGTATTACATATTCTACTACAAGAAACGAGTAATTTAAGCCCTTATTGAAGTGTGTGCCACTCCAGAAACTTGTATTATAGACTTTTCAATTGTTGTCAGGTCGACATCTCAAAATTAAAAAGTTCCAGAGATATCCCCATATATTTACTCTCGTGAACTAATTATTAAACGTCCAATCAGTTAAAATATTGAGTTATTAACAATTTTTCATGCGCTTACAAGCTAGAGGATTTTACGCGATTCCATAATCTTCCGTACATACTGCTTTTCCAGTTATTGGGCCCTTATTATGTCGTATCTTTAATGATTCTTTACGAGAGTGCGTTTTTTCTTCTTGCTCGAGGATCTCGTTGGTTACTACCATTAACAAGGTTTCTTCTCCACGTACTATGGTTTATATCAGGCCGATCTCTTTAGTCTTTTCCATGTCCAAGGTTCTTGAATGCCTTATCTATGCCTTATCTATCAACTTTATTCCTACTTGTCAACAAAGTAGTTACTTGACTCTCACCAGACTGGACACAGTACTCAGTCTGCTTCACTTAAACTGACCGATGACATTAGGCTGAATATGGACCGACGTTACGTGAGAATGATTTTACTGTTTGACTTCAGCAAGGCATTCGATACAGCGTGCCACACCACCTTACTTCGCAAACTGTCTTCTCTCGATGTCTCGCACTTTGTCGTTAGATGGGTTGCTTCTTATCTATCTGACCGACGTCAGGTTGTTGTTGATAGTTTTGGTGATCAGTCCGACTTTGTCACAATGACGTTGCTGCTGATTTTCACTCTAACGTTCAATATCTGATATATACTGATGATCTGCAAGTATACGTTCATTTTCAAATTGGTCAACTTGATTTTTTTACCTCGCTTATGGCTGAGCACGCTTCTTTAGTTAGTGGTTGGGCCTCTTGTAATCATCTGAATCCGAACGTTAGTAAAACTGAAGCCATTACCATTGGATCATATCACTACATTAACATGTTACCTTCATTGACAGAAACTGGGGTTCCAATTAGTGGGACCATTATTACGTTTTAATCCTCCGTTCATAGTTTAAGTGTTTGGTTTGATAGTAAGCTGAACTGGAAAGAGCAAGTTGCAAATCTATGTAAAAAGTCCTTTTCTTTACTTTACAAGCTTAATTTCTTTAGGAAAAGCACTACTCTGGCTCTCCGTAAGTACCTAACTCAAACACTGCTGTTTTCCCTCCTGGACTACTGTTGTCTTGTCCATTTTGACCTTTCTTGACCTCAGGCTGCAGAAAGTCATCAGCTCTGGTGTGCGTTACATCTTTGGTGTAGGTAGGCGCGAGCGCATCTCTGCTTATAGGTCCTCTCTTGACTGGTTGTCCACTGTAGGTAGAAAACGTTATTTTTCCACAACTTTCTTATTTAAAATGTTTTCTTCGTGCTTACCGCCTTATTTATACTCTGTTGATGGGCGATGTGAGGTCTTTGACTATACCTTTTGCTGTCATAGAATGTCATCATAGATTGTTTCTGGTAACGTCTACGCGTCTATCGAACGATCTTCCTGCGACACTTAAAGTCTCACCTTCACTATCTCATTTCAAATCATTTACTTTTTCATATTTCCTGTCTCTTCAAAATGGACCTCTGCTCTCAGTTTGTCTTTTGTTGCTTCGCTGCTATTTACTTACTAGTTACTATACATATATATATATATATTAGGGTGTCCCTTATTTCCCAAACTTGGAAAAACCTTGCTTCCACCCTCCAGATTTCTTGTAAATGTTGAAAAACTATGAAAAAAACTCTGAGATAGTCGAAAAAAAGTATTCAACCCGTGCCACTTTTCGAAAAACGATTTGAAAATGAATTATTCACAATAACATAAAAACAAGTCATTCTATAAAAATTTTTTCTAAACAAAACTTGTGGATATTTTTAAGACACAACTTTGTTTTATTATAAATTTTTGTCTAAAATGAGCTGTACTCCGATTAAACGTGATTAACGATTGAAAAAGGACGTTTTTCGTACTTGATAATTCTTCATGCGGTAATTTCTATTATTTAAATGTATAATATCCTATTTAAAAACTTTATCGTTCAATAAATTTTCTGCTAAAAATTTTTAGTTTTGCAATAATACTTAAAAATCAAGTTTTTTTTCATGCTTTTCCATAGCTTTTTTCGCAATAGATTATAAAAAACGAATCACGATAACAAATTATTTAGTTGAAAAAAAGCATTTAACCCGTGCCGCTTTTCAAAAAACGATTTTTCATGCTTTTTTCAATTTTTTTAAACTAGTGATTTTTCTTATTTATGAAAAATACCCTGCTAAAAAAAATCAGGTGAGAAATCACATGATTTCTCAGGTGATTTATCATGCCAAAATCTCATGTATTGATTTTTTGGTTTTTACGCATTTCAAACCATGCTTAGTCAATTAAGAACTATTTTTGAAAAGTTTTGAAAATTTTGAACTTAGAAAATTTTTTTTAAAGTTTGGTCTTAAAAAAAATTTTGAATAATTTTACAAAAAATTTTCTTCTTTTTATTAAAAATAAAAAAATTATAGACGATAATTTTTATTATTATACTGCCGACTACGATGAGTGAATTAATGTTTCAATATATTTTGTGAATCAAAATATGTACTTTATTATGATGTAATTTCAAGTGCTCAAATCATCGTAAAAAATCTAGAACATGTTTTTTATGAAGAACTAAAAATAAATAGCAGCATCTTTTCTTTAGGGGATTTTGGTGAACGAATAGAGGTCAGATGGTATTTTCAGCGTATGTTTATGTTTTTTGTTCCTGTGTGCTTATTATATTTCCAAGTATGTTAAAAATAATTTTTTAACATATCAATATCAATCTAAATCTATATTTATTTAAACTTCAAGATTGATAGAAAGCTGATAAAAGTAGTGAGAGTAGTAACACAAGAAGTTAATGTTCATTCTTGTCTCAAGCATTGTACAGTACTACAGCTCTATAACTGTTTTGAAGAACAAAATTATATTGATATAATTTCGTGACTGTGCCATAGTGGAGAACTGCATTGTTGTCTTAAAACTCAAGGATTAAGAAAATTTTGTGAACAAAATGGTATTTAATCACTATTTTATTTTACTATATCTGAATTATATAGAAAAAATTAAACAATTTTTTGAATTAATATTTCCATTAAATACTTGATTGAGATATTATTAATATGATAAACAAGCTGTTAGTTTAATTTTTTTTAATTTCAATTTATTAGCAAGAACGTATTAATAATTAATTTTTAAAATTATAAAATTGTAGAAAATAAAGTTTGGTCTTGCAACATAGTTAACTCTGTGATTAAAAGCATTTCACAATGTGCGATCCAATGAATTTTATTTTTTCATATTTAAATATTAGTTTTTATTTACTTTTTCAAATATAATAGATTAATTGCATAATGTGTAAATTCAAATCTTGTGCATCATAATCTTAAAAATATAGACTTAAATTTATAGTTGAAAATATTAAATGATAAATCACATGTATTATACATAGAATTCCCATAATGGTCTGATTATTATTAATTTTTTATTTAATTGCAACTAAATATCGTAATTGTAATAATAACTACTTATATTATTATTTTTAAAAAGTTACTCAATTTATTTGTTAGGTTGACATAATATCTTCTCATGGTCTGGGAGCTTACGTATGGAGTTCGAGACGTATATTATTATGTTTTTATTTGACCTACCATCTTTAACATAGACACTGTTAAAAGTGCCTTCGCCTCCTACCTAAGTATTAATGGCAGATTTCAATCCTACATTACCATCGGCTTGAACTGATCAAAAGCAGTTTATATGTAATACGCTTAATTTTATTTCACCTGAGATAAAAAGCAGTAGTTTTTATTTAGTTTTTTTAATATAATTTATGAACATATAATATTAATTTTGTTTGCTATTACCTTAAAAATATTGAGTTAATTTTTTTCTTATTTATAGTGTACTTTAGAAATTTTATTTGACATTAAATATTTATTATTATAACAAATTTAAAAACAATCAATTTATGCAATAATTTAGAATCAATATGAGCTATTAAAAGTTTTGGATTTTCTTCCTATTTTCCTTAAATGTATCTGTTATGGATGCACTGATCCTCTTGTACTATTAAAGTTATTTTGTAGCTGATTTCTTGTTGTTTTATAAAAAACTTTACTCGCTGATCGTGGTTGCTGTTCAAGAGCTACTATATTTTCTCTGGGACTCTAGATACCCTATATGAAGATTACGGTCAGAATGCTGAAGTTTATATGGATCATACTGCAGGATGTTTTGACGTGAGTTATTGTTATAGGAGTACAATTATATGTTGCTATGAAATCATGTACTTTCTGACCTCACTCTGAATTCCTTTCTTTTTTCCCTAAAATATATCTGTTATGGATGCATTGCACCCTCATGACATGTCAAAGCCATTCTATGGCTAATAATTTTAATGTTTTATAGAATACTTTGTTCGTTGTTGGTGGTTGTTATTCAAAAATGCCTGAATAGTTACTGTACTTTTCTTGTGGATTTATATTATTTGTCGAATTGTTGCTGAAAACATGAATACACTAGTTCAAAATGTGTATGTGTTCAGGTGATAAGGTTTGATAATTATAATTATTGTTTAAAAAATATAATTTGATATATTTATTAAATAGTATAATAATTATTTTTTATCATTTCAGAATTTGAAGATATCAAATTTTACAGGTCATCAATGTTCTTTTAGGGTAGCATGTGAGGGATTATACTTTTTAGAATAATATGAGAAGGATTTGGTTTTTTAGGGTGTTTTATTTGTGAGTGCTTTTAAATACAAAACTGTGTGACTACAAGTTGAAATGAATAGGTTTCAAATTGTTTTCTAAAGCATACACAAGTTTAATCTTAAATGATGCTTTTGAATATAGGTTTAATCAACGTGTTTGACGAACATATGGTTAAATTAGTGGATTTTTTTTCCTTATGACTATTACAAAACTTGTATTACAAAAGAATTTTTTACTAGAGATTTAATTTATTTTAAGGGATTTTGAGTTTTATCATCAGGTTTTGTTGAATAATTTGTTATCGTGATTCGTTTTTTATAATCTATTGCGAAAAAGCTATGGAAAAGCATGAAAAAAAACTTGATTTTTAAGTATTATTGCAAAACTAAAAATTTTTAGCAGAAAATTTATTGGACGATAAAGTTTTTAAATAGGATATTATACATTTAAATAATAGAAATTTTCGCATGAAGAATTATCAAGTACGAAAAACGTCCTTTTTCAATCGTTAATCACGTTTAATCGGAGTACAGCTCATTTTAGACAAAAATTTATAATAAAACAAAGTTGTGTCTTAAAAATATCCACAAGTTTTGTTTAGAAAAAATTTTTATATAATGACTTGTTTTCATGTTATCGTGAATAATTCATTTTTCAAATCGTTTTTCGAAAAATGGCACGGGTTGAATACTTTTTTTCGACTATCTCAGAGTTTTTTTCATAGTTTTTCAACATTTACAAGAAATCTGGAGGGTGGGAGCAAGGTTTTTCCAAGTTTGGGAAATAAGGGACACCCTAATATATATATATATATATATATATATATATATATATACATATATAATCTTATTTTTATATTCAATTTGTTTATATTCTTTATAATTTATACAATATAATGTACAGCGATAAATAATCATCTATCTATCTTTCTTTTTCTTATGTATTATAAAGGCAGCCTAGAATAGAGGGGATTGTGTCTATCCTTCTTTCCCTATTGAAAATAATGACGTCTTTTTATAACGTCATAAAATGACGTGTCACGGTTCTACCGTGTTCGAATCTTGCGCGCTTAGGTAAAATTAAATGATACGCGCTCAGTCATATACCTCGTATAAGTTACGTCAAGAAGCCCGTAACTCGATGAGCAGCGCGCGCGTGAGGAGCAAGAAAGCCACGAGGCGAGACAGAACATTTCCGGCTGTTCATAAACGCACACGTTGGCTTATATATATTGCTTGCCCTGTGCGGGAGACGTTGTTGGTGTAGTGCCGCATATAGTTTTGGATAAAAGGATAAAGGAAGATCGTTGCTAGAAGATCGTCATCATCTCCTGGTTGTACGTGCTGGTTTTGGCTGCCTCCGAGGAGTCGCAGCGATCAGGAAATCGATCTTTTGCTTGGCTGTTCCCTTCGAGCCTCAGTGACCGGGTTGCAATGTGCTGTCTATATCGTTGGCCAACGGCGGTATACCTCCGGCGTATGTATTGCTATTATCATAGAAGCTTCTACGCGTATTTGTAAGTTTATCTTATTATATCTACGTGGCTAGGATTTCTTTCCTCAAGGAAATCTTAGCGTAGAGAGTCCGCGCGTTCATTGTAATATCTTCGGATAATTTAGTTCGCGCCGCGTCCCCCTCTTAGAGTTATTATTATTAACTCTCATTCTTATTTTTTTATTTAAATTCATTTTATTGTATTTCTTTCTTTGCATAATTAATAAATTTACATTAAGTTTAAAGACCTGCATCCATTTGCTTACCCCGACGCCTCCGCGGTCCTTATTTTTGATATCATATAATATATACATTTTTGTGTAAAATAAGGAAAGCTGTGCTCCTGGCATCGCGTCTCTCGATCAGGTAAGAGAGAGAGAGAGAGACGCTCAGCGACGAGTATATAGTACGAAGTCTTGTCGCTAGTCAATATACGTTTGACTAATTAGCACCATGGAATTTGCCGCGTAATATATATATGATTATTCTCTTACGAGTTGTCGGCAACTCTATCTATATAAAATATTTTGACTTAGCTAAATTCTACATTAAATTAAAAGCTATTTCTTTTTTTGTAATGGGCAAAATAACCGTTACAGATGTCATTATATGACGTTATTTGGTATGTCATTATTTCGGACGAAAAATGACGTCACGTAATAACGTCATTTTATGACGTGATTTTATGATGTTATTAAATGACGTCACGATTGAGAAAATTATGTCTTCGAAAAGAAAATTTTTGTTGAAAAAAGTACTTTTTGGCATGACTACCATTGTTTTCCGCTGCTGAGTATAGTGCCTGCATTCGCCAGCTTATTATCATTGAGTGCTTAGGCTGAGAAACATCCTCTTCTAAGTATTAAATGTTCGATTCTTTTAAGGTACCCAAATATCTCGCCCTATTAAAAAATAATTACGTAATTTTATAACGTCATTTTGTTTACTTTAACCTTCGGACAGCTGGCATTTTTCCCACTAAAAAAGTGTAACTTTCTCGAAATTTTCCGTATAAATGTTTCTTAAGTAATAGTATATGTGGGCCGATCATGGGATGACGCCATATGGCGTCATCCCGGCTGTCCGAAGGTTAATAAAGATTATCACATTTTATTTCTCACTGCGAAAACTAGCACATCTGAGAAAGCTCTAACAAAAAGTAACACATTTTAAAAGCTTACCCACACAGCATGAAACCTTGCTGCAAGGTTGCAAAGATTGTTGCAAGGTTTCAATGGAAGGTTGCTGTAACCTCTTTATGTCCCTTGTACATACCTTGCAGAAATGTTTTATGAAATCTTGCTGTGAAGTTTAAACGATACATTGTGGCAAACTTGCAATGAAAGATTCCTGCAAGGTTGCTATGAAAGGTTCTTGATATTCCACAAAAACTAGCACATTTGGCTGTTTTGTCATCGTAAGTCGTCGCGAACATTTATTATTGTTCGAAAGACAGTATTGAGATGTGCTATCTTTTGCAGGACAATTTGAATATGCTTTTTTTCGGCGAAGTATGGAAAATGTGCTACTTTTCACCGCAAAAGTTAATCATGCTAATTTTCAACTGAAAATTGAAATGCCCCTGTTGTAGAAAAATAGTCGAATATCTAACTGGATATTTAACTAGATGACTTGGATCTGACTTCAATTTCGTTGTATACCCAGAAGAATTATCCAGATGGATTTCTAGTAGAATATCCAGTTGGATATCTAGTTCACAGAGAAAAAAACCGTTGCGTTTGCTGTACTCAGTTCAGTAACCTTAAAAGGGCGCTTCCTCAGTTACAGCTACTGAAGATTCTACTGCACTGTCAGCTCGGTTGGAACAACGTATAATCAACTTCAGTTAAATTTACTGAACTCCTTCTTACTGATGTACTCAGGTTAAGTTTACTGAAGTCTTCAGTAAGCGCAATTGTTTTTTTTTTCTCTGTGACATTTCCAGTTGGATGTCTTACTAGATACCTTACTAGAAATCCATGTGGCTAATGCGCAACTGGATAATTCTCCTGGATATCCAACGAAATCCAAGTCAGGTTTAAGTCATTCAGTTAGATATCAAAGTATTTTACAAAAGGGGTGTCACTCTTTGTTAAAGACGACAATTTAATAACGTCATTTAATTTCGTTAATAAAAAACGTGATTTAATGTATCACAAATTTGAATGAAAACAAAAACGACACTTTATAAGATCATTCAATAACATCATTTACTTATGTCTGTTGTTGACGTTATAAAAATACGTTATTATTTTCAATAGAGTGTTCGACTTAGATACATAAATATCTCTGTTAAAAAATGACTTTATTTAATGACGTCATTAAATGACATCATTAAATGACGTTATTAAAAGATGTCATCAAATGACGTTATTACATGACGTTATAAAAAGACGTCATTGAATGACGTTATTAAATGACATAATGACGTGATTTAATGTATCACAATGTTCTCATTCAAATTTGTACTACATCAAATCACATTAATGAAATAACGTTATTAAAAGACGTCATTGAATAACGTTATTTGATGGGTCATTTATTTCTTACGTAAATTTGGTGGGCTGCAATAACAATTATTACAATTTCGACAACGCAACATAATATTTTAATGACTATTTTATACTTTTAAAATTGTGAAATTGCACAGTAAAAATAACTTACGAACCATTTTGTACATATATTTTGTTAATTATAAGAATCGATTAAAAATTTCTTTGTTAAAAAAAGAGTTTCAAATAAGAACCATGTAAAATGTTATTAAAAATATAAAACTATTTTTAACAAAATTGAGAATGATGATACAACTTAAATTAAAAGAATTAACATAAGACTAAGAATAAAAGTAATATTATAGCTATAAAATTGCCAGGCCAACCCTATAAAAGTTAAATAAATGAATAGTTTCAAATTAGATTATTTATTCATCTAATAAAAAATTGTGAAAATTAATATAAATTTTTAATTCCTTTACAAGCATTCTAAAAAGTCAATCCTAAAAAATGTTTTAAATGGATGTTTCGAAAGTATTTACCATATTATTAAAACATGAATTCTATATATTTTAGAAGATATAACTCTCGAGGAGTGGGCCTGGCAAGTTTATAGCTATAATATTACTTTTATTCTTAATTTTATGCTAATTTTTAAAATCTAAGTTGTATCATTTTTAAATTTGTTTAAGATAGTTTTCAATAACATTTGACATGGCTTTTATTTTATATTCTTCTTGTAACAAAGAAATTTTTTATTAATTCTAATTATTATCAAAATATATGTACGAAATGATTTTTAAGCATTCATATTTTAAATCGTATTAGTACTTGACCACACATTATTGTGTGATGTATAAAACATCACAAGTATGCGTGTTTTATAAAATTTTAAATGATTAAAGTTAAGCAGAACTTTAAGATTAAGTTTTGTTACTTTTTTTTATGAAAAGGAAGAAATTAAAAATTGTTTTTATATTTACAAAAGGCTTAAGGCGACTTCGGATTTTAGGTTAGGTTTTATTTTTGAGTTTACAAATTACTCTTTCAATATGTAAAATTTTTCAGATTTTTTAATTTCCCACCATTCTACGGATTATAATAAATGGTGGAAAATTAAAAAATTCAAAAAATTTTAGAAACTGAAAGAGTAATTTGTAAACTACAAAATGAAATCGAACCAAACTTCCGTAGTCGCCTTAACTTAAATTATTATAAGAATTAAAGAAAACTTGGTTTACGCGTGTTAAGTTTAAATATAAAAAGCAATGTTAAGTCTTTTAAGTGAAGATTATTATTTTTCTTTATTAACACTACACTCTTTATTTTTAAAATCTTCTTTTTATTAAGCTATTAATTAAACATTTATTAACTGAAATCTTTCTTTTAAAAAGTTTTAAGGTTACTATTAATTAACCAACACTGCACTTTTTATTATATTTTTGAAAATGACGCGTGCACTAGTATTATGTTGTTTTCTTTAACAAACCCTTACAAGAGATTATTTAGAATTAATTTAAGAAGATTGTATTATAATGTAAAAGGAGGGTTGAGAAAGCCGAGGGGGAAAACCTGAAAGAAAGGATAAGGCATTAGTGATTGAAAAAGTAATTGGTTTATTGATAGAATAAAAGTCACGTGTGTTGAGATATTTAAAGAAAAAATTAAAAATAGGACCACTTACAAAAAGGAAGAAATTAAAGCAAGCTAGCAAAAGGAAACCAAGGACAACAAGAAGTAGAGCTCAGTGGCCTGCATCGACAATGCACACAAACTCAAATCAGCAACAGCATAGAACGATCCTTGGACGAAAAGTATAGGATAGGTCGTCTGAAGAGACACACCAAGAGTCGCAATCATCCTCGGAGAAGCCCAGAGAGACAGAAGACCTAAAAACAACACAAGATTATGAGTATGCAGCACCAACACTCAAGAGTAGAATATAGGTTAGGGCGTTGTGATAGCCTCAACCTCACGCACACGGACGACGCACACATTACAGCGAATAATCTCGGAGTAGTTAGCAACACGGATGCCAACTACAACATGTAAAAGAAGCAAAGACACTGTTCTCGATAATAAATCACGAGGAGCTAAAGATGAACGGTGACGAGAAGTACACAACGACGCGGCGTAGCAGAAACTGTCATGGCGACGGCATAAGAGCAAGAAGGATAGATAGAACGAACGACTTCCGGCTAGACACGTAGTCACATAAGTGCTGTGCCGTGCTGTGCCATGCCGTACCTTAAATTTTAAAATAATTCACCGTTTCTAAATTGAGATAGGAAACTTTATAAATTGCAATTAGGACGTAAATTTGTTCAAAATTGTAATTTCATAAGTCTGTATCTCAATTTAGAAGCAGTGGATAGTTTTGAAATTGAAGGTTCGGGGCCCTCTCACTGGTGAGAAGTGAAATAGTGACCCTGTTGAAAGTATACTCAAAGTATGTACTTGGAGTACATACTTTGAGTACGTACTTCAAGTATGTACTAAAAGTATATATTTTACTTAAGTAGGTACTATTTTGGAACATTTTAATAGATATTTTATTTTGAAAAGTATATACTTTTATTGAAAGTATGTACTTTTTAAGTATATTTTGATAAATAATATTTTTTTAAATATGTTCTTTATTAGACAATACCTACTATTTTGAAAGTAAGTACTTTTTAAAAATATTTCTAAGTGTACTTTTATTTTAAAAATGAGTACTTTCTTGAAAAGTATGTACCCTATTTTAATATAAGTACTTACTTATATAGAAGTATATACTTTTTAAAACATTTTCATACATACTTTTTTATACGATGTGTGTACTTTCATATAAAAGTATATACTGTAGCTACGTGACTAATTTTTATTTACTTTAGTATGTACTTTTTGAAAAGCGCATACTTTTCTAAAAGAGTACGTACTACAATATTCCAAAAAAGTACGTACTTGATCTAAATTGTATATGGGTAAATCTTTCATAATGTTAAAATTTCACCTGCAACAAATTAAAAAAAAAAATACAGGCACACGTATAAAACTAATTTTCTCTGAATGTTGACGTATTATAATGAAAATAAAAATCGTGTTACTCACTTTTAAGGGTAGTCTTTTTAACAAACATCAAAAGACAGATTTTCGAGTAAATTTTTCATAGTGTTAAAATTTACTTTCAATAAATTAAAAAAAATTGAAGACACATGTATCAAATTTATTTTTTTTAAATGTTGATATATTAAAATGATAATAAAAGAAAAAATCGCATTACTCACTTTTGAAGATAGCTTTTTTTAATATAAGACATTTAAATATATTCATTATTATCACACCCAGGTATAATATTTTACATATCTCAGATCAGTTTTTTAAGTATTTTGGGCTATAATAGATCATTTTCCATTGAGCTTTTTCATTTTTACATGTTTAATATGTTACAGAAAATATTTAAATACGCAATTTACATTAATAATTACAAAATTTTTTGTAATAAATAAAATATGCCAGAAATGCCAATTTTTTTGGAAAATTCATTTTTGGCGATTTGGGTATTAAAATTGAGTGATATTAGTTACCCAATGGCTTTTGGGATTCCTGATTACAAATCATAAGTGAGTGGAATATCAATTTATTTTTGCTAAAATTGTCAATCTTAGGGTATGAAATTTGACATAGATTTGTGTAGTTTATGTTTTCGAATAAAAATACTTATATTCCTTTTAACCAAATATTTTAGTTTATTTAATAAACATTAAATCTAAAAATTTTAAATTTAAAATCTAGAAACTTCAGTGATGATTCAACTCAACGTTCTAGGTGTAAGCTATTAAATACATACTAAAACTGAGCTTTTTAAAGTTTAAACTCTTTAGAATTAAAACATTGATAGAAACTAGGTAATCGATGTAAATTTGGAAAATTTAATAGCCGGGAAAAATTCAATGATTTCCAGAATACTCGAAATAATACTTCAAAAGCAACTTAAAGATTACATTGAGTATTATAAAATAGTAAATTACAAAGTTCACAACAGAGAAAAGGTGAATCAAAGCTTAGGTTTTCATATTAGTGGATAAAAACCTATTTTCAAAAGTGAGTCACGTTTTTTAAGTATAATTTCAAACGAACAAAGAACTTTATCTACACTAGGCACACGTTCCTAATAAAAAATTTCTCTTTGTGATTCTAAATATTACCTTTTGATGTAGTTTAAAATGTCACCGCTGAATAGTCTTTTTTACAGCATCGTATTTTCCAGAAAAAAGTAAAATATATAAATTTTTGGTAACATTTTAATAACCTTTCAGAAAGTACTTTTGTTAACAGGCACACACCCATGCTCTTGATTTTCCAAAAGTATGTGTATAGATAAAGCTTTGGTGTGAATTTCAAATAAAAAAAGCAGTAGTCATTTTTTTTATAGCGGTAATTTATCATTTTACATGGCCTGGTAACATTTAAATTTCAAAAAAAAAACCTCTTTTCCCCATCCGCCATAAAATGACACGTCTAATTATCATTAAAAATATAACAAAATTAGTTTCTAATAACTCAATAAATCAGTGAACATTTGCTAACAAGATGTGCTATCTCATATTTAGGAGAAATGACGCAGTAACATGATTTTTAAAAGTATGAAAGAATTACCCATATACTTGATACTCGAAGTATGTGATTAAAGTATGTACTGATTTTCAACTGTAAACAAATACGGAATATCATAGCCTTATATACCTGCATCTCTGAAATTCGGATACAGGATCGCAAAGTTAAGAAAAATGCCACCTAACAGCTAAAAGCGTAAGTGCTGAAAAAATTATTTGAATCAATTATTAATTCTGTCTTTGACTGATTGATGGCGTTTTTGTTAATTTTGCGATCCTCTACCCGAATTGCAGAGACGTGAGAATATATATAAAGTTATAACATTTCGAGTTTGTTCGCTCAAGCTTTTCGATCTGCGGAGAGTCGATGCTTACCTTATTTTTAAGTATTTTCTTCCTTTTGGAAAAAAATACTTACCAAGTTACTAACTTGAGGAATTATTAAAAATAAAAATAATCTACAACTTTTACTGACTTTTCTGTAAAATTTCATTTGTTATCTCTAAAAGTATATAATCTATTTTAAGAAAAGTACGTACTTATATAGAAGTATATACTTTTTAGAACATTTTCATACATATTTTTTTATACAAAGTATGAACCTTCATACTCAAGTATGTACTGTAGCTAAAGTAAGTAATTTTTTTTTGGTCATTTTAGTATGTACTTTTTTAAAAATATATACTTTTAAAAAAAGTACCTACTTAAATGTTTTTAATTAGTACATACTTTAAAAAAATACGTATTTTCTAATAAAGTACATACTTTAAAAATATTATTTATCAAAATATACTTTAAAAGTACATATTTTCAATAAAATTATATACTTTTCAAAGCAGTACCTACTAAAATGTTCCAAAATAGTACGTACTTAAGTAAAGTATATACTTGAAGTACATACTTGAAGTACATACTCGAAGTACATATTTGAAGTACGTACTTATTTTCAACAGGGGAGATAGAGCTCTATGATTTGAAATAGAAAACTACATATAGAGAAGGATTTTTTCATCATCTCACCAACTCACGCGGTTTATTTCATATAAATTATTTTGAAAAATACTAAATAATCTGAAAACATCGAGTTTGCGCATGCGTAAAAACCCATTTTTAAATCCATCTCACTGTTTCACTTCTCACCAGTGAGATGGTTAGGGCCATGAACCTTTAATTTCAAAACTATCCACTGCTTCTAAATTGAGATACAGACTTATGAAATTACAATTTTGAACAAATTAACGTCCTAATTGCAATTTATAAAGTTTCCTATCTCAATTTAGAAACGGTGAATTATTTTAAAATTTAAGGTACGGCATGGCACAGCACGGCACAGCACTTATGTGACTACGTGTCTAGCCTGAAGTCGTTCGTTCTATCTATCCTTCTTACTCTTATGCCGTCGCCATGACAGTTTCTGCTACGCCGCGTCGTTGTGTACTTCTCGTCACCGTTCATCTTTAACTCCTCGTGATTTATTATCGAGAACAGTGTCTTTGCTTCTTTTACATGTTGTAGTTAGCATCCGTGTTGCTAACTACTCCGAGATTATTCGCTGTAATGTGTGCGTCGTCCGTGTGCGTGAGGTTGAGGCTATCACAACGCCCTAACCTATATTCTACTCTTGAGTGTTGGTGCTGCATACTCATAATCTTGTGTTGTTTTTAGGTCTTCTGTCTCTCTGGGCTTCTCCGAGAATGGTTACGACTCTTGGTGTGTCTCTTCAGACGACCTACCCTATACTTTTCGTCCAAGGATCAATCTATGCTGTTGCTGATTTGAGTTTGTGTGCATTATCGATCGAAAAACTGTTTTTTCACATGCTTTAGTAATTTCCCACTCTGATATCCTTCGATAGCTGGCACTGTATCCTCTCATGGGACGTGAAGGGAGTAAACGTGGCTTGTCCACTACTCTTTCTTTGCTGCTAACTATGACAAGCTTCTATTGCACAAGTCGCCTCCTCTTTTGGGTGGCGACGCGAGCAAACACGGCTGGTCTTTACCCAAAATCATGTCGCAAATTTTGTTAACGTATTTTCGTAGCGTGAATATTTTATTTCTTTTCTTTACTTTTTTATGAAAGGAAATACGTTATAAATATAATCTGTTAAACTTTGTAACTATCAATAATTAATTTTTAACTTAAAATTTAATTATTTTGAACCGCTGGGGGGCAGATGAGCATGTACGATTTTACGCCAGAGATATTTCGAAGTAGCGTTGGTCTAGTGCATAACGTTCGCGCTTTTTCTTTTGAGTACGCGAGTTTAACTCTTGGTTAGAACAACTTTTTTTAAACTTTTTTTTTATTATTTCAATAGTTTTTATTACTTTTTTTTATTTATATTTTTTTTATTTTCTATTTTTTTATTAATTTTAAAATCTATTTTTTCACAAGTTACTTAAAGTATGCTCGTTTTTTTTATTAATATTTTTAAATAAATTATTTCATATAGAAAATAATTTAAAATATTAATAAATAAATAATAGTGATGTTTACAATACTATAATTCAATTTTGTCTTCATAAACATATTTCAATATATAATATATATTATAACATAAATAATAATACCTCAGTTTTATTTATTTATTGTAATTTATTGTAAATTTTATAAACTAAATTATAAATAAATTAAACTATACTATTATAAAATAAACATTACCATTATTTATTTATCAATATTTGTAATTACTACCTATAAAGAATAATTTATTTTTAAAAAATTTTGATTGAAAAAAACGAGCGTACTTGTGAAAAATTAAATTTTAAAATTATTAAAAAAATACAAAATCTAAAAAAAAATAAATATAAAAAGGAATAAAAAATATATACAATAAAAAAAAATTTTTAAAAAGTGATCCTAGCCGAGAGTTGAACACGCGTACTCAAAAGGAAAAGCGCGAAGGTTACGCACAAAGTCAACGATACTTCGAAACATCTCTGGCGTAAAATCGTACATGCTCATCTGCCTCCCAGCTGTTTAAAATAATTAAATTTTTAGTTAGAAATTAATTATTGATGGTTACAAAGTTTAACAGATTATATTTATAATGTCTCTTCCCTCATGAAAAAAGAAAAGAAAAGAAAAAAAGATCCATACGACGAAAATACGTTAACGAAATTGGCGACATGATTTTGGATACAGCCCAGCCATGTTTGCTCGCATCGTCACCCAAAAGAGGAGGCGACTCAAGCAAACAAAGGATATGAGAGTGGGAAGTCATCGAAGTATACCACGCGAGTCATCAGTGAATGCTGTTCATGCTTTAGTTACTCTTCATACAATATTTTTTAGTATGAGGTAATCCAATACTAATAGAGCTTCTCACGCCTGTCATATTTATATCAATGTTTTATATGCTCGCGTAGATGGCAGTTCGCATGCTCTATTAGCATGCATTTTCTCTCAGTGTAGCGACGGCTTACGATGACAAAACGGCAAAATGTGCTAGTTTCTGTGGAATATAAGCTTTTAAAATGTGTTACTTTTTGTTAGAGCTTTCTCAGATGTGCTAGTTTTCGCAGTGAGAAATAAAATGTGATAATCTTTATTAATCTTCTGACAGCCGGGATGACGCCATATGGCGTCATCCCACGATCGGCCCACATATACCATTACTTAAGAAACATTTATACGGAAAATTTCGAGAAAATTATACTTTTTTAGTGGAAAAAATGCCGGCTGTCAGAAGGTTAAAGTTAACAAAATGACGTCATTTAATGACGTTATAAAATTACGTAATTATTTTTTAATAGGGCGAGATATTTGGGTACCTTAGATGAATCGAACATCTAATACTTAGAAGAGGATGTTTCTCAGCCTAAGCACTCAATGATAATAAGCTGGCGAATGCAGGCACTATACCCAGCAGCGGAAAACAATGGTAGTTATGCCAAAAAGTACTTTTTTCAACAAAAATTTTCTTTTCGAAGACGTAATTTTCTCAATCATGACGTCATTTAATAACGTCATAAAATCACGTCATAAAATGACGTTATTATATGACGTCATTTTTTGTCCAAAATAATGACATACCAAATAACGTCATAAAATGAAGTCATTTTATGACGTTATAAAAAGACGTCATTATTTTCAATAGGGTTGTTTATCGGTTACAACCAGAATTATAGAACTGATATATAATATACCTTATACAGAATTGATATAAGGAATTAGACTATATAACAAACATTTTATTGTTGAAATTTAACTTGGTTTATTTTTTTGAATTATTAATCCTAGTGTATCATCATAATAAAGGTACATAAATAGTTTATTTTAATGATTTATCATCAGCGGGAGAGGGGCGGAGAAGGACAGAGCATATTCGGTCGTAAGCAGCAGACGATTCAACACGATAATTTTAATTTATTGATTTTTCATGAATACTGAATTATCACAATGGGTAAGTGGGACGTACTTTTCGCCCAGAATGATGAAAAATCGTATATTGACCTCAGGAGAAAATTGGAATATCAATTGCTCGCGTATTTGCAGCTCTCGCTTTGCTCAAGCGGCAATTCATACGCGAGCATTTAATAGTCAACTTTTCTCTCTAGGTTCATAATATACTATTTATTTATAGCAGAGCATTATGGATCTCTGATTCTGACGTGCAAAAATGTACAAAAAGTTTACGAAAGAGATTCACCTTAATTAAAACCTTTCCTGATATCAAATCAAATCACTCTTTTATTCTATGTGATGGAAAGTCGATGAAAATAGTCGCCTCTTTTGACAATGTTGTAAAAGTTATTCAATTGCAATTATATTAACATTTTATAAGAATTTAAAGAAATGATTATATTTTTTTTTCATATAAATAATATATAATAAAATTGATAAATAATTCTTAAAATCACACTAAATTATTATGTCAAGAATAGAAAAATAATCCTTTCACAGATTTTAAAAGCAATTCCTAATAATAGAAAAATGCAAAGGATAAAATAACGTTTATTTCTTAAAAAAATGTTTACTGTATGAAACTAAAAATGTAGTAGTTTTAAAAATATAGGTCAAATAAAAAAAATGCTTTCACAGATTCGATACTTAGAAATTTAAAAAATCTTAAAATGGTTGTGGCTCTGCTTCTATGATACATACAGACTTTTAATAGGGCTTAAATTCAGAATTTTCATATTGATTTCGATTTTTCGTAATTTATGAAAGGTTTTGTATCACCAAATTGGATCAGTTCAAGTCAGAAGCAGTAAGTGTATTAACTTATTTAAAATAAAGAATGCTGCATTTTTGATTATATAGATGAGGGTGTCAAAGGTCCGGGCCAAGAAATTTTTCATAAGGAAATTGTTGTACATGCGTATAACTACTTTAAAATAAATTTTTGTGAAAATTTAAGTTGATAAAGAAAAGTTATAGATCCTTAAAAATGGCAAAAATCGCGATTTTTAAATAATTATATTTTGGCTTCCTTTGCGCCGATTTTAATATAGCAGGGCTCATTAAAAGGTTTTGAAAATATCTTCAAAACAAAACTTATAAAAGTGTTTTTGTTTATTTGTTCGGTTTTAGCAGCGATTTGAAAATGGTAAAATTTTTTATAATTTCTTTTGTTGAAATTTGTTTGCCATAAACGGAGATTAATATTTAAAAATATAAAAAAATCATAAAATATACTAGACATTATAACAAAAAAAAATGATAATTGGTAAATTAGAATCAGTTAACAGGCGGTCGAGATATAAACTCTCAGAAAAGGGGCAAAAATGGATCATTTTTTGACATTTAAGGGATCATAGCTCTGACTATAAGGCTACTAGAGGGCTGAAATTTTCACCGTAACGTTTTTTCATAAGGCACAACAACATACTATAATTTGGTGAAAATCCCAGGATCCCCTCATCGAAATTCGTCGAAAAGTATTGACATTACTCATATGTAAAACATATATGTACACCCACCGTTAATGATATTTTTCCGAACGTGTACGTCGAAAGGCAACGTCGCATATTCAATCCATGGCGTAAGAATGTTATTTTTCGTGCACAGAGTTTCGCATTTCAGCTACTTTTTACTACTTTACGATAATGTAGATTTTTATAGTTAATATTCCGCGAAAAATGTAGATGGCGATTTAATCAATTGTTTGGAATAAATATGAATCAAATTTTTTTTAATCTTCATTATCGACGGCGTAAGCTGAGTAATGAAGTAGCTGAGATGCGAAATTCTGTGCAGGAAAAATAACATTCCTACGCCATAGATTAATATGCGACGTTGCCATTCGACGTACACGTTCGGAAAAATATCCTTAACAGTGGGTGTATATGCATGATCTATAGATGTCTTTTATATAAGTATAATACGAGGGCGTGTATAAGCGCATATGTACGTGTATAGGCGTATTAATATATATCGACGGTGGCTACGAAAACAAACACAGATGAAAAGAGCCGCGAAAAAAAACACATCGAAATTGTGCCGCGAAAAAAAACACGTTTCCAAAAGTGCGGCGAAAAAAAACACATCTCCAAAAGTGCGGCGAAGAAAAACACATCTCCAAAAGTGCGGCGAAAAAAAACACATCTTCAAAAGTGCGGCGAAGAAAAACACATCTTCAAAAGTGGCGGCGAAGAAAAACACACCTTCAAAAGTGGTGGCGAAAAAAAACACATCTTCAAAAGTGGTGGCGAAGAAAAACACACCTTCAAAAGTGGCGGCGAAGAAAAACACACCTTCGAAAGTGGCGGCGAAGAAAAACACCTCTTGAAAACACAGTGACAATTTTCAAAAAGGGTGTTTTTCTTCGCCGCACTTTTGAAGGTGTGTTTTTCTTCGACGCCACTTTTGAAGATGTGTTTTTCTTCGCCGCACTTTTGAAGGGGTGTTTTTCTTCGCCGCCACTTTTGAAGATGTGTTTTTCTTCGCCGCACTTTTGAAGGTGTGTTTTTCTTCGCCGCCACTTTTGGAGATGTGTTTTTTTTGCGTTGCACTTTTGGAGATGTGTTTTTTTTGCGTTGCACTTTTGAAATGTTTTTTTTTTGCGTCACACTTTTGGAGATGTGTTTTTTTTGCGTCGCACTTTTGGAGATGTGTTTTTTTTCGTAGTCAATTACTCAGCTGTGATAGTTTTCGTAGCCACTGTCGATATATATATATATATATATATATATATATATATATATATATATATATATATATATATATATATGTATATACATATACTGATGTAGATGTAAAAGACGAGACAAAAGTCATGAAGTTTTTCATTTTAATTTTTTTTATGATGTTGTGTATGTATGTACTTGGGTTTACCTACCTACAGCCTTTTGGCCTAGTAAGTGCATTTAACCCTGTTTTCTATACCTTTCGATCCAACCTTATACGATGGTGCGAACCTCCTTAGCAGACCTTTTTAACCAGATCTCTATCTCAGACCGAGAATCTGAAGGCTGCTGCGACAGGCTCTAGCATCACCCGGCAATCGAAATCGTCTTCGGTGTCCTATTCCGTAGGGTTAAACACCGAGAACATTTTTCTTTTACCTACCGCACACATTGTTGATAACGAAAAATCACCTAATCAATCGTCGAAGTTGCATAGGCATTAGCAGTCATCCAAGTAATGACCGCGCCCAGCGCTGCTTAACTTCGTCGATTGGCCGAGGTGCAGTTCCGTAACCCCCCACCAATGTGTCGGTTTTTGTGTTGTTGTGACTACGTTATGACGTTTTGTACTAAAACTGACGTTTAAAGGACATACAAAATTTACACGTTTCAATTAGTATTTTATTTTTTCTCAGTGTACGTATACTTGCGTTAGGTTGCGTACACATCAATTTTTTTCTTTCTCTCCGAAGTTTTTTAAAGTTAGATCTCTTGATGTTAAATACTCAAATATTTAAATATTATTAATGATAAATATTTTTTAAGTTAAATTTTCTTTAGAAGCTCATTTTTTTCAGAATTAAATCTTTGTTGAAATTTTTTTGAACTTGAATTTTTTTTTGTTCTTTAAAGCTGAATTTTTAGACGTCTAATATTTTCTTTTCAGAGTTTTTTTTTACTCTCTCAAAATTAATTTTGTTTATAAAATGAAAAAGTAAAAATGGTTTTAAGTTAAATATTAATATTAAAAATAAAATGTAGTTTTTTTTTAAGCTGATGCTAATTGTAATTTTTTTCTGAGATCAGTACTTTTCATGGGGGCCTCAATGTTAAGCTTGTATGTATTTATTTTCCTTTCTTAATTTGTTCTGTCTTAGAAGTTAAGAACATCGATTGAAACATACTGTGTAAACTTGCCATAGGGTTTTACATATGTTTTCAGTAAACTAAAAGCTGACTATGGATGTATAATTTTCAGTTTATATATACATATATATGTATACAGTACCGATCAAAAGTTCGGAAACATTTTTTTTTCAACGGCTCAAATTCAAATTGTGACATCTCAGAAACGCTTTGATGAATTTAAAAAATTCAAATGGCGTTATAAAGATAAGACAAAATACTATCTTTTTATAAGCTGTAAAATATTTTAAACTCTTTTTTAACTTAATTTTTTAATGTTTGGAAATTTTTGAAGTTTTACGAATTTTTGAATTTTAATCAATCAACTGTACCTTTTTAAGGAATTGATGAACTTAAAAAATTCAAAATCAATTGCAAAGTAGAGAAAATTTCCTAAATGATTGTCTTTAATCAATTTTTAATATCTATTTAATGTGCTGAGATACAAGCGGGCGAAAATGGTGCAATTAAGAAAATAATTTTTCAGGTGCAATAACATTTTCCATGTTTCTTTATGTTTTGGTGTGCTTACAACTGTAGTTTATATATAAATTGTGTGTATATTGAATTTACAATATACAGTTGTGAATAGATGCCGAAATATGAAAAAAATATGGAATATTTTATTGCACCTGAAAAATTATTTTATTATTTGCTCCATTTTCGCACGCTTGTAACTCTGTACACGAAATAGATATTAAAAATTGATTTAAGATAATCTTTTAGGAAATTTTCTCTACTTTGCAATTGATTTTGAATATCTTAAAAAGTTACAGTTGATTAATTGAAATTCCAAAATTAAAAAAAAATTCAAAAATGTTCAATCATTAAAAAATTAAGTGAAAAAAAAGTTTAAAATATTCTACAGCTTATAAAAAGGTAGCATTTTGTCTGATTTTTAAAACGCCATTTGAATTTTTTAAATTCATCAAAGCGTTTCTGAGATATCACGATTTGAATTTGAGTCTTTGAAAAAAAAATTTTTTGAACCGAACTTTTGAGCGGTACTGTATATTAGGGGTGTGCGAGTAGCTCGAACTACGAGTAACTCGAACAAATTACTCGACTCGACTCGAGCTCGTCCGAGTCGAGTATTAACTCGAACTTTTCGAGTTACTCGAATTTATCGAGTTACTCGTAAAAATATAAACTACTCGAATAACTCGAGTTACTCGAATAACCCGAGTTACTCGAATGACTCGAGTTATTCGAATGACTCGAGTAACTCGAATGACTCGAGCTACTCGAACAACTCGAAAAACTAGATTATATTATTAAGTAGTAATTAGTTCTTTTTTATACGAAAAAAATTATTTTTTTACACTTTATTTTCATTAATTTTCTGTGAATTCTGTTTATCCGTCTATTTAGAAAGAATATTGGAAAAACTTTCAAACTAACTTCGAGACGAGTCGAGTATTATATTCGAGTAACTCGAACTTTTCGAGTAACTCGAGCCATCCGAGTAACTCGAACTTTTCGAGTAACTCGAGCCATCCGAGTTACTCGAATCTATCGAGTAACTCGAGCCATCTGAGTTACTCGGATCTATCGAGTGACTCGAGCCATCTGAGTAATTCGAATTGCTCGAGTAACTCATATTTTTTTCGAGTAGTTCGTATTTTTTCGAGTACTTAAGGATCTCGAGTACTCGACTCGAACTCGAAGAAAAAACTCGACTCGACTCGAACTCGATTATTCGAGTATTTGCACACCCCTACTGTATATATATATATCTCCCTATATTATATAGTTATATGAACCAAAATTCAGTCGGTGCCCCCCACATCCCCCCACGCCCCCCCACAGCCCCCCACATGATTTTTATTAATTAAATAACGTAAATTTACGTTATTTTATGTTATCGATCATTACCCCCCACGCCCCCCACATCCCCCCATGGACCCCCCACTAACCCCCTCTCTTGTCCCCACAATCCCCCCACACACACACACACACAACCCCCCCACAATCCCTCAACAACCTTTTAGAACCATCAAATATTGCATAATATAGTTTTATATTTTTTTATTATATTTTAAGTATAATATTACATAAAAATATAAAAATTTTTTTTTTTTGTTGAAAACTCGAAAGTAGTTGCATAAAATTACAATTTATTATATTTAAAATGAAAAACATGTGCCTCATCAGATATCTTATTACCATTTTTTACATAGTTTATCTGAAATTAATAAACATAAATTTAAATTAATTCTATTACAATTCCTCAACACTATAATTAATTCATTTGTTGAAAACATAATGATTTTTAATAATTTGTTCATATTATAAATATTTTATTGTATTAAAATAAAAATAAGCATATAGTGTTGAGGATTCAGATTTCCACACCACCTTAAATTATAAACCTTTAATAGTATTGATTTATACAACTTTTAAAATTAATTGATATTAATATTTATGTTTAAATTTATATAACTTTCAAGATTAATAACTATTTATATTTGTTTTACAAAGGTGTAGATCAAACGGATGATAATATTCATTTGAATTATTCAATAGAAATGTTAAATAACATAAGAGAAGGATTACCTCCACACGAACTGAAATTAAAAGTAAATACCATAATTATGTTAATTCGAAATTTAAGTATAAAAAATGGATTATGTAATGAAACGCGATTAAAAATAACTAAATTATTCAAATATAACATAGAAGCACAAATAACTCTTTCACGTTGTAAAAATGTAAATAAAATATATATTCAAAATGAATCGAAAAACAGAGATATTGTACCTAACATAGTTTAGAAAGAAATATTAAAAAAATAATACGCGAACCAATAGCAGAATATTACTTTAATCAAAGTCATGAAATTTATTCTAAATATTTATTAAGATTAGCTAACATTATTAATAAAATATGAAAAATTAAAATAAATCATAAATATTTCAATATATAATAATAAATTTAAAAAAAATTTTTAAACATTATCAATATTATTAAAAATAAAAAAAAATAAAATATTTAAAAATTAACTAAAATATTTAAAAGTTATGATTATTTAAAATTTATAAATCGAAATTTTAATAAATAAATAATTTAACTACTAACAACAATAAATAAAAAAAACATATTCATAACTTTTATACAGGTAACTGTAATATAAGTAAGTATAAAATAATTTAAAATTATTTTATTTATTTATTTGTTATATAAATAACTAAATTTTAAATAAAATATGATATAATGATCATGTAATAATTTCATTTACAATATCATAATAAATTTATAAATTTTAGTATGAATTTTTGATATATCTCATAAAATGTTTAAAATGAGAAAAAAGATATAAAAAAGGAATTATAACAAAATAATCCTATAAATCTTATAAAACTCAAAATCATTACGATATATCAAATAATATACTAAATTATCAACGAAACTAAAAAAAAATGATTTAAAAATTTAAAAATGATTTAAATGTTTAATATATAATTATATTTATAGCACAACTGGGGGTTGGCGAGCAGTGCGAGCAGGGGGGTACCCCCCCTAGTATATATATATATTTATGTCCTCGTAGGCCGTATTCGTGTCAGTATGTAAAGAGGATGCTAAATTTGTATTGGCATCCCATATGTCTCAGACGCGCTCCTCGACTTATTGCAAGAATTATATGTCTTCCTGAGACATATTGAGTCTCAATATGTCTCAGGAGAAATCAATATGGCATCACCGATCCTACTATGTTTCGTTCAATATGTCAAAGAGCAATCATATTGAACGTAGGTTAGTGAAAAAAAAATGACTCGCGCTTCGACAGCAGCTATACTCATTACAAAATGTCAATCTAAGAAACAAAAGAAAAAATCAATAGAACTAAAATTTAATTTTAAAAGTATTCAAAAAAAGATTAATATTTTCAACTAATAAGTTATATTTCCTCATACGGCCTACTTCGGACATAAAATCATCTATGTCCTTTGGCCATTTATTCAGGTGGAATCTGAATCTCGAACAATGTTTGCCGCTTGAGCAGAAATCTACCTCGGGCGCGCTTCGCGCGCCCTCGGCAATTTCAGCTCAAGCGACAAACATTGTCCTCGATTCATATTCCACCTGAATATGGCCAAAGGACATATATAACTATATATATATATATATATATATATATATATATATATATATATAAATATATTTTTATGAATGAGGTATTATGCAGACAAAATCATAGATGAATCGTGACTTATGCAGACATTAGCGTACTTATGCTGACGTCCGCATAATGCCACCCGTTTTTCATTTATTTATTGATACTTGTGCTGACAATTCCATACAGTAGATTTTTCTTGAGTTGAGTTACGAAAAAATTCTACAAAACAAAAACGCGCCCACCAATCAAATTTCGAGAACAAATGTGCCCACCAATCAAAGTTTTAACAAATTCGTATTTAACATATGCGTAAGTAACAAAAGAAGGGATAACATAGGAGACTGCCACACACCCGCGACGTGTGCAGGACACTAAACAAAGGCTGTACTGTATGAGTCAGCATAATGCCGCGTACATACGTTTGTATATATATATATATATATATATACTAGGGGGGTACCCCTGCTCGCTCCGCTCGCCAACCCCCTATTTGTTATTTAAGTTACATTATCTTTATTTTTTTATTTTTATCAACTGTAAAAAATATAATTATTAAAATATATTAAGTTATACTCAAAAATATATTTAAATATTCATTACAAACCCATTTTTGTTTTCCTTATTTATATGATGTTATATAGTAAAAGTTTTTATTGTTTATATAAAACCAATTTTCATACATACTAATATCTTATGAATGTCCATAGCATTGAGATATATATATATATATATATATATCTGTGTATACAAATGGAAACGATACTTGGAATATAATCAAGTATACATGTAGAGGTGCGCGTATAAAGGTATGTATATAAATGTGAATATATAGATGTATATACATAAACATATATAGATACATATAAATGTATATTAACATAAAATTATATACCATTTTTTTTTCATCTCTGACATTTTAGAGGATACTGGGTACTTGCACGTGATCACCTCTCTCGTACTAATAGTGTAATTGCGTTCGTTACGCTCACGTGATAGAGTGTGCGTATACTGTGTCCGATGCGTAACAATGTGTTGATAAAATTATACTCTTAATTATTTTAATGCACAGAACTTGTGTACGGTTGTGTGCATATTGAATAATTTTCGTTACACTTTTCAAGATATATGTATACAGACCATGCATATGTAGACGTGTTAAGTATTAGTTATAATCAAGAAGTTTACTTGGTAGATTTTTAATTTTGTTTGAGTAAAAGTCTTAATTGCATCAGTTGTTTTATCTTTCGAATAGTACAAAAATCAAATAACTTGTTGTACGGTTACGCATGGAAATAAATGTACTAAAAATACTATTAGAGTTTCTTTTTTAATACATGTATTGCATTATGTATCTTGTTGTACGGTTACACACAACTGTAAATACAATCGTATAAAAGAAGTTTCTCTATCTCAAAATTCGAGCTAAGATGAGCACAAAAAGATGAACTCTCAAGCAACTAAGTTCCAAAGATTACACTTACGAACAAAGTAAAACTTTTTGCTTTATCTTCTGTATTAAACAATTAAATATATAGAAGTTAGTTAGTGGATTCACTTTAGTAACGTTTATAGATGTTGTAAAACCAAGAAAGAATAAAAATATAAAATTAAAAATTGTTCAAAAATGTAGAAGCATCAGAAACCAACTACACCTTCGCAAAAGATCTAAAGGGCTCTATGAGATGATCTTAGACAGCTTAAAGAGCTGACAAATAAGATGCAGAAGAGAGGCGCAAAACACGCAAATGAAAGAAGTTACGAAAACTCCTCAAAAACACACAAAACCTCTTCGATCTAGAAAAAGAAAGAAAGAGAAAAATAGATATGCAGAGGTAACGTTTCGAAATTCATAACCTAACACACACAACAATGTAGGTTATGGTAATGAGAGTACGTCCACTCTCATTAAAAGTAACAATAATACTAATACAACTAATTCACAATCAGAAGTATTAATTAATATTTGCGAAACTTTTAAACACATCAGTAAATCATTAGAAGTAATAACAATAATATAGTTGTTAGTGAATCCAAGATTTTTTTAACTGATTTAAAAGCAGCTGAACACAGAGTTCAGAAAGGTTTAATTATATCTAACAAATTAAAATAATTAGAAGTAAGAAAATGAAATAATTAGAAGTAGCAACAAATTAAATTCACAAAAATGTATAGCAGTGCTAATAAATTAAATTAACAACTAAAAATAATTCGAAGTGCTAAAATGAATCAGCTGATATTAATAAAAATGATAGAGGTAATCTAATGTTAGTTTCAAATATTGGTAAAACAATAATAAAATTAACTAACATCTTAACTGCCTAACTCTCACATAACCTAATATCTCTAAGGAAATGCGTAGAAGTCAAGTTAAGAATTGACTTAGTTGATAAGATTTCAGAAGATTTACCAAATAAACAGGATGGTATAAAGAAAATCCAAGCTGGTACTATCTCTTAGATGTCACAAGAATACAAGATGACGCATCAGGAACAGCTGTGAGCAACATGTCTTCAAAGCCTAAATGATTGACATGGAGGACTTTTTAAGTCAATCTCAGACTGTCTACCATCAGGATATTCTACAGAAGAACCGTCAGAGATTGGAAAGGAGAAAGTTTCAGAAGTCCTACAGAGAAACAGATTTTAAAGAAAATCACGTTAATAGGAAAATGATGGACTTCAATAAAATTAAAATCTCAGAAGTTGAAAGGTTTACGTGGGAAGAGAAGAACTAAATAGAAGTTGATCCAAATACATTAAACGAAGACATGTTATAAGATACGAGATTAAGACCTGTCTTTCAGATATTTAAAATATCTGTAAAAATCATTAGACTGTTTAAAATAAATTAAATTTCAGGATAATCTTTTAGAGTGTGAATCTTGTATAATGAATATAATGCGAAACATTCCATTCAAAGAAACAAGAACCAAAGGAACAAGATGTCATGGAACCTACTCGATCACCATCGTGTCAGTTTCTGGAGGGAGGTGAATTACTCAAGTTTTTATATATATCTACTCGAGATTCACCACTGTATACTCAAAAATAAGAATGAGACTAAAGGACATCCTGAACAATTTTATAAGCCTGCAGGAAGGATACTTGGAAAAGATGTCAAAGTAGTCTACTTCAAAGCTGACAATGGTATAAAATTCATCGGTGGAAGTTCTGCAGAAGTGATGGTCGAAGACAATACAGAAAGTAACGTTGGATCGTTACATTCACCAGAGTTAAATAGAACCACAGAGAGGTTCAATAAGACGCTTCAATCGAAAATTAAAACCATGATGATAGATTTAGCCTTATTAGGAGAAAGTAAACTACATAAAGACAAAATTGAAAGTTTGTTTACACCACATACGTCAAAATACTTATCACCAAATTATAAGCTGCTGAAAGATCAACCAGAGTAGTATCGACACGTTAGATGTAACGAAAAACTAATAGACTAAGATGTGTAAAAATTGAAAACAACATTGAAAAATTAGGACCACTGGAAGTTGATAAGAAAGTCAAAAACAAAACCGAAAAAGTTAACAGATAATTTGAAATGCCAGAAAAATAACTGCAAGCCCATTCAGAAGCAAGCAAACAATTAGATGTTACAGAAAAAGAAATGTAAGCACAACTAGGTGTAAACAACCAGAAACCATCCAAATTCTCAAACGAGAAAGATCGATGGAAAGACGTGCAGAGGACCTTATCGAACAACAAATAATTTCAAAAATACCAGATGTCGAAATAGAGCAGCCGAATCCTAGTAAATGTCGAACAAACCCAAGAACATACAAAGATGTCATGCAATCAACTGAAAGAGAGAGTCGTCAAATAGCTACAAGGAAAATAATAAAAATCAATGAAGAGAAAAAAGTTTATAAAATCGCAGACGCACCCCTATATGTATCAACTGGAAAAACAATTAATATAATAGATTTCAAAGAAGTATTTGAAAAGAAATCTGATAAAACTAGCAATACTTACTACAAAGCAAAATAAGTCGTTAGAGGGTTCAAAAACAAAAGATAGTATGAACTGAGAGTAACATATGCTCCATTTCTTGAGTGCCTTTGATAAGATCTGTTTTGAGTATTTTAAACAGACATAACCTAAAAGCTGAACAGTTATATGCAATGTCAGCTTTTTCAAATGGTACCCTGTAAATAGAAGTATACATGAAGATTCCAGATTTACTCATCTAGGACGAAGAAACTAAGATGTCAGATCTATTCAGGATTTCAAAACTCTTTGTATGCACTCAAAGTAAGTTTAAAAAGTTTCCAGTAGAAGTTTTAAAACAAGAACTTAAAAATGTAAACAAATATCATCTATTTGCCTCAAGTAAAGAACGATAAGCTGTTTTTATTGTATTGTGTGCAAATGATGCGGTACTATCAGGAAATAGACGTGCAAAAGTAAAATAAGTGAAAATCAAAGAAATTAGTTAACAAAATGAAAAGTCGCAGAAAACATAGACATTTCCTAATAATCAATATTGTCAGAGACTACATGAAAATAAATTCGCATCAGAATCAAAAGAGACTTACAGGAATGATGTTAAAACATTTTAATGTAATGGAGTGCAAAGTCTAAATGATACCCACAGTTACAAGAAAAATCAGAAACCGAGAGTATAAGAAGTGAAAACATCTGATCAAATAGACGTAGTTAAGAATATATTATTCAGAGAAACATTTGGAAGTTTATGGCACCTATCTGAAAAAACCCAACTTGATGCAGCCTATGCAGTGAACTACTTATTAACCTTTAGGGGACGGAAAACTACTATAGTGGCTCGACCATAGATAGACACTTTACATATGAGTATTTCCCAATATTAGAGACACATAATATGGGTTTTTTATAGAAAATACTGAGAAATTGAAAATTCCAAATTCCCCATCCTCTAAAGGTTAAGCAAGCAGACGCAATCCACATGTGACTAGTTAGAAGTCGAAAGAATATTAGGATATCTCAGAAGTACAGAAGATCAAGGACTGACCTTTAATAGACAAAGAGAGACGCTGGAACCCACGGGCGAAGCTAGCTCTACGATTTCTCATCTACAGAAAAATATATTATTAAATGGTTTGGAAATACGATTTCGAGGAGAAGCCACAAACAAAATACTTTACTCTCTCTGTCTGTCAAACTGAATTCATCATGTATGCCAGAAACTGGTATCCATCAACAAAGTTATGCAAGTTATAATTGAAAAGACTTTGAACCCAATGACTGTATAGGGATGTCAGGTCAATATATGACTGCATCCAGATAGACGACAGTCATGTAATTCAAATCTATGATAATGTTAAAATTATCAAATAAAATTAAAAGGTTAGAGAACTAACAGAAAATAGAAGTTACATGGTAACTATATAAAGTCTTGTCTAATAAAAGAAAAAATTATTAACAAATTGTCGCTGGCTAACAAAAATTATGCAAACATCATATCAAAACCATTACCAACTGACAATTTTTCATTATTTTAGAAGTAAAATATTCAGATTAAAATATTTTATTGTTTTAGACGATAAAGTGTAATAAAAATTAAGAAGTTGAAATGTTAATTAAGACGTAACGTGCTGCATTAAAATTTATATGCACATAATTACGTATATAGATGTAGAAATAGATGCGCACCTTCAGAAGTTATAAGCCGTATTATGCGGTATCTAGTTTCAGGTGATACTATAGATTGTAAAGACAATCAACACGAGGAAAGAATGAAAGGACAGGGGTCTGTTGGAGGAAGGGAGTGTTTAGAAAAGGAGCTCCAACAAACCAAACTTCCCAAGCGCCACCAAAAGATTGTTGACGCGCGCACTATAATCGAGCCCCTCGTTACCAATACTGCCTGTCACTATTCATTCCGAGGTCGCACTGTGGGCCGAAACGATTTTTCATTGGACAAAATTAAGTAGCGCCTTATTAGGCGCTAATAGGATAGGGTTACGAAGGTCTACCAGGGCTCATTTTGTAGGTCTTGTGATGTTCTTTCATTGAAAAATATTTATGAAAAGCTTTCTGTGACGAAGATATCTTAAACAACCCGTCAAAACCAAGGCTTTTCCGAATTTTTCACTTATTTCTCCTCAAACATTAGTATGAACGAAATAAGGATATAAATACATCACAGATTATTAAAGTAGAGTGAAAAACCTATAATTTACTTTTTTGAAATCGTTTTTAGGTGCCATAGAACCCTAGTTAAAACGACTTTAAGTCGATAGTCTCCCTAAAAATAAGATTATTCAACATATCTGCCTCGTTTCTTTGAAAAAATTTTTTTAAATCGTATTTGAACGCTTAAGTAAAGCAGAGTGAAACAAAAAATCTTATTTAACCAGCTTATTATTTACACATTCAAAATTGAGCCCTAAAATAATACTTTTGGAAAAAAATCATTTTTCTGAAAAAAATCGTCTTTTGTAGGTTTTAAACTAAATAACAAGAATCCATTTTTTAAATGTAGCTCAAAAAATTTTAGAACCCTTAAATTTGCGAATATTTGAGTGCATGGTGTTCTTAGCTCCAATTTCCGTTCGCATCGATTTGCTAGAAATTTGGATAGTAGGAGGGGAATAGTTCAAGAAACCAAATACACCCTATGCCGATGTATATTTTTACTCTGGGAGAGGTACTAATTCCAAGCAAAAATGTTTTATTCTTGAGTTACTTGGGATTAAAACGTCTATTTTTCAATTAAAAATTAATTTTTTGTCCTCAGGCCGCAAAATGAATTTTTGTGTCCTGTATACGGAGCACAAAATAGTGTATTCTTGTCCTAGGCCGCAAAAGAAAAATGTGTATATCCAATGTATTATTTTAATTAAAGTTCACAGAAAAACGTTCTCGACGTCGCTGATTCTTGGAATTGAACTTAATGAACTGCTCGCTTTCCTTAATATCGCTATCCTTTTCTCACATATACTATACTGGGTATGCGTTAACGAATAACGTAGACTCAATATATGTGTGAAAGAAAAGTAAAGAGCAAGAGAAAGACATAGTAACAAGTTTCGTGTGTTAAAACTTTTTTTTTCTTTTTTAAATAATATTTTTTAATTATAATTTTTATAATTTAGCTTTCTTTTATATTTTGTTGTATTTTTGTTTAATTTTAATGTTACATTTTAACAATTAGTAGTTGTTTTTATAATCGAAATTTTTTTAATCTATTTTTTTTAAACCTTTTCCTTCTTTTTTTAAATAATATTTTTTAATTATAATTTTTATAGTTTAGCTTTATTTTATATTTTATTGTATTTTTGTATAATTTTAATTTTATATTTTAACAATTATTAGTGGTTTTTATAATCAAAGTTTTTTTATTGTATTTTAAGAATTATTAGTTATCCATTATTTATGATTAAATTTTTTTATAAAATTGTTTTATATTTTAAGAATCATCAATTATTTTTTTATAGGCGGGAGGCCCAGCTAATAAGACCCAGCTTCCGCTCAGCGGCCTTTGGTAAAAAAAAAGTATATGCAGTCACGACCACGAACGTATCATTCTTGCTCGTGCAGCTGGAGCGGCCTCGCTACGCTCGGCCCCTCAGCATGCACTCGCCAAGAATGATACGTTTTGCGGCCTTGACGCATAATATACTATTTTTCATAAAAAAATAAATATAAAAAGAACAGATCATATCCAATAAAATATTTAAGTAGAGTAAAATACTTTTAATTTACTTATTTAAGCATATTCCTAGCTGCTATAGAACCTAAGTTATAACTTGTGACGACCCTGGGGATCAGGAGGTCTTACGAAAGTTAAGTTAGAATAAATTATGGAGTTCGATTAAATGAATAAAAAAAGGAGCTTTATTTCAATGATTACACTGTTGTTGCACGTACGCTCAGAATGGACGCCAGCCGCGTATAGCGTACGCGACGCCGCTTGCACTAATCAAGCTACTATTAACACGACGAAAAGCAGAAATTACAACAAATGCAGTACAAAAAAAAATAAGATGCTAAAAGGGGATACGCTCAATAACACGATAATTCTAAAAGAAAAGCACTAAGGGAATTTATATTGGTGAACGCGCACGCAATCGCCCAACACACACTTCACGATATGAAACAAAATTAGATTATTTTAATTAGCAATAGTGCACTGCTCTTACAACAAAACGAGGCTTTGCTAAGCAAAATAAAATGAATTTGAGAAAATCAAATATCCGTTCTCACTCACTCAAAGCTTAAGATATTCTTAACAAAAAAAAATAATTATGGACTTACAAGGAGTGTGTTTCACCTTCGGATCACCGTTTTTGCTCAAATTTTGGGAATATTTTTTAGATGCAGAAATATGAAGAAAGCCAAAATTTTAGAGGCCAACGCTCATTATTTCCTTAGTTACAGACTATTGAAGAAAATCACTAAAAAAGTTACTAGATTTTCAAACGCTTATAGTTTCTCAACATTATTAGCTAGAAGCTTAAACCTTTTTTTAAATGAAAGCTGAGCTCAAATCCTTTCGAAATAGCACCTATACGATCTCAAAATATTATTATTTCCCAAAGTTAGAGCGTAATAAAGATTGGGCCTGAATTTTTTGTTTAAAACATTAATTAATAATAAAAGCTAAAATTGGGTTCAATCTTTATCATGCTATAACTTTGGGAAAAAATAATATTTCGATATGCTATAACTACTATTTCGAAAGGATTTGAGCTCAGCTTTCATTTAAAAAAAGGTTTAAGCTTCTAGCTAATAATGTTGAGAAACTATAAGCGTTTGAAAATCTAGTAACTTTTTTAGTGATTTTCTTCGATGGCCTGTAACTAGGGAAATATTGAGTGTTGGCCTCTAAAATTTTGGCTTTCTTCATATTTCTGCATCCAGAAAACATTCCCAAAATTTGAGCAAAAACGGTGATCCGAAGGTGAAACACTCTCCCTGTTAGTATCGAAGTTGCACCCAAGTCGTAACGACTCTATACTCTACGTTGACGACAGAAGGAATGACGCAATTGCATACTCAGCTTCGTCTCTCTTGCTGTACGCTGCGCGCGCCGCAAGAGAGAGACAAACGATCCTTAACGGACCCAAGCTCAGCTACTTGAGTCAAGCTGCTTGCTATCTGAGTGCCTAGTGTACGTGCTTTAGATATTCGCGCGTGTGTGCCAAACGATCTTGGGTTCATACTCCTAGATATTTGACTCGCGTAGTCTGCTTTCCGTTGGGCTATTAGTTAGATGCTCCCTTTTGTCGTCTATATGCGCTACAAATATATACAAGTAACATGGCCAATTTGTCATGTTACAAACTACTTTAATGATCACAAATAAAAGTTTTTCTCAACATTCAGCTTATTAGTTGAATAATTATCACTATGCAAAAAATGAGGCCAACATTTATATTTTTATACATATTTAGAGTATTAGTCCCAGTTACTGGTCTTGCACCTTATCCTGTACCTTACATGTTTTTAAATGGAAAACACAGCATAATGTTCAGGCACAGTAACCAGGACTCATATTCTATATATATATATATATATATATATATATATATAAAACAACCATGGAAGTTGGAATTGTTCCGGAACCCTAGTCTTAAATATCAGAAATGTCCTGGAAGTACTACCTTCGATGTAGATATAAATATATATGTATAATACATTCAAGGCAGATTTTCGCTAAAATTAACTTTAGAAGATCTTTTTCAGTACTAAAAATATTTTATCATAATTAGACTTTAAAATTTGTAAGTGTTGAAAAGTGATTATATTTGTAGTGAAAATTATAATAGCCGATATGTTATTTATTGAATTTTAATATGTCTTTATAGGTACAGGTGACATTTTTTATACTTAGAATACCTACAATTCAATAAAAAAACTAAGAATACTCAAATTTATGCGTTCTTGTAATTAAATTATTGTATGAATGAATAAACAATTTTATTTTATTATGATTGGTATAATATTTACCTAACATTTATTAATTGGGTGTTTATATTTGACACATTTTTTAATTAGTGTGAAAAAAAAATATTTTGAAACGTGTAATCTGAGCGTGAAACATTCAGAACATTCAAAAATCTTTAATAGTTATAAAATTATGATTTGAAAGATTTATTATGAAAGCAACAAAATTAAAAATCATATACATATATTTGGGTTATGTCATACTTCTTGAATATTAGTGCAATATGAGCTCATTCAAATTTTTAGTATTTATATAACTTAATATACGTATTTATAGCAATAATTCAACTTAGTTAATATTGCACTAATATTCAAGTAGTATAACAAAATTCAAATACACACGAATGATTTTTAATTTAGCTTTTCAACCCAGAAGTCTATTGAATCATTTTTATTATACATTTTAATCTATTCTAATAATTATTGTTATGGTTATAATTTTTTTAAATATACAATATATCTTTATTAGTCAATATGACTTACCAATATTGATTATTTATATGAGCGCGTTGGTGTAACGGATAGAGCTCTTGCCTTCAACGCGGTAGGCATAGGTCCGAGTCCTGGCCAGGTACCTTTGACTTTTTTCGAAAGAAAATTAGTGTATGTGCTACTTATGTCACGACTCTTAAAAAATCCGGCCTCATTGGGTATCGGTTGATTGTTGGTCACAAAAGTGACTGAACATCCATCGGTAGTCAAAGTTTTCGGTATGATGTGTCAGATGGTCTAGCCTGATGTAATGTGTAAAACGGGAACCGGGCTAGAATCTATCTGATATCATCATATGAAAAAAGTTAATTATGTAGAGGACAATATCCTCATATATTAACTTTTTTCTTTAAAATAAAAAAAAATATTGATTATTTAAAATTATAAAAAAGGTATAGCATTGGTGCGTTCTAAAAATATTTTAATGTACTTTATTAAAGTACTTTTTGTTTGGTAATACCGTTGGGGGAGGGGGGTGGTTACCGGACCCCATTATAATTGGATGGACCCGATTTTTTAAAAATCTGTTTTACTTAGGCGTTAGAATACGATTTAAAAAATTTTTTCCAAAGAAACGAGCCAGATATGTTGAATAATCTTATTTTTAGGCAGACTATCGAGTTAAAGTCATTGTAACTAGGGTTCTATAGTACCTAAAAACGATTTCAAAAAAGCAAATCATAGGTTTTTCACTCTACTTTAATAATCTGTGATGTATTTATATTCTCATTTGGTTCATACTAATGTTTAAGGAGAAATAAGCGAAAACTTCGGAAAAGCCTTGGTTTTGACGGATTGTTTAAGATATCTTCGTCACAGAAAGCTTTTCATAAATATTTTTCAATGAAAGAACATCAGAAGACCTACAAAATGAGCCCTGGTACACCTTCTTAACCCTATCCTATTAGGCGCTACTTAATTTTGTCCAATGAAAAGTCGTTTCGGCCCACAGTGCGATGCCTGCCGTGCCCGATGGAGCTGATTTGTAACATTATAGTTTAGATTGTCTTGACCGAGTTTTATATTATTAGAAAGATTGTTACTTGTTTCTTTTTACTATACTATATATTTATTCTTTTTACTATATATGCAATAATGTAAGATTACCAATTTAAAATTACAAGCGCTATTAATAAATTTCGCTTAGCATATCACGGAACTTAAATTTATTGATGATAAATTTAAAAAAATTTTTAAACATTTTATTTCTTGGGAAAAAGATTTAAATGTAATTTGAGTTAATTATTGCATACTGAAGTGACGTTTAGAAAAGTTAGAGTCAAGAAATATTCAATTAGATTATATTGGCAGCAATTCTTTTCTCCTATGTTTAAAACATAAGGGTACCCTTCACTGCCACTTAACCCACCCGCAAGATGCCATTGAAAATCCCTAATGAAAATATAGATAAGAACGTTACCTTTCTTAAAATAGAATGTTTAGAAATTCAAGAATTTTAATTAATGTTGAATTAAGTGTTATTTAATTCATCTTTACATTTTAGGTAAATTAAAATAAATTTGCTCTAATTCTCATACCGATTTATATTCAACGAAGCATGATATTACTCCAAAATGTAATACTAGAAAAGAAGTCTATCTTGCTCGACAAAAACTCAAAGAGTGCTGGGGTATGCTTGACAAGAGTGAGGGAACAGCCAATAAATTCGTTGTATTATGTTCGAATTTATACGACGATTCATTTATTGGTGATACTTACACCATAGGAACAAACTCCAAAGATTCGTCTGAGTAAGAAGACGATGAAGAAGAAAGTATTTCTCAATCATCTTCATCTGAAAATGAATTAATATTGAAAAATAACCTCATATATGGTACACTAAAATGTGTAGTCCATACACGTACATCAACAAACTTGGGGTCCACACGCACTCTTTGAGACAAGTATTTTAAAAGAGCACTGTTCATATACGGAGAGAAAATCTAAGCTGTAATCTCTTGATTTTCACCAGATATAATAACATCAAATAATTTGAGTGATGTTATCAAAAAAATTAAGGAATTATCCCTTAACTCTTTGCTGCATACATTTTTCTATTCACTATTTTAACTTGGAATTTCTTACTCAGGGGCTTTGGAGTCACTGAATAAGAATCTGGCATTAGATTTTCTAAATTCCTCATCCAACATGGCGGATCCAAGATGGCGGCTATTAATTTTTCGCATTTTTAGTCGTGAGTTCGTGAAACTTTGTATATAAGCGTTTTGGGGGGCACTGATAACGAATATGACTTTGGATTTTTAAAATTCCTGATCCAAGATGGCGGCTAATTTTTCGCATTTTTAGTCGTCAGTTCGTGAAATTTCTTATACTAGGGTTTTTGGGGAGCGCTGGTAACGAATCCGACATTAGATTTTCAAAATTTCTTATTCAAGATGGCAGATCCAAGATGGCGGCTTATAATTTTTCAAATTTTTTGTCGTTAGCTCGTGAGAATTCGTATACAAGGATTTTTCGAATCGCAGATCACGATTATGATATGAAGTTCTCGAAATACTGTGTGCAGAATAGCGCATTCAAGATGGCGGGCGATGATTTTTTTCGCTAGCACTTGTGAATTCTTGAAAGTTTGTGTAAAAGAATTTTCTTACTCTGTATAAGAGTTCTCGGAAAGAGTGAATTTCAGATAGCTCGCAAATAAATTGCTCTGGACAATCAGCCAAAAATATTGTTCTGTTGTAATATAATAAGAAGTAACAAAGATTACTGGTGACCGCACTCGGTTGACTCCAGAAACATGAACGTGGACGTGGCAGTCTTTGCCTCCATATTTTTTTTGTATTTTTTTCCCCTTTTTTTTATTTCTGAAATTTTTTATCGGTTAATTTTTTATCTAATTTTGAATTCACATTACTTCTACTCTCTTAAAATGGATCGGTTATACTTTTATCTAAGTGTATAAATAAACAAATGGATGGAGATTTATGAATGATAAGTCAAGAAGCAATTTTTTTCTCGGTTTATGCATAGTGGTATATTACAGGTTATACATTTCATGATTTCATGTAATGAGGATTTTTTTTCGTACTACATAAGGCACATCATCTCTCACTCTTAAGAAATAAAGGCATATGAGCTGCAGCCTCATTTCTTCTTTCTAAGGTTACTTTAGGCTTACATGGATTAAGTTCTTCTGAAGTACATTTTCGTCCTTTTCGTGTCGGTAATTTATCTCCTGCGAGTTGATCAATCAATTTTAATCTAAATTTCTTAAAAGTAAGATCAGGCTTTAGTGTCTTTTCTTTGTATATGATAAAAGCATTATTTTTGTCACATCTAAGAAATGCCACAATATTCTGTGCCACCATTTTTTCGATTTTCGATCAATTTTATATGTTGATACGAGATGGTCAGCTCTGTAAACATGTCCCATATGTTTCTGATATTCAGAACACATTACAGGACAATTTATCGTCTTCTGAGTACCATTTTTTTGTCGACGACTTATAGTCGTCACTTCGCAAGGATCATGGTAGTTGGATAAAAATTCAACTGCTATCTTATCCATCCATTTAATCCAACTTATCCCAGCTTGAGAAGTTCGATACTCATACTGACCATGTGACATATTTTTATCAGCCATCTCACTTTTTGGTAGATCCGACCGATTTTGCCATACAATTCCACAGGCGAAAATTTTATTCCTTTTCAATTCTACGAGAAGATTTACACTCGTGGAAAAATTGTCGAAAAATATATAGTGATTTCCACCTACAATTTCGCGAGTCAGATCTTTTACCACTCGAACACCAAGCTCTTTTTCAGTCTTGTCCACTTTACCAGTATAAATCTGAAACTCGCATATGTGACGAGATTCGTCTGCACGAGCCCAACTTTTATAGACACATTTCACAGGCTTAGCTGGTATGTATTGTTTCATGCTACTACATCCTTTAAATTTTATCATTGACTCATCGAAAGTTTGGTTGTCACTAGGATTCCAGCAACTTTTGAAAGTTTTAGTTAACTTATCTAATAGTGGACGCAATTTATATAATTTGTCATAATCTTTCTTACCTTTTTCTGACAGCTTACTATTATCCACCATATGCAAATGATTGAGTGAAAATCCAAATCTATTGACAGTCATCAGTGAACTTAGGTACTTATCATGCATTCTCGAATCTGAAGACCAATAATCACGATATGAGGAAGATTTTTTCATTCCCATCAAGATATTGATAGCCAGGAAAATCTTTAATTCTTCGATTGAGGATTGTTCCATCTTAATGTTCTTCTGATGTGCATAGAGATTTGTTTGCTCGAAGATTAAATTCAAGATCTCTTCTGGAAATAAACATAAAAATATATCAATTGGTGTAGTAACATCTTGTGGGATTTTAGGCCTACAGTCTCTTGTAAATGGATGATCATCTCTTTTTCTCCCTATTTTGATCCATGTATTCATTCACTGCCTGGGGATCACCCTCAGAATCAATCTCATCACCAAAATTATCGTTCCCAACAACATTATCAATGAGATCATCATCTTCGTCAATATCGGAATCATATAATCCGTCAATAGACTCACAAGGAGAGGTCACCACCTCCAGAAAACGGATTCGGCTGAAACTGCAGGATATGATTCTTTGATGAAAAAAAATGAACCCATTTTTTCGAAAATATAGTAAAAAGGAGCCTTTATAAGAACTTGAATATCCAAATAACTAAGACTCTTACAAAAAAATACATAGAAGATGAAATAAAGTACAAATCAAATGCTTTGATTTAAATTTTGTTGCAAGCTTTAGTGGTTCAAAGTTACAGGTAATTAAAATATGCTAATGAAATAGCGTAAAAAATTGATGATTTTTTATACGCTTAAAAAATTAACAAATATGTAGTAATTTTCAATAAAGCATAACTTTTGAACCACTGAAGCTTTTTTAATGCAACATAGCTTAAATTAAAGCATTTAATTTGCACTTTATTTCATTTTTTATGTATATTTTTCTAAGAGTCTTAGTTGTTTGGATATTCAAGTTCTTATAAAAGCTCCTTTTTACTATATTTTCGAAAGAATGTCTATATCCTTGCTTAGGAGGCCTATTCGACGAAAAGAAAAAACACAAGTTCATTTTTTTTCATCAAAAAATCATATCCTGCAGTTTCAGCCGAATCCGTTTCCCCGAGGTGGGGGACCTTTCCTTGTCAGTATCGCTGGTTATTTTAGCCTCTTCTTAATATTCTGCAACATTCATAATGCCTTCAAAACTGCCTATATAATCATTCAAAACTTTTTAAAATCTCACTGCGAGAAACTTTCAGCACAAATCATTCAAATATCCCTTAAGAATTGATAGTCATAAACTTAGAAACTCATATATTGATTGAAGAAGTTATGATAGAACCTTCAACTTATTTATGTTCGTTAGCATAAAATCAACAATATATAAATTTTAAATTTTCCCAATTTAGTGGGACTACAGAATGAACTTGGATTAATTATTTTACAAGATTGAAAATCTAAATGTTATGAAAGAAATTTGGTACTGCAAACTTATTTCGAAAGCAAACTATTTGAAGGTAATTGAATCAATATCAGAGAAATGTCACATCTCATGTCAAATTTTATGAGAATACTACTGAATATCCAATATATCGTAGAAGGCGACTAAAGAAATTTTATGTAATAATTTACACAATTTAGGACAACTATCAGCTTCCGTACTAAATTCACTTTTGTGAAAAATGACTATCTGTGTCTGCGTTTGTGGACAAAAAGAATCGAAAATTGTTGTTGCCATATATCGGCTGAAAGTGCCTCTGTATACAAAATTTTGTGAGTAAAAAACAAAAAATTTGAAAATCTGTTTCCATAGTTTTGAATTCAGAATCTTAGATACAAAATATCAATGCGAATATCTGTGTCTTTAAAAGTGACGATCGTTACCCAGAGTTACAAAGACTCTGAGGGTCTCAATTGCAGTATAACCTACATTCCTAATTTTTTTCAGTATAATTATTTTGGATGATGTATTATAATAATAAACAATATTTTTAAAATTTCTTTTTGCTTTTAATAAAAAAGTATTTTTATTTGAATAACTGTTAATTTAATTGTGACGCATTGCTTCGATCGGTACTCAAATGAGAACCACACGCGCGTTCACAGCACGCAGCTACTCCCATTCTTCGTACCGTTACCTACGCGCTGTACATAATATCCCTTCCCTAGCGTAAGAGGAGAAAGATAGCGGCAACGCCAGCTCAATCGAGAGCGAACTAGTCGCACTGATTTTGATTGTAAAGCACTCTTTGGCCTGGCTTCAACTAATCAAATTTGAATTAAAACTAATAAGTTGTTCGTTTATTTCTTTTTTCGCAAGTTTCTACAGGTCCGCAAGGAGTTGGGAATAAAATCCCAACTCTGTACCGGTAGTAGAAATAGCTAGTGGTTTCTTATACTAAACATTTACTTGTATTTTCTTTTCGTAAATATAATAATAAAACTTTGTATTAAAAATTATAAGTTGAGAAGTAAGATAAAATTTAGAGTCAATAATAATCTAATAAATCATTGCTTAGAACTTTCTGAAATGAATAGTGTAGAGTATCGATTAAAGTGTTTAAATGCTGTGTCTTGAAAAATTTAAACTAGTCAAATCTCATTGAATCGTGCTTTCGATAAGACTGAGAGTCTTGAAAGTTTTGGCCTATAAGAGGTTTATTTATCTACTAATAACTAACACTTAATATAAACAGACCCAGGAGTGAGTACGGCAAGATGTCCGTACCACAAACAAGTCTAAATTAATACCTTTTCCTCTTTTCCTTATACCTTTTCATATGTGCACTTTGTGCAGTCGTTTTCAGGGATAGGGAACGTAATGGTATCTTACATAATAGAAAATAAATATGCAGCTTTTAAAATATTTCTAAAGTTAAAAAATTTGAAAATAAGATTTTTGACATTTTATTCTCAAATATCATTTTTGCAAATATGCTTTAGGAACAGTCATAAAAAATAATTTAAAAAAGTGAATAAAATCTTTTTTCCAATACTTTCAAAAATATTTTTTTCAGAATCATTTGCATTATACTTAAAAAATTAATACAACAAATGTATCATCAAAAAATTTGATGATAGTTTAGTAAGAAAATTAAATGTTAAGATCAAATTACATTCAATTTAATTTTTCAATATGATAAAAAATTCTACATAATAGTTTTTAAAGGTTTTAAAGATTACTTTAAAATGATGTTTTTAGATTTTTTTTATGATATTTCTTTTCGAATATATACCAATTTTTTTGGCATCCTGTTTTTTGCATAGAGTCATCAAATTTGAACACTATCATAAATTTTTTAAATTATTATAAATTATTATCATAAAATTATTATTTAATAAAAATATTTATGAAAAAATATTAAAAAATATATAAAACATTATAAATATTTCGTACTAATTTTTTAATTTAACACGCACCAGCAAAATATGTGCGCACAGGTAAAAAAGCGTCAGGGGGCATGGTTTATAAGTCAATTGCAAAACTTTTAAAGACAAACCAAGGAACTTTTCTTATAAACGTACCAAACTAGTCTTATTGATCTTATACCAATGAGTTTGGACAATTAAAGCAAGAATCATCTTGGTTATTTATCATGAATATATAACATGGATAAAAGCGTAAGTTCGATGCTATTATTCCCTAGAATTTTCCTTACTATAAGAGCTTTATGATTATCATGCTTTTTTCCCTTAGATTTTCTATTCGTGTATATTTTGTTAATTGTGAAGTTTGGGTTGATGGTTTTATTATTATTAAATTTACACTAATCAGACGTATTTATACACTCGTTAATTATAAAATATTATATTATATATTCATTATTGTTATTACAAATAACTTTTAATATTTTATTACAAGAGCCTATGTATTTTAATTTTATACTGCCGTGTCTGTCCGTATTCGGAAATGACACTATCTTTTTATAAAAACGCTGCCAAGTGCTTTGACGCAATGCTTTCTCATAGAGCTCATTGAGTTAGAGGGATTTTATTTTATTTTTGAAAATGTAATTTCAATGTATAAAAAATAATTTCTATTCAAGAAAAATTAGTGAATATAAGAGAGTGATTAGGAAATAAGAAGAGAGAGTCAAGGATGGATGAAAATATGGTAAAAAATCAGGATCAATTTAAGATAGAATGACAGAGAGGAAGTAAGGGCGTGAGAAAAGTGTTAGTGAAAGCGTTGAATCAGAAATCAAAAGAAGTGATTAAAGAGCTACGATAAGAAAATCATTTTTTGAAAGCTTGTTTTATAAAGACAGTAGCAAATAACTTTTATACAGATTTTAGAACAAATCTATCGAGTAGTTTACATAAAATAGATCAAAAATTAAAAAATGAAATTTTTTTTTAAATTTATGAAAATTTTTTAGAATTAAAACTATGCTAAGAAAATCGGTTTTTAAAAGTCATACTTCTTTTTACAGATGTAAATAATTCTCATGCGAATTTCAAAGCAAATTCGTCAAGTAATTTACGTAAAATAAAATAAAAAAAATATCGAAATTTTAAAAAAATTTTTAAAATGGCTCTAAAATGAAAACTACGCTAAAAAACTAATTTCCAATAGCTTCCCGCCTAGTTAGACAAAAAAATAAATTGTATGCAAAATTTTAAGCAAATCCATCGAGTAGTTTTCGTGATCTAATCAAGTCATTATATTTGTTTAATTTATGAATTTAAAAAGATATTGATAAAATAAAAAAAGCAAAACTCGATTGCTGCAGCTCCGACATCTCGTTAATAACTTTTTATGTATATTAAAGGTTATTGTTTTTAAACAAAATTTTTGTAAGGAAGTAAGAAAACATAAAGTAGGAATAGTATACTTATCTGAAAAAAAATGATTCAGGTGCTTCATATTCTTTTTTTTATATAAGTGTTAGCAAATAATAAAAAATAATATTGACCTTTAATATAAAATAATAGAAATTTTTTAAAATATCACATTGATTTGAATATATTTGTTTCTTTGCTGTCAAAGAACCCCTGCTAAAAAATCTCAGGTGAGAAATCACCTGATTTCTCAGGTGATTAATCATGCCAAAATCTCATGTGATGATTTTTTTGGTTTTTACACGTTTCAAACCATGCTTAGTCAATTGCAAACTATTTTCGAAAATTTTTCAAAAATTGAACTTATAAAATTTTTTGTAAAATGAGTCAAAATTTTTTCTAAGACCAAATTTAAAAAAAATTTTCTAAGTTCAAATTTTTCAAAAATTTTCAAAAATAGTTCGCAATTGACTAAGTATGCTTTGAAACGTGTAAAAACCAAAAAAATCGTCACATGAGATTTTGGCATGATTAATCACCTGAGAAATCAGATGATTTCTCACCTGAGATTTTTTAGTAGGGACGACAGTCAACTGTCTCATTTCTGAGATTAGTCGAATGTTTTGATGATTGGTGAATACATATAATCGCGTTATAGTATAACATTTAAAAATTTTTTATTATTCTTATGTTGAAAGGTTAATATTATTTTCCATTATCTAGTTCTAACTTTCCAACAGAAAAGAATATGAAGCACCTGAATAATTTATTCGAGAAAAATTTTGTATAACCATGTATAAATTTGTAATTAATCTGATGTGTTGATAATTAATATATTGACAATATTGAAACAATTCACAAGCAAAATATTAAAAACCACTAATTAAAGATAAAATTTTTCAATGAAGTAAAAATTGTAATTTTCCATGACGAGTTGTGCTAAAATAACAAAATCAATGTGTACAAAAAAATATTATTTTTATTATTTTTAATTTCTAATATTATTGAAAAATATAAAAAATGTTATTATAATTGATTGAAAATAAATGTTTTGTATTATTACTTTTTTTAATTAAAATTTTGTATGGTAAAAAAAATATTAAAAAAGTGGCAAAAGCGCATCAATACAAATTTTATTTTCTTTGATTGTCAGCCTTTGAACTGCTGTGCGTCAGTTTCAGCGTCGGTTATAACCTCAATTCGCTTGAAACCATCAAAATGTATGGATGGAAAGGAAAATTTGTTAAAAAAAAAAGTGTATGATGCAATGTTACAAAGAGTGAAAACTGGAAAAAATCGTGCAAAATGTGTTAAAAAGGAAGTTGAAAATACAAGTACAGAGTTTTGTGTTAAAGGAAACAGAATTATCGACTTAGAGTACATGTCACAGAGAATGTACTGCTCTGATTGTAAGGAACCATTACTTTTGCAAAATATTGAAAAAGAAAATTTAACTGGTCTTGCTTTTACATTTCATATAAGATGTCGTAATTGCTTGCAAATGAACACTATTAACACAGGAGAACAGTACGTAAACCCAGTTAGTAATAGAAAAATGTTTACAATAAATACCAAAGCTGTTTTAGGTTTGTACACAAATAAATGAAAATTAATATTTAATATATTATTTATTCATAAATTGAATTATTGATATATTTGCAGGCAGTATACACGCAGGAGATGGAAATACAAGCTTGGATAAGCATTTTAGTTTATTGGATTTACCAGCTCTTGATTCTCACACATTTAAAAAACATGAGAGATTGATAGGACCTGTCATAGAGTATGTAGCTAAAGAAAGCTGTTCTGAAGCAACAGCTCTAGAACGAGCATTAACATTAGATAATTTAGATGAATTAAAACAGTTGTTGTAAGTAAATATTAAAAAAAGTTAAAATAAAGTAGTATATAATTTTTAATCTTAAAAAAACATTGTAAGAAAATATACATAATAATATAAAATTAATTTTACAAATAAAGACAATGATTTTTTATACACATTTATAAATTAATTTCAGGCCTGAATTATTAGGCCTGAAGAATATAAAGAGGGTTTTCTTATTGTAACAAGTGCAGTTGAAGATGATAGCGATAAGCCAGTGATCAGAATATTTGCCTCTTATGACATGGGCTGGAGTCAACGAGGCAACGGCTTTGCCTATGATAGTCTTAACGGCTACTGTGCTTTAATTGGCTTAAAAAGTAGAAAAGTTCTTGACTATTGTACCAGAAATCGAAAGTGTAAAATATGTGACTTAGAAATTATTAATGGCACAAAAAAAGAACATGATTGTAGGAAAAATTTCAGTGGCAGTTCAAAAGCTATGGAGGCTGATGGCGCTGTGCAACTTGTGACAAGAAGTGATATACTACAAGAGCACAATGTTCAGGTCGGTGTATTTATTGGTGATAACGACAGCTGTTCAATATCATCAATTCATAAGTATAGTAAACATGATGTACTAAAATTGTCAGATATAAATCATTCAAGCAAAGGCGTAGGAAAATTATTAAGAGAAATTCAAAATAATAAAACATGTGATCCTGATAAAGAATTATCAAATGAAACTATAAAGCATATAGAACGTTGTTTTACTTACGCAGTTCATCAGAATAAATATAATCTTACAATCATGAAAGCAGCCTTAAAAAATGTGCCCTACCATTTATTTGATATGCATAAGAATTGTGGAGAGTGGTGCAATTCAGAGAAAGAAAATGTATCAGGTATAATCTTGAAAAATCCAGTATTATTTGAAGCTTTAGAAAGAATGTTTTGCAACCTCTCAGAAAATGCAAACAAGTTTCTTGGAGCAGCTAATGGTCAAGCTAACGAGAGCTTGAACAATTCTATGTGTAGCAAAGCACCCAAAAGATTGTCCTACAGTACATCAGAGTCATCTGATTTTAGGTTCGTAGCCACTGTTGCACAAAAAAATCTTGGTCTATCATACCTTGAACGAACTTTAGAAGTTGCAAACATTTCTTTCAGGAAAAACTTACAAAAACATATAAACAAATGTGATAAAATAACTTTAAAACGAAGAGAAAATGCTTCCAAACCTTCATTTAAAAAGAAGAGGTTAGACTTAAAAATCAAAAGATCTCAGTTGAGATTTAGAAAAGAAAATGTTGAAGGAGACACGTACAAGAGTAATATGGGATTACTCGAACAATCTCCTTCTAATAATATTAATTGTGTTCAATTATTGCCTGAAGATGTTGAAACTCTGGAATGTGATAATATAGCAGTTGTATTCTTTGATATTGAAACAGGAGGGTTACATTTAAAAAGTGATATTTTACAAATTTGCATTAAATATGGTAAACACATATTTAACTCTTTTATAACACCAACTCAAAACATTAGTATTAATGCAACAAAAGCTAATGGTCTTACTAAAATTCACAAGAAATTATATCAACATGGAATAGAAATAGACACTTTACCTCAACGAACAGTTTTTTTACATTTATTACAGTTTCTGAAAGATATTAAAAAAAAGATAGTTTTTATAGCACATAATTGCTCATTCGATTCCACACGCTTAATTTTTAATCTGAAGAATTTATCTCTTCTTCAAGAATTCACTGATATAATTGAAGGATTTTCTGACTCATTAGCACTTTTCAGAGAAACAATTCCAAACAGGACAAGCAATTATAAACTCACAACATTAGCATCAGAACTGCTTAATCTTCCATGCGATGGAGCACATGATGCTAGATTTGATGTTTATTTACTAGAGAAACTGTCAATAAAATTTTTGAATGTTAATCAAATCATAGAATCTAGAAGACCTTAAATGATGTTGTATTATCTATTGAAGATTCTGAAAAATGTAAAAAACTACTGCCATCCTTTGCACCTATGAAAGATATTATTAGCATTAATATGCAAAAGAAATTATCAAAGGCTGGAGTTGATTATGATTCCATTGTAACTACGTACAAAAGTAAGGGTGAAGAAGAAACTATAACTACGTTGAAAAGTTTTATTAAAAAGAAAACAATTATTAAAGACATTTTAGATTATTTAAAAAAACTGTGATTAGTGTATATGTACAAATTGTATTTATTTATTATTATGAAGTTATAATTTTCTAAAAGTATTAGTTTTAACGAATTAAAAAAATGTAATATTTATTAAAGAGAGTATAATATATCATAATAATCTGTTAAAAATATTAGTTTAAAACAAGTACAAAAAGTGATATAGATTAAGAAGAGTTCAATATTACTATAATTATTCTGAAATATATTCTTCGCTTATAAATTCATCAAATATTAGTATTAATCAATATATCATAAACCAAATGATTATCAATTAAGTTAAACAAAACTAAGATTTGTTTCAAGCCTTTATAGTTTATGCGTTCATGTGTTATTGCAAATGTTTCTTTTAAGAAGGTTAGTTATAAAAAAATTTATGAAAATAAAATATTTGCATTCTTAAATAAATTATAATTTTAAAATTTATTATTTTATTTATCCTTTAATTTAACTCTCTTTTACAATTGATACTGAAAATTAACTTCTCATAACACATGATAACTTCTCATGACACCTTATACAACTTTTTACTTTTATACACTTCATATTATTTTTATCAATATTTATAAAAAATAATTTATTTTTATATAAACATCAATAAACATTCATATAGTATATTTGAGTATTAGTATATAGCATGGTGCGCTGTTGCCGCGTTTCGAGCAATTAAATTTTAAATTTCAAATTTAGGCAATGATCTTAACATTTAATAAGTAATTTCTCTTTAAAATAGTTGATAACCTATATTTTTCAAAATATCTCATTATTCTTTAAACATTTATCTTTTAAAATAATTTTGTTTCATAATGATCTCTATTTTTTTATAAACTAGAAAATCCATGCGCGCAAGCGCGCCCTATATCCAATCTAAATGTATATAAATTTTTAATGATTGACTGTTAATATAGTGTTATTATTTTCTGTTCATTATTAAATAATAATAATTTCATATCTACTGATATCTGCATCAGTAAAGAAATTGATGTTATTTACTAATGTATCAGAGCAGTTTACGCGGAATCAATGAATCTATAGACACGGAAAACTTCGAGAAAAATAAATCCCATTCAAAAGATATATTATCACTATATTCATTTTCTTATTATTATTTAAAAAAATTGAAGAAATAGTAAACTTTTAAATTATTTTTTAGCCATTTCTTAAATCTTTCAAAATTTAAATAACGTAAAATATTACAAAGTCAAAAGTTATTTTACAAATATATAGCTTTTTATACACATAATTTTTAATATCAATCTAACGTATTTGATTTTCAAGATATATCTTAAGAGAATTCCAAGATCGATTTCTAGACATAGTCATGTAAAATTGTCCATAATTAAAAACATCTGTTTTTAATACAATGTAATGTGGTTTATAAAAACGACTTTTCCAGTTTTAGGATCATTTAAAATTTAACATTTTAAGGAGACATAAAATGGACACTACACCTACACTTATAAATATTGACAATCTCCACTTTTTAGTGCAAAATTTCAGGAAAAAAAATGCATTAGATGGTATAAATTTTTAAATAAATTTATTCATTAGCATTTATGAATTTTTAATTTCTGGTACCAGAAAAATTTTAATATATAATATTGGAATCCTAAATTCTCAATAACTAATGAATGAAGTTATTTAAAAATTAATATTTTCAACAATATGAAATCCATAAAATATATAATAAAATAAAATAGTTCAAATCCATTCTCAACGATATGTATATCGTTCCTATTTTTAAAATACAAATAAAAATAAAAATTCTAATCAGGGAGCGCGGTAGCGCTCCTTACGACAAGTTAGCGCTACGGCTTTCCCTATTTACTTTGAGTTTGTGATGTTCAAAGATTAAAACTTATAATTAAATTCCCACTTTTCTATTATCTATAATGTTAAAGACTTTTTTTAGAGATATAATAGATTTTTTTATAGTTGATTATGTATTAAATTAGTTTAAATTTTTGACAAAATATTTTTTATTTTTGAGATAGTGAAAAAGATTTTTTTTTAAAGCTAACTTGCCGTAATTTTACCTTTTTAAAGGTTTTTTGGGGAGATTTATATTTTCTTAACTATAGTAACTATATTATTCTTTCAAATAAAAGATTTTTAATTTCATTTTGCATAAGAACTGTTTATTCTAAGCGTAATTCAATTTAAATTTTGAAATTAAATAAAAAACTTTTAAAAATAGTACATTTTAGGCAAATATTATACTATATTTTTGAAAAAAAATTTTTAAGCTGTCAATCTAGAAATATTTTATATACTAAATTATATTATCGAAATTGTATTACTTATCGGTTTTTTTATTATTTATTTTAAAATATTTCGAAATATTTTAAATCTTATTTTAAATTTACAAAATTATTTGCCAGGCTTATGGATAAATATTTTATGATATTGTTATAAGCTAAAAAGTTCATAACATCTATATTTTCTAAATTTATTGCTTAATATACTATTTTATAGTACAATTTTTAAAAAGAGAATTCAGAAGTAAATGACATAGAATTGTTACCATGTTCTAATTTTAAATCTAAAATAACAAATGAATATAGAGCGGTATTTCGCACTCTCGACATCTTCACACAAAAGGAATTTTTGTAAGCGGAAGCTAGCGATGTTTATATTAATAATTAAATTTAAAAAATCAAACTATAACTCAATAATTATAATTTAATTATTTTATTAATGATTTTTATTATTAAATTCTAAATCGATTATTTTATTTAAGCATATTATAGTAAATCAAATCTCGTTTTTCGCCAATCATATGATTCTATTCAATGCACCAATCACGTTCTTAGTATAAAATGTTTCACAACATCCGGCCATCGTTTTTTTAAAAGAGGATAATATTTTTAATTAATTCAATAGTAAATATGAGCTTTCCATAAGAACCTGTGTAAAAGTAATCAACTTTTGAAGTATTATATTTTAATAAAATAATCGATAACATTTACTGAAGAAAATCGGGTTACTTTTTAGGAAACTAAAGAATGATATTATCTGTCTCTATTTTTCTGAGACTCCTGAACCTCCTTAAATCAAATAAACGGTTTATTTGAAATCAAATATTTCATTTGTTTGATAGAACAAAATGAATTTGAATAAATATATATTGAATTAAACTAAATTATTTGTTTGAATGAAATAAATTAGTTTTGAATTAAAAACACGTTTATTTGAATTAGCATTTATTTGAAATAACCAACATTTAGTTGGATAAAGCAGAATCATTATTTAAATCAAATAAACGGTTTATTTGAAATCAAATATTGAATTTGATTGATAGAACAAAATGATTTTGAATAAATATATATTGAATTGAACTAAATTATTTGTTTGAATGAAATAAATTAGTTTTGAATTAAAAACACGTTTATTTGAATTAACATTTATTTGAATTAACCAACATTCAGTTGGATAATGCAGAATCATTATTTAAATGAAATAAATGATTCATTTGAAATCAATAAAATTATTTGTTTGAACGAACAAAATAAATTTGAATAAATATTTATTAATTTGAACTGAAATATGTGTTTGAATGAAATAAATTAGTTTTGAATTTAAAACACGTTTATTTAAATTTGCATGTATTTGAAATCACCAACATTTAGTCGGATAAAACAGAATCATTATTTAAATGAAATAAACGGTTTATTTGAAATCAAATATTTCATTTGTTTGATAGACCAAAATGAATTTGAATAAATATATATTGAATTAAACTAAATTATTTGTTTAAATGAAACAAATTAGTTTTGAATTAAAAACACGTTTATTTTAATTAGCATTCATTTAAATCAATCAATATTTAGTTGGTTAATGCGGAATCATTAATTGAAACAAATAAACAGTTTGTTTGAAATCAATTATTTCGTTTATTCGAAAGAACAAAATGAATTCAAATAAATATTTATTGAATTCAACTAAATTATTTGTCTGAATGAAATAAATTCTTTATCTTTTACTCAAATTCTCATTTATTCGCTTCAAATAATATTTATTTGATCTAAATAATAAGATTTTTTTTGTCAACAAAATCTTTCATCTACAACAAATAACTTTATTTTTTAAAGTTATTTACATGTAAATAAATAGTTAGATTAAAAGGCTTATTTATCCAAATTAAAATATTTATTTAAGTTGACTAAATTAATTATGAGTGATAAAATGATTAAGATCAAATAATCATTTATTTAAAATCAAAAAATACTTCATTCAATTTAACAAAGTATCTTTATATTTTGAATAAATGATTTATTGAATCAAACTTTTTTGGATTATTTTTAAATTTAAAACATTTGAATATTTTTAAAATAAATTATCTTTTGATAACATCTGAAGTACAAATATTAAATGAGTTATTTAAATCATATAATCTATTTTGTATTAATTAATTTTGCTAAAAGATTTTTATTTTTTTATGTAATTTTAAAAATATTTATTTTTTATCAATACACGATTTAAAAAAAAAATTAAAAATTATTTTAATTAATAAAAAATACAAATAGTTATTTTTAGATTGATTAAGAATAAAATTAAAAAAAAAAAAATCGCCATGTTGGGTTCGAACTTGGAATCTTTAGGTTTAATAGGATAGCAAAAAAAATTTTATTTAATTCAAATAATCTATTTATTTAAAATAACTAATTCAAATTAGTACGATGGTTTGATAATGTTACCGCTTGGTGGCGACGTTGATTTTCCTCTTTACTGAATCTCGAAAGTGGTTGCAGGGCTTCCAGTTTGATATATAAGGAAAATCAGAATTGAAGATCATAATAAAATTGTAATGCGTGCGATATTTATGTTAAATGTATTATGTGCAATAAACTTTATAAAGCGTATTAATTAATGTCGAAACCTTCGTATAATTATTAGCTATCATTATATATATATATATATATATATATAAATCAAATAAATGGTTTAGTTGAAATTAATCATTTCATTTGTTTGATAGAACAAAATGAATTTAAATAAATATTTATTGAAATGAAGTATATTATTTGTTTGAATGAAATTTAAAAAAATATTAAATATATATATATATATATATATATATATATATTTATATATACATATATCAGAAGTCTTAATATGTCAATTGATTAAATATTTTTTTTATTTTTAAGAAATCTTTTATTGATAAAACCAAATAGTTTATTTGAATCAACCAAATATTTTGTTAATTCAAAGAAATATTTTATTGGTAGAATCAAATGTTTTATTGATAAAACTACACAATTTATTTGTTATAACCAAATAATTTATCCATCCAAACAAACATTTATTTCGATCTACAAAGCTCAATTTTCAAATTTTGTGCTTTGAATTAATACAACATTTTTTAAATTCAAATGAATATTTGTTTGCTTAAAGAGGATGGGCTCTGCAATTTAATGAAATATTTAGTTTTTTGAAATAAATATTCAGTTGATTTAAACAAATTATCAAGCTTAATTGACTAAAAATTTATTCGATCCAAATAAATATTTGCTTGATTTAAATAATAGGATTTGCCATTTGAGTAAATATTTAATTCGTTTAAATAAATATTTAGTTGATTTAAATAAATTATCAAGTTAAATTGAATGAATATTTATTTGGTTTAAATAAATATTTGCTTATTCTAAAAGAATGGGATTTGCGATTTAATGAAATATTTAGTTCGTTCAAATCAATATTTAGTTGATTCAAACAAATTATCAAGTTGAATTGACCAAATATTTATTTGGTTTAAATAAATATTTGCTTGTTTGAAAAGAATGGGATTTTCCATTTAATGAAATATTTAGTTCGTTCAAATCAATATTTAGTTGATTCAAACAAATTATCAAGTCAAATTGACCAAATATTTATTTGGTTTAAATAAATATTTGCTTGTTTTAAAAGAATGGGATTCGCCATTCAATGAAATATTTAATTCGTTCAAATCAATATTCAGTTGATTCAAACAAATTATCAAGTTGAATTGACCAAATATTTATTTGGTTTAAATAAATATTTGCTTGTTTGAAAAGAATGGGATTTTCCATTTAATGAAATATTTAATTAGTTCAAATCAATATTCAGTTGATTCAAACAAATTATCAAGTCAAATTGACCAAATATTTATTTGGTTCGAATAAATATTTGCTTGTTTTAAAAGAATGGGATTTGCCATTTAATGAAATATTTAGTTCGTTTAAATCAATATTTAGTTGATTCAAACAAATTATCAAGTCGAATTGACTAAATATTTATTTGGTTTAAACAAATATTTGCTTGTTTTGAGAGTGTGGACAATTGATTTCAATGAACTATTTAATTGTTCAAACTAAAAATTGTACTTGAAGTAATCAAATATTTATTGAATTCAACTAAATATTGTGGTTTGGTTCAAATAAATATTTGTTAGGGAGTATTAGAACAAACCATTTAGTTGAACCAAATAAATTTTTATTGAAATCACAAAATTTTTTTTTCAGTGTACCAGCATATTATTAGATAATTATTTTTACTACTTTATCTACATGGTGGAACATTTTAATCTACCCAGCCGGATATCTTAGCTGTATCACATTTAAGCTAGCCTTCTTGAACCCAAGGTGGGCAATTAAGTCACCAGTTACATGACGTGAAGCTAGTAACTAATCCGAGGGTTGGTAGCCAACCAGATCACCATGCAGAAGTTCATTTTTCGTCTTGATTGATGTAGTTTGGGCTTTCCAAAACCTTACTCTAAGCGTTACCCGGAAACAATGGTATGGATGATGATAATTGAAGGTCTTTTCAAGATAAAAGAAATACCCGTTTGAAAAAAAATAAAAAAGTTGATCTGCAGTCTAGAGTTCAATTGAATAACGCCTCAAAACGCTATTTTATGTGATTCGCACACCACCATGAATGAATTTGAGTGGTTCTGACGCAATTGCAATATTTTTCTTCAAAAAGTAGAAGAAAAGACGAAAGTTCTCCGAGAAGGTGTTCGCTGTTGGCGAACACTTGAAAATTGGATGAAAAAAGTTCAAAAACAGTGTATTTTTTAAATTCAAAGAGCTGTAATTCAGCACCTAGGCCACTTTTAGAGATAAAATTTAAGCTAGGTTCGTAAGTTTTATTCGCGGTCCCCATTTGCCTCAATTTGGCTAATAATTATTACTTTGACCCACATAAATTTTAAGTCAGTTAAGGTAGTCTAGTACATTGACTTTCTACTTCATCTGATCTTACATTCCTTGGCGTTCAAATTTATTCCGACAAGCAAATAGACGCAACTTCGCACAACTGATTCATGATTGACTAACCCCAGTAGGTAACATTTTTTCGCCAACGGCCTAGTTTTCATCCTCGTTAACCTCGGAAAATTTTCATTGTGCGCCTACCTGCTAGCTTCAAAATTGATAAATTTTAATAACCGCGTGCGCTATAAACTATTCAGATTAAACACTTGAATGAAAAAATCAAGTTCGAGGATGGCGGATTATTCTCCTAATGAAATAGTCGACATAATTTTAATTCACGGAGAATGTAGGGACAATGCGCGTCAAGCAGCAAGACTGTACGCTGCACAGTTCCCGAATAGGAGACATCCCAACTACAGAACCATAACACATCTGGTTGCCAGAGATCGTCGAGGACATCTTCATCAGCGACGCAGGCATCACCAATACGATGAGAACGATCATTGTGTAGTAGCGGTTCTCGCTGCTGTTTATCTTGACCCTCACATTAGCTCTCGACAAATTGAAAGAGAATTGGGTGTACCGAGAAGAACAGCATTAAGAATCCTGAATAATCTTCGATATCATGCCTACCACATAGTGCTCGTCCAAGAGTTAAGACCAGTACACTTCTCAATGCGAATAGAATTTTGCCATTGGGCATTAAGCATCATCCAGAATGATCCAAATTTTTTACAATTATGTGCTCTTCTCGGGTGAATCTCAATTTTGTAGTACTGGAGTGTTGAATCGACATAACTGCCATCATTGGGCAGATCAGAATCCAAATTGGTTTAGAGCTGTAGATCATCAACGTCGCTAAACCTTGATGGTCTGGTGTGGGATCATCAATGGGTACCTAATTAGACGCTACTTCTTTGAAGAAAATGTCAACCAACACAGCTACTTGGCATTGTTGAGACATCACTTGCCAGAACTTCTTGAAAATGTTGATATTGAAACAAGATGAAGAATGTGGTTCCAACAGGATGGTGTGGCACCACATTATGCAAGAATTGTTAGGCAATTTTTAAATACCCGTTACCCTGGAAGATGGATCGGTTGTGGTGGTCCAATAAATTGGCTTTTTACCTCACCTGACTTTACACCCCCTGATTTTTATTTATGAGGCTACCTGGAAAATGTTGTTTATGCGCAGAGGCCCACATCTAGAGAAGACATGATGGAACGCATTCGCCGGGCTTGCGCTGCCATCCCCAGGCAAACTTTACTCTACACTGTAGGCCACTTCCAAAGGCGTTTACGCTTATGCCTACAAGAAAATGGGCGCACTTCCGATCAATTGATTCGTGGTTGACTGACCCGAGTGGGCAGCATTGTGAGAGGCAAAAGGACTCACGCTAATCAAGCACCCCATTATGAGAGGCAAGGGGACTCACGCTAATCAAGCACTCTATTGTGAGAAGCAAGAGCACTCGCGCTAATCAAGCACCTCATCGTGAGAGGCAAGGAGACTCACCCTAATCAAGCACTCCATCGTGAGAGGCAAGGGGACTTACGCTAATCAAGCACCCCAAAGAAAACAGTCCTTACTACGCCCACGCCGTTGTTTCTGGGTAACGCTAAGAGTAAGGTTTTGGAAAGCTCAAACTACAGCAATCAAGACGAAAAATCAGCTTCCGCATAGTGACCCGATTGGCTACCGGCCCTCGGACTAGTTGCTAGCTTCAGGTCATGTAAGTGGTGAATAATTGCCCACCTTGGGTTCAAGAAGGCTAGCCTAAATGTGGTTTCAGTTCACGTGGTTGTAGGATTGACTGACTTCCGTATTTCCCTTTGTAATTAACATTTAAGGGCCACGAAAAAGAAATTTTTCAAATATGGTTTCAAACGTAAAATTTTTCGCTCTTTCAGAATCCGGGTTGAAAAATATAGGCTTTCATAAGAAAAATGCGATTTGACCTTCAAGCAACTTTGAAAATTGATTTCAAGGTCAAATCTGACTATACCAATCGATGGCCCCCACTTTTCTGAGTAACCTTTGTCTTGATTATTTTTTTTGTATTGTGCAAAAAAAACTGAAATATCCGGCTGGACAGATTAAAATGACCCACCTTGCAATGTATTAATAATCATCTGACTAATTTTCATTCGAGAGAGAGAATAACCCAATTAGCCAAATCATCAAAAGAAAATTTTTTTTCAATTCAGGAAAGTCCGCTTTAAATTTTATTTTATTCTCTTACTTTTTATTATTTTGTGAAAAAAACTACCTTTTAACCTTCAATAAATTTTTCATATGCAATTTAATAACCTTATTATTATTATATTGTCAATAATATTATTGTTTTATAAATATATTACTGGTACTTACTGTTATTAAATTTATAAATTTTTCAAATGTAATTAAAAACAATCAAATCTTTAAAAAATACTTTCATTTTAAATATTATTTTAAAAATAACTTTTCACTATATTTTTATAAGAACGTAAGAAGGATTGAAAGAGTATTTACATTTTTTCAAAACAATCATTAAAATAGAAGAGTATTCATAAAGTCAACGGTAATACTTGCAAAATAGTTATTTTCTATTATATCAGTAGCTGTTGGGGCACCATGGACCGTCAAAACAAACCCCCACTTCACCACTACAAAGGTTACTGACCGGCGGGTCAATGACCTCTGAGAAGGCGAAGCACGGGTTTGTTATGCATAGTACCCCGAAAAACTGGAGGATCACTTACCTCCTTCTAGAAATTTAGAGTGGGGATGAAAAATATTTTAGTCAATATTTCAAAATTATTAATTTAAAATTTTATAATATGTAATACAATCCTTTTTTATTATCGAAATAATAAAAACTTATATTGAATTATAAAATATGAATTTAAAAGATTTCAATCTAATATTTTTAATTATTAAAATTATAAATTTTTATATGTATTTAGAAAATATAAAATTTATTTGTCAAATTATTGTGTGTATTGAAGATGGGGAGCTGGTAACAGCCAAGGTGATTGAAATACTCATGTTTTAAAGTTTAAAAACATTTATTAATAATAAATAAAACATACATTACATACATACTATGTACACATAACAAATAATCAACTCATAAATAATTATAAATAAGTTTTGTTTTCCTAAAATTAGATTTTTATTTTTTAATGATTCATCGAGATCATTTACAAAATTATCATTTATACTAGATATTGTACTTTTTATATCGCTAGGATGATAGTATACATATTGAGATTGTTATTTACTTTCTAATACATTTTTCATATGAATCACCATTTCTTGTAAGATATAATCTACAGATTTTGCAACAATATTCAAATATTGAATTCTATAATCTATACATATCGATAATTCTTTTAGACGTTCAAATGTTACACGTTTAAATAATAACGATCGACTATATCGGCCATGTTTGTTCAGTGGTCCACCACTCTCTTCTGCTTTGGGTTTAGCATCATTGGGTACCAATTCAAAAGCTCTCCCGTTAAAACTTGTCCTGAAACGGATAGTGTTTCCAGGTAACAAGTGAAAAATTCTTCAATTTTATTAAACTCCTGCTTCGACGCCTCCCAACAGTCGACTGGCAGAGGTAGACTTTGAAAATTGGATCCGCAGAAGCGCACTACAGGAACAAGCTCCATTTTTTCTTCTCCTATATTCTCCAGACTTACCTGGATAATTTTCCAAAAAGAGCTGTTTAGCCCGTAGACTATCGGTAGAAGCAGCTGCCAATAATTTTTCTTGCTATTCTGTTTTATTAAATATTCCAAGTTGTTAACAAAGGATTGCTCTAGGCTTCTATTTTGACCAGCCATATTGATTAGGTTCTGTGGCTTGTTACTGCTGTCACCGGCGATCACACACAACTGTGGCTAGACCAAGTGAATGCCACTTTTTTTATACTTTAAAAAATTGGTGGGGATGTCGTAAAAAGGTAGCGTACAACCAATGAGAGACAGTCAAGTATCAAATTACGCATAGCAAGTTTTTCTACAAAATTCTTGACTATAGTATCATTTTTTGCAGATTCTGCGAGAAATTTTCCAAGAATCTCTTGAAACCCAATCCGCTAGACATATAATACAGAAACATGATACAATAATGACTACAAACGTTGGAATATTTGCTTTGTGAGCGTTTATTATTAAATCTAAATTTTTTACAATTTTGCTGAATACGTCGTAAATGTTGTGGAATTTTCGGTGGCTTACCAAGACTATCAAAGTATACACCTGTGCTATACTTATTAACGTATATGGCAACCCAGTGCGCATTACGCTGGTTATAATTTTGCGTATTAAGCACGAACGCATAAAATTTTATTCACACCAGAGGAATCCGATCCGCTGGATAAACGCCTACTGCGTGAAACTTGATCTGTATCAGATATCGTACAATCTCTTTTGAATTAATTGCGGAGAATTTCAAAAATTTCTTCCAAAATCAGCGATTTTATGCTGGGGTTAAGTTTTAGTAGCCAATGTTTCAGATGAGCAACGTTATTCAGTGCACACGTGTAACTTAAATAAGATGATTTTACGTGATAATGCATGCACTGTACACTACTGAAATTTAAATCTTTAAAAGCTGGACAATCTTGTGCTTTTTCTAAATTTTCAATCTTACAGGTGGTGAGTTTGAAAAGTAATTCAACCTTTTCTTGACCTCGCACGAAAATTGTACGACAATGCTTGCAAATATCTTCCAAATTTTTGTATAATCTTTTTATCGATATATCACCTTCGTACCACTCCAGACTATGATGATTCAGTTTCACCCAATTGTTCTGTCTCAAAACATTTTTAGGTAAGCGTCTTAAATTACAAGGAAGTGCCACAATCCAATAAGCGATAAAGTTTTTATGAGTAACGAGTAGAGACACCCCCTTTAGAATCAAACGATTTTTGTTGTCCTTTATAAACTGTACGTTAATCACCAGATCCATACTGTTTGCCATGAAAGTTGCCCACTGACTCAGATAATGAAGATAGTTTTTGCTTTAATTAAATAACGAGAAATATGTGCCTCCCACCACTACCACCACCACCACCATCACCACCATCATCATTACTTAACCACTATAATCTACGACAACTTGTCTTGACGAGTCAATTTCGAGCAAATTGACATATTCAGCATAAATTATACAATTTACAGCGCTCTCTAGCGAATCGTCGAATTTAAAATCAATTCATAGATTACCATTTTTATCAAATTCTAATAACTATCATCACTTGCCGATAAATCAGATATCAAATAAAAAACGAATAGGCAGTAACCGTTCAAATAGTATTCACGGATAATCGAGTTGCCTGAATCCATAAAGTAAATACCTGTACACTGAAAAACTTCTAGCAGATAGAACTATGATGAAAATATCTAAGTTTTAACTACAAAGACTATCGTAGTTCCGTACTTCGATATTTCTTATTTATATATATACAATATTATATAATATTGTATATAATAATATACAATATTACGTCCCTTTAAACCTTGAATTTAGGAGTCAATAACTCAGAACTTAGGAGTAAAATAGCACTAAGTTCGAAGTTGGCTTCTGTCACCTTATCCGATGTTTGGCAGAGAGTGCGGGAACCTTGATGGACTCCTTTCTAACTTGAGCTCTTCGTGCTTTTTTAATCATAAGTTTCAGAGTTCTTAGTTACTAAATTCACAGTTAAAATAGACTTAATATTGTACAACTTTTTTCTATTAAACTCGCAGCTTTTGACCTCGAATGTCGTAATTATTTAGTTGTATAATTTTGATATCTGATAAACTACGAATTTCGAAGTTTATAAATAAGAAATATCGAAATACGGAGCTACGATATCTTCGTAGTCAGAGCTTCAATATTTTCATCAAAGTTCTATCTACTGAAAGTTTTTTAATGTCCTGGAAAAAGTGTATGATAGGCATCAATATACACTTCGCCTTTTTTTTAAATCTAGCCGTAAGGGTTTCGATGGCACAAGTATTTCATCGACGTATAGACACAAAAAATTTATATTAAAATTCTTCAAATTGAACGGGTTAAGATTTTTATCTCCGTTGTAAGCCTTATTTTCAAGAAAACCGAGTATAATTCTTTTTGGCAGTTGACCTAATATGACGTGTTCGATTGTTTCCACATGTACACCATTATGTAACGTAACAGCCTTAACTTCTATACGTGTCTCTGGGTATTTTGCAGTAGTCTGCAACAATAGCTTTTCGTGTGCTAGCACAAAAGAAGGATTTAATCTTACTCGACGCACAAAAAGCGTAGCCTCGGTAATATTTACTGTGAAAGTACCAGCGGGATCCATGAGACAGAAGCTATCACGAGAACGTACGAGCCTTACTCTAACTTTAGCACCATGCAGTAATAATTTGTCTTGAATAAAAAAATCACAATGTAAATGTTCGAGTAAATCAATTTTTCTGTCAATCATAATCGCTTTACGCTGACTGAGACTTGCATTACCACCTGTGGTATCGTCCATTTTCCCTGCCGTATCATCGTACTACAAACCGCTCGTCAAATGAGGCTTTCTAGCTGTTGGGCCATTATTTAGTAATGTTGCAATATAAGCTCTGTATGTATAAGCATTGTTTGGCGGTGAAAGGGGTTTCTGATTAAATATCACGCCCACTTGATTAAACAACGAATGCAAAAGATTTTTTATTGGTCCAACGTTCAGATCATTAGGTGGTTCAGCACCAGTACATGTTACACTTACACTCACACTTAACATTGTGTGAGCCAAGTCTAGATACCCAGTGTTGCTAGGTATGGTAAATTCAATTGGTGATTGGTCGTTGAGTGAAGATATCGGTTTGTACTGTACCCAGTAAGAGCCTTCAATTGCAGTCTGTGTCGAGGGCAGTTCAAAGAGCGATAATTCCGACTTAATCGACTCACAAGATTCTGTATGCAACAATGCCATCTTGAAATTTTAATTTTCAAAAATATCTCTAGCTACACGTGTTTTTTTGTTTTGCTTCTTCTTCTTTTTCGTAACTTCGCCACTTTTTGAGCGTTTAGCCGCTGAGGTGTTTGTAGTATCAGGTGCACTTGGCGACTGAGTTGATGATGTCTTGTTCTTCTTTTTATATTCTGATTCCTCCCCCTTTTTCGCACTCGACTCACCCAAGAGCAATTTGTCCAGAACAACGTAAGCTTTTCTTTTAAGATTTTTATTACTCTCGCGAATGCGCTGTTTGGTCGCCTCTTTGACCGGTCTGCCACCTAGAGTGACATGATATAGGATATTTTTACCCGCTTGGAGAGCCTCCTTACGGACCACTTTTTCACCTTGTTTGATCTCCGGTATAGCTGCACGAAAGAGACCTTTAAAAAAACTATTGATTCCTGTACCCGACTGGTGATAACCAAAACAAGGCTTACCAACTCTAACGCACTTACCCCAACCACCAATCATTTGGTTATTGAAAAAATCTTCAAACTCAGACATTTTTTTGGATGCGCCTAAAGTGAAGCGTTACAGTTAGCGTACCGTATTCTAATGGAATGGGAAATCCGTGTTCCTCTCTTATATCTATTTCGATCGACTGAAACGCTGAAGACAGCAGTAGTGAGTACATGGGTGGTGACAAGTTTTTAATTTCAACACCTCCGTAAACGTAATCGCGCAAATGAAGCAAGACTATACGTAGTAAGCTCGTGCACATGTCACCTATTACATAAGGCTGGCAAATGTTGGTGTAAACCACGAGTACGGTTGCTAATCTGTTTACAAGATTTTCTGGACGATTACCGGCAATGTAGTGTTCGTTACTATCTTTACAAGAGAAAATTGGTACATTTTCCAAACCTAAAATTCTAACTATCTTTTCCGATTGTGTAAAGGTGTGCATATAAATTGTACAATCTTGACCACATCGACATCTAACCTGTACATAGTCATCAGCTTGGATTTCAAAATATATATGATTTTTCACATCCTCGAGATTATTTATTTCTCCTAAGAGATTTTTAATGTCACGATAAACACCAGATTTAACTCGGGCAAACACCTCGGCCCTCTGTTGAGCCTCCTCTGTTTCTCGCAAAACATTCGCCATTTCACGTTTAGCTGTTTTAACGAAAATCACCCCCTCCCGTTCTAGCACTGATATATGCTGTAATATGAGAGGTATTTGAATTACCGTGAGTCCTACACACCAGTCGCCTTAAAGATAAAAATTTTGTGATAATTTTGTTGTAAAATGTATCGCCACATTTTACAACACAATTACCAAACTTGCTGCTGTTGCTCGGTAAAACTATGTAAAATTCATCATTCGTTGTAAATTTTTTAAATCTCTAACCGCTATCCAAGAATTGAATTTTTCTGGATACCTCCTCTACCTTTGCTCTTCAAAACCTCATCAGCCTCAAATGCTTCACTATCGAAATCCTTGCGCACTCTGCTCAACTGTTCTTCGTAAAAATATCCGTCAATTTTTTCTCCATCAAGATCTGTCAAAGTATAGACATGTGGTTTTAGTCTTGTGTCGACTATTATGATTTTAAACAGCTCCAGAGTCCAGCCACCCTTGTATGCTTTCTTGAAGGCTGTCCTGTTACGACTGACACGAACCAGATCATCAACGCTGTATTTAGCTACTCGAAACGTCTGTTTTTCGCTGTAACACAACATCAAATTTTGACGTACCACGTGAGCATTATATAAGTTGACCTTGGAAGGGGGCATTTTTATGGCTCTGTGCCACGATTCGTTGCTACACGTCATAATCTTTTGTAAGACATCTATATAACCTCTTGTGCGCGAATGAGTAAAGTATTGCCAGATACGACTTTGAGAGTTCGAATGAAGCGTTCGGCAATGGCTGCCTTTATATCAGGGTCTCTGACGACTCGGTAGGTAAAACATGTTTCTTTTCTAGCACCTCTTGCACTTCTCGACCGATAAATTCCTTACCTTTATCCGTCTGTAGGTAAATAGAATGTCTACTATTACATCGGGATAAAATTTTTTCTAATGCTACAGCGACGCTCCGGCTGGTTTTGTTGAGATGAGGCTCTGTCTAGGCAAACTTTGAAAGTCAATGACAATGAGAATATAGCTGTACTCATCATTGTAGATTTTAAGTGATCTAAAATTTGCCAAGTCAGCAACCCACACTTCAAAGGGGCTGTAAACGTTGTAATGCCGACGAGGAAAACGATGACTCACAAGTTTGTGTAAAGTATGCGCATCCTGACTCTTCAGTTATTTGGCAATCGTATTTTTATCAAATTTTTTGGGTTTCGCGTGTTTCAGTAGATGAGCACCAGCGTAAGCTAATGGTGCAGAACGGTTATAGTAAAAATGGTCAAGATCGTTCAGCTTTGTCGTCTCCTTCTTCTTTTTCACCTTCTTTCTCATTGCTGCTCTTACGAACTAGGTTTTTCTCTCTCTTTCGTTGTCTTTTAAATGTATTTTTAATGCGTTTCAAAAATTTATCAAATGCAATTTTGCTGATCATGCGCAAAACAGTAATACCAGCTGCAGTCTTTTCATTACCATCTGCAGTCTCCAAGAACATGCGTGAAAATGCTCGTTCAGCCAATAACCTATCGGCTTTTATATGATTCGTTATATTTTTATTTGAATATGAAATATCGTGGTCTAGACAGGCATTGTCGAGAGGATTTTTTACTCTCTGACCACGTCTGAGACGCTCTTCGAGATGCGTGCCAGGACCGAGAAACTGCTAGCCTGGTAGATGCATTTCAACTGAAATTAATCGGTCTACAAAAGTACCAGTTTTCTTTCCCTCCTCCTCCTTCTCTCCCTCTATTACTTCCTTCCATGCTTTCACATATGGGTCCATCTTAGCTGTTCGATGCAACTCTTTTTTGCAGGCGTTAATGGCGTAACTGCCAACTCGCTACCAACTTTTTTAAGCTTTTTCGCACTTTCAACTTCTTTCTCCTTTACGCTCGTCTGACTAGTAGCTGTTGAAGTATAATAACCTTTATTTTCTGACGATTGCAACGATGATTTAGGGGTATGAGATGCAATCGTACGCCACAGTTGAATTTCACCAATAAATTCTCGAGGTATACTAACTTATCGCAAGACGCGTGCAAACTGTTTGTATCCGCGCGATGATGGTCTTTTTCTACTTCTCAAGTATTTAATGAGATGCCTTGCATTGCTTCGAAATTTCTGCGGTACTGACTCGACAAGCTGTTCGTCGTCGATTTCGTCATTATTGTCTGTACCCATTGTAGTTTCCGTTTCTAATAATGTTGTCTCATGTAGACGTATTATACTCTTACTCTTATTCTTTTTCTACTCTTTTAGATGTAAGTAACGCTGCAAGATTTACTGATATTGCAAAGATTTTTGGCGCTCATCACCCGCAGAATGTTAAATTTTACTATCAAATTTTACCATTATGAGGCGTGTTGTGGCTGTACCAGGTATCTGGATACTGAATGCTGGTGATGTATGATTGGTAGTTGTTACGTCATGCTGCTGCTGATGATGTTGCTCCGAACACTCTTGCGGTACTAAAATCATTTTTCTTGCGTAATCCATGCCGATAAAACAGGTTTCACAATTAACCGCAGTAAATATGCTGATTTTACCACCGATTTCCTTTTTACCTCTAAACTACCCGGTTCAGCAAGTTTTCGCAACAGAGGTGCAACTTGCGTAATTATCTCTTATAATACTTGCTAAGTGGAATATTTCCACGTGAAATATTCAAAATACACTCGCCAATGTACGTTATAAGTTTAGAATTTATTTCACATAATATGGCCTTGAGTTGACAAAGTTCGATTTTACACAAACAATGCAATTGAGTCGAGTACTTTTCTGGAATTGGCGTGCTGCAACTACGTATTACCGACTCCATTACAATTGCACGACTGGTACGTTATTCGAGTGAGCACCAGGTTTAATGGGTGTGCAACAAGGCACATAAACGTACTAATGTTTGTCAAACGGAAATATAAAAGTACAAAATCTCACGTTTTCAGGCGTACCCTTTTTGAGATCTACGAACAAATAGCCGTGTCGCTGTGCTGTGGCATCGAGATATGCCTCTTGCAAAAAACGAGACTGCTCGGGGCAGACTTGGCGCGCCAAATGATTTGTTTGCGCTCGATTGCATGGTTTTTTAAATACCGCGATGTAATTAGAGTTTAAAGAAATTTCGCGCTGACCTTGATGAAAGAAATTATACGAGATGAAGATGATACTCAAGTTATTGTGATGACTGCCTTTGATAAAGGGATTGACTGCAGCTCGGCTGGACACTTCTCTCATCAGATCGTCGAGAATCCAGAGTTTTGCTCGTGGATCATTGGCATAATCTTCGCTCTTTGGTAAACCCTCGTGAAATTCGATTCTCACCCAACTTCGTGTAAATTGGCTGCCACTCGGTATAGTACAAGAGTACGCTCGAATTTTGTATCACTCGTGCGATCAGTGTAATGCAAAAAATTCTTCACAAATACAATTTTACCACACGAGCTAGGTCCACAAATCATCAAAGTCCACGGATGCACCTACCTGCAAACATCCATGTTACCGCTACTGCTAAACTTCTACTCTAACCTTATCAAATCCTCGAACCACTCTACATATACGATCATTAATAGTTATGAGCAAGAATGAGAGGCGGTGGTGGCGCGCGCGCGTGTGCGAGCAGTATCGTGTTGGCGCTAGTCAATCACTTAGCTGCTTAATCATAAAGCTGGCTGGCGCCAGTATTATTCCGCTCTATATCGACACTCTTAATTTTCGCCCTTGAAGCTTAAACTGCTTGTAATATTGTGAAGTCTCTTCGAGAATGGTAATGCGTTTCTGAGCGGAAGTAGCATCTCCCTGTTGAAGACATTCATCTACAATACGTTGCAATAATATAGAAGAAATAATACAATTATAAAGTTACATACATCTCAATAGTCGAGATCTTCTGTACCTGGTGTCGATATTTCAGATAATGTAGTTTCAGGTGAAATTATTTTATTCAACGTTTGTATATCCTGATCATTCCAGTAAGAGCAACCAGGTAATGATTCATTAGGTGGCGGTGGCGCTGCAGTATCAGCAATTACCCTTCCCAACATCGTGTTTGGAGTGCTATGATCATAAGTCACGTGATCATCTAAGGAATTTTATAACTTCTCATACTTCTTCGGTAGGCGATAGTAACGCAAGGTCTCTTGAACTAAGCAGCTGTTCTTCTGCTGATAGAAGATTCATCAGTAATTCATCCCCACCACTGTTCTCCATCATGTTTTGCAGATCTCAAAATTTTTCAATATCATATCTGTTAAAATCACACTATTTTAAACAAAAAAGTCTTATCCCGCGGAATTCTCTGACCATAAATAAAAAGTCTATAGATTATAGATCCGATATTAAAAATCGATATTTTTTTGTGAAACATATTTTAGGATTTATAATTGTATTTACAACACAAAAGTATTATCTTGTAAAATTTTTTGACCGTAAATAAGTAAGTTATTGTATTAGTTTGATATTGGAAATCAATATTTTTAAGTCAAACATATTTTTGGATTCATTATTTTATTTACAACATAAAAGTGTCATCCCGCGAAATTCTTCGGTGGTAAATAAAAAAGATATAGATTATTGAACGATTTTGTGATTTTAAAATACATTTCTAGATTTGTTATTGGATTCATGATAGAAAATATGCATAACTTACCAGTAGTGACACGATGATGTCTGATTTGAGGTACATCTTGCATTCCCCTGTTCTTAATACAACGACCAAATATATCAAGTATCTGATTATCGGTTAAAATAATTCACTAAAACATACAGGCTAAAGTACGTAGCCCACAGAGTCCTATGAAAAATTTAATCTTTTTTAACAATTCATTCATAGAGCAAGTTTTCAAATTTTTGCACCATGCGTAGTTACAAAATAGTTTTATTTGTGGTTCACGAAGGAGAGCCACATTTAAAATAGCTATTAAGATATTATATAAGTCTTTTTTATTTATTCGCTCTTTTTGTTATTCTTCTTTTAATGTTAAAACTCAGAATGATATCAGAACCGTAAATCGTTGTCTATTTATACCAAAATTAAATCATAAATTTAAGGATAAAGGTGGACATATTAGTTATATACGTAACTTGGGCGTACGAAGGATGAATATGGACGAGGCTAATATTTGAGACCATGTTCATCCTTCCTATGCCCAAGTTACGTAGATAATTTTATGTCGTTGTAAGCCAAATGAGGGACTATAAAAAAATTGATTGAAAATAAAAACAAAACACACAACACACTACACATTAAATCCAACATATTAATGCGTTTGATTGAATAATTTCAATCGAATCGCCTCAACATTTTTATTTACGTAACACTTTTTTTCTTATTAATTCGATTAATTTTTATGTTTTTAACATTAATAAATAATATATTAATGTTTTTTTTTAAATTTTTTTTATAATATGTCAAAATTAGTTGCTGTCACTCTTTCATTTGTTTTTCATTTGTAAACATGAATCTTCAATTTTTTTGCATCGCTGTTTGCATAACCCAAAATTTTTTTTTGTTTAAGAAAATGTCAAAATCAGCTGTGAGCATAGGCGCGCTCGCGTCATACGATCCACCTAAGTTGACTAGTCTGAACACATATATAATCCATACGACTCCGGGTTCGTATGGAAAGCTTCTACACGCCACTGTAAGCGTATAGAAACATTTGAACATAGTTGAGAGCGAGCCAAAGCGTACGCGATGTCAATACAAATTTATCTAGGTCTGTGGGTATTGAGCCGAATTTGGCCTACGATGACATATATAATTTTATATATATATATATATATATATATATATATATATATATATATATATATATATATATATATATATATATCTATATATATCTTCCTATATTATATAGTTATATTAAAAAATTTAGCTTCAGACCCCCACGCCCCCCCCCACATTTCCCCGCGCTCCCTCATATTCCCCACGCCCTCCCACTGTTCCTCCACAGTCTTTCGTAGACCCCCACAAAATAACGTAGAAATGTTTAAAATTCTACGATATTTTTTACAAATCAATTTGGTCTAAGCACCACCGCACCCCCCCTCATTTCCCCACGTCCCCCGCGTTCCACCACATGCCCCCCTACTTGTATTCTCGCATAATACTCATATAACAGTTTACAATTTTCATAAATTATTATTATATTATAAGTAAATAAATATAGTGTAATATACAGTACCGCTCAAAAGTTCGTAAAAAATTTTTTTTTTTTTAACTCAACTTCAAACAGCGATATTTCGGAAACGGCTCGATGAATTTGAAAAATCCGGACGGCGTTTGAAAGATCAGACAAAATACTATTTTTTTGCGTCCTGCCAAATATTTTTATCTCTTTTTTTAACTCTATTTCTAATGATAGAAAAATTTTTTATTTTTACGAATTTTTAAATTTCAATCAATCAAATGTAACTTTTTAAGAAATTGATAAAATTAAAAAATTCGAACGCGTTTGAAAAGTAGAGTAAATTTCCTAAATCTTTATGTTTAATGATTTTTTTGTATCTATTTCCTGCGTGTAGCTAAAAATGCGCAGAAATGGAAAGTACAAGAAAATCAGTTTTAGATATGATAATATTTTCCAATATCGCGGGTCTATTTTTGTTTACATTTCAGCATGTGTTCAAATCTGTAGTTCGTATATACATATGAAGAATCAAATTTGTAAATAACTTTAATTTATTCAAAATAAGGACACTATCATTTTTAATAATTGTGATAAAATTTGTGATAATTTTGTTAAAAGTATACAATACCGTTCGTTAATTCGTAAAAAAAATTTTTTTTTAGAAACTCAACTTTAAACTGCGATATTTCGGAAATGACTCGATAAATTTTAAAAATCTGGACGGCGTTTAAAAGATTAGACAAAATACTATCTTTTTGTATCTTGCTAATGTAAACCAAAATTGACTCGTGACATTGGAAAATATTATCATATCTAAAACTCATTTTCTTGTACTTTCCATTTTTGCGCATTTTTAGCTACACGCAGGAAATAGATACAAAAAAATCATCAAACATAAAGATTTAGGAAATTCACTCTACTTTTCAGTCGCGTTCGAATTTTTTAATTTTATCAATTTCTTAAAAAGTTACATTTGATTGATTGAAATTTAAAAATTCGTAAAAATAAAAAATTTTTCTATCATTAGAAATAGAGTTAAAAAAAGAGATAAAAATATTTGGCAGGACACAAAAAATAGTATTTTGTCTGATCTTTCAAACGCCGTCCGGATTTTTCAAATTCATCGAGCCGTTTCCGAAATATCGCAGTTTGAAGTTGAGTTAAAAAAAAAAAAAATTTTTACGAACTTTTGAGCGGTACTGTATGTAATAAAAATAAAAATTATATTTTAAATACTAAAATTTTATTATTCTTGATTATTATAAATTTTATGATTCTTTAATATCTACAGTTATTTGTTTATATATATATATATATATATATATATATATATATATATATATATATATATATCAAATAACAGAAAAAGGTGTATAATGTAGCGGTATCGCTATCAACACGTTAGATTTTTTGAAAAAATTTTTATCGATAGCCTGGACAGGTAGACCTTTAATTTTATCATCTAAAGGTTTAACGAGTCATACGACTTTCACATTACCATTGGATTTATATAACATTGAAAAAACATTTTTAAAATTTTATATAGATAAAAAAAAATTAAGAGTAACAGATATAATTATATGGGACGATGCATCAATGATTCCTAAAAAAGCTTTAGAAATCGTAGACAAAACATTAAAAAATGTTTGTCGTAATGATAAAATTTTTGGTGAAAAAATAATTATTTTAGGTACAGATTTTCGACAAATTCTACCAGTATTAAAATATGGAAAAAGAAATACTATTATTGAAGAGACTATAAAGTATTCAAATCTTTGGCCTTTATTTCATATTTTTAATTTAAAAAAAAACATAAGATTTAATGATCACAATTTTTCTTCATTTTTATTAAATATTGGAGAAGGAAATGTTGATCCATTTGTTATTCTACAAGAATGGAAAACTAATGACGTTTATAATTAAATTTATAAAAACATTAACAAAATTCCTTGTTTTTCTAAGAATGTTATTTTAAGTACACATAATGAAGTAGTAAACATTTTAAATAATAAAATATTGAAATTAATTAACAATCAAACAATAACTTATTATAGTACTGATTATGCAACGTATAAAGGTGTAGATCAAACAGATGATAATATTCATTTAAATTATCCAATAGAAATGTTGAATAATATAAGAGAAAAATTACCTCCATATGAACTAAATTTAAAAGTAAATGCAATAATAATGCTGATTCGAAATTTAAGTATTAAAGATGGATTATGTAATGGAACACGATTAAAAATAACTAGATTATTTAAATATAATATAAAGGTAAAATTACTACAGGCAAAATAAAGGAAATAAAGTTTTTATACCAAGAAAAACATTAAATACTAACGAATCTTTGTCATTACCGTTTATTTGATATAAATAACAATTTCCTATAGTTTTAGCGTTTGCGATAACTATAAATAAATCTTAAGGACAAAGTTTTGAAAAAGTGGGTATGTATATTAAAAAACCTTTATTTTCTCACAGTTAATTATACGTTGCTCTCTCGCGCTGTTAAAATGCAAATAAAATATTTATTCAAAATAAATCGACAATTAGTCTCTTTTACCTCTTACAAGAGCGAATTTCAAAAGTTTAAGTTAAAGTTTATAAATTAATTTTTTTTAAATATTCGCGAAATTACACGTGCGATCGCCAATTACGATCAGTGACGATAATAGTGTAGTTATTATAGAGGAGGCCAACCAAGTGGTAAATGTCATACCATTGATTAACTTTGTTAATCATGGTGCACCATTTCAATCACCCATAAATCAATACTGGCTCATACACCAGGAGCCAGTGGTAGTCGGTGATGGGGTAATAGAAAATATAAACGCGCATCAGGAGTTGATCGACAATGGAATACCGGATCAAGTTGTCATTCAACAACAAGAAATCGCTCCTGCAGAGATGATTGCGCGCGACAATCAAAATATCATCGCCGAAGAGGCGATGGTAATCAATAACCAAGATTGAGAAGAAAAAGAAGCAAATGATACAGGCATAGAATCGGAGGACATTGCAAGTGACGATGACCCCGATTATATGCCTGATGAAGAAGAAGAAGAAGAAGAGGAGGCCATCATACAAAGATACTATTTTAAAAGAACGCAAGAATTTCACCAGCATAATATGGTCGGGGTGTTAAAAAAATACTGGCGCACCAGGGCACGTAAACTTCGTCTGGAAAGAGATAGGACCATTCGTCGAACTGAGTGGTGTTTACGCCGATTGAAAACCAGGCATCAAGAAACGGAGAGAAATATATTGCGGAGACAACGCTACACGGAAAAAAAATTTAGTGTTCAGAGATTTCAAACATATCATGCTTACCACATTCTAGGCAAAATTTGACATTAGAAGCTCGTCTTCTATCAACTAGAGAACAATCAATTTCTCAAAGAAATTTAAAATGATTTAAATTGCACAATTAATGCAATTTGTACTCGGATAAGACATCAACATATACCAAGATCAAAATTTGACCTAAAAAGATTTTATATCCTAAACATACCGAGGCGTAGCAATTACTAATTCATTTTCATTTCAACGCCTAGTAATCGCTCTCGATAGTGGGATGTGATGTCTGGCTATTCATGCTGACCATTTTTTTCAATTATTTATTTCTCTATTTTTATTTTCGCCTAAATTGTGAAATCTATTTCTTTCATTTTTAGTATTCTTTTATTTTAAAACTATTTTTAATTATCCTACTGATTATCTTTCACACATTATATAATATGCCTGTCTAAATCCAAGGGTGTGAAGAATCGTTGAGCCTTAAAACACACATCATTTACTATCCTTACTATATGTATACAGTTCCTTTAATATATAAGTAAACTACTCGACGCATTACTTGCCGCAAACAAAAAAAAATATTCATTCCATAGAGATACATACCATTTCTCTAATATACTTTTAACATAATAGAATTTTTTATATCCAAGAACAAATGTTTCTTTACCTAAAACCAAATCTTTCATACAGATGTTTGGCATAGAGATTTGAAGTATATTACTAATCATATAGAAAACTTTTCACACCCAAAAAGAAGCAATTACGATAACCAATTTTTGTACACACCTTTTCAACACATGTTTCTCAGAAAATTGAACGATAGACTAATTACCCTCCGAACTCAGACATCCCTGGCGAAAGAGATTTGTAATAAAAAATGATATAACATGATAATCATGAATAAAAAGTTATTAAAATGGATAAATCTTGATAATAAGTGATAAAAATAAAAAAAAAATAGATAAAAATGGATAAAAAGTGTAGAAATTCGGACATTTTATCCGTTTTTATCCATTTTTATCGGTTATTTTTATTATTTATCACATTGAATCAATTTTTATTAATTTTTATCAGTTTTTATCGATTTATATAATAAATTTTTAAAATGTTTTAAGTTTTATGAATAGCATGCAGAGTAGGTAATGTAAGTTTTCAAAAATTGTATTGTTCTAATTCATTTGCAATTTTTCAAAATAAATTATAGGGTAATATATATTCGTGTGTTTACTAACGTACTTATAGCGCTCTCACATGAAAACGTGCTCTTTTTTCTAGCGTTGTAGTAAATTTTATTAGGTTTCTAAAACTGTTTATAAGATAAGCAGCAAGAAATGCTAGGACATTTTTGAACCATTACAAAACAATCTTAAAATAATTACTATGTTACCATACTAAAATTTTGAACCTTTTAATTATTCTAATAACGCCTATAAATTTTTATTAGTTCATATAGTAATTTTTGTCATACATTCAAGAAATCCTATAACTTATTGTCAAAATACCCCTTGCGTATGCGATCCCAATAACTAACGATACCAGCATATTTTAAACACAAAAATCCTGTCACTTGACGTTAAAATTTGTGTCCAACTCCTGCAAGTGATGAGAGTTCAGTACATTTCATATATAAGTCCGATCCATCTGACCATTACTAAAATGCGCGCATGTTTACTAGCGACCTCTGCGGCGTTACGTTTATATTAGGTTAGATATGATATAGGTTAGATTAATTCACAGCGACCGAATAAATACTGAAATTTTTGAAAACAATTTATTCATATATTTTCTTACTTGTATGTTATTTTAAAAATTTTGTTTATAATATATTTTATATTTAAATAAAAAATGATAAAAAATAATAATAATTGATAAAAAAAATTAAAAACTAATATAAATAGATAAAAAATATTATTTTGTAATAATGATAGATAAAATTGAATGAAAAGGAATAAAATTTAATGAAATGTCCGAATTCATACCAATTTTATTCCCGTTTATTCAATTTTATTACTTATTATTGTATTTTATCCACTTTTATCTATTTTTATTACCTTTTTTTCATTTTTTATTACTTACAAATAGTTTTTATTCATTTTTATCATTTATTATCATTTTTTATTAATTATTATTTAAAATCTTTTTCGCCAGGGATCCGTCATAAAAACCGTCTAGACAAATCATAAAATTTTTCGCCAAAGAAATGCATCATTAATCCGGGAAAATCCGAAAAACTTTACACGAAAATATTATTTTAAATTATGAATAAACACTTTCTTTTCCTTTATCATTATTATTTATTTATTTATTTATTTATTTATTTATTTATTTAAATCCAGAGTTACATAGAACATTTACAAGAAATCTCAAGTACAATTATTAAACATAATAAATGACCAAAAACGTCGCAAATCCTGCAGAGGAAAATAATATTCCCTGTTCACAGGTCTGGTTTACAAAAAGAAAAAACGAATAATGAAAATAATAATGCCGGTTAGATTACCGTGTGTACCAACACATAAAAATATCTTTCAGCCACACATCACTCATCACTCACTCATTCATACAATACCTATCATACACTAATTTGTTTTTTTTATTCTCTTCTATTTGGCTTTCTGCACCCTAGTGATAGACATATGTAAGTTGACGGCAATAAACTGCCATCAATAACATTAAATAAAATATTCTTATTTATTCTATGTACATAATATTTAATATTCAGTTGAATTAAATTAAATTGAATTACATTATAACAATATATTTTCGTATATGCACTCTTTTAATTTCTCATTAGAGGATTTCTTAGTTATATCTAAAACTTTTAAATTATTTGGCAGTTGATTAAAAATTTTTATTGCTTTTATGAAGCTACTCTTGTCACTTACAGTCTTACGTACCCTTGGCAGTGGTATAATTTTATGCCTAGTTTTACTAACTGAGTTAATATAAATATTTTTAAGATCATTATAGTAATATTTGAGACTTTCAAGAGAGAACAGCTGATGTAAGGTCATGGATTTTCTATGAACAAAATTATTTTTAAAAACTAATTTTAATAATCTATTCTGTACTTTTTGAAGTAAATACAAATTATTTTTGTAGGCTCTTCCCCATGCAAGTATGCCATAGCTTACAATGCTATGAAAAAGAGCATAATATATCATAATTAAAATTTTTGTTACTAAATAACCTGATATTTTATAAAAGATGATTATATAATTAATATGTTCATTCCATTTTATATTGTAATCAAACATAATACCAAGGTATTTACAACTATCCACTCTATTTAGTATATTGTTATTTATTTTTAATACAAAATTTGTTGGCACGCTATCACAATAATTCCCGAAGTTAATGTATACTGTTTTACTAACATTTAGGGTTAGTTTGTTTACCCTATTGAAAATAATGACGTCTTTAGAAGATGTCTTTGGACGTGTCTGGATTTGGAACAAAAAAAGACGTCTTTAAAAGACGTCTTTTTTATCAATATTTTAAAAATAATACCTACTAAAATGTTTCAAAAAAGAACGTACTTAAGGTAAAGTGTATATACTTGAAGTACGTAATTAAAGTATGTATACTGATTTTCAACTGTGAATAAACACGCATAATTATAACCTCATATACCTGCATCTCTGAAATTTGGATAAGGGATTACAAAGTTAAGAAAAACGGCACCTCACAGTTAAAAATATAACTATTGAAAAAATTATTCGAATCGACTATTAATTCTGTCTTTAACTGTTAGGTGGCGTTTTTCTTAATACGCGAACTCCTACGAAAATTTTAGTGACTCGGGTATATAAGGTTATAACATTTCCAGTTTGTTCGCTCAAGCTTTTCGGTCTGCAGAGAGCTGATACTTATTTTGTTTCTATATTCCTAAAGAAAGATACCCTATTAAAAATAATAACGTAATAAAATAATACTTTTTTGGAACATTTTAGTAAGTATTTTTTTTTAAATTTTGATAAAAAAGACGTTTTGATTTAAAAGACGTCTTCAAAAGACGTCTTTTAAAGACGTCTTTTTTTGTTCCAAATCCAGACACGTTCAAAAACGTCATTATTTTCAATAGGGTAATGCTAACCATTCCGACACTTTCTCAAAATATTTGTTCATATTATATTCAACTACTTTCCAAGTATTGCCAGTAGCTATCAATGCTGTATCATCAGCATACGACATTATGATATCATTTGGCATGTCAGTTAAAAGATCGTTAACATATATTATGAAAAGAAGAGGTCCCAGAATTGTTCCTTGTGGAACTCCTGTATTTATAATTACAAAATTACTTTTAAATTGTTCCAATCTCACTTTTTGCATTCTATTATTCAAATAAATTTTAATTAAAACTTGTGCCTTTCCTCTAATGCCATATGCATACATTTTCTCCAGCAAGATATCATGATTTACAGTGTCGAAAGCTTTGGCAAGATCTAAGAACGTTATCGTAATAGGAGAGCTTTTATCAAAGTTCTCATGTATTATTTTTGTAATGAAACTCAAGGCATCTTTAGTTCCAACATTTTTGATAAATCCAAATTGTTTTGTACTCAATAGATTATTTTTAAATATAAAATCATAAATTTTGTTAAAAATAATTTTTTCAAAAATTTTTGCTATATTTGATATTAAATATATAGGTCTGTAATTGCACATGTCTTGCTTTTGTTCAAATTTATAAATCGGGACCACCTCAGCAGCTTTAAATGCATCTGGCCACACCGATTTATCTATACAATTATTAAAAATGCTTGCCAAAGCATCATCAATGTAATGAAATATCAGTTTGAGTACTTTAGCACTTATTTTGTCTATACCTCCATTTTTATCTTTTAGTTGTTTAATTATTTTTTGTACTTCATAATTATTTGTTGGTTGTAAAAAATTGATTTTAAATTCATTGGAGGTAATTTAATTGATTTATTATTTGCTATTTTGATTTTTTTACTCATTTTCTCACCTACTGTACAGTAATGAGCATTCATGGCATTAGCGATCTCTTTTCTTTCAGTAATTACTTCATTATTACTACTTATTTATTCACTTATCATAACATTTTCCTTCTTCCTTCTGCCAATTTTAGAATTTATTATTGACCATAATTTTCTAGTGTTGTTATAATTTTGTTGAATACTGAATTTGTCATAATTTATTTTGGCATCTTTTATTATCTTATCAAGTACTTTAATATAATTCTTATATTTTAACTTTAATTCCTCATTGTTTGGATTTTTATAAACTAAGTTCTTTATAAAGTTTTTCTTTTTTTCTACATGATTTCATAATGAAAACAGTCATCCATTCTTTTCTAGGTAAAGTTTTATAGTTTATATTTTTTCTAGTTTTAGATATTTCAATAAAGTTTTCGAATCTCTCTTACCATTAAATTTATGGCTTCATTAGGATCATCCATTGACTCATATCGAGACCAATCAACATTTCCAACTACATTTACTAGTTTTTTGTAATTTAAAATATATTTAGTTTCAGACTTATTTTTTTCTACCTTTTTAAGGTTCTTTTTAATTTTAACGAAAAGTGGGAAATGATCAGTTATAAGTATATTTAACTTGAAAGTTTTAGCACTAATAGATTCAATTTTGATGAAAATGTTGTCAATACATGATCCACCTTCAGCAGTCAAATTACATGGCCTAGTCGTGCACATAAAACCAGGGAAAAAACCTTTTTCTAGAAAATTGTTTAAAAAGTCTAAATTAATGTTATTATTTTCCAGTATGTTTATATTATAATCACCAATTATTAGGTGATTTTTAACATTCTTTTTTAGTTCTAAATAGTTCTTTAAATTTAAGATAAATTCTGTATTTTTTAATTCGTGAGATCTATATAGAGATGATATTTGAATAGAACTGTTATTATTAAGTTTAACCGAAGTATTTAATATCTTTAATTTGTCAATTTCAACTATTTCAGTAGTTCGATTCACTTCCATGTGCACATACACGACCACACCATCAGACTTATTTAGATCACTATGATTATAATACATATTATATTCACTTGGGCCAAAATACTGATTATGGTCCAGAAACCATGTCTCAGCACACAATATCACACACGGTTTGACCTTAAGACTCTCAACAAGGACTTGTAATTTCTCAAAATTTGCATTTAAACTTCTTATGTTAACATATAAAATAATATTATCATGTAATTTCAAATCGTCATTAAGAGACCCAAAACCAACACTTCCCATACTTGTATTTCTTATATTTCTTAAATTGTTTATCACACGATGATTCCTCGTATAGAAATCTACTATACCAAAGTATCTGGGTAAAAAAGGGTTAATGTTGTAATCAGTTGAGTTTACTATAGACTTTATTTTCGATTTTAAAATTTCGCATAAATCACTGTCAGTTGTCACGTGACTCGTGCTATATTTACTGCCATACTTGTCATTACAATACTTACAGTTTGCACAACAAAAAGTTTTATTTCCTTCACAATTCTTTGTAGTGTGATTTCCAGCACATTTCAGACAAACTGGTGAATTATGACACTTGGATCCATTGTGCCCGAATCTAGTACAATTATAACAAGGCCTCACATTTACAACATCATAGACTCTGCAATTCTGATGACCCACAAAAACTCTATCTTTGTTTCCTCTCATATATTTATGTATTTCAGCAGGTGTTTCCATATAAATTGTTGTTTTACCATTGGTCTTATTATATACAGATTGTAATATTTTACCTTTTGCTACATTGTTAGAGAAGTTTCTTGTATTTATGTCGTTTTCAAATGTTTTATCATCCATTTTAGATAAATTTTCAATTCCAACAATTTTAACTACTGGATTTTTTAACTGTTCTTTTTATACCTTGCATACATGGGATATTTTAGCCATTAGTAATTTTTCTGCTGTCTTTATTCTTTCTAAATTCATGCAGTTAATCGTTACCTCATCATTTGTGCAATGAATTTTTTCATTGCACAAATGAAGAGCTTCATATTTTATTTGTAATTTTTTATTATCACTTTGCAAAATTTTATACTTCTTATTAGATTTTGAAACTTCTTCTTTAAGTTTTTCATTTTCTGTCTTCAAATTATGCACAATCACTTGAAAATTTTTTTCGTTATTTGAGGTTAAGTGTGTGTCCATATGCTTATCACACACTACTATTACATTTGTAATATATTTCACACTCTTTTTTCTGCTAAAATCACTTTTATGCCACACATTTTCATACAAAATACAGAAAATCGTTGCATTTACTTGCCTTGGATGGCATTTATAGTAAATATCGGGCGGAACCTCATCAGGAGGCAACTCCTCCTTCTCCGCCATCTTAGCATATGATATATTTATATATTTATATAAATATATCATATGTCATATATATTTATGAAAATAACAAGTATAAGTAATCATTTTCAAATAAAAAAATTATTCATATCCTTTTCTTGTATAATTAATAGAATCTTTGAGAAATATCAATTTTTATAACTATAAAAAGAATAGGCATTTTTATACGTAATAATCATAAATTTAAATATTAATAAAGAACAAATAACAATAATAAAATACAACAAGAACAATCAAAATAAAACATCTCCTAAACAGAAATATTAATATATATAAAAACTTATGTTCCAAATATATTTTTCATATAACGGCGAAATGAATTATTAGGTTTTATAAATTGAGAAACAAATTGTAACCCTCATATTAATCTCTATTAAACAATCATTTGATAGTCATTTTTATTATTTAGCGATGTACATAAAATTTAGAATTGAATTAGCAATAACAGATTGTTTTTCAAGATATTGTGTAATCATAAAAATATTATTTGTAAGCAATTTTCTCTTATTTTATCGTTTTTTCTTTTAGATTTAATAAACATTGTTAATCTTCGCGATATTTCTGTATAATAATATCACTCCAAATAGTCCATTTCATACAATATTAAACACTATTAATCATTTTTCTTCACCAATACTTTAATGTATCGTGCTAATCAATCGACTAGGAAAGTTCAAGAAAGAAAAAGAGAGAGATATATTAGAAAAGGAAAGAAGAAAAAGGTAACACAAACTCCACCTATACGTTACCCCAGAATAAGTTAAATCTCCGCCCAAAACCATAGTTATTTGGATGATTAATGTGCAAGCTCAACCGCGAGAAGGCAGCAGTACGAGTAATATCTGTCATGGCGGCGTATATATATAGATATATTATTATCATTCAGAATATATCTATATATATGTTTAGTTGTCAATGTTTTGATTACAGAACATTGCTTTCATTATAACCTTACGACTTGGTGACTCCGAAAATTTTTTAAATAAAAGATGAAGTGTAGTGTACCAAATTGTAAAAATAGTGTAAAATTTAAATTCCCAAAAAATGTTACTGTGCGAAAAAAATTGTTCAAAGCAATAGGAAGGTTACCGATCACTCCGAAAACTAACGATGGTCTTTGCATCAATCATTATGCTTCAGAGTGGTTTAAATAATTTAAAAAAAATTCTTTGTTAATTTTTTGGAAATTTAAATTTTACACTATTTTTTCAATTTGGTACACTATACTTCATCTCTTATTTAAAGATATAGTTTTTGTAGTCACTAAGTTGTAAGGTTATAATAAAAGCTATGTCCTGTAATCAAAACATTGACAACTAAACATATATATAGATATATTCTGAATGATAATGATATATCTATATATATATATATACGCCACCATGACAGATATTGCTCGTACTGCTGCTTTCTCGCGGTTGAGCTTGCACATTAATCATCCTAATAGAAACAACGAAAGGCTTCTTTTTCATCAGTTCGCCTTGAACAGCGGTTCGGAGTCGCGGTTTTCAGACCCAGCTCCTCAAGCTTCAAAATTACAAACTCAACTCAAGGCAATTTAATTCAAGGACTGCTCTTCTCAATTCAAGGCTCAATTCAAGGCTATTTTTAAATTCAAATTTGGGACTCTCACTCTTTTTCACCAGGAACGCTTCTAAAGCATTAGTAAGAAATTTTCATTTTTTCTAATAAATTAAAAATTTTAATTCAAACGTTTTTAAAATATTTTTTTTATTTAAAAAAAACCTAGTTACATAGTTCCAATTTAAAGTTTACTATTTTTTCCAATTAAAGATTTTATAAATTTTTACTTTTCTGTTTTCGCAAGTTACTAAATTTTATTTTGATTAAACTATTTTTTCTTAGAGCATATACTACTGGAGGAAGCTCTGAATGCACCGTGCGCGTGGTTAGGCTAAGAAAGAGAAAAATATACTAAGGTTGATAGCTATCTCTATCTCTCAGTCATGTAATAAGGGAGTAGGTAACGAAACAAACCAATCACGTGCCGGAGAAAAAGAGATATCTGTCAACCTTAATATACCTTTCTCTCTCTTGACTTAACCATGCGTACGGCGCATTTGAAGCTGCCTCCAGTAGTATATGCTCTAAGTATTTTTTCAATTTATTATTTTGATTCTATTTTTAATTGCTATCTCATCTTTTTGATAAATTACTAAATTTTTACATTTGCAAACTTTTCTTATTTTTGCAATCAGTAATTTACTATTTTTATTAAAATTTTATTATTGACTTTTTTTATTTAAAAATTACTATCATTTTACAATTATAATATTTTACTAATTTTTCTATTTCTACTTTTATTATTTTGTTTATTTAATTTACTATTTTCTTAAATTTTTGTTATTTTATTATTTCTAATTATTATAATTTTAATGTTATTACTATTTTATTATTATATTATTATTTTCTTCCTATTTTTTTGTTTATTATATTATTTCCACAAATTATCATAATACCATCCCATTAAATTTTTATTATTACAAATTATTTTTATTCCATTCTAACCAGGAGAGGCTATGAGCTTCGGGTCACAGATCTTGATGAAACTTTGAGATATGTTTCTAGGTACCAAAATATGAGTAAAGCCAGAGCGGTACAGTCTAACGCTTCGAAAAACTGAAATGATAGACGTTTCCAGTCTCATTTGAAGAAAAATGTAAAAAAAAAGCTCCTAATTGAAGTGTGAATAATCCAGTCTAGAAATGTCTTTTATAAATCAACAGGGACTAAAATAAAAGTACAGAAAGCAAGCTTTAATTTGCCGTTTTCAGAATTGAAAAATAATAATTAGAACCAGAGATATGTTCGTTCAAAGTTAAGAAGCAAGAAAGTACCAAAAATCATCTAAATTCTAAAGGACAGTGATTTTGTGATTTTTGGTACTTTCTTGCTTCTTAACTTTGAACGAACATATCTCTGGTTCTAATTATTATTTTTCAATTCTGAAAACGGCAAATTAAAGCTTGCTTTCTGTACTTTTATTTTAGTCCCTGTTAATTTATAAAAGACATTTCTAGACTGGATTATTTACACTTCAATTAGGAGCTTTTTTTTACATTTTTCTTCAAATAAGACTGGAAACGTCTATCATTTCAGTTTTTCGAAGCGTTAGACCTTACCGCTCTGGCTTTACTCATATTTTGGTATCTCAAAATATATCCCAAAGTTTCGTCAAGATCTGTGACCCGAAGCTCATAGCCTCTCCTGGTAAGTGTTATTTTATTATTTATTTTATTTTTCTACTATTACAATTATTAATACTGTTACGTTTAGCATATAAGCTAAATTATTAATAAATTTTTTTTTAATGAATGACTGGATTTCAGCCATCCATCGGCTTTCTTTTGACTAAAGCGCGAGCGCTACATCTCTGGGATTAGAGGTCTGAAAAAGAGACAGCAAGGATAGGTTAAATAAATTAGTAGACACCCATGCAATTTCTGAGTTACGTAAATTTATTTTCCTTTTTTTTTATTTTCCATAATCCGTACATTATTTATTATTTCCTTTTTTTTACTGTTTCGCTTCAGGGTGAACTACACTACCATATGCCAAATTATTTATTATTTCTCGCATTTCCTTTCGTTATGTTTATCTAGCTTAAATTTTAATTACAACAATCGACAAACGCTCCACATTTAATCCGCAGATAAACAATAAGAGCAACGCGTTTCTGCGCCATGCTTCCCCTTGAGATTTACAATAAAGAAATTTGAAAAACTCTCTACCTTTATTTTTTCCTGCTTTGATCTCTGCTTCCCTACAACCTCAGCCTTTTCCTTTGGTTGGTGCAGTTGTCTATGGAACTCGTGCTTTGAAATAAAACTTCTTCTTTCTTTTAATTTAATTCCGGCTGCTTGGCAAAATCGACGTAGCCAGCAAGAGTTTGGTCGGAAAAAAGAAAAAGAGATTAGCTCCATTTCCATCCGATCTGGAAGAGAGCTGTTGCTCCGCTGGTGGTTCGATCTGAAGAGAGGGCTTCGCCTACAAGCTCAAAGTTTCTTATAGTTTAATCTCCCTATCGGTTTTTCATATTAACTTCGATAACCTTCGCTTGCTGCTAACGGCAGTATCTTTTTTCTTTGCGCGTTCGTATGAGTCTGAGTCATACGATTGGTTGCCAGTCGAACCTCTCTGTATGATTCTTTTCTGGAAACCATACTTTCAGTTGAATAGAAAGAGATCAGCTTGAAGTGTATTGGTAATGAATTTCGGCTGACATCGTTTCGGCTTCCTGTTTTTGGGACTCCGTCAAAGCTTTTATTTCTAATTTTAGCACTGACTTCGGATAATTGCTCCACATAAATTGGATTTAATGTCCCTCCACTCTGTATTTTTTCAGGGACGGCCTGATCTATTTTTATTCTTCACTTCATTCCCCTACCGCTTCGCTGAATTTTTTTTATACTCCCCTATATTAACTTCACAGTTTTCTGTGAAGCCGTTCATCGTTGTCAGGCTTATTGCTTATTCTAAACTTGTCGCCTGCCTGTATCTTTTTTTAGCATTCCATTCAGCTTGTACTTCTTCTTCCTTTACCGATTCATTCGACCGCCGAGCCTTGATCTTCATTGAGGTCAACTGGATTTGTTTGCTATTTGTCTCTCGCATTTGTTTATTTATTATTTTATCAATATTATTTTAACTTTTTTTATTATTACTATTGTTATTTTCATTTATTTTTCGTTTGAAAAATTTATCGGTATTGAATTCGGTTCCTGTAGCGTATTTTTCTTTCTTGCACTGTTTTACTCGGCCGCCGCTTTGACCTGAATTGTTTTTATCGTGTTATTCTTCACCTGCATTCGTTTATTTATTAATTTAGTAATATGTATCTTTGGGGTTTAACCACTTACAGCCTATTTGGCCTATTAAGTGACACCTCGACCACCTTTGTGTTCCGATGTTTTCGCGTTCGAAACCATACCTCAATTTTCCCTAACTCGGTAAGTGGTGCTCGATCGTGCAGGCCTACTTAGGCGGAGAGCATCGCTCAACCCATCCTTTTTAGCGCATCGGGAGCTCAACACCTACCCGGCAGAACGGTCCGGCTCAACCATAATAGTTGAACAGTCGCGTTCTGCCTTACTGGCCCTCGAGTGACTTTCGTCGGTTTTTGTTAAAACCAAAAAAAGTCTCTCGGGGCTGGTCCACCGCGGTGTCAGTGAGCTCGGGACATCCTCCACTTTCAATATTTAAATTAAAAAATGAAGAAAAAATCCCGACCTCACCGAGATTCGAACCCCGGCCCTCTGCGTGAGAGTCGGATGCTCTAGCCCCTGAGCCACCGCGGCTCTTATTAATTTAGTAATATTATTTTTACTTTTTCATTATTATTATTATTCTAGCTTTTATATTTTCTTTGAAAAATTCATTGGTACTGAACTCTGTTCCTTCAGCTTATACTTCTTTCTTTCACTGTTTTATTCAGCCACTGCTTGACCTCAATTTGTTTGCGTCGTGCTATTTGTCTCTTGTATTCGTTTATTTATTAATTGATCAATATTGTTTTACTCTATTATCATTACTATTATTTTAATTTCAATTTTTTTTAAACATTTATTATAGGTAATGAATTCGGTTCATTACACCCCCCACCCATTAAAGAACGCGCGAGTTAAATGAGAGCGTTCGGAAACAAAAAATCTCTTTTACTGATGTATTAATTATGTTCTTTTTTTTTCTAAACTTGGAATGTGGTAGCCCCGTTGGCCACTTCTTGGTACAATGTATATTTATTATTTCTATTCTTCACACTCAATATTATAATTTGATTATATGTTTTTCTTGATTCATAATTTTTTTATACTCCTTTTTTATTTACTACTCTAAGGCCCATAAAATATCTTGACCTTTTATCAAATTTCTTTTGAAATACTAGTTTACATGCAATTTCTACTTTGTTTACTATTTCCATTCTATACACTCAATCTTTAAATTTGAATATATGTTTTTCTTGTATCATAATTTTTTTATTTTCTTTTCTCTTTTTTTTTACTCCAAGGTCCATAATATATCTTGACCTTCTATCAAATTTCTTTCGAAATACTAGTTTACATGCAATTACTACTCGAATTAATTAAATTCTACTTTGTTTACTATTTCTATTCCATACACTTGATATTATAATTTGATTATAAGTTTTTTTTTGCATCATATTTTTTTTATATTCTTTTCTTTTTTTCTTTCTCTAAGGTCCATGATATATCTTGACCTTTCGAATACAATAGTTTACATGCGATTATTACTCTTTATTTTCTGTTTTTTTTTTCTGGTTTCATTCATTCCTCTGGTGTTTACATATTTTTCATTCACTTCGTAAAATGTTAACACTTAAAGTCTTTCTTTACTACATTGTTAGAAATGTTTTACAATTGAGTTTAAGACATAAGTTATGGGTGCATTGATTGATTGCATAAAAAACTATTTTTCTATTCTTATTTACTACATTGTCAAACAATAATGACGCTTGTGAGTGGATGAAAAGACCTATGCAGAAATGTCTCTCAACTTTTATCTTATTAAACTTCTCTTAAAAGCGTCATTATTCTTTTACGTATACATTTCGGCTACAATTTTACGTATACTCAACGCTTTTAATCTAGTTCAAGGAGGTTTTTTTTATCAATTTGCCTTTGCTGGCGTCATTTTCATACTTTCATACAGTATGTGCCAGTATATTTAATTTCACAAAACTATATTAGTGTTTATTCATTACTATTTTTCTTAAATTTAATTTCCTTCTTTTTCCCTATGTTTTAACTCATATGTTTTTATGGTATAATAATAATAATGTTTGATTATGTAAATTGAATTAATAATATTTGTTTATTAATTGTATATATACTCAATCGTAGTTTTTCTTATAGAACATCACATTCTATAAGAATAACAAACAAAAAAAATTTTATTTTTATTATCATTATTCCATTTCTATCTTACTTCTATTTTAAAGCTACAGTAGTTGATAATATAAAGAGTTGCATCCAGCTTCGATGCTGTAATAAAAAAAAATTTTTGAATTTTTCTTTCAATACATTATTACCCTTTGAATTTTACTTTACATTTTATACAATGGTATATCACTCTCAAGGTAAAATTATTACTCTCAATGAAGTTTTATATTACTGTTATGATAAAATCACTCATTTTAATGAACAGTTTGGAAGCTAGTTTCCTATTTTACATAAATTATTAATCTTATTTTTAACCGTGCAACTGATACGTGGACATATCGAATTTTTTGTTTATCATTATTCTTAGTCCCAAAACCTTCTTCTTGTTTTTTTTTTATTTCCCTTCACATACATTTTCGAAGGGCACATTGTCTTTTTTTTATTTACATCGTTTTTATGCTGTAATAACAATGTTTAATTATATATTCTTACAACTTAATAAGCAAATATTCTTTTAAATCTATACTTAATTTGTTGTTTAAAAAAAATTTTGTTTTCGTAGTTGATTAAGCAACGAGCTGTATCTTAATTTCTCTTGACCAGCTTGTTGTTAATCTAAAAAAAAATATTAAAAAAAAATTATATATTTTTTTGTATTATTATCTATGTGCGTACCTATATTATGGTTAAATAATAATGATAATTGATTTTATAGCTTAGTATGGAAATGTTCCCTTTTATTTTAATATTTTTCTGTTTTTCTTACGAACAGCAAAATGTAAAAGTTTATTATTATTATTTCCCTTATTTTTTTTATTTAAACTTTTGTCGTTAATATAAAAATCATCTTAAATTCATATTTATTCTGCATTGTATATATTTTTTCATCATAATCATTTTTACCACAGGCCAACAAAATTTGACTTATTTTTGGAAACTAAAACTCTAATATACATTTCCGAAGGTTTTTGGTGCGCTGAATCTGAATCTGGGCTTAACATTGCTCTATCACGTCCAGTTTTCGAGATATCCTAACCTAAAAGTTCAATAAACGCTGTTTTTCTACTTTTTTATGTTATGAAACGTGGTAATCAAAGGTATTTTCTAAAAATGTAATAGGTGCATCTAAAAGTAGCACTCGTACTATTTATAATCAATTTTTAATTGTCCTAATATCTTTTTATTTCACTGAGATATCGTAATTTGTAATGTGTGTCTCGCCAATATTTCCAGATACCGAGCAAAAGCCTTCGTGCCATATGATTTATGCGTCGATGAATTTATTTTTATAATATTCTTTATCCCAAATAAATATTTAGGAATATATATTTAATATCCATTTGATCCAAACATGCAATATTTTTTATTGGTTTTAAATGACCATGATACATAATTCAAGAAGTTTGATGTAAATGGTGAATTATCGAGAGTCACAAATTTCAAGTTATGATATCTCAGTGAAAAAAAAAGATATTAGGACAATTAAAAATTGATTATAAATAGTATGAGTGCTACTTTTAGATGCATCTATTAAATTTTTGGAAAAACCTTTGATTATCACGTTTCGTAACATCAAAAAAGTAGAAAAACAGCGTTTATCGAACTTTTAGATTAGGATATCTCGAAAATTCGACGTGATAGAACAATTATGAGCCCAGATTTTGATTGAACGCACCAAAAACCTTCAGGAAAATATATTAGAGTTTCAGTTTCCTGACCCGCGTTGACCTGTGTTATGTGTGTTTCTTTGATTATACTTCATATATCTTTTTACGTGTATCTCTATATTTTCTGTATTTTTTTTGCTACCGCGCAAGTATGCAGCTCTTTGACTTATCTTTTTAATGTTTCTTTATGTATGTATAGATATACTTTAACCTGAATAAAATTTTAAAATTTTATTCTAGTCCCCCCCTTGGAAGAAGAGTAAACATTTTTATAAAGATTGCTATTAGCATAAATTTTTGTATAGAGAGTTTTTCTTTTAATCTCAAGACAATGAGGAAATATATGTGTCGGTTTTTGTTTTTATCTTTGAATGATTTTGTTTTTATCGTTTGGTAATATATTTTTTCGTTTACATGTCCCTAACTTCATCTAACCATTACTACTGTATCTGTTCATTATTTCAACTCCTACCTTCTTATCCTATAGTATTGAAGTCGAGTATTGTTCTCCGCTTTGTTTTTTTTTTGTTTTACAATTTACTTTTGGTTGCTTATTTTGCTAATTATTAACCTTACCTTGTAGCGTTATTTATTTCTATCCCCTTTGTATTAAATATATAACTATGGGGCTATCACACTTAATCTTTAGAGACTCCCGTCTGCCTTACTCTAATTGAATTAATTTTCCCATTAATTTTCTTATGTTTAAACATATTATTTTAATCCTAATTTTCTCTTTTTTTTTACTTCGGTTCCAAATAGAATTTTCTTACCCGGTGAGCATGAACTACCTTAGTTTTATGATTATTTATTCTTATTTCAAAATTACTTTTATTATTAAAAACATCTGTGACCAGACATGGTCCTTCTTATTGGTCAGCTAGTTTATACTGTTTGTCCCCTTTCAATAGCCAAAAGCTATCATCTATATGAGTATATCTATAATTGTTATAGGTTGCGCAGTTTTTGTAAAGCTCTTTTTCCTTTTCGATCAAGTACTGCAGTCGCAATTGTGACTTTAATTTTTCTAGTCTTAAGGCTTGCAAGGCTTGCGTCGTGTTTCTGTCAAATTTTTCTTTTTGGATTTTGTCATAGGATAATATGTCAAAAGACTTGTTAGTAAGTCTTAAATACTCATTTTTTAAATCGTCGAAATCATACTTATAATATTTATTTTTGTCATATTCATTTTCCTCTCGAGCATATTTGTTATAATAGTCGTCAGGTTCGCATTCTTTACGTAAAAATTCTTTAATCTCTCTATTTAACGTTTTCAAGTTTATTCCTTCTTGCTTGTTCATTTGAAGTATCTCATATTTGTTTCTTATCTCAGACTTCTCGTGTATAATATTCTCTTTCTCTGTATATAGCTATGCTTCTTCTTTCCTCTCATGTGAATTATTTCTTTTTGCATCTAATTCGGAACTTTTCTTTTTTTCTAGAATATTCTTCTCCTCGTAAACAAAATTTTTCTCATTACTATATAATTTTTCTTTTAATTCCTTCTCCTGGCTGCAATTGTGATTAAGTTTGGAATATCTTTCTGTTTCATATTTTCTGTTCTTATCCGAGAAAACGCATTATTCGGGTCTTCGTCCCACGTTTCCTCCATTTTTTCATAAATAATATTCTTCCTTTCAAATTCTCTTTGCATGTATTCCTTTTCTAAGATTACTTGATCTTGTACGTTATCTCCTTTGTCCCTCTTCTATTATTTTTAACATTGTTAAATACTTCTTTTTTATTCAATACATAATATTTATTTTCATCATGATGAGGGATTTCTTTTTCCTCTTCACCTTCAACAATATATATTTCTTTAAATTTACGACTAGCCTTCTTTGGGTTCACAATATTATTTTTACTTATAAAAATTTCTCCTTATTTCTGTAAATCTTTATTTTCTCCTTTGCAGATATCTTTATTCTCATGATCATTGAAACATTCATTTTTCATTTTATACTCATAACTGCATTACTAATTTAAATAGTCCAAGTCATTATATAGTTCATCTTGATTCTCAGAGATAATTTTATTAATATTTTTCTCAGCTTCTTCTTCAATAACTAATGCATTCGTTTTAAATTTTTCATTTTTTTAAAATAATTTATTTCCCTTTTTTGACGTACTTTTATTAACATAATCCTCGTAGCCTTCAATATTATTTCCATAAACAACATTTATTTTGTTTTTTTCTGTATTCCTCTCTTAAACTACTTCATTTATTTTCATATGATTCACATAATTTTCATTCTTCAAAAATTTTTTTGCATTATTAAAAATAACTTCATGGACATGCCCTTCATTGGCCTCGTCCTTCTTTCTATATATCACATCTCCTTTATTTTGTTCAATAATTTCATCATCTTCATTAAATACTTCATTTATTTTTACATAGTTATTATTTTTATTTTTCTTTAATAACTCATCTTCATTTTTCAATATAACAACATCGGCGTGCCCATCATTGGCTCTGCCTTCCTTCATATCAACAATATCTTTTTCTATGTTTCCATTATTTCTATACAATTTATCATTTATTTTCTTATAATTCACATGATTACCTTTTTTCAATACTTCTTTTTTATCATTTAAAATAACATCATTGGCATGCCCATCATTGGCTTTGCCCTTCTTTATCTCAACAATATTTTCCTCATTTTTATAAAATATATCATTTATTTTTTTATAATTCACATATTTACCTCTTTTCAATAATTCATTTTCATCATTTAAAATAACATCATTGGCATGCCCATCATTGGCTTTGCGATTAACACAATTATTAGTTTCTTCTTCATCATAACATATTTTCTGAATATTTACAGCATTTCTCTGTTTATTTTCATTTTCTTCTAATGTATTATCTCGATTTATTTTAGTAACCTTCCGCATTAATTTCTTGTTTATTTCTTTATTTGACTTCGGTTTTTTTATCATGATAATCTCGTCATTAAACGTCACTGCTCTTCTTTTTCCTCTTTCTCTGGGTTCGTTTCTGCTACTTGACTTCGCTGGTATCTTATCGTTTTTCTCACTTACTTCTTTTTGACCTTTATTTATTTTTTCTTTCGTCGCTTCTATGAATAAATTTATTTTATTTGACTCTTCATTTAATATTATGTTACTCTCCTTGTTTTGACTTAAACTTAGTTGGTTTAATTTTCTACTTATTTTTTCAATGTCATTGATGGTATGAATTGGGTCTCGCGATTCTTCGATCCTTGAATCGGATGCTTCTTGCTGTAAATGTCTTATTCCTGGTTCTCCTTGCTCGACCTTATCGAAATCGTCGTCGTATAATTGCTTATATCTTTCTTTAAATTCTTCTTATATACTATCAACGTTTTCTGAAACGCTTTCTTGTTTCTCCAAATTAAATTCGTTATAACCGGCATTTATATTTTTACCTGTAATTTCTATATCTCCAATAGTTAATAAGAATCTGTCATATTCTTCTTCTTCCTCCATTGTAAAATCTACTGCTTGGTTTTCTTTGCGTTTGTCAGTTTTTTGTTTATGGCTCTTATTCCTAGCAAACGTAAAATATTCCTCTGTCTGTGAATGATTTTCTTCATTCTCACTATTTATTATTTTTTTCTCATCCGAGGAGCTCTCCCGTGCTCCTTCAAAAGGTATCACATTACCTTAATATTCTAAGTTATTTGTAAAATAATTAATTTTTGCTTTTGTTTACCTAAAATATCTGTGCCCAAAATTCCTGCTTCCTTTATGGGAAACTCGTCGTCTACTGAATAAAATTTAATTTCTCTATTTTCTAAATTTAGAATGATTTTTCCTCCTGTTTCTAAATAATAAGGCATAATGCCTTTTAACCTTATCGGTTCTTGCATATCAATATGAATATAGGGAGATACTTCGGATTTCTTTACTAGACTTACAGAGGCTCCAGTATCTAACATGAACTCAAGTGGCCTTTTAAATTCTCCTACATCTACTCTTATAATTCGTGCGGTACTTGCCTGATTCAAGTTCACTGTTTCGACGCGCCTGGGCCGTCGCTCGCTGCCTGTGACGTAGTCGGGCGTGTGCCAGCCTTTATATTTCTCTCCACGCCCACTTGAGGAAGATTCAAACCGTTTCCCTGCGACTGTTGTCCTAAACGCGTGTCTTATTGTAATTTAAAACACTGATTGCGAGTATGACCTGGTTTACCGCAGTAATAACATGTTAAATTTGAAAAATTATTCTTATTCCAAGTTGGCGAATCATACGGGCCTCTTCTCGCAAGATTATCATTATTCTGATTGTTACTGCTGTTATTTCCAAAATTTGCAGCATAGTTATTTCGCCCTCTATTTTGATTTTCGTAGTTATTTTCTCTAGTTTCCCTATATACAGCGTTCATCCCTAAATGTCGGCCTGGGGCGTTGGTTACGTTAACTCTACCCCTTGGTAAAAATTCAGTCCTTCGATTTACCTCAGCGTTCCAGCCCCTAAAAGCAACATTAGGTCTTTGAATGTTAGAAAAATTTCGCCCTCTCTGCCATTGGTTTGGCTGGAAATTATTATTAGGCTGCGAAAATGAGTTTACACTTCCCATCTGGCGGGCCAATAATAAGCAATTCATTGCTATATGTCCCCTCTTATTGCAAAAGGAACAAATTATTATATTGGTCTCTGTTTCGACAATATTTACGCGCCATGCGTCCTTAAAAAAATTTCCTCTCTTATTTTCCTCTCTGCGCACCTCTCCTTCCTCTTAGATACTATTTGCCAATTTCCGCTCGATCTATATGACATTTTCCCTAACTTCTTCTAACCTTGCAGGAGTGCCTATGTGAGCCCGTATTTCCCAGCGCAACCCTCTTAGGAAATACTTTACGCAATCTTTTTCTAATTTTTATTTAAAATCATTTATATCATTTATTCGCTTTTCTTTTCTCGCAGAGAATAGTATTTCTTTTTCAATTTCGCGTAACCGATTTAAAAAGACAATCACGTTTTCACCTGTCTTTTCCTTAATTTTTGCTAAATCTCCTGTCCACTCGTGATAAGTTTTTGCTTATCCAAAAATATTTTCCAAATATTCTACAACTTCCATTAAATTTTTGAAGCTGCGCCCCCTTACGCAATTTAAAGCATCCCCATATGAATCAGTGTATGCAAAAAGGGACCTAAGTTCAATTTTGGGTCAAATTTAGATAGTTCCATATTACGTAACAGAATTGCAATCTTCATCAAATGCAATGTTCAAATGCTATATAAAAGCATTTTTTAAATATTGAGTTCTGCAAAAAGGGACCTAAGTCCCGGACTTAGGTCCCTTTTTGCCGAATTTAATATTTTTGCATATATTGAAATCCCTTAATTTTGAGAACGTAGTACAAGGTATATGAATCGGTGCATGCAAACAGGGCCTCATATCCATTTATTGGAAAATATGAGATACGATCAAAGTGCATGAAAAATGATGCTACATCATAATGTAGATAGTAAATAGTAAAAACCTTATTTTTAAAATTTTAGTTTCTGCAAAAAGTTAAAATTTAAAAAAAAATCGTTAAAGAAAGAATAGGAAAAAATAGTTAATAGTTTTAGTTAAAGTTTTTCAGATGGTTACGTTTCTATAAAAAAATCAAAAATTGAAGATTTAAAAAAACTGATAAATTACATACCAAGTCAATATAAAAAAGTTTTCAACGTTCTTTTTCCACTGTTATATTATCGTATTCTATTTATTTACATTTATATTCTATTTATTTATTTATTATTCTTATTTATTTATTCTTATTTATTTATTCTTTTTTATTTATTCATTCATGTTAGTATTTAAAGAATTTATAATTTTTATTAATGAATTGTTGAAATTATTTTCTAAATAAATTATAGTTTTATATTATGAATATATAATATTTGAATGTTTATTGATGAATAAAAGTTAAATATATTTCCATAAAAATGTTATTTTACAGATTCTGCAAAAGGACCTAGTCCATTGCTTTTATCAATTAAAAAAATTCTCGGCGTTTAGCAATAGTAAATGTATTATCTCACTTTTGAAATACCAACTACGTATGTAAGATTTTAGTTAATCCACCAAGCGTAAAAGAAGTAATACACTATTTTTCATTTTTCCGAAATTTGTTAGAATGGACTTGGGGCCCTTTTTGCATGCGCCGATTCATATAGTTTATTTCTAATTAATTTAGCTAATTCTCTTTCTACATGGCTGGGTAAAATCGCTTGTGCTTCCATACACCCGTCCAAAAATTCAGAAATTGGAATATTTTTGCCATTGAAACGCGGAATGACATCAAGGGCATCCTTTAAGGATAACCTACGAATTTTCAATTGTGCCATTTTTATTGCGTTATCTTGCAAATTCCTGCAATATCCTGTAAACTATTATTCTCTGTCTTTTCATTTTCGTAATTATAAGAAAAATCTTTCTTATTAGAAATTTGATTTGCTTCTTTATTTGCGAAGGCAAAAGAATTTGTTGTGTTCTCTAAATTTGCAAGTCCCTTTTTTTCGTCTGCTTTTACTATGGTAGGCGTAACTATCGAGTTACAAGAACTGTTCTTTTCTTTCTTTAAGAGGCGGTCGGAACCATTTGCCGCTTGGTGGCGCTGCGGTCAGGTGAGAGAAAAATATAAAATATTTTTTATATAGCAATTAAAAATTTACTGAAACAATAATATACTTTTAATCTTGTCATTTCCTCTAGCCATATATATGTAGAATAATTATTAATATTAATTTTGTTTGAAAAGTCTAAAATATTGTTATAAAGCGAAAAATGCGGCGCGAGGTAGAGCCGACGTAAACATTAGCATACATCATTCTTTAGTATTGCTCTCTCTGTCGCACTAAGGGAAGGTGCACGCATGTTTACATCGGTCCTACGTTGCATCGCATTTTTCGCTTTATAACAATATTTCAGACTTTTCAAACAAGATAAGTATTAATAATTATTCTACATATAGATGGCTAGAGGAAATGACAACATTAAAAGTATATTGTCGTCTCAGAAAATTGTAAATAGCTGTATAAAAAATATTTAATAGATTTCTCTCACCTGACCGCAGCGCCACCCTATATGTAGCGGCGAATAGACCCGACCGCCTCTTAACTTGTTATTCTTATTTTCCGCAAAAGAATCTTGTTAGTTTTTCACGAACTTCTGTATCTTCTCCTTTACTAAATTTAAAATTTTGAAAAATCCAAATCCTTTATTTATGATCTCGTTTAATTCTTCGATATGTTCGGGGCTTTTAAAATAATTATTAATTACTCCGTCTTTAAAACTTATGTTCAAGTGTTCTTTAATGTGTTCCACCGCGACTCTCGGGGGTAAATCTAATAAATCTCTCTTTTCAAATATTGGCGGTGATCGGAAACTAGGTTTGGTGCTTAAGGGCGTGCTATAGCCTATTGCTAAAGGCGAGTGTAAGGTGTTTTATTTAAAAATATTAATTGCGCGGGTCTAAGATTTATTCTTTTATAATTAACAGGAACATTTTCTTTAGTTCTATTTTTACTACCTGGCTCCCTTTCGTTCTCACTACTATCTGATTCACTTATCTTATCCCTATATTCCCTAAATTTCAAAACCTAATGCTTTATACGCGTCCTGCCTTTATTTAAACCCCTCTAATTCCCTTACCTCTAAATTATTTCTGCGTAAGAAAACAGTCAAGTCTTTTTTGATCGTAAGATATTCTTCAATCTTTTTATCTACTACGCGCGGGTGCTTTGACGCTTTCACTGTTTCAGTGATTTCTGCGTTTTTATTTTTTAATTGCTCAATTAAAGTTTTTGCAAATATGCCTTCCTCATACATGTCACCAGAAACGCCGCTCCTATTGCTTATTTCGTATTGTTTTGAATTCTTTGCGATCAACAAAGTAATTTATCAACAATTCCGCTAATTTACTTAGCTTTGTTCACATCCATAATTGATATTTAATGAAAATTCTTAAGACTATTTCTGCCATCAGTATAAGATTGTCATCCAGGCATATATAGAAGTACTATGCGAATAATTTTACTACTTTTTCACCATTTGCAAATTTACCCCTTTCCAACCTTAAATGCTTTACATATCTTTTTTTGCAATTTCAAAACGACGATTCATTCTTAGAGCAGTTTCATAGAGGCGATGTATTCAATTAAAAAAATTGTGGACAGTTAAAATATTTAAAAAGAGTTCCCGTATCTGTTTTATATTCAACAAAGATTCGTAATGCTGAAGCTTATTAAAGACTCTATTGATAGGGACTTGACGGAACTTATTTCATCTTACTATCTACTACTAATTACTTACAATTAATTTAAAAGTTTCTCAGACGATAGCAAAAATAAAATTTTAACTTAATTTTTATATCCTAAGGGTGTAGGGCAAATGTGAGCATTGCTATTGCTACCCAACTCCGGTCAATTTTTATTAAACATTTTCTTTTTAATATTTTCTTTTTCTCTTTATTTTATTTACTTACTTTCAGAAAAATAAATCACAAGGTAATTTTATTATTTGATACTAATAAAAAAAAACTATATTGCAAAAGAAAAATGATTTCATTTTAATATCTTTCCTTTGATCTTCAAACATTCTACTCCAATAAAAATTCTGAGAATTTATTATTTTGTCGTTTTGACGCTTGTAAGAAAAAGAAAAAAGAATATTTCATATTAATTTATTTGTTATGTATTTTATCGTAAAAATGATCAATTACAACAAAGGGCTATTCTAACTTTGAAAAGGTTTCTGAATGTGTTTTTTTTTATTTTCTTTAAATAATGCATTAACAAGTTAGTTATGTGCGTATGTTTTTCAATTTTTTATGTAGCAGTTTTCATAAATAAAAAGAAGCAAATTTTTAATAAAAATTGCCATATTTAATGCTTTGAAATTTGTCTTCGATAAAAAAAACTAAGTATAAGAAAATGTTATTTTTTTTTTACAATACCCTAAAAATAAGGAAAATAATAAAATTTTTAAAAAATTTTGCAAAATTTTCTCTTTGTCCTATCATTTTATATTTAATAAAAATTCTTTTTCTCTTTTTTTTCTATTTTACTTAAGTTGTTTCTGAAAATTTTGCAGTGTACGATCTAACCATACTGTGTTTTAAAATAAGAATTTTACTCATTTTCTTTTTATAGTTTAAAATTATTCTTTTAATATTTCACACAATAATATATATTTAAAAAAAAAATTTCTTAAATATTAAAATTATTAATCCTTCAACTTTTAAATATCCGTCAAATCACCATCGTTCCTTTTATTAATTTCCAGCATAGATTTTTCATGAAAATTCTCTGTTACAGTATAATATTTCCATAGTTATTTTTATATAATTCATACAATAAACTGCTTTAAAAACTCCGCAAATATTTTAATCACACAACGTCATTATTTTACCAGGCTATAATTTTATTATTTTCTTTTACTTATTTAAATTACTGCAGAACCATCTTAATATGATATTAAAATTAATTTAATTTATTTCTTAAAAAAAAATTTGTATTTCACACGCTATTAAAAATTTTGTCTTCTTTAATAACATTTTTAATTGAATTTACACTTTATCTCTCTTTTCTTTTTTTACCAAGTGTCGAGTCACCAGTATTTAAATATGACACTAGAATTTATTTAACGTATTTCTCAAAAATGAATTTTTCATCTTTAGCATGATTATAAAAATTTTTACTTATTAGCTCAAAAAAAAATTTCATTTAACTTATGCCCATGTACTTGTTTTTAACGTTTTTTCTTTTCTTTAAAAAAAATTTTATTTACATATTATCAAAATAAATTTGTTTTTATTCACACGAAATGAAAGTCAAAGAAATTTTCAATTTATTTTTCATCCCTGCTCTCTCTTTTTTTTGTTTCATGGGCCGATGCACCAGTTTTTAATCTATTGTCCATCCTTGCTTTCTCTTTTTATTTCCCGGCCGATGCACCAGTTTTTAACTTATAATACTTAAACATATGTTACGTTCAGCATATAAGCTAAATTATTAATAAATTTTTTTTAATGAATGACTGAATTTTAACCATCTATCGACTTCCTTTTGACTAACGCACGAGCGCTATGTCTCCGGGATTGGAAGTCTGAAAAAGAGACAGCAAGGATAGGTTAAATAAATTAGTAGACACCCATGCAATTCCTAGGGTTACATAAATTTATTTTCCTTTTTTTTTATTTTCCATAATCCGTACATTATTTATTATTTCCTTTTTTTTTACTGTTTCATTGGGTACGTAAAAATCGGTCGACAACTTTTCCGGATAATCGCGAAAAACCCTCATTTTTACACTGTTTTTTAAATGTTAATACCTTTTATAATAATTGCTATAAGTGATTTATAATACGTTGTCGGTGAGGCCATTAAGCATAACAAATTTCAGCCCGATCGGTTTGATAGTTTATGAATAATTGCAATTGTTTATCTCAAAAAAGATTTATTTAAACAATCATAAGATAGAAAATTGTGAATTTTCCGATATTAACAAAGTGGAATGGATTCTTCAAAGTTCAAAGTATAAGATAAGTCGAAAAAATTAATGATTAAAAAAAAATTATTCTTAAACAGTTAATGTATAATTAGGCTATTTTTAGCTTATAAATAAATGGAATAACTTTTTGGTTTTTTGTCATACGGACTTCTAATTAGTCTCATTTGATAGCTATTTCAAAAACGCATCTTTTTAAAAAAAAGTATTTCCTACGATGAATACTAACGGAGATAACATTTTTGTTTTTTTAAATTCATATCTCGGTTATTTATAAACATTAAGAGTTGAGATTTTCAGGAAATTTCAATGAAGACTTATATTTTTGAATGCAATAAATAGTTATACAATTTATGTAATGAATATGATTTTCTAGATCTTTAAAGTCAAAGGTACATTTGCAAGATGGTCTTGGTGAGAGTGGCTTCAGCTTCGTTTTCCGCGCGGCGAGTATTAGAATATCGTCGCCTCGAGCGGGGATCGAGAAAAAAAATGCAATATCTCGGCTTCTAGACGACATAGAATCTTCTTTTTTTTTTAATCTGGGGTAACTCGAGAAAATATTAGGAATGGGCTTTTTTTCCCCCGGAAAATTGGGAAATGCCGGAAAATCTTCAATTATGTAACCATATGGAATATTTCAACATTTTTTTTTGTTTTGAAAAAAAAAAAAAAAAAAAAAAAGATTAATATATAAATGATATTGTCCTCTATATGATTAACCTTTTTTATATGGTGAAGTCGAGAGAGTCCCCCGCCCGGCATTTGTTTAACACATTACATCAGGCTAGGACTGTCAGACCCACCATACCGAAAACTTTGACTACCGATGGATGGTCAGCCACTTTTGTAACCAACAATCAACCGATACCCAATGAGGTCGGATTTTTTAAAGAGCCGCGATATAAATGACACATACACTTATTTTCTTTCGAAAAAAAAAAGTTAGAGGTACCTGGCCAGGATTCGAACCCATGCCCTCCGCGTTGAAGGCAAGAGCTCTATCCATTACGCCACCACGCTCTCATCAATATTTCAACATTAATACTAACATTTTCTTATTACTATAATTTCTTGTGGTGTTTTAGTGCTTTTAAATAATATATTTTTTATAATTTAAATATTTATTAATTAATAAAATGGCCTTTATTTTTAAATAATATTATGTTTTCCAATTAAACATAAAAATGACTGATTTTTTTATGTATTTTATATTAATATTCTTTCTCTATTCTTTTTTTCTATTTATATAAAATTATTATTCGATATTATTATTAAAACATGTATTACATTAAAATTATTATTTTTTAATTAAATATAAAAATGTTTTTTCGTTTTTTTTCTTTTATCAATGTGAATTCTATTTGCATAATATGTATTGTAAATAATGCTAATTATTTTTAATGTGTTAATTTTAAATATTTACAGTCGTTTTCAAAATAAAATTGTATTATAAATGTATTGAAAAAAAATTTCAGTTCTTATTTCAAATTATAATACGAATCCTCACGGATATACATATATATATATATATATGTATGTACATTTAGAAGAATATTTTTAAATTTAATATAGATCTCTACATCAAAATATAATGATAAAGTAGTTTATTCAATTGACATTATAAATCATACATGAAAATATATTTTATTTGATAATAAAAGTATACTTTATAAGAAAATATTTCTAATTGAAGAATCTCTATCAAAAAGTATAGTGCTTACTCAGTTGACAACGTTTATTTATTTGAAACATTTTTAAAATCAATCATATAATGAATATATTTGACGAAAAAAGAAACAATTCAATATTTTTATGGAAAACAATAGTACGCTTCAATAGATAATTAAGTCATGAAATTTCGTAGAATGACTGGAATATAAATAGTGCTTCAAATGTTTCAACAAATTTTGAAAACAAAGAAAGAATTGAAAATCTTTTTATTTTACCGTCATCATATATTGGAAGTCCAAGATATATTCAGCAATATTATCAAGATGCCATGGCAATAATGAGAACAGTAGGAAAACCAGACTTATTTATAACAATGACATGTAATCCTAAATGGAAAGAATTGAAAGAAATTTTTAAAAAATTTCCAGAAGGAACAACTCCCAATGACATACCAAATATCACAGTAAGATTATTTTATACAAAATTTAAAATGTTACTGAATGATATTATAAAAAACGAGATTTTTGGTCCTGTTATAGCTTATGTATTTTCGATTAAATTTCAAAAAAGAGTGTTACCTCACGCACATATTATTATAACATTACATCATAATCATAAGACATTAACTCCAGAAAATATTAATAAATATATTTCGGCAGAAACACCTTCATCAGAAAATAAATATTTACAAAAATCAGTAATTAAATACATGTTACATGGACCACATACAAATAAATTACCTTATTATGATAAAAATAAAACTATATGTAAAAAAAAATTCCCAAAATCATTTAATGAAATTACAATAGTTAAAGAAAACAAGTATCCACAATACAAAAGAAGAAATAATATTTTAGATAATCACACGTATAATTTAAAAACTAATAAAAAAATTATACAAGTTGATAATTCAGAGGTTGTCCCTTACAACAGTTTTTGTTAGCAAAATATAATGCTTATATCAATAATGAACTTTGCATGTCAATACAAAGTATAAAATATATTTATGATTATATTTATAAAGGTCTAGATGAAGCTTACTGTAAAATAAAACAAGATAAAATTGAAGAAAATAATAAAGATAATGTTTATGACGAAATAACTCAATACATAGATGGAAGATATTTAAGTCCAATGGAAGCCGCATGGAGATTACAAGAATTTCTACTATGCGGTGTAAGTCATACGGTAATAAGATTAAATGAAGCGTATAGCTGCAAAAGTAGTTATCTCCAAAAAAATTTTTTTCAAGAAATAACATTTTTTGCTGTACTTATACTTAAAAGTCAGTGTATTTTGCAATATACCATATTTTTTTCATTTCATAAAAAAAGACTATACCTATATTTTAGTCCCATATGATTTTTTCATGATAAATTTTAATGTTCTGTATACGAAAATGCAATAAAAATGAATTCGGAAAAAATGGAGATAGCCACCTTTGCAGCTACACGCTTCAAATATCCATACAGAAAATCAACAAAAACTAATTTTTGATGAAAATGATATACATTCAGCATTAAACAAGTACGAAACAACATTGATCGCATTGGTTTAAATTAAATAAAAAAGATGATTTTGCTAAAAAAATTAAATATGTTAATATTCCACAATATTATATTTTTAATTCTAAGACTAAATCTTGGATAAAAAGATCAAAAATTAGAAAAAATATAGCCATTGGTAGATTCCATTTAGTATCACCAAAAGATAGTGAACATTTTTTTAAAATTAATACTAAACAGGGTAAAAGGCCCAACATCTTTTAAGAGGACGTTGGATGCCTCTATTCATTTCTAATTGAAAAATTTAAGTTTTTGGAAAAATTAGTAATTATTGATAAAAATTAAGAATTGTCCGCAACTTGTACAGCAAAAAACAATATTCTTTTTGATAAGGACAAATTAATTCTGATGCTTTATTTTCAACAAAAGTTTGACATACTTAAACATCATATTCTCTAGCCTAACTTATGATTTTTTAGGTATGTCAAACTTTTCTTGAAAACAAAGCATCAAAATTAATTGGTTCTCATCAGAAAAAATATTGTTTATTACTGTACGAGTTGCGGACAACTCTTAATTTCTATCAATAATCACTAGTTTTTTCAGAAACCTACATTTTTTAAGTAAAAAAGGATAGAGAGATTCAGCGTCATTACGAACTTACGAAAAAATAACTTATAATACTTATAAAGAAACTGCTCTTGCAATGAATTTAAGGTATTTCTATCGAGATGAGAGAGAGCGCTTTATTTGTGCGGGTGAGATAGAAGTTGAAGATTTGTACAAATAAAAATGTGGCAACAGTGTAGCACTCGATAATAAACATTTAAATGTCATATTGTTTTGAATTTTTGGTGATGATTGGAATTAATGGTTATAAATTTATTTCTTTAATTCATTCAACTAATAAATATAAAATAAAATATTTAAATGTGTTTTTTGATATAAAATAATTATTGAAATCTATTAATTTATTTTTAATTTTACTAACTTTTTATTAGTTTCTTTCAATATTTATATAAATTGACTATAAGATTTTTAAATTTTATGCAGTACTTATTGGTTGTCAGTAATTTATTTTCAAATGCTGTGGAAAATGACTACAAAAATTGACAGATAAAGAAAAAAAAAAGAGCGCGCGAGTTGCAACGTTGTCGACACAAGACGAATCGAAATCATTCGCAAAAAATACGTATCTTCCCACGCACTTTTCTCACGAACTAAACACAACAACAAAAATTTTGAAGTATCAAAATTTTCGTCAGATAATCTTCTTTCAATAAATGAAAAATTAAATTATTCTAACATACGGTTATAAAATGGTCGTCATAAACAACTTCAAAAAGATCGCATAACGAACGGTGCCCTATTTCTCCCATGTTAAAAACCGAAACTTTAAAGTGCAATAAAAATCAAACCACACACAAGAAATGACTGAAATTTTCACAGAAGATAGATAAAGATATTATAAAACCTTGGGCCGAATTTGAAACAAAACTAACATAAACTGTTTGCGCGATAGAAATACCTTAATAGAACACGAAAAACTAATTTATTATATTTTTGAAGAAGCATGCCATGTTATGTTACCAGTACAATTACATAAATTTTTTGCGTGTTTTTTATTATGTGAAAATATTTAAGGTAATATTATTTGGGAGAAATATAAAAAAAATTTTATAGAAGATTTTAAAGAAAATAAAGAAATAGTATATTACGACCCAAGGCCAGAAAAAAAAGAAATGTCTCAGATCACATGTAATTGTCGGCTAAGGCGAAGCCGAAGTTGAAAAACATGTGATCTGAGGCTTTCTTTTTTACTGGCCATGGGTCGTATGGTATTTTTCTGCCCGACGACGCCAGAAAGCGGCAACTTTGTTTTGGGCAGCGGCTAGAAAGTTGTCGCTTTCTAGCCGGAGGGCAGAAAATAAAGCTTTATCCCATATTAATCAAATATTAAATTCAGAAGAAATGTCATGTGAAAATTTTGGTTTACCTGAACCAAATAAAAACTATATCAAGAAAAACGAAGAAATCAATGATGAAATTATAAATTTTAGTAAAAAAAAATTTGATGAAATGTACAAACAATTGAATAACGATTAAAAACATATTTTTGAACAAATAATAAATAATAATCACAAAATTTTTTTCATAGATGGACCAGGAGGTTCTGGAAAAGCATTTTTATATAAAACATTAATATATTATTCTAGTAAAATAGAAAAAAAATTCTCATTAATGGATTGGACAGGTATTGCTTCAATTTTATTACCAAAAGGTTTAACCAGTCACCGAACTTTCAGATTGCCGTTAGATTTAAAAAACATTATAAGTGCATTTTTAAAATTTGATTCAGATAAGAAAAAATTAAGAGAAGCAAATGTAATTATATGGGACGAAGCATCAATGATTTCTAAAAAAGCTTTAGAAATAGTTGACAAAACATTAAAAGATGTCTGTCACAATAATGAAATTTTTGGAGGAAAAATAATTATTTCAGGTAAAGATTTTCGTCAAATTTTACGTGCATGAAAATACGGACAGACAAATACAATTATAGAACAAACTATAAAATATTCATCTCTATGGCCCATGTTTTATATTTTTAAATTAAAAAAAAAGTAAGATCTAATGATGAAAATTTTTCATCTTGAAATGATGAAAAATAAACTTTAAATTTTTTATAAAAAAAATTAATAAAAAAATTATTTAAAGTACAATTTGATTAATACTAATAATAATTGAATCATTATAAAATGGAATGGGATCCAGTTTCAAATAAATACATTGTTGTAGAAAACTCATAAGATCAAGAAGATTTAGATTATTTAAATAATCAAATAAACGAATTTGAAAGATTTCAAGAGCAGTACGAAGAATATATGGAAAATTTGAATGAAAATACAGATTTATCTCGATTAAATAACGCAATTAATAACTATGATGGTATTGAAAATAAAAAAATTCATTTTGAAAATTGGAACAACGTAACATATTATTATAAATATATGACAAATAAAATTATTCAATATAAGTTAGAAATACGTGATCCAATAATGGAATATTATATTACAACTCATAATACAATATATTATAGATATTTATTACGTATTGCTAATATAATTTTCTTTATATTATAAAATTTCATAAAAAATATGTTTAAGTAATGAATCAAAAATTAATTACCTAAAAAAAAATCGATTAAATAAATTTTTCAAAAATATCTCTTATAATAATAGAAAATTAATCAAATATATTAAAAAAGAAAATTAACATACATTTCATACATCAAAAAGACTAAATTGCATTAAGATCTATTAAAAAAGAAATAAATAAAATTTAATAAAATAGAAAATATATACTTTACAATTGTATTTATGAAGTACATGGATTACTAATTAAATGAATTAATATTATTATGATTATGATAATGGCATTAAAGGTTAAAAAAAAAATTATAATCCTATTATAACTTATACATTTTTAATTGAATTTAAATATGATAAAATATTCAAACAATAAATAAAAAATTATTTTATAAAACAGAAGAAGACATTAATAAAATTCATATCATTATGTATCATATTATATTAATTTTTTTAATTAATAAATAATATTAAAAATTATTTATTATTAAATAAATAATCGATAATTTTAATAAAAACAAACATAAAAATACATTCTATTGATTTTGTAAAAATTATTTCAATATATCTTTTTTAATACTAGCATAAAAGTCAAGGATATTAAAAAGCAATAAAAATATTTATAAATATTTATAAATATTTCATACATCCAAAAGGCTTAAAAATAAAATTAAGGTATATTAAATATAATGTAACGTCGGGCAATTTTGCCGACTTCTTTTGAACAAAAAAAATTCATATTAATATCTTTTCACGAAAATTTCTTTTTTTTTAAAATACTTTCAATGTGTTTTCCTATAAGACCAACACTTTATTTTTCTGTTAATTATTTTTAAATCATTATTTTTCCATTATTATTTTGTCCGATCTGTATATGTTTCGGTGTGAACTCATTTTCTTTTGAAACAAGTAATTATTGTACCTTTTAAATAAAATAAAGTAAAATACTTCAGCTGTGTAAACAATCGTTAAGGGATACTCTAATCTTGGGTACCTGAAAAATATTATGTAGAAATTCACACGTATTTTCGTGTATATTGAAACTGCCTGAAAAATGTTACCGTTATCAATTAGAACACCGAGACAGAAACTCATTAAGTTAGGCGCCAAGGAAAAATATACTCATAATTACCTAAGAAACTCATAATATTCTTTTGCAAATTAATAAATTTTGTTAATAATAATTTACTCATAATGTATTCTTTTTTTTATATCAACACACAAATTTTATTATAATAAATAATTTCTTTTCTTCTATAAATAAAATATTTAAAAATTAATAGACATTAAAAAACAAATAAATATAAAAACAAAATTGTTATAATAAAAAACAACATTAAAGATCATCCCTAAAAAGTTTTAGAAAGAGTATCCCTTTGTTTCAAAAATATGATTTCTTTTCGTTATATTTTAAATAAAACCGATATATGTATATAGATATGAAATTATTCATATAAAAAATAACTAATTCTTTTTTATGTAAAATTTTTATAAACTTCTATTCTTTTTCTTTCTTAAAAAACTAATATATATATATATATATATATATACATATAACAGTTTTAAATAGTATTTAAAAACAATGTTTAATAATAAAAAATTGCGTATGCATCAAGCCTACACCACGCTCGAAATTAGAATATTGCGTTTTCTTTATTTTAAATTTATTTGTTAAATAAAATTTAGAAATTAAGTTTAGTTTTTCAAAAGCGTTGAACAAAAAAAAAAACAAAACAAAAAAAAACAACAAAACCAAAATTTTTAATTAATTATAATTTTTATACGTTAAGCGTCCTTTTTATTACCAAGCGTCTTTTTTTGTGTGTGAAGCATCTCTCTATTTTTCTTTATTTTCTTTATTTTCTTTAACATTTATTTCACTTATATTAATTTAAAACTTTAGTTTTAATTATTGAAAAGTTAATAATATTAGTATTAATTTTACCTCTTTTATTAAACCCTTTTTATTGTTAAACTTGCGTTAGCGTCTTTTTTTATGCGTAATTCTACTTTATATATATATATATATATATATATATATTTATATTAATTTAATATTAATTGATAATGTTTATTTAATTAATATCTATTTCATATTATTCCTTTGTTTTCACTTTTGCAAATAAATAATTTAATTTACTAATTATTAGATTTATTTAAACTAGCTTATTTTATTATAGATATTAGTTGAAAAAATATTATAAATTAAAACTCTAGTTTCTAGTTTATCTTTTTTTATATGCGCAATTCATTATATTTTTAATAACAATTAGATTTAAGACAATTTATGTAGCTTACTTTCAAAAGAAAGAGAAAGAGAGAGAAAAGAGAAAGAAAGAAGAAAATAGACACTAGGACAGCCAAGTGACAGAGAGAAAACAGAATTGACCAATAGGAAAATTCAAAATTTTGGAAAACTACCCAAGCGGGGGTGGTTAGTCAACGCCCCAATTCCAGGGTATATAATCCCCAACCAGGGCCCAAAATCTTCAGTGCGCCTTTGAGCGTGTCTCATAAACACGCTCTCTACTCTCTTCAGGAACTTCAAGGAAGCAACAGCAATTCTCAATTCACTTCAAGTCAACAACAATTCTCAATTCACTACAAGTCAACAGCAACTCTCAATTCACTACAAGTCAACAGCAATTCTCAATTCACTACAAGTCCACAGCAACTCTCTATACATTTCTTTCTCTGCCTTTTTTTTTGAAAGTAAGTAAAATTTATCGTTTTCTTTTCATTAAATTCAAAATTAAAAACAAAACCTTTTATTCTTATTTTTGATCATCCAAATAACAAACAAATTTCTATTTTATTATAATATTTTCTTTTGATTTAATTTTTTATATATGATTTTACAACTATCTATTTTTCATTAATATATATATATATATTTCATATATTTCTCTTTTTAAATATAACGCGACCCCGACTTTGAGGACCGTCCTCATCAGACCCCAAGCAGAGCGATAGAGACATGTTGCTTTGCTTGGCTAGGGGTATAAAAAATTAATACTCAATTTAAATAAAAATTAAATCGCGACGCGGAAAGGACTCGATTTAGGTCCCCGCATTTCAAGGACCAAATTAGACTCTCGCCCCGCGTAAGTAACACGTGGTCAAACTCAACAACAACCCACTAAAGCGCGACGCTGCGTAAAAGAATTTACGCGTGTGTAGCGGCGATTAATGAGTTATTAATTTAATTCATTTCTCGACGTTACAATAAAATTAAAATATTTTATAAATGAAGAAAAATTATATCATTTAATTTTATCGTTTTGTTTATGGAATATATTAATTAATAATATTATGATTATCATAATGATATTGAAATTTATTATAAAATATATACTTTGAATAAAACTAATATTAATAAAAAATAAATGAAATATATTAATTTCGAGTATATAAATTAAAGATACTAAATATTATAAAGAAATAACAATAATTAATATTCAAATATAAGAAATAATTGAAAAATTTTAAATAATAATATTATAAAATATAGAGTTCAATTAGGTATTAAATTTTAAATTGAGAATAATTATAATAAAAAAATTTCTGTTCTATATTATTCTAAGACATGTTACAATAATATTTAATTGAAAAATATCAAGTTATAATAATTATTCTAATAAACATACTTGAACAGAGATTCAAAAGAGATAAATATTAATTGGAAAATTGTTATATAACAATAATAAAATAAAAAATTGTATGAATAATAAAATTAATTTCAAAACTCAGTTTAAATATGTAATACTGATAGTGGAGGATGGATTGTAAATAAAATCTATGGTATAGGGAGGAAGGAATATAGACTCTCATGGTTGTGTAGGGCTACAGGCGAAGGGAACCACGGTTTCATTTTAAATATTTGTATAAAAAAATGGAATAATTTTAATTAATTTTAACATGTCTTAAAATAACTTAAAATTATTTTATTGATTTCATATAATTATTTGAAATAAAACAAAAAAAAAAAACCAACGTGCCGTAATACCATACATTTTTTATTATCTAATTTATATTATAAATTATTGATTGTAAGGTATTATTGACAGTACCTCTTCAGGTGGCGTGGAAATCTGTCCAAACAAATACATAATTAATATTAATTTTATTAATAATTTTTGTCAGCACAAATTTCATTACTGACTGATATTTTTAATAATGTAAATATGCACGGGGGTTGGCGAGCAGCACGAGCAGGGGGTACCCCCCCTTGTATATATATATAAGTGAAATAGACATGAATCTTCGCTTGTACTCGTACATTTTCTATATGTTTTTCTTAACCACACTAATATTGAGGCCTTAGTTTTTTGTTTACATCCCATACAGCATGAAAGGACTTCGAAAGGATTCTGAAAGGATTCATGAAAGGACTACAATCTTTCAGAAATATTTCACTGAAAGGATTCTAAAATAATTCCATGTCTGAGGTATTATTCTTTTTAAAATAATACAAAAAAATATTTTATAAAGAATTCACAAGACATTTCAAAATCCTTTTAATGAAAGAATACTGTAAGGATCCATGAATTCTTTTGGTAATAATTCGTAAATCTTTTCATACATCTTCCATTGAAAGGATTCTGTAAGAATGATATGAAATATTTTTAAAATATTTCATTGTATTATTTCTAAAAGGAATATACCCCGGACATAGAATCATTACAGAATCCTTTCAATGAAAGAATTCTGTAAGGATCCATGAATTCTTTTAGTAATAACGCATTAATCTTTTCATATATCTTTACTTGAGAGACGTGTAAAGTTGTAGAAACTTTATTCTTTTCTGTATTATTTAAGAATCAATTTAGAACTAATACATACACACCCACACACACACACACACACACACACACACACACACACACACACATATATATATATATATATATATATATATATGTCCTTTGGCCGTATTCAGGTGGAATATGAATCGAGGACAATGTTTGTCGCTTGAGCTGAAATTGCCGAGGGCGCGCGAAGCGCGCCCGAGGTAGATTTCTGCTCAAGCGGCAAACATTGTTCGAGATTCAGATTCCACCTGAATAAATGGCCAAAGGACATAGATGATTTTATGTCCGAAGTAGGCCGTATGAGGAAATATAACTTATTAGTTGAAAATATTAATCTTTTTTTGAATACTTTTAAAATTAAATTTTAGTTCTATTGATTTTTTCTTTTGTTTCTTAGATTGACATTTTGTAATGAGTATAGCTGCTGTCGAAGCGCGAGTCATTTTTTTTTCACTAACCTACGTTCAATATGATTGCTCTTTGACATATTGAACGAAACATAGTAGGATCGGTGATGCCATATTGATTTCTCCTGAGACATATTGAGTCTCAATATGTCTCAGGAAGACATATAATTCTTGCAATAAGTCGAGGAGCGCGTTTGAGACATATGGGATGCCAATACAAATGTAGCATGCTCTTTACATACTGACACGAATACGGCCTACGAGGACATAAAAACACATACACTCATACACTCATACACATACAGTCATGCACATAAATACATACACATACACAACTTTTGCCTCTCCATCTCCGTCACTCCGTCTCTGTTTCATCTAAAGCGGTGTATACTCTCACAATAGTTTTTGCTTTCTTTTTTTCAATTTATTATTCACGGAATGCCTAATACTTTCTTTTTTACGGTTTTCGTTTTTATTTTTTAAGTGATAACTTCTTATGGGTCAGTGAGTTGCTTAGAAATTCAGAAAAAAATTTTAAATCGTAAAACTTAAATTTTAAGCTCGTATGGAAAAGAACCATTTTAGGAATTTTGAATGAAAAAAAAATTTTCGTCTTTCGATTTCACTGAGAACCGCCCATATATATATATATATATATATATATATAGGTGTATGTGTGTCTGCGCGTGCGAGTTCGAATGTACGTATGAGTATTTCATACATATATGTGAACTTTTAATCCAGTTCAATTGCTTCACAAACAGAAAATGCCGAGAATTTCAAAAATTTCATTTTTTATCACCGAAGAAACGGAGTTATAGGAACGGGGATGGAGAGACATAGATAGAGGGACAGAGATGAAGAGACGGAGAGGCAGAGACAGATACGGAGAGGCAGAGACGGAGAGACATAGAAATAGAGACGGAGATAGAGAGATAGAGAGATGGAGACGAAAAGACGGAGATAGAGAAACGGAGACGGAGAGACGGAGACAAAGAAAAAGAGACGGAGTGACGGAGATGGAGAGGCAAATGTTGTGTATGTGTATGTATTTATGTGCATGACTGTATGTGTATGTGTTTATGTGTATGAGTGTATGAGTGTATGTGTTTATATGTACGTGCGTATGTAACATATATATTTGTGTATGTGCGTATATGTATGTGTATATGTGTATATATGTAGGTGCACGTGTATGTGTATATATATATATGGGACGTTTCACGTCAACTCACCTAACAAAAAAATAGAATTCGTCGAAAATCTGTGAAAATGTTCTATTTGATACCCAAAATATACAAAAAAAAATTTTAGAGGTCCAGGTCAAAGGGGTCAGGATTTAAACGTGATGGAATTTTTCGAATTTCCCAAATTTTTTGCTGAATATTTTAATGAATTTTTTTCTCAAAAACTATCAATTTTTCGTTAAAACTTAATAGAATACTCTTTCTTGGAAATCGGATGTTCAATTCACCTGAATTTTTGCAAATTATAATATACTGATTTTTATGCTCACTTGATCGATTTAAACATACTATTTAGTATATCTAAAAATCGAGCAGGTTATATTGGCTTTTTAAAGTCTTATTTTTTTCGTTTTTTTATGAGGAAAAAATATACGAAGCCTTCAGTTGGGCAGCCTTCTTAAAGTTACTTAATTGTGCAAAAAAGTCTGATTAACTCGTTATTTTGGATCAATGATGAGATTCGTGATTTTTTTCTGAAAAAGTATTGATTTTTGGGACAAGTGTATAAAAATGTTTTTTATTGGAAATTGTATGTAAAATTTATGTAAATTTTTGTAAACCATTATTTGCTAAACATCACAAATTATAAATGAAATTTTGAAATTTTAAAATTTATTTTTTGTTAAATTTTTAGTATATATGGTTCATAATGTCTTAAATTACAATTTGTAAAAATATGTTCATATTCTACACATAATTTCCAATAAAAAACATTTTCATACATTTGTCCCAAAAATCAATACTTTTTCAGAAAAAAAATCACAAATCTCATCATCGATCCAAAATAACGATTTTTTCAGACATTTTTGCACAATTAAGTAACTTTGAGAAGGCTGCCCAACTAGAGGCTTCGTATATTTTTTCCTCATAAAAAAAAGAAAAAAATAAGACTTTAAAAAGCTAATTTAACCTGCTCGATTTTTAGATATACTAAATAGTATGTTTAAATCGATCAAGTAAGCATAAAAATCAGTATATTATAATTTGCAAAAATTCAGGTGAATTCTACATCTAATTACCAAGAAAAAGTATTCTATTAAATTTTAACGAAAAATTGATAGTTTTTGAGGAAAAAATTCATTAAAATATTTATTTAGCAAAAAATTTGGAAAATTCGAAAAATTCCATCACGTTTAAATCCTGACCCCTTTGACCTGGACCTCTAAAATTTTTTTTGTATATTTTGGGTATCAAATAGAACATTTTCACAGATTTTCGACGAATTCTATTTTTTTGTTAGGTGAGTTGACGTGAAACGTCCCATATATATATATATATATATATGACAATTATGCAAAAGATATTTTCTGGAGAAAAAAGTTTTAATTCTTCACTTTAATATAATCGTAATTACGGAGAAACGGAGACGGAGAGACGGTGATGGAGAGACGGAGTCGGAGAGACGGAGACATAGAGACGGAGACGGAGACGAAGAGACGGAGACGGAGACGTAGTGACGGATATTGTGTATGTGTGTATGTGTATATGAGTAAGTGTATGTGTATGGATATCTGTATATGTGTGTATGTGTATGTGTATATATGTGTATGTGTATATGTGTATGTTAAAGGTGCACGTGTGTATGTGTATGTATGTATGTGACAATAATGCAAAAGATATTCACGTAAGAAAAAAAAAGTATTAATTCTTCACTTTAATATAATAGTAGTAATAATTGATACCATGTGAATTTGTTTGTTAGAATCATCTTTTATAAAGTCATAAATTCAAATGTTGTTTCACGTATGAATTAGTGTCGTAGGAGGGGCAAGGAGGTAAATTATGTATAGTATAGCAATAGCAATCGTATATAGTAATAGGGGGTTCCCCGGATCATTTTATAATACAACGCTGAAATGACTATACCTCTTCTCTTCACATCTTACGCTAGTATCAACTTTCGTTTTGTTCGTATTTTACGTGCTTATAATTATTATTTAATTTTAAAATTGTTGATATAAATGAGTTGCAATAATTTACACCTTATAATTATCAATTAAAACTCTATAAAATAATCAAGATATCAAATTATTGCTTATTATACTGACGTTCCTTGTTGATAAAGTGTTAAGGCACATCTAAAATTAGTCTTTCTTTATTGAACCGTATGAAAAAGTTAAAAATTTTTCACAGCAATTTTTATTTCACTGTTTAATAATAGGCATTTTATGCTATGGGAACGCATGGTATGAGGGCGAATTTATGTCATGCAGTGCTATAAAAACATTTATAGCGCTGCGTGATATAAATTCGCATTTATACCACGCTTCGACGTGTTATAAACAGTTTAGATTAGATTAGATATTGTTTTATTTTGTATTATAATTACAAAAAGAGCGTATAAAATTACAAATAAAGTTATAATACATAAAATACTTAAATTAAAATAACCTTGTAAATATAAAATTAAAATAGTACAGTATGATATCACAGTCATAAAACATAATATAGATAATAATACTGTAATAGTAAGTCAATAAATTAAATAAAAGTGATGTCACAGATAATACAAATAAATACACGCAAAGAGTATTAATAATATAATTAAAAATCAGTCTCAAATATCTATCAGTCAAAAGAATTACATAAAAACAAGCGTGTAAAGAGTGCTGTCGAAATATCAGCAGTATACAGTTAATATACAAGTCAAGCTGATATATATAATCATTCACTCTATCTATGCACACACATTCTACAATCACGCCAATAAATACAATCATGCCTTAAATCTATAAAAGATACATCACATAATAAATTAACACATATGATATAGTCCGAAAATAATACTGTTTAATCGAGGTCGAGTAAATACCCCCTCAGAGCGGCTTTAAACCTGCTGATTGATGGAAGATTTTTAATATCAGCAGGTAGGGAGTTCCAAAAATGCGTACCTTGAACTTGAAAGGAATTTCTTCCAGTCTCAGTGCGCATGAAGGGCACCGCAAGATCTTTAATCTCACCCCTAGTGGTCGCTCTGGGTATATATCTAGTGAAGAGACCCACTAGATATTCAGAAGTATTCATACGTACGATTTTGTACATAAGTACAGCCATAAAATACTGTCTCCTCGAATCAGTACGTAGCCAACCCAAAGCTTGTCTATAGGGAGAGATGTGATCACCCATTCTCACGCCTAAGACATATCTCACACACGAATTTTGCATTGTCTGTAGTCGTCTTTGTAACTCCTGCGAAGCATCTAGCAAAACCACTGAGCAGTAATCAAGTTGTGGGAACAGCAGGGTGGCTGCGAGCTGCTTACGCAGAGCCTCAGTGGTGTACCGACGGAAAAACCGCAGGCTATAAATAACTCTATTGAATTTTTTAGTCAATATATTAATGTGCGGTTCCCAAGACAGTTTAGAGTCGAGTACAACGCCAAGGCTCGTAACGGTGCCAGAGAAAGGAATACCGATACCGCTGCCCAGGTCAATCGTCCTTGGCTCACCCGAATAAAAATTTTTAATAAAACGATTACTTTCAAAGACGATCGCCTTTGTTTTACTAGCATTCAAAGTCAGAGAAACACCAGCAGCCCACCCCGACACAGCCCTGGCCGCCCTCTGTAAAATACGAATCCCCTCATCCACATCATCATAAGGGACCTGCTAGCTTATTATTTAACAGTGAAAAAAAAAGAACTGTGAAATATTTTTAACTTTTTTGTACGGTTCAATAAAGAAATACTAATTTTAGATGTGCCTTAATACTTGATCAACAAGGAACGTCAGTATAATAAGTAATAATTTGATATCTTGATTATTTTATAAAGTTTTCATTGATAATTATAAAGTGTAGATTATTACAACTCATTTATATTAACAATTTTAAAATTAAAAACAATTATAAGTAAGTAAAATACGAGTAAAACTAAAATTAATAGTAGCGTAACATGCAAAGCGAAGAGGTATAGTCATTTCAGCGTTGTATTATAAAATGCTTCAGGGGATCTCCTATTACTACGCACGATTGCTATTGCTATACTATACATAAGTTACCTCCTCACCCTCCTGAAAATGATCACGGAACTTATGATGCAATATTTTACGGCACTTTTTATATCACTTTTTGTGTCGCTTTATCGAGCCAAAAGTGATGCAACTTTTTGCGCAACTTTTCTAAAAATATAATATAAAATAAATTATAAATATTTTATTTTTAATTTAATTTTACATAATTTAAAAAATGTTGAAGTACAGAATCAAAAATATCTAGAGCATGATTTAATTGTCTACTTTTTTAAATAAATTTGGAAAAAATCTTTAAATTAAATTAGAAATTCTTTATTTAAATTATTAAAGAAGTGTTAATAAAATAAAAGAATTATTGAAAGTTAAGAAGCTCAATTTTTTATGATAGAATGTGTATTAGTGTGAGCGAGTATGTGTGTGTATTTGTATACATGTGCATGTATATATCGATAGTGGCTACGAAAACAATCATAACTGTGTAATTGACTACGACAAAAAACACATCTCCAAAAGTGCGGAAATAAAAAAACACATCTTTGAAAGCGCGGCGAAAAAAAACATCTCCAAAAGTGTGGCGAAAAAAAACACATCTCCAAATGTATGGCGAAAAAAACACATCTTTAAGAGTGCGGCGGAGAAAAACAGCCCTTGAAAATTTTCACCAGGTTTCCAAGGGGTGTTTCTCTTTGCCACACTTTTGAAAATGTGTTTTTTTACCGCACTTTTGGAGATGTGTTTTTTTCGCCGCGGTTTTAAAGATGTCATTTTTTGCCGCACATTTGGAGATGTGTTTTTTTTTTGGCTGCACTTTTAAAAATGTGTTTTTTTGACCGCACTTTTGGAGATGTGTTTTTTTGCCGCGGTTTTAAAGATGTCATTTTTTGCCGCACATTTAGAGATGTGTTTTTTTTGGCTGCACTTTTAAAAATGTGTTTTTTTTTACCGCACTTTTGGAGATGTGTTTTTTTCGCCGTAGTTTTAAGGATGTGATTTTTTGCCGCAGATTTGGAGATGTGTTTTTTTTGGCTGCATTTTTAAAGATGTGTTTTTTTTTACCGCACTTCTAGAGATTTGTTTTTTTCGCTGCATTTTTGGAGATGTGTTTTTTTTCGTAGTTAATTACACAGCTGTGACTATTTTCATAGCCACCGTCGATATATACATGCACATGTATACAAATACACACACATACACGCCTATACACATACACATTCTATTATAAAAAATTGAACTTCTTAATTTTCAATAATGTTTTTATTTTATTATAGTCCAATCAATAGAGATATTTTGAGAACGTTAATTAGGGGCTTAATGAAACCTATAGGGCAATGAAAAAACATACCCTATATAAAATGTAACCAAAAAAAACGGTAGAAAATGGTCCAGGAGGCTGCAACTTTGGCCAAAACAGCTTTTTTAATTCTCTGGAGCAACCTATGCATTTCAGCAAAAAAAGTATTAGAGAATGAAAAAACCTACAATTTGAGTACTGCCGCGATTATTTTCATCAGTTAGTTATTGCAAAAAAGCAAAAAAGCATAAAAAATGGCCATCTCTTGAATATCAATTATTTATTGCAAAAATAATTTTTTAAATCTTTTCAAACTTTCAAAAGGAAAGACTTCATAGATATGAACAGAAAGAGAGGTTGTAACAGTAAATTGGTTAATTTGTTGCTGAGATATTCTCTATTATTTACCCCAACATGCATAATGTTTATTGCAATAATTTTTTTTTGACTGAAAATATTGAGTTGCATAAGGGCTTAAGAGGCGGTCGGAACCAAATCGGTGACTTGCGGTATATATCAAGTCAGCATTTTTCGCTTTACGATAATATTTTGTATATTTTTATGGCTTAAACTATTTCAAATTATTCTTTATATACATGACTAGAGGAAATGACTATATTTTTACCATATGAATAAGTAAATAAATTATTATAAGCATTTATTACAAATATCAAACTGACTTGACATATACCGCATGCAAAAAACTGTCGTGTCGATTGTTAGGTGGCATTTTTCGCTTTATAACAATATTTTGTATATTTTTGTGGCTTTAACTATTTTAAATTATTCTTTATATACACGACTAGAGGAAATGACTATATTTTTACCATATTAATAAATGAATAAATTATTATAAGCTTTTATTACAAGCACCGAACTAAGTCACCGATTTGGTTCCGACCGCCTCTTAAACTCTTCATAAAGGTTCAAATTTTTATATTTTGTTAAGAGCAAATCAGAAAATGGAATTACAATATTTTTTATAACGCTTTAAAAAAGAGGATGTTTTTTTTTATAAATAAATGAAGCTGGGGCTTTATTTATAATTTTTACAAAATTGCTATTTAAATATTTTTATAGCTGTGTTCGAAACAAAGATTAAAAAAAAAAACTGCCCTAGGCCAATAGGAGCCAAGGTAAGATTTTTTTTTAAATCACATCCACTTTGTTTATAGCAATTAAGAAACGAATCGAGCGTTATTTTTTAGTTGAAGACTAATATTTTAAAAATCTATGATTAAATTTTTAAAAATGTGACTCTTTATTATTAAAACTATTATAATAATAATAACATACAAATAATAACGTCAAGGTCGGAGTTGTGGTGGGGATGCGTATCTTTGCGCGTGAGGAAAGTTAACAAAGGATCCCGTTCCAATAAAATTCGTGAGAATTAACCGTATCTCCGTAAATAATAGACCGATTTTGATGTTTTTTTTTAATCTGGGGTACCTTGAAAAATTATTAATATTGGTGGAAATAGTTTTCTAAATAGGGTGTATTTAAGTTGAAACAACTGTACCTCATACAGACACCTTAAACGGAAATGATTGTTGTGGCTCACTAAATCATTATTTTCAGACGTGTAATGTCTTATCTTAAAGCTAAAAGAAAGAACTTTAAAATGAGATATCATCAATATTTACAAAATGCGCGCGGATTTACGTAAATGTTGTAAACGGACTGACCTTATTATTTATCGTAATTATTACATTTACAAAATTTTAATAGTAATAATAAAAATTGTTATCTCGTTTTTTTTTACTTTTCTTTATTTTTCATGCAAAAAATTTTTTTCATCATTAAATATATTTTTTTTTCTTCTAAAATCAAACTACTAAAATTTTCATGTAAGGAATATTTCCTAAACATAATAGAAAAATTGATATAAAAATTGCTTTTTAATTGGAACTATTTTTATTTTTTATTTCATTATAAAATATTAATGTACATCGAAAAAATTATGATATAAAAGGATAAAATTTATGGAAGAAGGATAAAAAAATGTTTGTTTTCGTGTAAAATACCCTATTGAAAATAATGACGTCTTTTAAAGACGTCTTTAAAAGACGTCTTTGGACGTGTCTGGATTTGGAACAAAAAAAGACGTCTTTAAAAGACGTCTTTTTTATCAATATTTTAAAAATAATACCCACTAAAATGTTTCAAAAAAGAACGTACTTAAACTAAAGTGTATATACTTGAAGTACGTAATTGAAGTATGTATACTGATTTTCAACTGTGAATAAACACGCAAAATTATAACCTCAAATACCTGCATCTCTGAAATTTGGATAAGGGATTGCAAAGTTAAGAAAAACGGCACCTCACAGTTAAAAATGTAACTACTGAAAAAATTATTCGAATCGACTATTAATTCTGTCTTTGACTGTTAGGTGGCGTTTTTCTTAATACGCGAACTCCTACGAAAATTTTAGTGACGCGAGTATATAAGGTTATAACATTTTCAGTTTGTTCGCTCAAGCTTTTCGGTCTGCAGAGAACTGATGCTTATTTTGTTTCTATATTCCTAAAGAAAGATACCCTATTAAAAATAATAACGTAATAAAATAATACTTTTTTGGAACATATTAGTAAGTACTTTTTTAAAAATTTTGATAAAAAAGACGTTTTGATTTAAAAGACGTCTTCAGAAGACGTCTTTTAAAGACGTCTTTTTTTGTTCCAAATCCAGACACGTCCAAAGACGTCATTATTTTAAATAGGGTATATTTTTATTAAATATTAATTTTTCTTTTTTTGCGGTTGGCTTGCTTTCGTTTTCCTCTATAAAAGTATTACAATTTATATTATCGCTTTCTTCGCATGCGTTGTTTTCAATTTTGATGGCCTCGACATTGGAGCAACTCTTCCCATTACAATTGCTAGAAATAATAACTTTAATCTATATAATATATGAGAAGCTGTTGCTGAAATTCAATGTCTATTTGAATACAAATTAAAATTTTTTGATTACCCTTTGTTTATCAATTTTTTCTGTTATTTTAAAAATGTTTCTTACACCAAAATTTTAGTAGTTTAATTGTAGAAAGAAAAAAAAATATATTCAATGATGAAAAAAATTTTTTGCATGAAAAACAAAGAAAAGTAAAAAAAAGGAGATAACAATTTTTATTATTACTATTAAAATTTTTTATTAACAATTGCTTTTTTATTTACTGGAACTATAAATTTATTATAATAATCAGTTAGAATATAGAATCAATAAAAATTTTATTTAAACTTGTCTCCAGGTTCCAAATGTAATAATTACGAGCAATAATAAGGTAAGTTTGTTTACAAAATTTAAGTGAATCCTCTTTACTTAAATTTTGTATTAATTCTGTAATCAATTAAACATTAAATTCTGTAATTAAGTAAATTTAATGAAACTCATCATATCTCATTTTAAATTTCTTTCTGTTAGCTTTGAAATGAGATATTACACGTCTAAAAATATTGATTTAGTGAGCTACAACAATCATTTGCGTTTAAGGTGTCCGTATCAGGTACAGTTGTTGTAACTTAAATACACCCTATTTTGAAAAACTATTTGCACCAATATTAATAATTTTTCAAAGTACCCCAGATTAGAAAAAACATCAAAATCGGTCCATTAATTACGGAAATACGGTCAATTTTCACGAATTTTATTGGAACGGGGTCCTTCGTTAACTTTCCTCACGCGCAAAGATAAGCATCTCCACGACGACTCTGACCTTGACGTTATTATTTGTATGTTATTATTATTATAGTTTTAATAGTAAATTTTTAAAATATAAGTCTTCAACTAAAAAATGACACTTGATTCGTTTCTTAATTGTAATAAACAAAGTGGCAGTGATTTTTTTTTTTAATTTTATCTTGGCTCCTATTGGCCTTAGAAAGTTCTTTTTTTCAAATCTTTGTTTCAAACACAGCTGTAAGAATATTCAAATAGCGAATCCGTAAAAGTTATTAATGAAGTCCCAGCTTTATTTATTTATGAAAATAAACACCCTCTTTCTTAAAGCGTTATAAAATATATTGCGATTCAATTTTCTCATTTGCACTCAACAAAATATGAAAATGTGAACTTTCATGAAGAGTTTAAGCCCTTATGCAGCTCAATAAGTTCAGCCAAAAAAAATTATACCAATAAACATTATGCGTGTTGGGATAAATAATAGGGAATATCTCAGCAACAAATTAACCAATTTACTGTTACAACCTCTCTTTCTGTTCATATCTATGAAGTCTTTCCTTTTGAAAGTTTGAAAAGATTTAAAAAATTATTTTTGCAATAAATAATTGATATTCAAGAGATGGCCATTTTTTATGCTTTTTTGCTTTTTTGCAATAACTAACTGATGAAAATAATCGCGGCAGTACTCAAATTGTAGGTTTTTTCATTCTCTAATACTTTTATTAATTACTTTTTTTGCTGAAATGCATAGGTTGCTCCAGAGAATTAAAAAAGCTGTTTTGGCCAAAGTTGCAGCCTCCTGGACCATTTTCTACCGTTTTTTTTGGTTACATTTTATATAGGGTATGTTTTTTCATTGCCCTTAACAACTCTATATAGGTTTCATTAAGCCCCTAATTAACGTTCTCAAAATATCTCTATTGATTGGACTATTAACACTCCTTTAATAATTTAGATAAAGAATTTTCAATTTATTTCAGAGATTTTTACCAAATTAATTCTTTAAACATGGACAATTAAATCATGCTCTAAATATTTTGTAACATGGCAGATTGACCATATTACTTATATATATAGTAATACGCATATAGACGACAGAAATAAGCCTACAACTGTCGGCAAGAAGGAAAGCAGACCACGCGAGTAAAACCCGTAACACCATATCCGAGTTCGTTGGCGCACACGCGCTAGTTTATAAGGCTTTTATAATGTGCACAGATAGGGCTAGCAAGCTGCTTGACTTGCGTATCTAAGTTGGGGTCCGTTAAGGATCGTTCGTCTCTCTTTTGCGGCGCGCGCAGCGTACCGTAAGAGCAATGAGCTTGGTCGATAGAAAGAACCCGCCATGGCATCATTCTTTCTGTCGTCACCATAGCGAAAAGAGCGTTACTGCCGACTGTAATATACAGTGATTTTTTGTGCGCTATCATACCTTAATTTATTGTGTGCGTGAGACTAATTAGCTTATTCTTTTTTTTGTGATTTACAATCAAGCCTCGTAAATTTACGAGTGTCTTATTGTTAAACCAAATAGCTTTATTTAGTGCATTATTAATTGTAAATGTAATTGTAAATTAGCTCATATTTATAACATTTTTCATTTTATAATTACAGAATATTATTGTCTTCAATTTGGAAATATTGAAATTTTTTCAACATTTTGATTATATTTTATATAATTTTTTCTCATTATTTTTATTTTTTTTATGATAATGATTTTTTTAATTCATATAACATTGCGAATCTTGATTTTATGTAGCATAGAACAGGAAAATAATCATACATTTATTTAAAAAAGCATAAAATCTGTAATAAACAATTGAAAAGAAACAAAACTATTATTCGTGTCAAGTTTTAAACTATAAAAAAAAGAATATGTTATCTATGGACCCAAACCTTTTTATCGTTATGAAATGATACATATCTACTCTATGCGGTTAACGGCATGCCGGAGCTGCAGCAATCGAGTTTTGATTTTTTTATTTTATCAATATATTTTTAAATTCTTAAATTAAACAAATATAATGACTTGTTCGCACTAAAGCTATATTAATACAATAATTTTTGTTAAAATAAAAAATCATTTGGACTTGTTATTTTTTTATGAGCTTAGATTGGAAATTAGATATCGAACTCGACAAACCTAACCTTAAAATACGATACATTGAAAGTTTTTATTATAACTTTATATTGTGACCTCACTTATATTATATTTATAATATAAAGAATTTGAGAGAGAATAAGTGAGAAAAAAGAATAAAATAAAAGATAAGTAGCAATAATCTTATTCTCTCTCGAATTCGAATCATCGCGTTAAAAGTCTATCTCTATCTTGTGCGTCGGCGCGACGTAGCAATTAGAAAGTATATCAGCGCGCGAGATGGATATTAATAAGAATATATGTACGCGCTTAGATGTGCGCCGATACACGCCTATAAAGTGACGTAACGCAAGCACACATCCAAGCGCACCTGTAATAGTATAATGTAAGATATGTAAATTTATCCCTTCTACTTAGTAGTAGGAGAGGATTGTGGCCGCGGCGGCTTGATCGACGCTTAAGCAGATCGAAGCCGAATCTTTGTACGGCACTCTTTGGCCAGCTCTCTTCCAATAAAGTTTAACTAAAAATTAATAAGTTGTAATGTAGTGTTCTTGTATTCGTTTGTTCTGCAGGCCCGCGAGGAGTTGGATAAACACCAACTCCGTACCGGTAGCAGTAACAACGAAATAACTTATTAAATTTAAAATCAAAGTTTAATTATTAATAAAAATTGCATTTACAGGGTGTCCACTCGACTGGAAAACCTGGAATTCTCTGGAAAGTCAGGGAATTCATTGCAGCCTGGAAAAAGTCAGGGAAAGTCAGGGAATTTTTTCTCAAAACCTGGATTCTTATTTTGATTGTACCCTTAACCAAAACTTATTTGTAAAAACTGTTCGTACAGATAAATATATTATAAGCTATAGACGCGAATCGCAATAGGTATAGTTTTCAACAAAAAAGTCAGTTGTGTCCGATTATAGAATATGTAGAATTCTCGGAAAAAGTAGCTCGTGCGATTTAAAGTGGAGGGGGAATGTGCGAGTCGAACTCGCATATAGGCACCGCGCTTCCTTATTCGAATGTTTACTTCTGTGGGCGATAATTCTTTGACACGCGAAAACACGGACATTCGTGCATGTAGTGAAATGACTTGAACTAAATATTCGTTCAAATTTTACCAAGTCACTTGGTAAATAATCTATAGTGTATTATAATTTTTACTAAGTGAACATAGTAAAATTTAATTGACACATAGTAATATTTCAAAAGTGTTTATGTAAAAGTTTGTGGATTCCAAAGTATCCCACGTTTACCTAAATTTACTGGGTAATTTTTATGAGAAAATTCTCTCCGTGTAGATAATATGGCACCAAATAAAAATAAAAATCAAAGTTTCAAGATCAATGGTTGCTTGATAAAGAATTTTCACCGTGGCTCACTAAAGCCCCAAATAACGATCTAAACTCGGCTTATTGCAATTTTTGTAGAAAGTGTTTTTCATTGAGTAATATGGGCAAGCAATCTGTAATAAGCCATCTTAGTGGACAAAAACACATAAAAGCCGTAAAGAGTCAAGCTAAGAATGTTTCTATAATAACGACTTTTGTTCAAAACAATTCTGATTATAAAAATCAAGAAATAAATTCGAAGCCTGATCTGGATGAAAAACTTTTACCAAAACTTGTTAAAGATGTCGGCACAAAAGGTAAATTAAATTTTATATACAGGCGCGCGCGCACACACACACACACACACACATATATATATATATATATATATATATATATATATATATGTGTATATGTATGTGTGCTTGAAAAAATTTAAATCGATTTTAAAAATATGATTAATAATTTGCATATTTATGTATCTTAATTTAGCTAAAAATGAAACAACAAAGAATAACAAACTAGAGAAAAAAAATATTTCATCGTTTCTTCTAAAGGATCAAGTAACAAGAGCAGAGATTTTCATGTGTTTACACGCAGTTATGCAACATATTTCTGCTCGTAGTACTGCCGCAAGTGTATTACTTCTTAAAAAAATGTTTCCGAATTGTGAAGAGGCAGTAAAAATGCAATTAGGAAGGACAAAAGTATCGTACGTTATAACTTATGGAATCGCGCCTTACTATAGAAACGAGCTGTTTGATTTGTGTTCAAAATGCCCGCAGTTCGTTATTGGTTTTGATGAATCGTTCAACAAAGTTGCTCAAAGAGGGCAAATGGATATTTCTATAAGGTTTTGGGATGTTAATCGGAACGAAGCAGTAACTAGATACTATACTTCTGCATTTTTAGGTCATGCAACTGCAGAAGTATTATTATCTGAGTTTTTAAAAGAATTAAATGGCTTCGATCTCCACAAACTTCTACAAGTATCGATGGATGGTCCAAATGTAAATAAAAAGTTTATTAGATTATTGAAATCTCATTTGAAAGAAGGACTTGATGAACCTGAACTTTTAGACTTAGGTAGCTGCGGACTTCATGTTATAAATAATGCTTTTAAAAATTCTATTCAGATCACCGAATGGGATATTGCTAAATTTTTACGTGCAATTTATTATTTATTTCATAACGTGCCATCGAGACGTGCAGATTTTATTAATTATACTAAAACAAATGTTTTTCCTTTAAAATTTTGTTCTGTAAGATGGCTTGAGAATACAGGCCCTGCTGAGCGTGCAATGCTTATTATACCTAGTTTGGAAAAATATATCGAATCAGTGAAAAGAAATAAAACTGAACCTAATTGTGAAAGCTACAAAACAATTTGTGTTACTTTGAAGGATAGTTTATTAAAGCCAAAACTTGCATTTTTTCATTCGTTAGCTTCAAGTGTAGAACCATTCTTACAATTTTATCAGTCTAATTCTTCTCTTGCACCTTTTTTATATGAAGATATAACAAATATCTTAAAAGAAACAATGTCACGTTTTGTAAAAGATGATGTCATAGAAAAATCTAAAAATTTAATTGCTATTGACTTAAACAATGAGAAAAATCTTATTTCTGCCAAAGAAATAAATTTGCCTTTTTCAACAAGAGAAGCTATTCGTTCATGTAGGAAACAGTTAAGCGATAAAGACATTTTAATGTTTCGTCTCGATTGTCGCAAAATTTTACAATTTTTTTGCTCCAAATTGATAGAAAAGTCTCCCTTAAAACATAACCTAACAAAAGCCATTTCATTTCTAGATCCTATAATAGCTAAAAATACTACTTTGCGAAGAAATAGATTTTCTGAAGCTTTGGATATTTTTATTGATCATAAATGGAGTAATGGTGTTCTTGCAGATAGAATTCAGAGTCAATTTAATGAAATTTGTAATAAAGATATGTTTATTGAAGTTTTGAATAACTTTAACAAAGTAAAAGATCGGTTAGATGATTTGTGGTTAAGACAACTTATTGGAACTAAGGAAGCTAAAGAATTAATTGAATTTTTACAAACGATATTTATTCTATCTCATGGAAATGCATCTATTGAACGAGGATTTTCTATTAATAAAGAATGTTTAATAGACAACTTGCAAGAAGAATCTCTTAAAGCACAAAGATTAGTGTACGATGCTGTAATGTCTAAGGGTGGCATAAGCAATATTGAAATCTCAAAGCAGTTAATTTTGTCTTGCAGGAACGCCCATGATAAATACAATGAAACGTTGAAACAACGAAAAATCATTCAAGAAATAAATGAAAATAAAAAAACAGCAGAAAAAATGAAAGCTTTGAAATTAAAAGAATTAGAAGCAACAAAAAACACTATTTTAACTAACGCGCGCATAGCAGCTTCTGGAATTGAAGAAGAAATAAATTCCTTACGAAATAGTGTATCCAAATAGAAAATATTCAATAATTTTATAAAATTTGCAGTATTTAAGTATTAAATATGTATCTGGAAAAACTTAAAAGATGGGCTGGAAAAGTCTGGAAAGTCAGGGAATTTTAAGCAAAAATTTGAGTGGACACCCTGATTTAATAAGTACATTCACTTGTATTATATTTCGTGAATGTTTATTAAAGTAGTTTAACTTAAGTTTATATTTCTTTGTCTGTTTATTACTAGTGAATCAATTGTGTTAATATAAAGAATTACTTTAAGTGTTAGTTTAATTGAATTGGAGAAAATGCTCTTACAAGACTGTGAGTCTTTGGAGTTTTTGGCTTATAAGAGGCCCTTAAATATACTAACAACTAACATACAAGCAAAGAGGCCCCGGACTAGTTGCAGCATGACGTCTGCGCTAAGAACGGGTCTAGCTTAAAATAACCTTTCTCCCTTATCCTTTTCCTTGTATATGAGCACTTTGTGCTATCTTTTACAGAGTTAGGGTGGTGAGAGGTTACAATATGTATAATATTTTGGTGAATTTCTTGAGTTGTCCGTACTAGAGTTTAATCTTACAAATTTTTTCTTTGTAGCAAAGAAACTCGATTAAACTTAGGTTATTAAAAAATTAGGTTATAAAATTTGAATTTTGCGCCAAAACTATTTTTTACCTACGTTAAATTGTAGGGCTTTCAAAAACCTACAACTTAAAAAAAAACGTATTTTTCGTCCACTAGAAGCCGAGATATCGCCAAAAAACGAAAAAACACGTTTTAATTAATTTTGAGGTTATGATTTATTAAAAAGAGCTAAAAATTTTTTTGTGTGGGTATTTTTTAATGTAGAAAAAGATAGCATTTTTATTTTTTCAGTTTCCGGTGGGGGCAATTTTGATCCTCTTAATAGGCTAGACCCTTTGTATAGATTTTACGAACGATTTCCTATGTATAAAAAAATAAGGAATCGTTCGTAAAATCTATACGAATTTATTATAATTGGTAAATAAAAATTAATTTTGTATTAAATAAATATTAGCTTTTTTGCTATAACACTCATTAAGGTTAAAATCTTTTATTAAACTTATTCTTGTACAGAATAACATTATATTGTAAAATACTCACGCAAAACATTTTTTTAAAAACAAAATGATTTATTTGCAGGTTACGTACCTTTTATGATATTTTTAACAGTCTTATATATATATATATATATATATATATATATGCGTGCGTGTGTGTGTGCATTCAAATTTATTTTGTCTTTGCAGTGCGCTTATAAAAAATTAGAAAACTGCCGCATATACAGTTTGCCGTAAAATTCAAACCAACGCCGAAATTATGTAGCAGCGCGCTTACAAACAGCACATATAGTACCGCGCATACGGCTTATTACGCGCTGCTCAAACCGGCGCTGCTCGAGTGCCGGTCTTGCTCCGTAGTGGATTGAAAAATGGAGCGCCGCTATAGACATACCAGTGTGGCGGGGAGAATATCCATGTCTTTTCAGTATAATAATGTAATGTTTTTACATTATTAGTCAAATACAATAACGTGAAATTCTGTGAGACTAATGATTGAATTTGATTTAAAATTTAACTACATAATGTTTAGGGGTCACATTACAAGCTAATATATTTTGTTTCCTGAAATTTTCTTTTTAATTGTAACTATTAATGTGATTGAACATTGGTCAATTAGGTAAGATCCTTCTATATAATTACTTAAAAATAAAATAAATAATTGAAAATTAATAGAAAGCAAAAATAGAATAATAAATATTAAAAATGAAATGAATATAAATAAAGATAAGTACCGCATTCACAGCAAATGTATCTTCCAGTTTTAGAGGTTTCAGGCTGTTCAGAGTTATCATTTTTACTTTCTGATTTTAACTGATCAGTTTGCTGTCCTTTTTGTTGTTGTTGCTGTTGTTGCTGCTGCTGTTGTTGAGTTTTACGATTTTTCGATCTACCATCAGCTACCATAAGAGTATCGTAAGTGTAACTAGCAGGCTTAACTTCAGCTTGTTCTTGCACTGTTTGTACTTCTTTGTCACGTTGAGCTGGTTGTGAATTTGGATTATTATTTTCAACGTCACTACTACACTCGGAAGTTGGTGGTGTGAGTGGTGCAGCTGTTTCAATCACCATTGACGTTATCTGATTACTTTGTACTTGAGCAATTGGTTCAGCTTGTTGCTGTTGTTCAATGAGTTGCGCTTGAGGCTGTAATGGTTGCTGAATCAATGTAGCTGGTTGATGATGCAATTGTGGCTGGATTGGTTGAGTAGTAATCATCGCTGTTGGAATCGTTGAAGCACTGTAGAATAAGATTTCTTGCACTGGTGAAAGTGGAATAAAAACTCCTCCATGACTTTGCTATTAATTGGTAAAAAGGTACAATCCATAATTATTAATAATTTTTTTCAAAATTTTTTATTATAAAAATTTCATTAATGTGATTATATTATTATTGTGTGATTAAAATTATAAATATAAAAATATTACAATTATTAAACTGATTCTGGCTTATTCAATTCGATGATAACTATTTACATGAAATCGTACTTAAAATGATTTTATATAATGACTCACATAACAAAACTTTTATATTTTTTTCTACGGTCATTTAACTTTGTTTTATAATAATATGATCAATGTTCCTACTACTAATTTAAGGTTAGATGTGATGTGAATAAATGAAAATATGTATTTCAACATGCGCAATTTTGATGAAAATAGATTTAAAATGTAAAACAAGATAGAAACCATCAAATCTTTACGTTTATAAAACTTTTTAAAATAATTAATAATTATTTATAAATAATTATCTACTTATTCTATTCCTATTATAAAACATCCATTTACTACTCATCGAAAAGTAGTATGTCCCGGCTACTAACTCATCGTTTGTGCTAACTACTACTCACAGTTTTTCTTCTTAATTTCATATTTAACGTAAGATATTTCTAACAATAGACGTTAAAAACAGTTACTCATTGCTATGGCAATCGTGACGTCACATTCTTCAACTGCCTCTATCTCTTTGAGTTTTTATTTTCATGATAAAAGAAAAAATACGTGTCTTTTATTTTTGCTTTCTCATAGAGAAAGCATTGTATCGGTAAAAAAAATTTTTTTCTATTTTTTCATTAATTTGTACATATTTAGACTCAGGGAGTCGAAAAAAGTGGTTTCCAGAAAATGTCTGTATGTATGTGTGTGTGTGTGTATGTATTCAGTACGCCAATAAGATCTCGAGAACTACTCGATGGATTAACTTCAAATTTTGCATGCAATTTATTTTTTTGTCTAATTGGGGGGGGGGGGGGAAGCTATTGAAAATTGATCTTCTTAGCTTAGTTTTTTTTTAGAGCCATTTTAAGAATTAAAAAAAAAATTTTAATTTTTCATTTTTTTGATATTTTACGTAAACTACTCGAAGAATTTTCTTAAAAATTTGTATGAACATTATTTGTGACTGCCAAAAGAAGAAAAACTTTTACCAACTGATTTTCTTAGCGCACTTTTAATTTTAGAGCATTTTGAAAATTTTGAAAAATTTTTTTTTTTTTTATTTATTTTTTATTTTACGACAGCCATTCGATAGATTTGCTTCTAAATTTGTATGCAAGTTATTCGCTATTGTCTAAAGAAAACAAGCTTTGGAACACTTATTTTCTTAGCGTAGTTTTAATTTTAGAGCATTTTGAAAATTTTGGAAAAAATCTCTATTTTTCATTTTTTTTCTATTACACAAAAACCATTCGATAGATTTGCTCGAAAATTTTTATGGAAATCATTTGCAATGGCCTAAATAAAACAAGCTTTAAAAAACTTATTTTCTCAGTGCAGTTTTAATTTTAGAGCATTTTGAAAATTTTGAATAAAATTTTTCTAATTTTTTTTATATTTTACGTGAACTACTCGATGAAGGAGCTTCAAATTATGTATGGGAATTATTAATGATTGTCAAAATAAAATGAACTTTTGAAAACTAATATTCTTCAATTTTCTTAGCGCACATTTAATTTTAGAGCATTTTGAAAATTTTGAAAAAAATTTTTATTTTTAATTTCTTTTCTATTGCACAAAAATCACTCGATAAACTTGCTCAAAAATTTTCATGCAAATTATGAATCACTATTATCTGAATAAATCAAGCTTTGGAAAACTTATTTTCTTAGCGCAGTTTTAATTTTAGAGCATTTTGAAAATTTTGAAAAAAATGTTCATATTTCATTTTTTTTCTATTACACAAAAGCCATTCGATAGATTTGCTCAAAAATTTTCATACAAATTATTTGTTATTGCCTAATTAAAGCAAGCTTGGAAAAACTTATTTTCTTAGCGCAGTTTTAATTTTAGAGCATTTTGTAAATTTTGAATAGAATTTCACTTATTCTTTGGTATTTTACGTAAACTACTCAATGAAGTAGCTTAAAATTATGTATAGAAATTATTTACGATTGCCTAAATAAAATGAACTTTTGAAAACTGGTTTTCTTAGCGTAGTTGTAACGTTAAAGCGTTTTGAAAATTTTAAAACAATGTTTATTTTTCAATTATTTGGTATTTTTTGTAAACTATTCGATGAAAATGTTCCAAAATTTGTATGCAAGTTATTGGTTATAGTGTTAAGAAGACAAGCTTGGGAAAATTAATTTTATAAACGCATTTTTAATTTTAAAGCATCATAAAATCACATAATGTAAATGGCAAAAGTAAGAAAGAGTAAAATTCATATAGTTTTCGAAGGTATTAAGACAGCCTTTAATACAGAGGATAGGGACATTTATATTAAAATCGTATTTAAAAAAATAAAATCAAAATACTCTAATTCAATGCGCTCTATAAGAAAGCATTGCGCCAAAGCATTTGGCAGCGTTTTTCTTTTTCCAAATGACTGATATTATGGATTAAAAAAAATTTTCATGCAAGTTTCCGATTAAACTTTACTTAACATTAAAGTATAAAAAAATTATTTAATAGTATATTATGCGTCAAGGCCGCAAAACGTATCATTCTTGGCGAGTGCATGCTGAGGAGCCGAGCGTAGCGAGGCCGCTCCAGCTGCACGTGCAAGAATAATACGTTTGTGGCCGTGACTGCATATACTATTTTTTTGCCTGAAGGCCGTCAAGTGGAAGCTGGGGCGAAGCCCCCCCGCCTGTAAAAAAATAATTGATAATTCTTAAAATATAAAAGAATTTAATAGAAAAATTTAATAATAAACAATAAATAACTAATAATTCTTAAAATACAATAAAAAAATACAATGAAAAAAATTCGATTATAAAAACCACTAATAATTTTTAAAATATAACATTAAAATTGAACAAAAATATAATAAAATATAAAGTAAAGCTAAACTATAAAAATTATAATTAAAAAATATCATTTAAAAAAAGAAAAAAAGTTTAAAAAAAAATAGAATGAAAAAAATTCGATTATAAAAACAACTAATTATTGTTAAGATATAACATTAAAATTAAAAAAAAAATACAACAAAATATAAAACAAAGCTAAACTATAAAAATTATAATTAAAAAATATTATTTAATAAGAAAAAAAAAGTTTTAACATGCGAAACTTGTAACTATGTCTTTCTCACGTTCTGTCGTTTTCTTTTATAATATACATATGGCTGATTCCATTTCAAATCGAACAGTCAGTATACACTCAAGTCACCAATTACTGCGCTAATGGAGTATGTTATTCTACCCTAAAAATAAGGGTATACGTATTTTTTTATTTTGCTGAAATATCAAAATTGCATCAGATATGCACTTTTGAAAATTGCATACAAAAACTAAATGTCAAAACTGAAAATGTTGAGAATAACTTTAGAGGGCTATCGTTTTACCAATTTTGAATGAATTTTGGTAAACCTTATTTTGTTTTATTATGTTTTAACCCCTCTTTAATTCAGTGCAAGAAATTTCAAAAAAGACTAAAAAATGACTAAGATATATGTGCATTTTACCAAAAAATGCACTTTTTATGCACATGCATTTTTCTCGAAAAACCCATTTTTTTTTGCTGAAATTTTTTGTGCTCATAGAGGACCAAATTACCTATCTTATCGTACTTGGTTGATCCCGTACTTATTTGTTTGCAGCGAGAAAAAAAATTCACAAATTTTATTGGTGAAAAATTTTTGTATATACGTTCGGAAATTTTAAGCAATGTAGATTTAAACACTATCCTTCTTTTAGCATTACCCAGAAACAACGACGTGGACGTAGAAGGTTTCTGTTCCCTTCGGGGTGCTTTTTTAAAGTGAGTTCCTTCTTTTCTTGCCTCTCACTGTTGGGATGCGTCAAAAATATAATTATAAATAATTACTTTTTTTTATTTTTGCACTTATTATTTTTAGTTCTAAGTGTAGCCTTACGACGTTTGACTTTTTTTTTCTTGTCTTTCACTTTAGTCAGTGCATGTATAGCTGTTCTGCCAACAAATATATGCGATTTCAATTCCCCAAGTTGTTTTAACCACATATGACTTTTTTGAATCCCATTATATTTAGGAACTGTACTCTATTCAATATTTTTTTCTTTTCTAAATTTTTCAATCTCATTTATTGGTAATAATATGATTTTGATTGCACTGGTGTACTTTTGAACCCAATTTATAAAATCGTCAGCATTTTGTATCGATTCTTCATGAACTCTTTTTAAGTTATGTGAAGTAGCATAATGCTTTAGAAGCCCACCTATTCCATCAACGGCTCCTTTCCCATGACCAGTCGCAGAAAATAACCATTTCATTTGATAAGAAAAATGTTTGAATTCATGTAGCTGAAAAAAATTTTTAAATTGGCTTGCAGCTCCATCTGATATAATAGTGACTTTAGTAACTAAATCATTTTTCATAAGATCGATAATTTTATTTATTGCTAATAGCGCATATGCAGTATCATGCTTTTTGTTGTCACTAACGATCGCAAAGCTTTCCGTTATCTCTCCTTGGTAACAGACTGCAGTAAAAATAGAAATTTGGTTATTAACCCACTGATTTCCCTAAACCGCTTTATTATTTATTACAGACCAATTTTCTGCAAAATCAACGTGGATAATTAACTTAGTAGGATCAGCTTTACCTTCTTCTTTTTCTTTTTTTATAGCTTCACGTTGAATATTTTTTATGTATACGTAAGTACTTGCTTTTAGTGCGCAGATTGAAAATTTTTCTTTAAAAACTGATAAGCTTACTGTTTGTTTGATAAGATTACCATTATCCCACAAAGCAAACGTAATTCCATCTTCAAAATTTTCTTTTAGTTTTAACAATTTTAATGTGATACCCTCACTACCGGAGCAATAATTGCATTCTTGCAAGTAACACGAATCAGATGGTTCAGAACACAACATTGCGTTAGTTATTTCTGAACGAATTAAATCTAATTCAGAATTATTATCGCCTCTAAAACGAATTAAACTTGTAAGAAACAGTTCAAAATTTTCGCAATGTACACAAAGACAAGTTTCCTTCACATGGCTTGTTAAGACGAAACTTGGTCTTAGACTATAGAATTTCGATTTTCCTATTTGTAAGTTTGGATTTTCTTGTCTTAATTGACTATATGTTTCTTTTAAGCTTCGAGTAAGAAACCGTTTAACTTTTTTAGTTTTTGTATTATTAACTTTAACAGTAACAACATCAGATTTATTTGGACTTTGTCTACTACAATTAAAATCATCATTTAAAAAATATTCCATAGCGATATTTTTTGTATTTTCATCAATAGGATGACCAGTATATGAATCTGGCTCCGAATAAACTCCTTTATTTTTCACGAGATTTCTTGATTTATTTATCATATACTCGCTTATATTCGGGAATAGTGAGCAAATTTTTATTTTGCTTAATTTTGAAGGTAGTAGAGTTAGAAGTTTTATTTTTTCCGAAACAGAAGAACATTTTTCTAAAGCCGATTTAAAATTTTCTACAAATTCGTTCCAATAGTTTTCAGTCGAACTTTTGTCCGATTCTATTGATTCAACTGAAATGCCATACGCATCTTCTAATTTACTTCCGACAGTAGCAGAAAAAGCTGAAATTAAAGATTTTTTCTTTTTAGATACGTAATTTTCTGTTAAATTTTTAGGTATTGCAGTTTTTCTTTTTAGCGGCGAGACGCATTGAGGTAAAATTGTATTAATACTCTCGTTTAATTCCTGTATTCGTTCAGGTGTCTTGGGGATAAAATCATCATGTTTTCCGCTAAAAAGTTCAGTGATTTCATTTTCAGATGTAGATTCAAGATCACTTAAAATCATTTTTGATATGCGTTCATGGCAATTTTTGCATACATTAGTAGAGGGCAGTATCTTTAAATCTGGATAAAGCTGTGCCAAATTAATGGCCAAATCTTCCAACGGTCTAAAACGTAAATTTCTGCTTTTATAAATTACCTTCTTATGCATTTGAAAAAAATCGGGACATCGAATTCTTGTAGAAGAGTGAATTTTGGACATCGTAATTGCAGAGTTTTGTTTACTTTTTCACAAGTCCGAAAAGTACCTTTCAAAGCAGACGTAAGAATAACTAGCTTGTATATAACAATTCTAATATGCTGTTTTGGATACGCGAGGTATTTGTCCGCGAATGAGCCTCCTATTGTATGTACATCGAAACATACATAATATAGATATACACGAATAGAATTATTATTTTCCATTTGTTAACATTTATTTTTATATTACGAATTATATATATATATATATATATATATATATATATATATATATATATATATATATCACTATTGATGATATCTACATACATACAAAGGTAAACAAATAATGAGCGAAGCATGCGACAGCGTTGGAATGAACATTGCTTAAGACTTTCGAACGTATATACAAAAATTTTTCACCAATAAAATTTGTGAATTTTTTTTCTCGCTGCAAACAAATAAGTACGGGATCAACCAAGTACGATAAGATAGGTAATTTGGTCCTCTATGAGCACAAAAAATTTCAGCAAAAAAAAATGGGTTTTTCGAGAAAAATGCATGTGCATAAAAAGTGCATTTTTTGGTAAAATGCACATATATCTTAGTCATTTTTTAGTCTTTTTTGAAATTTCTTGCACTGAATTAAAGAGGGGTTAAAACATAATAAAACAAAATAAGGTTTACCAAAATTCATTCAAAATTGGTAAAACGATAGCCCTCTAAAGTTATTCTCAACATTTTCAGTTTTGACATTTAGTTTTTGTATGCAATTTTCAAAAGTGCATATCTGATGCAATTTTGATATTTCAGCAAAATAAAAAAAGTACGTATACCCTTATTTTTAGGGTAGAATAACATACTCCATTAGCGCAGTAATTGGTGACTTGAGTGTATACTGACTGTTCGATTTGAAATGGAATCAGCCATATATTGAGTCTACGTTATTCGTTAACACATACTCAGTATATTATATAGAAGAAGAGAATAGCGATATTAAGGAAAGCGAGCAGTTCATTTAGTTCAATTCCAAGAATCAGCGACGTCAAGAACGTTTTTCTGCGAACTTTTATGAGAATAATACATGAAATATACACATTTTTATTTTGCGGCCTAGAACAAGAATACACTATTTTGTGCTCCGTATACAAGACACAAAAATTTATTTTGCAGCATGAGGACAAAAAAAATAACTATCGAAAATCTATTGAAAAAAAATCATCTCGAGTTTATTTAAAAAAAAATTATTTAATGATTATTATAAAAAAATTGTTTAAAGCTTCTCCCTCCATCCTTCTCCCTCCATCTGTAAGTAGTTAAACACGCTTTATTTTTCACTCTTGTTATTTTTGTTCTGGTACTGCATTTTTGTGCCCTAGGGCGTTTTTCTTACAGATTCTTGCACGCTCAATTTGTAAGGCACCGTTTCAGCTATAAATCATCAGTTTTATTGGCGGTCCTTGCATTTTATCTCATAATTTACATCAAGACGCTGAACTTTGGAGGTTAGAATTGTTGCAGTTTTGAGGTTAGTTGGGAGGCAATTTTCATCTGCAGGCAGAATTCCTGGTGGCTGATTTTTCAACCTACTCCTCGACCAATAATATAGAAGTCTACCTTACCCTTTAAGGAGTATACACAAGAGGTCGGAGTTATGGACAGTTGTGCGATCTGTAAGTTATCCACTAATGATAAATGGGTCATGGCAAAGCTCCATTTGTGTTTCACATACCGGCAGCGCTGTCATGCAAAATGCATGACTCGCTCAAAAATGGAAACTGGCACAAAATACGAGTGTAAAAGGTACATGGAAAAAATAAGTAACAATTCAAGGTCGTCGGCCGATGGAAGCATCAAGGCCAATGGAGTTCTACAGGCCGCACGCAAAGCTGCTCCTAATCAGCCATTCAGTGCCTCTACACCATCAAGAACTGACTCGAAAGTGACATCTGTCAACACCTCACAGAAGTAGCCTGAAAGAGTGAAAACTTCTTTATCATCGCAAACTTTGTCTGACAACAGCGGTGCTACGGCGGATGGAGGGAGAAGTAGAATAAGTATGCCTTTATCTGATAAACTATTGGGAGGTGGCACTGCGCTCGCTGCCCCGAGTAATAATAATAATAGTAATAATTTCATGAAAAATAATTCTGATGTAGTTCGAAGTGACTTAGATTCTTCCTCATTGCAGGCAGCTGTATCTGGCAGGCTTGACACAATATTAAATTATTTTGATCGATTTTTGGCTGTAGAGAGCCAAGTTAAAAATTTTGACAAAGGCCTGCGGGATATTGTGTCCAAAATTGATACACAGAATGAATATATTAAAAAATTAGAAATTGGGCAGATGCAGCTGTTAGAGGAAAATCGCAAACTTAGGGAAATAATTGTCACTTCGGAAAGGAATTTCTTGTCCGCTCTAAATAATAAAATTGAAACGTATAATAAAACAATTAGTTGTAAATTTGATAATATTCAAACTTTTCTCAATAACGAGTTTCACGGAGTGGACAAGGGTTTCTTTGACCTTACAACCGGGGTAGCTGGCGTGGCACAGGCCGTCACGGATCTCACGGAAATGAATGAGCATACATTACACACATCTGAATCTGTAGAAATGCCACAAACACCACATACTCATACTGTAATTAGTGAGGAGGCACCTCGTCAAGTTGAGACGGAGTGTGGCTCTGGGAGCGGTGCATTGGTAATCTCTGGCGAATTTGACTGTTCAGCAGTTAATGTTGGGCCGGATGATTACACCTGTGCCAATCTAGCGTACAAATGTAATCTTAGTTAAGAAAATCGCTAAATATGATGATGTAAACGGGGTGTCTACAGATCGTGGGATCAACGGCGGCCCGAGGGGTCCGTTCTTATTGCTGGTTAGACTTTCTGAGGAGGACATGGTGCAAAAGGTGTTTGAGGCTAAACGACAATTCACTGGTTTTTCGACAGCGGATCTTAATCCCTCCCTCCTTGGCAGTCTTCAAGCCATCAAACGCCACGGCTTGATATTTATTAATGAATCTTTGCCTAAAGAAAAATATATTAATTTTAAAAAGTTAAAAAAGTATGCCAAAGAAAAAGGCTTTAAATTTGTTTGGCACAGACATGGTAAATTTCTGGTGAGGAGGGAGAGAGGGGAGAGAGCTCACAAATTTTTTAATGAAAATGATTTAGATAATTTATTGACAGAAAGTAAGAAATTAAAAGACGGTGTGCATGTAATTAATATAAATTCTGAAACTCCATCGAATATTAAGTGCAATAATAATAATATATGTGATAATAATGAAGCCTCTGAACATCAACGAAATAAGTCGACAAATCAATTATTAAGTACAAATAATGGAGTAACGTCGAGTGCGGCAATTTCCTTTTTCAAAACTACTGATTTTTTGGATAACTTAAGAAATTTTGCTTCCGAATACTCTCATAAAATTATAATGGGAGACCTGAATGCCGATCTCCTGCGTGAGAGCAGTGATGCCAAATTTATTAATAAATTGCCGGCTGAACTTTCGTTACAGTTGGTTCAGCACGGTGCCACGCATCACACTCCAACGTCTCACACGTGGATTGACCTGATTCTTGTTGACGATAATGACACAGTACTTGGCGCACGCAACTTACCGGCGAATTTTCACAGTCGGCACAACTTAATTGATGTATATATTTCTTATCATCACATAAAGACAGATAATAAAATAATTAAGTATAGGAATTACAAAGATATCTGTCCAAACTTATTGGTACAGAGTTTGACCGGCTGTGATTGGACGCCATTTACAGTTGGTACAGTTGACCCAGAATCTGCACTTGGCTGCCTCTGTGACAACCTTTCGGCGGCAATACAAAATCTAGCGCCACTAAAAACACTTAAAATTGGTAAAGATGAATTTCCTTGGATTGATAAAGAGTTGTCGCAGATGCGGCACAAGAGAGATGCCACGTATCGTAGATGTTAACGGACGAAGGAGGAGCGATAATTCTCCGAATTTTCGCAGCTGCGTAAAACAATAGATGAACGGACGGAACAAGCTAAAACAAATTATTATCATAATAGACTATTCAATGCTCTTGCTGGAAGTAATATCTGTAAGGAGTTAAAAGACCTGGGACTCCTGTCCGGACCTCAAGGGGACTTGAATGGATTCACTCCAGATGAGCTTAATGCACATTTTGCGGGGGCGTCGGTCTCGCCACACGATGATACTGCGGAACGTAAAAGGATTCTTTCTGAGTGTAGTGAAAGTGGTTTTGCCTTTAAGCCTATTAATATTAATGATGTAATCCTTGCGATTTCGCATTTTTCATCACAGGCCTGTGGCGAGGATGGCATCCCGCAGAGTGTGATACTTAAAGCACTTCCGGTTATCGGAGAGCATGTTGTGACTCTGTTCAATTCCTCTTTTGCACGGGGGGTCTTTCCTTGCCTTTGGAAGCGCGCACGTATCGTGCCTTTAAAGAAGTGCTCTGCACCTAAAATGCCTAAAGATTTTAGGCCCATAGCAATATTATGTTTTCTTTCAAAGGTTCTCGAGAAGATTGCCCATGACCAACTGCAGGAGTATATTATGACACACAAAATATTTGACTCTTTGCAGACTGGCTTCAGGAAGCATCATTCTACGCAGACTGCCATACTTAAACTTACAGATGACATAAGATCAGGTCTTGACAAGAAACTTGCCACGATACTACTCCTATTTGACTTTAGTAAGGCATTCGACACGATCTCCCCTTCCAAATTGCTTGTGAAGCTTAGATCGATGGGGTTTTCTAGGGCTGCACTCAAGTGTATCAACTCCTATTTATCAGGTAGGAAACAAATGGTTCCTACACATCTAAAAGAGGATTCGGATTGGCTAACAACCAATCTAGGAGTTCCACAGGGTTCAGTGCTGGGGCCTCTGTTGTTCTGCCTTTACATTAATAACATACGTGACACGCTCGACCCCTGTTGTGTCGAGCACATATTATATGCGGATGACCTCCAAATCTATACTCAGGTCCCTTATGAACATCTAAATGAAGGTATTCGTATTATGCAGAGGGCGGCCAGGGCGGTATCGGGGTGGGCTGTCGATGCTTCTCTCACATTAAATGCAAGCAAAACTAAGGCGATCGTTTTTGGCAGTAGTCGTTTTATTAATGACTTTTATGCTGGTGAGCCAAGAACGATTGAGCTTGAGGGAGGTGTCGGCATATCTTTCTCTGATACCGTTACGAGCCTTGGTGTTGTGCTTGACACTTAGTTGTCTTGGGAGCCGCATATTAATATGGTGACTAAAAAATTTATTAGGATAATGTATAGTTTACGGTTCTTTCGTCGAAGGCCCTGCGTAAACAACTCGCAGCCGCCTTGCTATTTCCGCACCTCGACTACTGCTTAGTAGTTCTGCTTGATTCTTCGCAGGGGTTGAGAAGACAATTACAAAGACTACAAAATTCATGTGTGAGATATGTATTAGGCGTAGGATTGGGCGATCATATTTCTCCTCATAGAGCTGCGCTTGGTTGGCTGCGTACTGATTCATGGAGACAGTATTTTATGGCTGTACTTATGTACAAAATCGTGCGCATGAATACTCCCGAGTATCTAGTGAGTCTCTTCACTAGATATGTACCTAGGGTAGCCACTAGGGGAGAAATTAAGGACTTCGCGGTGCACTTCATGCGTACTGAGACTGGAAGAAATTCCTTTCAAGTTCAAGGTGCGCATTTTTGGAACTCCCTGCCTGCTTATATTAAAAATCTTCCATCGCTCGGCAGGTTTAAGTCGGCTTTGAGGACGTACTTACTCGACCTCGAGTGAAATTAATTTTAAGTATTTTAATTTTTGTGTTAATTTATTTTGTTTTGTCCTATATATAGATTTAAGGTGTAAATGTATTTATTAGCGTGAATGATGGATGAATGTATGCGGAAAGTATGAGTGGTTCTGTTTTTATTAGAAGTCATGACATCTTCGGTATTGTTTTTATTCTTTAAATGTAATTATTATTTTATTTTTTAATTATTTACTATTACTTTGTTATTGTATTGTTCAATTTTATTTTTATAGTATTGTCCTATTTTATTTTTATAGTATTGTCCAATTTTATTTTTATTGATGTCATAACAGTGGTTCCTCTTTTAAATTATGTATTTTAATTCTATGACTGATAGATATTTAAGACTGTTTTTTATTGTAATTTATGTTTTTCTGCGTGTATTTAGAAAAGTCTGTAATATCACTTTTACATGGTGACTTACTGATACAGTATTATATATTAATTTTAAAAATTGACTGTGATATCTTATCTTATTATGTGCAATACTTTTTATAGAATTATTACTTACTATTTCATGTATTACACGCCTTTTTGTACTCTTTTTACAAAATAAATAAATATCTATCTATCTATCTAAAGCTAATTGTAAAAAAATTATTTAAAATTTACTGTAAAAAAATTATTTAAGTTTGATGTAAAAAAATTTATTTAAAAATCGTAAGAAAAAGCACCTTGATAAGACACAACGAAAGATGTAAACATAACCTTTTTTTGGTTATGTTACAATGAAAACATTTGAAAAATTAAATACGAAATATCAATCCATCCCAATAAAAATTATTATTTTACGTATTAAGCTAATAATAATTCAAAATTAAAACATTAAAATGTTCAAACAAGCACTTGAAATATTGAATTTAGTTTGGTCAATAGTAGCAATATGCTACTTTTTCATGATGCAATCACTGCTCACCCTTTATTTTCGTGAAACGTACAAAAATGTCATAGTACAACATTAATTCTCTTGTAATTATTGCTTTTAAAATTGATTATGCAAAAAATTAAACGCAAAGAATCAAAACACACGTGTTTAGCATACGCGCTTAGTCAAGGCACGCCATTCTAAGTAAAACTAAAGCTTCAGCCTTATTATTTTTTTTATTTCTCCTACCTTTTGCCGCCCAGAAATGTAGTGCAGTCTTCGCGGAGATATTTAAATTAATTAAAATATTTTTTTTGTTCTCGTTATAACAAATGTATTATTTTTTGTAATTTAAATAATAAAAAACGGCTAGTTAGATATATCGCGAGCAGCGATTGGGACATTGACCATATTTAATAATCACTCAACAAAAATAAAAAAATCGTTGCGTGTTACGCACGTTACATTCAGATATGGGTTAATGTACACTGAGCTCAGATTTTAATTATCACAACTAAAGAGTATGGTACAATAAGATAAGCAAAATGACATCCCTCGGGGATTTGGAATTTGGTTGCATGAATAGTCGACACATATTGAATAATGATTTTTCATCAAATACCCTCCCTCCTCCTCCCTACCTCCAAAAAATGTATTTTTTCATTAATTTTTTTTTTTTTTTTGACACCTTAATTACTACTACGGACAAATTCTGACATATTTTTTAGATAAATACGCATTAGAAAAAATGTTCCTCTTGAATTTTCGACCAAACGACCTAACCTGAAAAAATTTCTAAAATCTTAAAATCGCTCTCGAAACTCGGCATTTGAAGATGTTAAAAATATATTTGGTAAAAAGGTTTGAGAAAATGGCCTTAAAAAGCTATAATTTTTCCAGATTGCTCGGAGTAGTGCGCCATATCTAAAAGTAGAAAAAACCACTTTTTAAAAGTTTTTTAGTGGGTTTTTGCTGATAGCATTTTTCAATTCTACGGTAAAAAATAGGTACTAAAATAGGTACTAAAATATGTACCATACTAGCTAAAAATATTTTTTTCACATACCCTGGATAAAAACACGTCATTATTCGTTGAAATCATGCAGTAAAAACATAGCGTTCTCCCCCAGCGAATATGCTCACTTGAGTTGTGCAGTAAGCTTGGCACCGGTACAGACCCGTATACTGCTGTGTTCGACATCTTGAACTATCTCCAAAAATAACTCTTTTCAGTACGAAAATATTTGTGCATGTTCAAACTCTTTGTTATGAGAGTTAAGTAGCAATTTAAAATGTTTTTCAGTATAATTTGACAACTATTATAATTTTTATGTTGTTTTTCATGTTGTTCTGGATGATCCAACTTGAAAATTTTTAGATTCTAAGTTATAAATTTGACATATGTCAGTTTAAGTGAACTTATATTGTTTTAGAAATTTTTTTTTAATTAAGAAAATTTTCTAAAAAAACTACATTGAAACCTATAATGAAAAATGCTTCGTTGTGGAGCTATAATTCACTAAAAATGGTCAAAAATCGCAAAAATCAGGGAAACGTCCAATTTTGATATTCTGTATCTCCTAAAATAAGTTCGGAAAACATCTAAAAAAATCCAGGGTAATTCAGGACATGAAAAAGAACATGTAAAAAGTTTTTAACGGAAAAAAATTTTTTGATGGTCGATTTGACAGAGAACCATATATATATATATATATATATATATATTGTAACGTTTAGCTTTTCTGGCGAGCTGCGGTTGTTGACGTCGGTGGCATCAGACTTTTACTTTCACCTGAGGGTTGGTGCTGGAAGATGGTCGGTCGGAGGTTCGAATAAGCCAAAGTTCAAACTTACAAACTAAACTGATTTTACTGAATTTAATAATAAAAATAAAAGTGACTTTAATAATAAAAATAAAAGAAATGCATAAAGATTTATTTGCAATAAAAAGAGAATTGACTATTGCGTTTAAATATTAAGAAAATAAATGAAATAAGCAAGCTTAAAATTAAAGTGATAACGACGGGGCGGATTTACAGGAGAGGTTTGGCGGAACTGGTAAATGAGTATGAGTCGTGCATTTTATATTTTTCACAATAAATATTCTTTGCATTTATTGAGTTAACTTAAAACTAATACAAGGTTAATTAATCAAATAGTAATCTCGAGAAATTGGCCAGAAACGGCGGCACGCAAAAATATGAATAATCAAATAATGCTAAGATCAAATTATATCTTTAGGCGGTCGGTATTATTTTTACCGGTAATGCGGTTTAACAAAAATTATACTTATAAATAATTCCGATCGGTATCGGTTACAAACTAGAGAAAGATAGAAATAAACTATTTACAGGCTTTGGTATTATCGACGGCGGTTACGGTCGAAATCTACTTTACCGGCGGCAGATAATACGAGCAGTGTCTCGATGACACCCGGTATAGACTGGAAGTAGGTCAGTTTCGCAGGAAGACATGATAATGTTACCTCCAAGCCTCAGGGTAGACAAGGAGAAGAGGAGCTAGTCGTGGAAACTCGATCGACCGGCGGAGGAACTACCTCGACCGAAAAGGTGGAGGTAAGAGATAGAAAACTATGTATAGGAAACCCCCTTATACACAGTTACTGGGAATAGATGGAAAACTTAGTCAAGCTAAGCCCAGGTAAGAACGGTCTGCAATGTGTATAGGAATCCCCCTTATACACATTGAAACACGTAGGTGAGCTCTCACTATGTAAAGCATAACTTCTCTACATAGAGAGAGGGGAGAGAGTCCGTTTTAGCCGGCCGTCTTGCCAACTTATATGCTCTGGAGCGCGCTATTCCCATTGCAAGAGTAACGCCTCGTAGCGGTTGAGCGCGGAACCCGGTTTAAGCGCGATGCTTGAAATAGCATCGTCGCAATATATATCATTGTTTGTGTACACATTTTTATTTTATGTAATTATCTGCAATTGATAAAACTTTAAGAAATCATTTGTATAATATTATTCACGCCTACCTTTCCCTACTCCATGTGATCTAGAATACGACGTGTGCATAAGCACATAAGAGTAGCTCCTTCTCCGTGTGAGTTTTTGAATTTAAGTTTTATTATTCACGTTCACCCTTCCTTACTCCGCGTGATTTAGAATCCAATAACCCATAAGAGTTACCTTTTCATTGTTTGATTTGTAGGTGGTCCCATACGGTCGGGAGTCCCAAGATGTCTTTTTCTTTTGAAAGATTAATGTTTACGATTGCATGTTTTTCTTTTTTTTATCTCCATGACTTTTTTCTTTAAGCCACCTGTTTTTGATCGATAGATATTTTCCCTTTGGTCACTTTCACAACACTTCACTATTCATAGTCACTTTTTTTCATTTTGTGGGAAAAAGACCTTTTTTTCGTTTTCGTAAAAATATGTTTTCTTTTACTGAGAAAAGAAGCCTTTTTTGTTTTTCATGTTTATAATCTTAGGATCATTTTTCTTTCAAAACACCTATTTCTTTTAAAATTGAAACTTTTATTGTGCCCATTCTACACCCATGTATTGAGTTAAAAAAATAAGGTTATTGGTGAATTTTTTTTCTTTTTAGTAAAGATTTTTTTTTGACAGATTTGTATTTTTGAAAGTCACCTGTTATTTTATTTTATTTTATCTTTTTTTTTGAGGAAAGAGGCTTTTACTCTTTTCCTAAAACGATATATTGGTCATTTAATTTTGAGAACGAAGACCTTTGCGAATGCATTCTTTTTTAGAGTGAAGAGAGGGCGTGGAAAATACTCGGAGGATTGTCGGCTTTTTCTGTTACCAAAATTAAAAATTGATAAATATAGAATTATTAATATAATATATAGCGCTTTTAAATTACTAATAATTAATTTTCTAATTCGTGATATTTAAGGAATAGAACGATACATGTTTATCTGCCATACTTCGTTTTAAAATAGTTAGCTATTGAGTTTAAAATTAATTATTAGTAATTCAAAATTGTTATATATTATATGATTTAATTATATTTATCAACTGTTAAAAATTTTTTTACAATTTAATAGTTTTTACGTTATCGAGTATTAATTATACTAAAGTTTCATACTTGACAGCGCCACAGTGCGCATTATATAGGTAATATGTTAGTATAAGATAATAAAGTTCCGTAGTACGGAAAAATTTGGCACTTTGCCAAATAATTTTTGGGATAAGACGCGTTGAAAGATGTACTAATATAGGTTGTCTTAATTTATGTACTGACTAGGAGAGTGTCACACCTCCGGATCACGGATTCTGCTCAAACTTCGAGATAAATTTTCAGATGATAAAATATGGAAAAAGCTAAAGTTATAGTCATAAATACTCAATATTTCCCTAGTTACAGGCAGTTAAAGAAAATCACTGAAAAAGTTACTAGATTTTTAAACGCATATAGTTCTTTAGCATTGATAGCTACAAGCTTGAAACTTTTTTAAATTAAAGCTGAGCTCAAATCCTTTCGAATTAGTAGTTATAGCATGTAAAAATATTATTTTTTCCCAAAGTTAGAGCGTAATAAGGATTGGACCTAATTTCAGCTTTTATTATTAATTAATGTTTTTAAAAGAAAAATCAGGTCCAATGTTTATCACGCTCTAACTTTGGGAAAAAATAATATTTTTACATGCTATAACTACTAATTCGAAAGGATTTGAGCTCAGCTTTAATTTAAAAAAGTTTCAAGCTTGTAGCTATCAATGCTAAAGAACTATATGCGTTTAAAAATCTAGTAACTTTTTTAGTGATTTTCTTTAATTGCCTGTAACTAGGGAAATATTGAGTATTTATGACTATAACTTTAGCTTTTTCCATATTTTATCATCTGAAAACTTATCCCGAAGTTTGAGCAAAATCCGTGATCCGGAGGTGTGACACTCTCCTAGTCAGTACATAAATTAAGACAACCTATATTAGTACATCTTTCAACGCGTCTTATCCCAAAAATTATTTGGCAAAGTGCCAAATTTTTCCGTACTACGGAACTTTATTATCTTATACTAACATATTACCTATATAATGCGCACTGTGGCGCTGTCAAGTATGAAACTTTAGTATAATTAATACTCGATAACGTAAAAACTATTAAATTGTAAAAAAATTTTTAACAGTTGATAAATATAATTAAATCATATAATATATAACAATTTTGAATTACTAATAATTAATTTTAAACTCAATAGCTAACTATTTTAAAACGAAGTATGGCAGGTAAACATGTATCGTTCTATTCCTTAAATATCACAAATTAGAAAATTAATTATTAGTAATTTAAAAGCGCTATATATTATATTAATAATTCTATATTTATCAATTTTTAATTTTGGTAACAGAAAAAGCCGACAATCCTCCGAGTATCTTAGCCACTTATCACTAGATATTTTTGAAAGTTTAGTATGGAAATTTTTTACAAAGTATGACTTGATAAGTGGCCAACATCAGATGACCCCGAAAGGGGTCATGCCGGCTGCCTGAAGGTTAAGGTTGGAACTTGATAATCTTCAGTATTTACAAGATTGAGATTCGTCTATAAGGTTCGAATTCATGAACGTGGTTTCAGTATTAAGTATACCTTAGAACTCGAGTATCTTTACTTAGATATCAGCAGTTATTTTTGTTGAGTACGATGTAGAGTTGACAAAAGTGGAAAATGGGTGTAAAATGAGTAGAAAATGGGTGTCATCAAATAAAAGGGTGGAGAATAAGAATTCTATGGGTAAGATATGGAGGGTGAACGACTAAATTTTTAAAAAAACTATATTATATAGAAAGATCCATATCTCTTAATATTATAAAAAGTTTTCACCACCGTTATCCACGCTGCCAATCAATCGTTGCCTCTGTTAGCTATAATATAGCTGAAATTTAGCAGAAATTCAGTTAAAATAGGAGCTACAAGTTAGCTAAAAATTGGCTAAAAATAGCTGAAAGTTGTATAAAAGTTAGCTAAAGGTTAGTTAAAACTAAGCAGAAGTAGGATAAATTTATTTAATTCCTTTAATAATGATACAAACAACTATTAACTGTCAATAATACTTTTTATTGCTGGTTAATCATACAACGTTTCAGTCATATTTATGATGACCCTTTTCAAGTGCAAAAAATTGATTTAAATTAATTTACATAACTATGAGTAACATTCTTTTCCTGAAACATAACATATAAATACATATAATTTTTATAGCTTATTTATACTATAGACTGAAACCTATACTACTTAATGGTTTCTATTATTAATTGTTTAAATAGTAATGTTTATTGTAAAATTGTTTTTTAATGGATTTTATAATATTTATTATTGGTTTTGGAGAGTTGAAAGGTTATAATTGAGACTTTGATATTTTAATTGTCATTGATTTTGTAAATTTTATCAAGTAAAAAAATTATATGTATTCATATGTTATGTTTCAGGAAAAGAATGTTACTCATAGTTATGTAAATTAATTTAAATCAATTTTTTGCACTTGAAAAGGGTCATCATAAATATGACTGAAACGTTGTATGATTAACCAGCAATAAAAAGTATTATTGACAGTTAATAGTTGTTTGTATCATTATTAAAGGAATCATTTACACTGTTGTTAAACTCTACTAATGAATAATAGGATAAATTTACCTAAAAATTAGCTGAATTTATCCATAAAGTCAGTTCAGTCATACAAAATTTAGATAAAAATTGACAATACGTCAATCAAAAATTAGCTGATTGAGTTGAATTTAGCTGCATTTAGAGATGCGCTGTCAACAAAAAATTTTCTCTTTTGTCTGGAAGCTAGTCAAGTGTAGACTCTAATATTATATCCTAATCGAAGTCTATATTTTAAAGGAAAGAGAAAATTAAGAAGGGTAACTGAAGATGGAGGGGGTGGAACAAAAATGAAGGAAGAAAGAATAGAGAGTGAAACAAAGATAATAAAACAAAATATAGTGAAACATAGATAAAAAGAGAAATACATATACCAAAGCCCACATGAGACACAAGAATCAGGCCCAAAAAAAGCTTGTATATGATAACCACTCATGACATAGGACTCAATAAGAATTGCTATTCTTATTACGAAAAAATGCGCAGATCCGTAGGAGCCAAGAAGTGTAGAAAAAGGTAGTTTTACTTTAATATATAATAACTAATAATTATATAGGAACCAATATAAAAAGGAAATTTATCACAAGAATAATTACACATACCCTTAGAGCTGATATATTATGGAGGAAGCATGCCGTATCAAAATGTGGTGGCAACTTTAGGTAGAGAGAAAGAAAATATTAACTTAAATCTTATCTCTCTCGCGTAATACTCCCGTAAGCGCTGCACCAGAGAGACAGTATTTAAGTATTTATTTTCTTTCTCTCTCACATCATCGTTAAAATAGCCACCAATTCACCATAAAACGTGCTGCCTAAACGTATATATACTCGAAGCATATACCTAAAAAATGCACAAATCCGTAGAACCGGAGATTCGTAGAAAACGGTGGTAAATATTTTAATAACAATAATATTTAAAATTCACTGGAAAGTAAATTAACTTTAGAATATTGAATTTAAATATACGTTATGTAAACAAATATTTAAAAAAAGCTTAAGTTTATTACGCATACAATATAAGGCTAAGTTTGAATATAATGACCCTGTTGAAAATAATGACGTCTTTGGTTGAGTCTTAGATTGGAACAAAAAATACGTCATTTTTCCAATGTTTACAAAAGCTATTTAACGAATGACATCTTTTTTATTATTTCAAAGATGTATTTTTCTTATAAAAATGACGTCTTTTTCTACGAATTTTCATTAAAAAAATACGTCTTTGAAATTATAAAAAGATGTCGTTTGTTAAATAGCTTTTCTAAACATTGGAAAAATGACGTCTTTTTTGTTCCATTCTAAGACACGACCAAAGACCTCATGAAAGAAGTCTTTCAAAGACCTCATGAAAGAAGTCTTTCAAAGACGTCTTTGAAAGACATCATTTTCTCCAAATTTAGAGAAAAAAGCGTAATTTTTTATGAATTATATCATTGAAAAATGACTTCATATGATAATTATTTCCCATTCAAAGGAAAAAACAAAAACGAGGTAAACCTCGTAATTTCAACTCTTCGAAAAACGAAGAGCATTTACGATTAAGCTGAGATCATTCTGGCCTCATATATCTGCATCTTCGAAATTTGCATCAACGATCAGAAAACTTGAAAAAACGCCACCTAGTGACTTACAGTCGAATTGATAGTCGATTGCGTCAATTTAATTTTAAATCACCAGGTAGCGATTTTCAAGTTTTGCGATCCCTTATACAAATTTCAAAGACGCAGATATATAAGGCCAGAACATTTTTAGTTTAATCGCAAATGCTCTTCGTTTTTCGAAAAGTTGAAACTACGAGATTTATCTCGTTCTTCTTTTTGTCCTTAAATGGGAAATAAATATCATATAAAGACATTTTTCAATGTCATAATTCATGAAAAATGATATTATTTTTTCCTAAATTTGGAGAAAATGACGTCTTTAAAGACGTCTTTCAAAGACGTCTTAGAAAGATGTCATTATTTTTAACAGGGGAAATAACATAATGAAATGAGTTATTAGTATTATAAAAATGACGTCATTTCCCATCCCAATCCCTGATACAACAAATGACGTAATTATTTTCAATAAGGACTGAACTAAAACAAAAAATGACGTCATTTTCAATACATGAATGATGTTATTCCTTAGAGCATATACTACTGGAGGCAGCTCTGAATTCACCGTGCGCGTGGTTAGGTTGAGAAAGAGAAAAATATACTAAGGTTGATAGCTATCTCTATCTCTCAGTCATGTGATAAGGGAGTAGGGAACGAAACAAACCAATCACGTTCCGGAGAAAAAGAGATATCTGTCAACCTCAATATACCTTTCTCTCTCTTAACTTAACCACGCACACGGCGCATTTGAAGCTGCCTCCAGTAGTATATGCTCTAAGTGTTATTCCGTATGGCAAGAATGAGGACAGAAAAAAACGTTTTTAAATGACGTCATTAGTATTACAAAAATAACGGCATTTTCCGTCTCAATTCCTGACGCGCTAAATGACGTAATTATTACTGAATTAAAACAAAAAATGACGTCATTTTTAATTCATTTACAATTTCCTACCCCATTCTTGTCATTCTGCATGACAAGAATGGGGTAGGAAATAGTAATGAAATGACGTTATTAGTATTGCAAAAATGACGTCATTTTCCGTCCCAATTCCTGACACGCCAAAACACGTCATTATTTTCAATAGGGATGTTTAGATTCTTGACCTTAATATATGACTATTTTTATCAACAATAAAATTAAAAGTAAACCTTTTTACGTGAAACATACTTAAAAACAAATTTTTTTTTACACAGGGCGCGTACAGTGGATACTTTACTCCCTCCCAGCGAAAAGTAAGGTACCCACTGTACGCTGCCTGTGTAAAAAAATCGTATATTCTCCACGGGAGTAAATGAAAAATCCCTTAAATCGTATGTTTGTCACCCTCGCCTTCGGCTCGGGTGACATTTAACATACGATTTAAGACATTTTTCGTTTTTACTCCCTAGGTGAATAATATACTATTGTTTATTTCTAATTATAATATCTTCACATATGTATTTTATACATACGAAATACTGAATTTAAATACACGATTATTAGATTAAAATAAAATATTTTGGTTATCAAGTATTCAAGTATCATTCAGAGATTAAAGTACCTAAGTTGATTTCATGAAAATACATTAGTAATTAAAAATTTATTTGTAAACAATTCTTCATGAATAACATTAATGGAACCTTAATAACATATTCATATGTACGTGTGTTCGTATTCATATGAATTGTCATTTATGTAAAAATTGTTAAGAATTAAATATAATTTCTCTAAAGCAATAATATTTTTATTAAAAGAAATATATTCATTTTTAGAATGTACCTCATTTAAAAATTATCATAATATTATATAAAAATATTCTTTCAGTATCTTTTTACCACACGTTTTATAAAATACAATCTTAAAATTAATTTTTTTAATATTAAATTATTTTTAATAGTCAATTATAAAGATAGGAAAATATATGAAATATGGATAAATTTTCCTGATTATGTCTATAATTATGAATTCATATTTATATTTATGATCTGTCTAGATGGAAGTAAAATTTCCCATAAAACAGTAAACATTTCAAAGAAAATTTACTTATGATTTGCAAGACATCTATTAAGAATGCGGAAAATAAATAATATTCTTAAATATCACTCTAAAGTTTGTATTAAGAGGCGGTCTGGTCTATTCACCACTAGATTTAAGGTAGCGCTGCGGTCAGGTGAGAGAAAATATAAAATATTTTTTGTACAACTATCTACAATTTTCTGTGACAATAATATACTTTTAATTTCCTCTAGCCATATGACCGCAGCGCCATCAAGCGGTGAATGGTTCCGACCGCCTCTTAAATATAATGATGGGAAATTATAACTATTATATTAGATTGGATTTATTGTCAAAGTTATATTATATTTCATTCTAAATAATTTATACTTATAAAATTTACATAATATTTTAAATCAACTATAAAAATGATAATCACGAATTTAATATTATTTTATCCTATAAATAAAACGTTTACATAATTATTATAATTAATAACTTATAAATTATTGTATTATTTTATGAAATACAATTTCAACTTAAATAATTAGCTTTATGTTAAAACTTAATTTTATTCGTATTCAATTCCACGAGTTAGTATATATTAAATATATATATAATTAAAATACATATGATTATTATTAAGTATATATATTATTATTAACATAAATATCTATTCAATATAAAACTTTGATTCATGAATAATTATTAAAAATCTCAACCAATATTTTAAATTCTTTTGAGTAGTCGAAAACTTGATTTTCTAAATTTTGGTACTTGCCACAAACTTTCTCAGCCAATTTTCAACCAATTGACCTCAAAATTTCCAGAGATCTTCAGTTTATGTATCTTCACAAAATCACAGTTTTATTTTCTAAAAATAAAGAGAATCTAAAAGTTTAGTTTAAGAAGTTCATAAAAATACATATTTTTGGGAATTTAATATAAGTAATTTAATTTAACATTTATTTCAACTTATCTTATGAAAATTCCAGAACCGTTATTTCGTGAAGATATATATACTCAAGATCTCTGGAAATTTTGAAGTAAATTAGTTGAGAATAGGCTGAAAAAGTTTACGACAAGTACCAAAATTTTCAAAAATCAAGTTTTTACCAACTCAAACGAATTTGAAACATTGCATAAGGTTTTCCAAAATTATTAATGGATCAAAGTCTTATATTTAATATATATTTAAGGAGAAAAGGAGTTTTATTAATTCATATCATTAAAAAAAAAATTATGACTACATTTGAATTTTTTTCAGGCTTAAATTCAGTCCTGATACCTTCAACAGTTTTTAAATGTAAATACTGTAAATATCTGTGAATAACTATAAATGATTGTAAATAATGCAATTATTAGAAATAACGGAAAATAATATTAATTCTCTATTTACAACAAACTTTTCTGAATAATTAAACACACACACGCACACGCACGCACACACGCACGCACGCACACACACACACACACACACACACACACACACACACACACACACACACACACACACACACACACACACACACACACACACACACGCACACACACACGCACACACACTCACACTTGTGCAATTTTACGCATGCTGTGTCAAAAAATATTTTTTGTTACTGGTGCGTTAAATTATAAATATTCGTGTGGTTGATATGCACAAGGGTCGGCCAAGCCGGCCCGAATATTTATAATTTGATGCACTAGTATCAAAAAGTACTATTATTAAATTGCCTTTAAAAATTATAATATAATATAAATATGTATTCAATTGTTCAGAAAGGTGTGTTGTAAATAGAACATAAATTTTATTATTTCTAATAATTGCATTATTTACAATCATTTATAGTTATTCACAGATATTTACAGTATTCACATTAAAAAACTATTGAAGGTATCAAGATGGATTTTAAGCCTAAAAAAATTCAAATGTAGTCATATTTTTTTTTTCTAATGATACTAATTAATAAATAGTATATTACGACCCAAGGCCAGAAAAAAAAGAAATGTCTCAGATCACATGTAATTGTCGGCTGAGGCGAAGCCGAAGTTGACAAAAATGTGATCTGAGGCTTTCTTTTTTACTGGCCAAGGGTCGTATGCTATTTTTCTGCCCGACGACGCCAGAAAGCGGCAACTTTGTTTTGGGCAGCGGCTAGAAAGTTGTCGCTTTCTGGCCGGAGGGCAGAAAAATTCTTTTTACCTTGAATATATATTAAATATAAAACTTTGATCCATTAATAATCATCCGATGTTTTTTTGTTATGTATATATATATATATATATATATCGCCCATTCTCTGCCAAATCAAAGGACGAAAATTTTTTTTCGCTTAAAATTGGTATAATTGTTCTTTTCCATATTATGTACTAAGAATTTTTATAGATCTATTTAGTACACATTTTCAGAGCTACAAAGCTTCAAAGTTGGGCCAAAATCATATTTTTGACATTTTTGACTAATTTTAGGCTTAAATTACTCAGTTGGGTTGCGTTTTAAGAATATATTACTGAGAAACTTTTTTGTTCAAAATATTCTAAATTTTGGGAAAAAAGTTATTCATAAGTGCTAATGTAGCTATCCGCTGAGCTAAAGTCATTTAAAACATTGAAATACCACTTTTCAAGGTTTCGAACCATGATCCCATGTCCAAAAAACTCACCGAAGCAGGTAATATATGTATAAATATAGCCTAAAAATTTCAGAGTGGACATCCTTGGCGATCCCTTGGAAAAAATAAAAATGTAATTAAAAATAATAAAAAATGTGATTTTTAGATGAATTTCTTAAGTTTTAAATTTGAAATTATTTTAAAATAATTTGCAAAATGATACTACGCAAGTTGTATTAAAATTAGTTGATTCAATTTTCTTTATATAGAATTAATCACTTAATTTCAGAATCATCAAATCTGTGTTACTGCGAAGTGGGATAAAAGTTGAAAATAAATAAATTGACTATATGTGTCTATTTATGAAATCATCGTATTAATGAACAGTCAAAAAAAATCTTATAATTTTTTAAGAAAGTGCATTTCCATGTTTTTAGTATACATTTATTGTAATTAAAGTGAAAATAATTTCGAAGATTGTTATTTTTTTTTTTTCATTTATTTAAAGCAATTTTAACTTCCATAAAGAAGTTATTTTGCTGCAACAATCTTGGTTACAACGTGTTACAAAATTACAAGTTTATTTCACATTTTTGTAAGTATGAAAATATAGTTGTACATAGTGTTCTGTTTGGAGTTGCGAGTAGTACATCACTTGATATCGGTAGTTTGTAGTCGAGCTTTTTAAGTTTTACAAGAAATTCGATTCTCTGATGGTTATATAGCGGACAGTTCCATAGAATGTGATCTGGGTCTTGTTTAATGTGACCGCATTCACATTTTGGGTCGCTTACAATATTTACTTTTGCTAAGGAATACGACAGGTTGTAATGATCAGACCTGCATCTATTTATGGTGGTGATAATTCTACGTCGTAGGTTTAATTTTGAAAACCACGGTGAAGAGGAGTTTTTAAAAAATTGGCTGAAGTATTTTACTCCTTTGTGTTGGCCTTGACCGACTACTATTTCTACAGTGGCTTCAGAGGCAGATTTTCTGTGTAGTTGTTTAAGATCAGTAAATGGAATTTTTAAAGAATTAGTTGTTGCCTTAGAAGCTGCTTCTTTTGCTAATGAGTCGGCTTTTTCATTGCCGTCTATTCCAATGTGCGAGGGAATCCAACAAAATTTAATTGTACTGTTATTAGGGGTAGTAGTTGTGAATTCATGTATTTTATTTTTAAGTGTTAAAATGTAAGGGTTTGTGCGTATGTTTAAGTTGTGTGTTTTCAGGGTTAATAGTACACTGAGTGAGTCTGTAAAAATGATGACATTGCGGTTGGGAGAATTCACGGCTATGTTAACAGCGTCAATCAAGGCCACGCATTCCATTGTGAATATAGATGCAGATTTGAACATACTTTTTGTTACATATTTGTTTTGTTCTGAACAGAGGGCGGCGCTACCGCATGATGGAGAGTCAGATTTACTCCCATCAGTGTATATAGCATACGAGTTGTTAATTTTTAGGAGTTCATTAATTTTTGTGTTTGGGTCTTTATTTGCTGTTAAGGACTTGCCAAAGTCAGTGTTAATGTTGATGGCTTTTTTTAATACATCATATTTTTGTAAGTAGATTTCAAAATTCTTTCTAGAGATAATAAGTTTATTGTATTTATCGAAGCTACTTAAACATTGTTGAAATATGCTATTTTTTAATTTTTTTTGTTTTTTAGAATTTTCTTTTACAATTAAGTTTTTGAATCTAGTTATTGTTTCGTATACTGAAAGATTTTGATGGGAGCGTATTTTGCTTAAATAATTATTACATAAGTATTTACTACGCTGCTCTAAGAATTGAATTTCGGATTCTGCTATGAGTATATTAACGGGGGTGCTAATTCTATAGCCCATAGCTAATCGTATAGCAGCAAACTGTATTTTTTCTAGTTTTTGGACGTTATTAGATTGAGTTGGAAAATAAATAAAACAGGCGTAGTCTATAATTGAGCGTATGAAGCTTTTATAAAGTATTATTAGTGTCTTGGGGTCAGATCCCCACCACGTACCTCTAAGGAATTTTATTAAATTTAAAGCTCTGAAACACTTTTTTTGTACAAGATTAAGATGCTCATTAAAAGATAGTTTGTAGTCAAATATAAGGCCTAAGAAGCGAGCTGATTTACTTGATTTTATTACAGTGTCTTTGATTACTATTTCTGTTTCTCCCGGTTTGATATTACGTCTATTAAAATGAATAAATACAGTTTTGCTGGGCGATAGTTCCAAGCCTAATGTTTCAAGATTTTCGTAAATGTTGCTTATTGCTTTTTCTAGTAGCTTTTTACTGATTTTGATTGAGCCTCTCTTACAGTAGAGTGCAATGTCATCAGCAAATTGAGATATATTGACGCTTTTTGGGAGGTTTTCAGTAAGCTTACATATATATATTATACAAGAGTGGGCTTAGTACTCCGCCCTGTGGAACACCTTTGTACGCTCTCATTGGTGTCTCTCTTAGAGATTCCGTATATATAAGTCTTTCGAAAGTTATGTGTTTTACAAATTGAATTAGGTTGCTGGGACACCCTATGTTGGACAGAGTCTCTAATAATATAGTAATATTTACGTTATCAAATGCGCTGCTAACGTCAAGAAATGCGGCTAGAAGGTGCTTTATTTTACTGAATGCTTCTTCGACGTTGAGTGTGAGATTGGTTAAATTATCTGTGGTGCAGTGACCCTTTCTAAACCCAGACTGACTTTTAGGTAGAATATTATTGTGTTCTTACCACCATTGTAGTTTGTTTTTTAACATTTTTTCAAATAGTTTGCAAAGACATGAAGTGAATGCTATAGGTCTAACGTTTTTTTTGTCAGGTTTTTCTATGAAGTGTAAGTATGTTTCTTTCCATTGAGCAGGATATAAATTTGTGGAATACATTTCATTGTATATATCGAGTAAGAGTAGTTGGTATTTAATTGGTAGTTTTTTTAACAAATCATAATCGATTCCGTCCATTCCTGGTGAGGATTTGGTGTTTGTGTCTGAGAGTGCTGTGTTGAATTCCACCAGATCGAAATAAGAGCTTAAAAATTTCTCTTCATCACAATCCGGTAGCAAGTCTGGGTTAGTGTGACACCAAGGAGGGCATACTTTACTTAAAGCTGTGTTTATTTGATCAGTTCTTTGATGGTTTTGAGCATTATGAGATGGTTTTATTTTAATCCATGCATTTTTTAAAATTTTACTTTTGTCCCACACATATTTAGAATTTGTGCTAAAATTCAAACTTTCCGCGAAATCAACAAAGGCACCTCTTTTTTTTTAATTTAAACAATCTCTTAGCTTCACTACAACGTTTTTTGTATTCAGTGTAATCTGTTGAGTTTTTAGAAAATCGCCATTTTTTAAAGGCCGCTTTTCTAAGTCTTATGGTTCTGTCACATACGGGGTCCCACCAAAATACAGGATTTTTATGTTTTTTAAAATTAACGAATCTTTTAGTTGGTGTACTGTTTTTGACAGCATGTACAACTGTATCTACAAATATATTATATTTTTCGTCTGCTTTAGATTGTGTATATTCGAAAGTAAAGAATTGTTCATAATTTGTTTCTAAATTGTCGTAGAAATCCTGCCAGTTAGTGCGCACCTTTTTAATATTAAATGATTTTTTGTGATATACACTTTTTTCCGTGTTAATATTAATTGTTATTGGAAAGTGGTCTGAGCCCCGGGTGTCGTCACTTACTTCGATATTTATTTTGTCTAAGATGTCAGCGGAGGAGAATACAAGGTCTATATTTGACAAATAGTTACTGTTAGGTTTTATGTACGTTTTAGAGTCATGATTATGTAAAATTAAATTTGATTTTTGAATAGCCTCAAGTAGTCTTTCTCCATTGACATCAACGCCGTCACAATTCCAGTAGGTATGATGTGAATTAAAATCGCCAATGAGTATTGAACTGATGTTAGGTTTTATATTGTTAATTATTTCATCCCACTGAAACTGTAACAAAGTTGAATTCGGGACTCTACAGCATGCAATAAGATCAATAGGATTCTTAGTATTAGTTATTTTTATACCAGCGATTTCGAATGAATCCTTAAAGCACTTTAAATCGTGTAGTTCTACAAAGGCGATGTTGTTCCGGATCAGCATGAGTATGCCTCCACCTCTAGCATTCTGTCTATCCACTCTGAATGTCTTGTAACCAGAAAAATTAAAGTTTTTATCGGCATAGGTGTTGCTTGAAAGCCACGACTCGACGCAGACAAAGATGTCAATATCCATAAGAATATGCTGTAATTCTTCTTTCTTGTTACTAATGCTACGAGCATTCCAGAAAATGATTTTAAGATTTTTAGTAATGTAATCCATTATATATGATGATGTGTATGTTTTATTGATCCATTTCTGTGTACGAGGAGTCTGCTTCACTTTCAATTTCCGAGATGTTCTTTGCCATTTTCTCCGCTGCAATTAGTGTATTTTTTAGTCGTGTTAACTTGGACCTCATTATCTTGTGGTTGACGTGCGAGTATATTTGAAATAATAGTTCATGGAGAAGTTTAACATCTGGAGTGATTTTGAGAGCCTCTTCATAAATATTAAATGGTTCATCATAACTCTTTTGGTTAAAATTTTTGAGGTCTGAAAAACTTATTGTTGTGGAGCTATTATCGTCTGTAAAAATGCATGATGCAGGGGCCAGTATTTCATCTATTTGATTCTGTGTGTATTGTGACTTTGGAGCGTCATCTTCTAGGCGCCTTCTTTTTTTTGTGTTTTTAACTTGTTTGCCAGTTGGAACTTTATTTAGTGAATTTTCTGCGTCAACTTCTCCTACATCATTGCGTGTTTCTTCTGTATTGTTAGAAGCTGGCATTACTGGTAAGGTATCTTGATTTACGTTGGAAGAATTTTCGCTGTTTGTTGTTGACAGTGCTCGCTTTGGAGTTTTATTTGTATTATTAAGCAGCATATCTTCGTAAGGTTCCTTGTGAGAAGAGAACTGTACGTTAGTTGATTGTTCACTGTTTATTACTTGCGATAAATTCTCCGAATTCACGGAGCAAGCCTTAGCGAGATGCCCGGTCTGTTTACATAGAAAACAAGTGGTCGATTCAGTTGTTAAGTATGTCCAGTAATTTGTATTTTCAAAGGCGATTTGTAAGGTATCTGGCAGTAATGCCACTTCCTCGTCCTTTATATAGAATTGTCTACGCATAGAATAAATATGCGTTCTGCCTGGTTTTTGTAAACTTGCACGTATTTCACTGATTTTGGAGACGATAGTAATGCCTTTTGATTTTAGTTCTTGTTCGATTAGTATATCTGGGATGAATGGATGTACATTAGAGATTACAACTCTTCTGTGATTATTAGTATAAGGCTTGATGTTTAGTACCTGATTTTTAACTTTTATCTTTTTGTTTTTTAATTCTTGGACGAGGTTTTGACTGTTTACATATATGATGACTCTACTTCCAGAAATCTTGGAAATGCACTTTATATTATTTACACTGGTTAATTCTTCTAATCCATCGATGTAGTCGTCATTAGTTAGTCCTTCGACTGAATCTATAATAATAGCATCTTCTTTTGTTGAGCGAACTTTAATGGTCGTAGCGTATGTTAACTGTGAATTACTTTGCGATGTTGATAAACCGTTCTGTGTGGGAGACTGTGTGTTACTCATTTTGCAGTGCTGCAACGTTGGTGCAGTCTGACGACCGCAGCCACCAATGCAGCACAAATCAGAAAAATGTACGATTTAGTCTTAAAACAATTTCACTCGCGCGAATTAAGCAGCGTTTCACATGTATTTCAAATTGCGATGTACTGTACAATGTAAACAATCACGGAGCCACTCGTAAACACGTCTGCTCTCAACGACGTACGAACGTCGAATCCCCAACGTTGTTATGGATGAACGTAGAAGTGATAAATATATTTTATGGGGATTTCGACTTGTACAACCTCAAAAAATATGGTATATCAATATATCCAAAACTGACATGAGTTTAATCGTATATCACTGTCAATGAGAATGAATCAATTTAATATTAATATATACTAATGTCTGTGACATGCTGATTTTTATTATTTGTTCAAATGGCTTCTAAGTTTTTATACATGATTAGATTCAATTATTGCTGTCACATCATTGGATAAATCCAAATTAAAATAGAAATCAATTTTCATAAAATGAGAATATTATTTACCAATGTGAATATAATAAGCTACTCTAAAAAAATACAGCAAGAATTAGAATCAATCATTTTCTAAAACTTAACTTAAAAATATAGATGAATAGGTACTTTAATTTCAACAAGACTCGAGAAATAAAATTCAAGTCAGTGTCTATCATCCGCTAAGTCTATAAAAGAATATGATCATTTAACTGTTATTCACATTTATATTATTCATCTGTACTGTTATAAATAGAATGCTTTCTCACCCTGAATCACAGTATTTATAACTTGTAATAACAAAAATGTTATTACTAAGTATCAATCATTATTTCAAACAAATTGGTCAGGATATACATTCATACATGTTTTTAAGTACCCGGTTGAAAAAAAATTCATGTGGATTTTAATATGAATTTTTAATCTGAATTTTTTATATGAATTTTTCATACATTCAATATATATTTTTGTTTCTATTTTTTTATTTTAAATAAATTCATATAAAAAATTGCAGGTTGGATTTTGGAGTTTTTTCACACTTTTCCCATATAAAAATAATGAGATGAACACCATGATTATTATTCATTTGAATTTTATATATGAAGTTTCGAATTTATAAAAATGAAACAAAAATGCTTATTGAATATATAGATAATTCATATGAAAAATTTATATTGAAAATTCATATAAAAATTCGTATGAATTTTTTCAACCGGGTACTTTAAAACATTTATGAATGTATATCCTGACAAATTTGTTTGAAATAATGGTTGATTCTTTGTAATAACTTTTTTTTTATTACAAGTTATAAATAGTGTGATTCAGGGTGAGTGAGCATTCTATTTGTAACAGTGCAGATGTATAATATAAATGTGAATAACAGGTAAATGATCATATTCTTTTATAGACTTAGCGCATCATAGACACTGACATGAATTTAATTTCTCAAGTCTTGTTGAAATATTAAAGTACCTATTGATCTATATTCTTAAGTTAAGTTTTAAAAATGATTGATTCTAATTCTTGCTCTATTTTTTAGAGTAGCTTATTATATTCACATTGGTAAATAATATTCTCATTTTGTGAAAATTGATTTTTATTAATTTGAATTCATCCAATGATGTGACAGCAATAATTGAATCTAATCATGTATAAAAACTTAGGAGCCATTTGAACAAATAATAAAATTCAGCATGTCACAGACATTGGTATATATTAATATTGAATTAATTCATTCTCATTGTCAGTGATATACGATTAAACTCATGTCAGTTTTGGATATATTGATATACCATATTTTTTTAGGTTGTACATCCATCCATAACAATCTTCGAAATTATTTTCACTTCAATTACAATAAATGTATACTAAAAACATGGAAATGCACTTTCTTAAACAATTATAAGATTTTTTTTGACTGTTCATTGATACGATGATTTCATAAATAGACACATATAGTCAATTTATTTATTTTCAACTTTTATCCCACTTCGCAGTAACACAGATTTGATGATTCTGAAATTAAGTGATTAATTCTATATAAAGAAAATTGAATCAACTAATTTTAATACAACTTGCGTAGTATCATTTTGCAAATTATTTTAAAATAATTTCAAATTTAAAACTTAAGAAATTCATCTAAAAATCACATTCTTCATTATTTTTAATCACATTTTTATTTTTTCCAAGGGATCGCCAAGGATGTCCACTCTGAAATTTTTAGGCTATATTTATACATATATTACCTGCTTCGGTGAGTTTTTTGGACATGGGATCATGGTTCGAAACCTTGAAAAGTGGTATTTCAATGTTTTAAATGAGTTTAGCTCAGCGGATAGCTACATTAGCACTTATGAATAACTTTTTTCCCAAAATTTAGAATATTTTGAATAAAAAAGTTTTTCAGTAATTTATTCTTAAAACGTAACCCAACTGAGTAATTCAAGCCTAAAATTAGTCAAAAATGTCAAAAATATGGTTTTAGCACAACTTTGAAGCTTTGTAGCTCTGAAAATATGTACTGAAGAGATCTATAAAAATTTTGAGTGGTTCATAATATGGAAAAGAACCATTATACCAATTTTTAGCGAAAAAAAATTTTTCTTCCTTCGATCTGGCAGAGAATGGGCTATATATATATATGTATAAAATTGCCGAAAATGACCGTTTTCAAACCGTTCAAAGTTTTCGAAACAGTGTTAACCGTTAGAACTGTATTTATTAATTTGTAAAGTTTAATTTATTAAACTTTATTTAATAAACTTGATTTATTAATTTTATAATTTTTTTTATTATTATTATAACTTATTTTTGTAATTTAGGACGTTGGTTCTTTAGGATAGGTATCCAAGAATAAAAGAATATTTATTTATATATATATATATGTGTTGAATTGAACTTATCTTTATTTCTCCTTCTTAACCTTTAGTACAATAATTTTAGGCGAAGCGTAGCCTTAGACGGTAAGTATGAAATTAAGCTGGCGAGCTAAAGACTCTTGGGTTTTTATACTATGGGTAAAAGACAGTTGCATTCTTTTGTATGTATGATATTATTGATACTTTTACAATTTCGGGGAAAAGATTGATTGCATTTTGCATGTGATGCAGTTTAGAGTTCGATCGCCTCTTGTGCGTCGCATTCTTGTGTGTCGTATTATGTACTCTCCATCTGGTATATCTATATCTATTTTTATAAGATTGATTCCTTGATTTACATAAACAGGTTTTTCATTGAATGTGAATTGTAAAGGGTTGTCTTGTGCATCAAAAATTTTTATATTTTGTTTTTCTGTATCAATTAATGCTTTATAATGTTGTAGCCATCCTCGGCCCAATAACCCATCGGCATCGAGAGGTATTTTATTGCTTGCAACATGATATGTAAAGTCCTTTCCAAAAACATTCAATTTACATTTGCCAAGCATTGTGTGATCTCCGTTAACTATCTGTATTGTTTGTCTCTCTTCTGGTTTTTGTCTTATAGGATTGCAGGTATCAAGATCCAGCACTTTGTCTTTAATGAATGTTATGCCTGCTCCTGTGTCCACTAAGAATTTTAATAATTTTCCTCCTGTTCCTGAGGGTCGCATCCAGAGATGCCAGTGCTTTCCATCTATTGGAAAGATTGCGTTTAGTAATCCTGGTCTTCCCAATAATTCTGACGATCGGGTGGGGTCTTCGACCATGGTGCCGGATCCTCTAAATAAGTTTTGCTTTTTGAGGCATTGAGGCGAAAATTTACTCTTTGTGCATTTTGATGTTTAAAACAATGCTCTTTGTCATGACCGTATTTATTACAGTGGGAGCATGTAGGTTTATCCTCCTTTTTATCTGATCGATAATTTTCTTGTCGATCTCGTGAAAAGCTTCTATCACGTGTGTAATTTTTATCCGGTGTTGAATATTTCTCACGATTTCTTGAATCATATCTAGAATGACTCCTACCTCTTGAATGTTTTTCATATCTATCTCTTCTGGATCTCTCCTCATGTTTATTATAATTTCTATTTCGAAGTTCTTCATCTTCTTTTCGGAGTTTTTCTTCGTATAAGGCTTGTTGATACGCTATCGGTAAAGTGTGTGGTCGATTTTGTTGTACGGCTAAACGTAAGCCTTCTGGATACAACCCTCTTATAAATTTCGAAATCGCGTTTTTATTTTCTCAAGGTAGAAGACTTGACATATGATGCTTACGGAGTTCAATCACCCTTGAGTGAAATGTGCAAGATGAATATAAGTATAAATGTGTTATGAATGTTTGTCTTTGTTTACAACAGTACAATCACAAACAAATAATTATGATTGCGGCCTTATTGCAATTGCTTTTGCTGTTGCAATACTTTATAATTTATATCCATGTTTTTTAAGATATGATATCTTTCAAATGCAATTACGTTTATTAGGAATTTTTGAAACGCAACAAATCAGAATTTTTCCACTTTTACATAATTATAATAATACAAATATTGATTACGATAATCCATTGGACATGATAAGAAAAAGTTTTTGTCATGAACCATGTTTTAATAAAATATCATTAAATTTTGATATCGCACGTTGCTCCCGAAGAAGTTTAAATACAAATTTAATGTAACTTTAAAATTTTATCTGAAAATGATTTGTAGGCCCATTACATAATTCAGATATTACTTTTAAGATCATTTTACACGATCGATTTGGAGAAAAATAGGTAAGAATGAAAAAAAATTCAAAACCAAACTATTTTATTTTATTTATAAAAAAAATGGTCAAAAATGTTTGGAACATCAGTATAATAGTAAAAATATAATAAAATTAAAGAATATCTGCCTTATGTTATGGAGCTATTGAGCTCAAATATTTAATAAAATTAATGTCGAAAAATAGTTCTATAGCTATTTACGTATAGATACATAGTATTCAGAGAATGTAAATATTTACATCGATGACATTTGTTAATATACACTTTAAGTAGTAATTTGAAACTTGCATAACTAATAAGGAGAGGTCTCCACACCTCTGAGAAACCGATTTAGTCAAGGATTTAGCTAATACTGAGGTTATGATTCTTTGATGAAAAGAATGAATCCGTGTTGTTTCTTTCCTTATAATAAGCCCAACGACAAAGATTAGGTTGTTTTTTTCGAAAATATAATAACAAGAAGTGCTTATAAGAACTTTAATAACCAAAAAGAACTTTTACACAAAGATGTGCATTGAAGATAAAAAAGTACAAGTTGAACACTTAACTTTGAACTTTATTGTGTTAGAAAAGTTTTTGTGGTTCGGAAGTTATGCTAAATTAAATATTACTACATATTTTCTTAATATTTTTAGCATGTAACACATAATGAATTTTCACACTATTTAATTAGCATATTTTAATCACCTCTTACACAGCATAGAATATTTATCGAAGCTCCCTGGAATAATGGCACGAAAGATTTGAAATATTTCGGGAATTTTCCATGAAATATTCCTGTAATATTCGTTGATTTTTCTTATATTGGAATATCCTATGGAATATTGTTGGAAGACTCTAAGAATATTTCATTGGAAGATTCGGGTCATCTAAGATCTTTCATTGAAACATTTAAGCACTGAAAAGAAAGTGGTGAACTACGAGTCCCACAAAGTACTTCTGCTTTACCAAACAGTAAGCATGCAAATCTTTTCTCTGGTGGTGAGTGTGATGCCCCACAGAAGAAGCTAACCGTTCTTTTTGCGGGGCTTCTCGGTTCCCATTTGCGTCTCCCCGATGTGAAGTGAAGCTCTTTTGCCACAGAGACGCTACTGTTCTCTTGCAGCGAGACTCCGTGCATACGAACTTAAGGAGGTTAGTGCGCACAGGACCGTATTTACTCAGGGCCCCGCAATAAGGAACAAAATATTATTTTTGTATTATAAATTATTTTCATACAAAGTGCAAATAATTTATTATTATAGTTGTAACTTCAATTATATTTAACTCAGTTCAACAAAAATTCTGTTTATATACGCACACCTCCCCTCTCGTGTTTTACTCGATGAAAACTTCGGTGAGATAGCATCCATTAAATTGCTATATCTACGAAACTATGAAGCTAGACCTTTTGAAATTTTAATATTATATTCTAATTATAATTGTTAAAAACATGTCAGTTTTTTGGTTTATTCTTAAGAAAATTTTCAGAATTATCGATGAAAACGTTTGCTTTTTTCTGTCTCATACCAACCTTCCCATAAGACGCTGTGTTAAATTTTCGAACTTTCAGACTTCATATCTCGGCTTCGGTGAAGCTAAGCTATCTGAAATTTTAATATGATATGTAAAATAGTGCTATTTTTATTGTCTTTTAATTTCAAGATATTCTTAAGAAATCGGAATATCGCACTAACCCCCTTAAGAGAGCGTGGTTCGACTACCGGTAGTTCAGCTACATCATCATTTATTTTTCAGTGAGGAATCTTGCAGGAATATTTCATAAAATATTTCGTTGGAACATTCATGGAAGATTTTCAGAATATTGAAACGGAAGATTTGAAACATTTCATAAACCTTTCACGGAATATGCATGGAACATTTGAGGAAACTTTCATGGAATATTCCATAAAATATTTCTGGAAGATTTTAGAAATCCATCGTAAAATATTGTCACGGAAGGAATATTTCAGAAATCTTCCATGAAATATTCCTCTAATATTCGTATGTCCTTGATTCTTGTTACATTGGAATATTCCATGAAATATTCTTGAAAGATATCAAGAATGTTTCAATGGAAGGTTTGGGTAATCTCACATCTTTCATTAAATGTTCCTGGAAGACTTTTGGAAGATTTCGATGAAAGATTTAGGGTTTCAGATCTACTACAAAATATTTCTGGAATATTTCATGAAAGGTTTAAAAATGCTGAAAGGGGATAGCATATATATTATATAATAACACATTATACTCATATATCAATACATATTACGCATACATCAACTGCAACGAGTCCGAAATGCATTTTTCTTATTAAAATGTAGTAAAAATTTTCATTAAGTTCAGTCGATAAGGTAGATCAGTTTTAATGTATTAAAAGAGAAAAAAAAATATAGTAATCAGAAAAATTTATTTTTTATTAAAAAAACATAGAGAAATAGATAATAGAATTTCCTATGAAAAAAGTTTTAATAAATTATTAACTGTTTTGAAATTAAATATTAATACAAATTAGAATGAAAATCTCGCCGTAGCTCGGTTCGCGTGTTCGAATCTCATTCGCCGAGGGACCAAGAGAGAAGCACAGCGCTCCTTGTCTCTCACTATTGGTAAAGAGAGAGAGGTGAAGAGACGCGATGCTAACATGTCGGTACAACGTTACACTTAATTATAACATTAATTCAATGAATTTCTTGATCGTTTAACTTAACGAATAAGGGGGTTATTAAAGAAATAATTAAAGTTAAACATTTTTTTTCATTATTAGATTATTTTAAGATTTTAAATCAATTAATATATGAAGTAATCGTTATTAAAAATATATATTTTAAACTAAGTTTCAATCTCTAGCGTAAACGGGGCTTTCAAAGCATCTAATTACTAGCAAAGACTTTAGAACGGAATAAATCGAATTAAATGATAAATTTTAAGAAGGAAATATAGTAATCTTATGATGTAATATTTTTTTCATAAGATAATGTACTTTCTCTAAATAAGTTAACATCTTAAGGGCAATTTCTTATTAAAGTAATAGATTTATTATCTAATGCAGTATGTAGAGGGGGGTATCCACAGGCGCTAGGAATAAATACAAAGAGGTCTCCGCGCATATCTACATGGCAGTTTTGATGAAGCTGATTATCAAGATAACCATTGAAGTAAGAGGGGATTAGTGAGCTCGAGCTCACGCAGCAAGAGGAACTGATCATCATTCTCTCTTGCACCATTTTGGATTGTACACTATTAGATTCAAATTAATTGTTTTTTTTTTTTGCTTTTTCTCTGTTTAAAGTAAGAAAGAGACACGATTCTTTTTATTTGTTTTTCTTAAGTGTTTTTTTAATTTATTTCCTAGCTCTATATATATATATATATATATATATATATATATATATATATATATATATATACACTACTGAGCAAGTGTTAAATAATCAATAAAAATAAATATCTTTAAGATTGTTTTTTTGCGAGTAAACTTGAACTTGTTATATTTTTTTTATAAGTAATCCTGCGTATAAGTTAAATCTTTGCAGGATTACTGGCAATAATTACTGATTAAAAATAGAGTCAGTGTGATAACAGTGATTGTGTATTAACTCATATGAATCGGCGCATGCAAAAAGGGCCCCAAGTCCATTCTAACAAATTTTGGAAAAATGAAAAATAGTGTATTACTTCTCTTACGCTTGGTGGATTAACTTAAAATTCATTACATACGTAGTTGGTATTGTCAAAAGTGAGGTAATACATTTACTATTGCTAAAACTGGCCGATGAATTTTTTTAATTGATAAAAAAGCCCATGGACTTGGGTCCCTTTTTGCCGAATCTGTAAAAATTAACATTTTTATGGAAATATATTTCACTTTTATTCATCAATAATACATTTCACAATATTGTTATATTATTCCATACATATAAAACTAGTAATTTATTTAGAAAAATAATTTTCAACAATTCATTAATAAATAATTACTAAATTTCTTTAAATACTAACATGAATAAATAAATAAATAAATAGATAAATAAATAAATGAATAAATAAATAAATAAATGAATAAATAAATGAATAAATGAATACAGATAAATATTATTAATCACAAGTAGGATATTCAAGAAGAACGTTGAAAACTTTTTTATATTGACTTGGTATGTAATTTATCAGTTTTTTTAAATCTTCAATTTTTGATTTTTTTATAGAAACGTAACCATCTGAAAAAACTTTAACTAAAACTATTAACTATTTTTTCCTATTTTTTCTTTAACAATTTTTTTTTTAAATTTTAACTTTTTGCAGAAACTAAAATTTTAAAAATAAGGTTTTTACTATTTACTATTTACATTATGATGTAGCATCATTTTTCATGCACTTTGATCGTATCTCATTTTTTCCAATAAATGGATATGAGACCCTGTTTGCATGCACCGATTCATATACCTTGTACTACGTTCTCAAAATTAAGGGATTTCAATATATGCAAAAATATTAAATTCGACAAAAAGGGACCTAAGTCCGGGACTTAGGTCCCTTTTTTTTTTTTTACTAATAAGGGGAAAAACTGGGCCTTCGGCTGAAAAGCCCCGAGTGGTCGTTCTGTGTTCTCATAGAACCTCTGCGCATTGCACAAAAGCCTGATGGTGATGGGTGTAAAAGGGTGCTGAAAAACTGCCCTTATCCTGTGGACACCACGTGCATTTTATGCCTGGTGAAGCACGGATTATCGTACACCAGGGATTAAGGCTATCTTGTCTATTTCAGGTTATACCCAATAAACAAAATTTGCACACGACCTATTTTTACTGGAAGCGATAGATATAGCTATTGAATGAAAAGCCAAGGAAAATCGAGAGTGGTTCTTCTTTTTTTTTGATAATTGAAAGATATTTTTTCATACGAATTTAAATTCAATTACTTTTATGGTTCATTCTTTTTTTAAAATTAAATTTAGATATTTTCTTATGAGATCTTTAATTAATTATGATTAAAGTAAATATTCAATATTTCAATATTTAATTAACGATTTACGAAGAATTTGTTTTCTTATTTTTTTTCAACAACGAATTTTGTATTGAATCATAAATAAACGAGAATAATTTACAAAAGACGTCAGATACATGACCAACTCAAATGAAAATACAGTGTTATTCATTTCACAAACCATCTTGTGTCAATTTTCTGTGGGTCGTATATTAAGTGTCATTTTGCATGCTAATATGTTATGTCCAATATAAAATAATTAAATGAATTTTTTATGTAACATCAAATCAACGAACCCAATGGACATTACTGAGTTGTCAAGTCGGCGAGTATACTAACTTTACAAAGAAGAAGGCAAGATTGGTATTTTTCTTTTGCTGCTTATTCGCAAATAATTGTTTAAGTAATAATATATACAGACATCTATTTTGATAAGAAAATAGAAAGGTAAGATCAATTAATAAAACAAAAATTGAATATTAAATTAAGTTTATCCAATCTTGCTATATCTCTTAACATTTGACGTTACAAAACATTGACATCAAGTAATAAAATCGCATTTACATAATCGCTTCGACTGTACGCAAAAAAGCGCCGACCCTTTCGCGTATATAGCGAGTAAAGTATTGTCCAACCACTCCCTATCGGCGTCACTGGAAATCTCTCGTAACATTCCGTGCAAGCTTCCAACGGAAACTTCATGGAATCCTTCTAGAATCTTTCATATAATATTTCACTGGAAGATTATTTAAACCTTTCTATAAAATATTTCGTGAAATATTACTGGAAGATTTATGTAATGTTTCGCTTTACGATTTTAAAGTTTTTCGGAATCTTCCAGCGAAATATTTGTGAAATCTTCCTAAAATCTTTCATGAAATATTCCACCGGAAGATTACTTAAATCCTTCTGTGAAATATTTCGTGGAATATTTCTAGAAGATTTGTGTAATATTCCGCTTTACGATTTTGAAGTTTTTCGGAATCTTTTAGCAAAATGTTTATGGAACCTTCCTGGAATCTCTCATGAAATATTCCACTGGAATATTTGATAAACATTAAATGTAATATTTTATGAAATATTCCAGAAATCTTTCGTAAATATTTCATGGAATAATTTAAGAAAGTTTTCGAACATTCCTTTGAAATATTCCATAAATATTCCTGGAAGCTTTCAATGGTAGATTTCAGTGGAATATTTCGAAATATTCCGTGAAGACTTCCTAGAATCTGCATGGAAGGTTCCATTGAGATGTTCCAGTGGAAGATTTCGTAATATTTTAGTGGAATTTCCCATACTGTGCTAGCTATAACTTTTGAATTAAGCAAGACTTTCTGATGCAATGAAGCTTAAATCAAAGTATTAGACTTATACTCCCTTTTATATATTTTGCTGTGAGAGTTTTAGTTCTTTGGTTAATCAAGGTTTTATAAGCGCTTCTTTTTACTATGTTTTCAAAAAATGGCTTTATCTTACCAGGAGAGGCTACGAGCTTCGGGTCACAGATCTTAACGAAACTTTGGGACATTTTTAGGTACCAAAATATGAGTAAAGCCAGAGCGGTACGGTCTAACGCTATGAAAAACTGAAATTATAGACGTTTCCAGTCTTATTTGAAGAAAAATGTAAAAAAAAAACTCCTGATTGAAGTGTGAATAATCCAGTCTAGAAATGTCTTTAATAAATCAACAGGGACTAAAATAAAAGTACAGAAAGCAAGCTCTAATTTGCCGTTTTCCGAATTGAAAAATAATAATTAGAACTAGAGATATGTTCGTTCAAAGTTAAGAAGCAAGAAAGTACCAAAAATCACAAAATCACTGTCCTTTAGAATTTAGGTGATTTTTGGTACTTTCTTGCTTCTTAACTTTGAACGAACATATCTCTAGTTCTAATTATTATTTTTCAATTCTGAAAACAGCAAATTAAAGCTTGCTTCCTGTACTTTTATTTTAATCCCTGTTGATTTATTAAAGACATTTCTAGACTGGATTATTCACACTTCAATTAGGAGTTTTTTTTTACATTTTTCTTCAAATAAGACTGGAAACGTCTATAATTTCAGTTTTTCGAAGTGTTAGACCGTACCGCTCTGGCTTTACTCATATTTTGGTACTTAAAAACATATCTCGAAGTTTCATCAAGATCTGTAACCCGAAGCTCATAGCCTCTCCTGGTTAGCCTCTGGATTCATTAGACGAAAAGAAAGAACCCGGGTTCATTTTTTTTATCAAAGAATCATAACCTGCAGTATCAGCCAAATATGTTTCCTAGAGGTGAGGACTTCTCCTTGTTAGTTAAGCAAGTTTTAAATTACGATTGAATTGCTCAAAATCTGACATGATATTAGCTTCAACAAATTAAAGAATATATTAGAAGATGGCATCGATGTAAATATTTACATTCTTTGAATACTATGTATTCATACATAAGTAGATATAGAATTATTTTTCGACAATATTTTCAATATTTGAGCCCAATAGCTCCATAAAATTAGACCAATATCCTTCAATTTTGTTATATTTTTACTATTATACCTACGTTCCGATCAGTTTTGAGCATATTTTATAAATGAAATCAAATTGTTTGGTTTTGAATTATTCTTTTTATTCCTATCTATTTTTCTCTAAATCAGCCATGTAAACCGATTTTAAAAATGATGTCTAAATGTTCGTAAATCTTTCTCAAAAAGGATTTTGAAGTGACATTAAATTTTTATTTAAATTTACTTCGAAGCACCGTGATTGCCAAGATTGAACTTCTTGAAAAAAACTGACAAATGCATTTATTAGCATAACAAAAATATCACGGAAGTGTGTCGTGATTAGAAGAATTCAAATCTTAAAATGGTCCAGAATGAAATTGACAATGACATATCAGATACAATTTTTTTTAAACAAAATGATGAATTAATGGATTTCGATGATATCCACATAAATTATAACGATATTAAAATTAGGACTGATGAATTAAATTAAATTAAGAAAAAAAAGAATTAAAAGAAATAGACGGCAAAGGAGCTTTATGTATAAGGATTTAATATGAAAATGGTAACAGTACTATTGAATCAATATAATGAAAATTCAGAAAAAGACATGACTATGAAAACGCAGAAAAAAGTAATGATAAATTAGAACTAAGGCGTGTTCATAGTGTTTACGTAAAAGAAAATTATATTAAAATAAAAGAAGATCGACGATACAAATATGAAAAATATTAAATAATAATAAGATGATAAAAATGAAATTGAAAAAAAATTCTGATATATTAGAACGAATACGTGTAAATGAGACTTTACGTAAGAAAGAAGCTTATATGAAAATAAAAAAAGAACAACCAAATAAATATAAAGAGAAATTAGAAACTACTAAGATTACAAAAATGGAATTCAAGAAAAAAAAGAGTACTGATGAATTGGGACAATAGCGTGCAAATGAGGCTTTATGTAAGAAAGAAGCTTATATTAAAATTAAAAAAGTATAATTAAATAAATATAAAGAAAAATTAGAGAATACTAACAAGGAGAGGTCCCCACCTCCTCATTTTTTATGCTATTTCATTAGTATATTTTAATTACCTGTAACTATTGAATAACTGAAGCTTTTTTAATGCAACAAAGTTTAAATCAAAGCACTTGAATTGCACTTTATTTCATCTTTTATGTATTTTTTTTGTAAGAGTCTTAGTTGTTTGGATATTCTTATAAAGGCTCCTTTTTACTATATTTTCGAAAAAATGTCTATATTTTCGTCTAGGAGGCCTATTCGACGAAAAAAAACACGGGTTCATTTTTTTTATCAAAAAATCATATCTTGCAGTTTCAACCGAATTCGTTTCCCAGAGGTGGGGAGCTCTCCTTGTAAGATAGCGAAAATGAAATTCAAGGAAAGAATGAGTAATGATAAATTGGAACAAAAAAATACGCATGACGCTTTACGTGAGAAAGAAGCTTATATAAAAATTAAAGAAAAACAAACAAATAAATATAAAGAAAAATTAAATAATACTAGGATAACAAAAATGAAATAAAAAAAAGAGTACTGATGAATTGAAATAGCAAGAGAGGGTGAGAGAGGAAAAGAGACAGCAAGAGAGGTTGAGAGAGACATAGACAGAGGCATAGACATTCTTTATTTGGCCTTGAGGTATATACCCAATCTGGCACGATTAGGTAAAAGACAATGACGTATAAAATTATTTATTGAATTATTTATAAATATGGGCCCAAAAATAAGAAACCCAAAAAAATATGAGGCCCAAAGAAAATAGAACTCAGAGAAATGTAGGGCCCGAAAAATATAGAGCTCAAAAAAATAAAGGACCTAAGAAAATTGCAGGCCCAAAAAAATATAAGACTCAAAAAATGAGACCCAGATAAATATAGAGCCTAAGAAAATATGAAAATCAAAAAAACTTTGGGCCTACATGAATAAGAGTCCCAAAAAAATATAAGACCCAAAGAAAAAAGGACTAAGAAAAATGTAGGGCCCGAAAAATATAGAGCCCATGAAAATATAAGAATAAAAAAAAGAAGGGCCCAAAAAATGGGCATTGAATAAAAATATAGGGTCCAAAATAATATAAGGCCCAAAAAAAAGCTTTTGACTAATGAGTACTAATTATATAGGACCCAATAAAAAATTTCTACTTTTGTTATGAAAAGATTAGACACATTTAAAAAATGCGGAGAACCGGAGAAACGGAAAAAAAGTGGTTTCACTTTAACATAATATACGATTTTTTTTGTATTTTTTATAATTTAATCTTTTTTTCTTGTTTTAATGCTACCGCCATCGGTAAGTGCTTCGATGCAGCAGTTATTTGAGGGGATGGAAACCCCTAGAGCAAGCCCAAGCCCGAGCCAGAAAGTGAATTGCACATTAAAAAGAAATGGCTCTTGGAGGGTCAGGACGTCCAGCTCGAGTTCATGTTCTAGTTCAACAAGTGGCACCTCATCCACTTGTTCATCGTGCCATTCAAAGAAATCAAAAACAACCAGGACATTCTACGACGCAGAAGGTAAATTTTATTTTCTTTGCTACATAATTCAAAATTGAATTTTTATATTAAATTTAATATATTTTTATTGTTTCAGAATCAAAGAAGATTGCAGCCACTTCTCTTCGGGAGAACTCACCGATAGCTGGACCTTTAGGTCTTCAGAGTAATTAAAAAAAACAAAAAAAGAAAAACGCAAAAAAAATAAAATATTCAATTTATTTTTCTGTTTTAGCATCAAAGGAAGCAACAACTCCAGTTCGGGAAAATTTTCCGAAACCTGGGCCATCGGGACTTAAGTGAGTAAGTATAAAAAAACAAAAAAAAATAATTTAATCCACATAGGTTTATTTATTTAAATAAATAATTAATTTTTTTTTCTTTTTTCAGACATGAATGACAGTACTTTTCTTCAGGAGAATAAATCTCCTCCTCCAAGACGAATTTTGCGGCTTAAAAACTCGGCTAAAAAAATCATCATGATAGCCAGGCTCCCTTAGTCAAACCGGGAAGATGATGAGAATGCCAGGTTCCCTAAATCAACCCAGGAGGATGATGAGGTAATAGTGACTTCATGCAATGGTCCCGTAATAAAAGAAGATGTTACATGGCTTGATTAAAAAATTGTATTAAAAATAAATATATATAAAAAATTAGAAAGAAAATACAATAAATTGTAGAATTTTATTAATTAAAATTTATTTGTAATAAAAATGTATTCATAATAAAAATGTATATGTATTAAAAATTTTAATTTAATAAAAAAAAAAAAATAAATAATAGTATATAAAATCTGAGTTTAAACTCACTTATTTCATGAGCCTTCCTATAATATAATATATACTATTTTATGAAAATTTTTTTTTCACCTAAATATACATATTATAGTTAAAAATAGTAGTTGGTTTGGCAATATTAAATGAAATAATAAATGCAACAATTGAATCATTAATAAAATTTTTATTTTTAAAATCACATACAATTATTTTTTCTTTTTAGAAATACAATTATTATAGTATTCTAATGAGATAATAATAAATAAATAAAAAAAATTCATTCATTTGCAAAATACAAGCATGTGCATTTTATTTTTTGGTTTTGTTTTAAATAATTATCAACTTCATCTATATCATTAATATTTAAGTAATTTCGTAGCCATGTTCGTATAGCAATCGCATTATTAACTGTACACACGGGTCTTTTTCTTCTTATACATAAAACGTGGTTCAAGCAGAAGTGTCACTTATCATTTATTATTTCTTCTAATGCTGGACAGCCAAAATCTTCAACATTTGCAATTGATCTGCAAATAAAATAAACAGAATAATTAAACTATAATATAGAAGTATGGAAAAGAAAAGTAAGAAAAGTTTGAGAAATATGAATAAAAGTATTAGAAAGTATGAAAAAAGTATCAAAAAGTATAAAAAAAGTATTAAAAAGTATATAAAAAGTAATAAAAATTATGAAAAAAGTATTAAAAAGTAAGAAAAAAGTGTTAAGAAGTATGAAAAAGTATTAAAAAATATTAAAAAGTATAAGAGTAGTATAAAAAAAGTATAAACAAAGTATAAAAAAAGCATAAAAAAAAATTTAATTTAAATATAAAAAATGTAAATAATTTTTTACTTACACATTTAGTAAAAGATTTTTCAACCATTGCACTTTCTGCTCTCTCTTGACAAATAATTTTTTGGTTCCTCGCGAGCAGATTAGGAAAACTCGTCGTAGACGATGATATAAAATATCTCCGGAATTGCACGATATACCATGATGGAACTTTTCCATCCACTGAGCCATGCATTTTTCTTCGGCATTTAGATCCTCCCATGTAATTGGAGATTGGAAAAAATAGACAGTAGGTAAAGCTGTTTTTCCAAAATTGTGGAAACTAACTTCTTTGAGAATAAAAGAATCCTCTGATATTCTTTGAAATCCTTGAATATCACGTATATAAATGCTTTCTTCTTCTGCAGATTGCATGATTTTGATCCCTTCTTAAAAAAATGATGAGCCGCCATGTTGAAGCATCTAAAGATCGAATCCTGATTGGTCGATATAGAATAGGCGCCAAAAATTAAATTTTAAAGGGTTTAGATTTTTTAAATAAATAAAAATTAATTTCTAGGCATTGTTTTCTAAATATAATAGAAGTAACTCAATTAAAATAGAATAAGAATATTTTATTTTAAACCAAGCAATATTATTTATGTATATAACCAATGTATAGTTTAATGATAAAATATATAACTATAATCACAAGCAAGGTGACTACCTTTTATTTAAAAATTCCAGTAAAATTGTAAAGACATCAAATAATATAACAATTCAGATAAGTAATTTATTCCTTTATTGCATAAGTATTGCTTAATGCAGGTACAATAAATATATATTTTTAATTGTTTTTCATTTAAAAATAAGTATAGTAATAGCAATTAATGAAGGTTTGAGGTTGTGAAAGTTTTATTATTCTATATTTCTATTACTCAGATTAAAAATCATCAAAGTACTAAAAAAAAGTAATATATTTAAGTAATGTTTTAAAAATAAATTTATGTGCACATTTTAATAAAAAAAATAAGGTTAGAATAAATCAAGATCAAAATTTACTGATAACAATAGATGATACAATTGACGAACAAACTGTATGTCTATTTTTAGTGAAAATTTGAAGAATCTACTCATAGGAGTGTGCTATTTCATAATATACAATACTATTTAGTTAAACTTATTATATTAAATATTAATACATAAATAAATAGAAGTATAAAATGTGTGTTTTCAGTAATTGTAGTTTGAAAATAATTTACACACTGATGAAAGTATGATTACGGTAGACAGCTTTGTTATAGATTAACATATAAAATTTGTATTACAGTTGACGAACAAGCTATATGTCTATTTTTAATGAAAATTTGAATAATTTACTTATATAAGTGTGCTATTTTATGATATACGATGAATTAATATTTAATATAATGTATTTAACTGAATAGTTTGCTTGTACGAGTGAGTTATTTTATTATATACATTACTATTTAACTAAATATTAATATATGTAATTAAAAAATGGCAAAACAATTTATGTTTTAATGAATAAAGTTTGAAAATAATTAACATACTGATAAAATTATAACTATAGTAAGCATCTTTTTTATAGATTTGTATATCAAATTTGTATTACAGTTGATAAACAAGCAATATGACTATTGGGATCTGACATAGACCAGACGCTCTCTGGTGGATAAAATCTGAACGAATAGTAGCATACAAGCAGAAAGCGTTCGTTGATGCGACTTGTATGTTCTTGTATGTCTTGCGTGAAAAGGTTATTATATCACCGATATTTTTGTTATTTTTAACGTATTTTATTATATGTCCTGCTCTGAAAACTTGTTCATCTTTTATAAAATAACGTTTGGTAGGATTAGTATCTGCCCAATAGTACAGAAATATTCATAATTAACAAAAACAGGTACTTTCTCCATATATGACAATGTAAATTGTATACTATGGTACGCCATCTTAGCTTAGACCACGCCCCCATGTCAGATCCCAATATTTTCAATAAAAATTTGAATATTCACTAATATAGGTGTGCTGTTTTATAATATACAATGAATTAATATTTAATGTAATATATTTAACTGATTAGTTTACTTATACAAATGGGTTATTTTATAATATACAGACATAAGCTGAAATAACTTGGGCGCCTATGCACTTTCTACTCAACTGTAGTTACTAGAGCTATCAGACCTGAGTTTCAGTCTGAAAAAAAATCAGATTTAAATGTAATTGATAATTTTTTGTTATTATAATATTAACTAATAAAACTTCTTTTTAGCTTAAATATACATTAAGGGGGATAGATACTATTAGAATCTGAAATATATTGCTGAGATATATTGATATAAATTGCTTATATTCAAAAATAAGTAATTTCATATAAAAATGCATTCAATTTCAAACATTTTTTGGTTTAAAACATTTTCTATATCTTGAGAATTGAAGTGGTGGTGCTCGTTGAAAGTCTGGAACAAAAAACCCTTTACCGCAAAGTTTCTTCATGAGTTTTCATTGGATTAACTTGAAATTTTATGAAGATATTCAAAATTATAGTAGAATCCATATAAGTGGAGCAGATTTTGAATTCATTTATTTCTATTTATTTATCAACTTATTATTTATAATAATGAATAAAAAAAATTTTTTTTAAATTGTTATTTTTAAAAAAATTTTTTGATTATTTGAATTTTTTATGAATGTTCTACGCTTATATGGATTCTACTATAATTTTAAATATCTCCATAAAATTTCAAGTAAATCCAATGAAAACTCATGAAGAAACCTTGCGGTAAAGGGTTTTTTGTTCCAGACTTTGAACGAGCACTACCACTTCAATTCTCAAGATATAGAAAATGTTTCAAACCAAAACATGTTTGAAATTGAATTTTTTTTTATATGAAATTAGTTATTTTTAAACATCAGAGCAATTTATATCAATATATCTCAGCAATATATTTCAGCTTCTAATCGTATCTGGCCCCCTTAAATAAAAAAGTTTGATTTATGAATAGTTTTAAAAACCCTTATCTGATGCTTAAAATCCTTTTGATTACTTAAAAACTTGATTTTGTTTATTTAATAATACTATTCAAAATGAAATAATGTTTTATATGTATCATGTCTTAAGATTTATGAATTATAAATATATTTTAATACGCTTCTACTTTCTCATAGAGAAAACATTGTATCAATAAAAAAATTTTTTCTATTTTTTTATTAATTTGTACATATTTAGACTTGTGAGTCGAAAAAAGTGGTTGCCACCCTGTTAAAAAAAATCAGGCGAGAAATCACCTGATTTCTTAGGTGATTTATCATGCCAAAATATCATTTAATGATCTCTTACCTGATTTTTTTTTGTAGGGCAGAAAATGTCTGTATGTATGTGTGTGTATGTACTCATTACGTCAATTAGATCTCGAAAAGTACTCGACAGATTTCCTTCAAATTTTGCATACAATTTCCCTGGAAGAAAATTGACCATCTTGTAGGCATAATTGCTGGTTAACGAATGTTAAAATGGCACTTATCTAGAAATTCTAGAAATAATTCAAACAAAATTTCTAGATAAGTGTCATTTTAACATGCGTTGACCGACAATTATGCTTAAGATATGGTCAATTTTCTTCCAGGGTTATTTTTTTGTCTAACTGGTACGGAAGCTATTGAAAACTGGTTTTCTTGGCGTAGTTTTAATTTTAGAACAATTCAAAACATTTTTTTTCAATTCTAATTTTTAATTTTTTTTTATATTTTACTTTAAGTACTCGATGGATTTGCTCTAAAATTTGCTTGGAAATTATTTGCGACTACCAAAAGAAAAACTTCTGAAAACTGATTTTCTTAGCGTGGTTTTAATTTTAGATAATTTTGTAAAATTTGCAAAAAAAATTCATTTTTCTTTTATTTTACGTAAATTACTCGATAGATTTGCCCCAAAATTCGCATGCAAGTTATTCGCTATTGTCAAAAGAAAAAAATTTTTAAAAACTAATTTTCTTAGCGCAGTTTTAATTTTAGAGTATTTTGAAAATTTTGAAAAAATTTTAATTTGAAACCACTTTTTTCGACTCCTGAGTTCTAAATATATACAAATTAAAGAAAAAATAGAAAAAAATTTTTTCACCGATACAATAATTTTTCTATGAGAAAGCAAAATGAAATCGAAATACTCTAACACAATGAGCTCTATGAGAAAGCATTACACCAAAGCACTTGGCAGCGTTTTTGTAAATGCTTAAGTTCAAATAAATGTAATAATATTTATTATTACCCGGTTGAAAATAAACACATAGTTTTATTACATGATTTTATCATATGGTTTTATTATATGGTTTTATCATATGGTTTTATTATATGGTTTTATCATATGGTTTTATTACATGTTTTTTGGTTTCAATTTATCATATGATGAAAGTATATGATAAAATCATATAATACAACCCTATGATGAAACCGTATAGTGAAACTATATGGTGAAGACAAAATAAAACCATATTCACGGAGAGAAGAAACAGTTAACAGCTACTCAAAAAATGTATGTATTACGCGAATTCTATGCGCGCGCAGACTTTTTATTCTCTTGCCGACAACTATCGTCGCGATACATACTTGAATATCCCATCAGTCCTTAGTTTTCTCAGATCATTTGTAAAATCGTAACCTTACTTTTGTCGCGTGGCGCAAAAATATAGATTAGTATTTATTCCCATTCCTTTAATTATTGTCGAACAAAGTTAGTAATGATTCCAAATTTTTTGAGTAGCTGTTAACTGCTTTTTCTCTCCGTGTGTATTTATTTGTGTGTGTGGTTTTATTTTGTCTTCACCATATAGTTTCACTATACGATTTCATCATAGGGTTATATTATATGATTTTATCATATACTTTCATCATATGATAAATTGAAACCAAAAAACATGTAATAAAACCATATGATAAAACCACATAATAAAACGATATGATAAAATCATGTAATAAAACTATGTGTTTTTTTTCAACCGGGTACCTATAATGCAGTTATGAAGTAGCTAAGTAAAGTCATTTATTTAATAGTCATTAAATATATAAAGATGAAAAAGATGCTTTTGTAATTTTAAATAATCAGGGATTTTTTAACTCTTATTACTAATAATAGTATTTAAAAATGTAATTTACTGTAATATTTAATTTAATTTAATGCTATCGAAACTAAAGATGTAACGCATATAATAATTTGTGAAAACAATTTTATATGAATGAGTTGAAACAAAATTTAATGCAAAAGTAAAAAATAAATTGTTTTTTTTGTGAAAAACTTTTTGATCTTTTATTGCAAAATTTATAGAATTTTCATACATTATTTTAAAACTCGGAAATTGATAGTGATGAAAATCATTAATGAATCAGATGAAATGTTTCTTCTAGAATATTTAAATTCTTTTAATCCTTCCAGTAAATTACATTTGAGAAAAAAATTTATTGTAATGCTTATAAGAAATATAAGTATTAATAAAGGTTCATGCAATAGTGCGAGACTGCAAATTTTAGAATTTTCTAATCATTTATTAAAATGTAAAATTTTGACGGGTGGTATAGGATAATATTTTTCCAAACCGTAGTAGATTATATTGTGAAAATGAATATTTCTTTTACATTTAAAAGAACGTAATTTCCATGTGAATCATCTTTTGCTATGACGATTAATAAATTACATGGACAAACGTTTGATAATATAATTATTCTTTTAAGGAACTGAACACGGTTAAAAACAATTGTGTAGTCTGTTAACTTTTTTTTCTGTTACTAAATTGTCTGTTGAAGTAACAAACAAGGATGTGACGATTTAACAGACTTTATGTCAGTTGATTCTGAAAATGTCCGTAACAAACGACTAGAACAGATAGTCCAGGGGCGAACTACATAAGTCTTGGTCGATCGAGGTCCTCAATTCTACCCAGGTTTTTTTTATGTATTTTGACCAGCTGAATCCGAATTTTTTCGGGTAGAAAGTCTGAAAATGGTGCATTTAATAATTATTAACAATTTTTACAAACAAATTATAAAAATGCGCTGAAAAAAAAAATTTTATCATATTTTTTAGTTCATTTTGAGTAAAAAAGACGAGGGGCTATTCACTATAAGAAATCATTGACCACCTTCAGATGAAATCATTTGAAATCATTGAAATCATTTTAAATCATTGAAATCATTTTAAATCATTGAAATATTTTATTAAATTTTATGTGCACAATATGATTACCGAAATCAAAACTATTAAAATTGAAATCATTGAAATCATTTGAAATCATTGAAATCAATGAATATTTTTGTATTTTGTTTACAATTTAAAATATTACCAGAAATATAATACTAAATATTATTTAAATACCAGATTAATATGAGCTGCTCTGATAAATAAAATAATTTTTGATTTTTGGGGAATAGTATCGATGTACAATATATTAATATTTATAAGAATTTTTTTCTGGAATTGAAAAAAAATGAATGATTTTAATCATAAGCAAAAGGCATCGCACAAAAAATTTTTATGTAAAAGATAATTTATATCAAAACAAATAAAAAAGAATATATGTGAAAAATGAAAAAAAGAAATACTAAAAAGAAATTTAAATAAGATCTATAAATAAGTAAATAAGCATTATTTACTTATGTTTGAATTTCTCTCTTTGTATCTGTCACACACGGCTGATAAGTTTTTCGATCATAGCTCTTATGGTGGTCAATTTTTTAAACTAACTTTGCGTTTAAAATTACAGAGAGTAAGAGACTCCGAGTTGCAAAAATATAAAAATATCAGTAAACTAAATACTACACAAGAAATAGCTTATAACAAAAAATGCTCCGAAATTCACATTGGCGAATGGTGTATCTTTAGAAGATTAAATAGAAAAAATGCTATCTTGGACATGTACTTAATTTTGGATATTTAAAAGGGCCAACGAATAAAAGTTTGGAATACTCAGCTTCCTATGCATGTGTCAAGAATAACACTAAAGATATAGGAGTTTTATGTCATTGGTATGAACCAGACAATAAAACTAAAAACTTCTCGTTAGTCCCCTTGGAAAAGCATGGACACATAAATATTGAAAATTATGTATCGACTATATCAACATCTACAACAACTGAAAGTGGGATTGTACACTGAGAAAAAAATTTAGTTGAGTCAATGAAATAAATTTAGTTATTAAATATTTTGTTGATAAATAGTACATTACGATACACGTGCTCTAAGTGGTCCTTTTTTACACGGCGTGCAGTTAGCGCCCGAGCGCAGCGAGGGTGCTATGCACGTCGTGTAAGAGGACCACTTCGAGCACACGTATCGTATATTATTTTATAGCACGTGTGAGATAAATTCGCCACACGTAATTAATACCCCAGAAAATCAATATTATCAAAAACTATACACACCACGAATGATAATTCGTAAATAAAAACGAATTCTATATATCAGCAAAACTATGCACACCACGAATGATAATTCGTAAATAAAAACGAATTCTATATATCAGCAAAACTATGCACGCACGAATGATAATTCGTAAATAAAAACGAATTCTATATATCAGCAAAACTATGCACACCACGAATGATAAATCGAAAAAAAGTAAAACTATTTATTATCAATGATAGACCCATCGCAAACAAAAAAAAGCAAAAACGATATCAAAAATATTCTTAGATTGAGAAATTATATCAAATAAGTATTGATGTCAGTGATATTTTATTAATTAAATACAATATGATAAAAAGAGAACTTGCCGATTATTTAGATTTATGTATACACAGGTCAGACAAAGCAAAGCATCTAGTTTATTGTTCGTACAGCTATCTCTTTCTTTCTCATTCTTAGGCCGTACACACTGTACACGCATGCGCGCCGCTCACAGATGTTTTGTTTCGACAACTCACGGCACAACAGTAATTTATAAACTATAGTTTTGATTTTCTTGATGTTTTCAATTCTTTATTAAAGTATTTATATTTTTTGATTGATTTTCTACGTATTATCATGTGTGAAAAGACATTTCTACGTATTAATATATATACAAAGAGTGATTGTGATGCGTGATTTCGATATTACTTTTTTGAACAGTATAATAAAGTGCAAAATTTCTGACGGTAGTACTTTTTTACACAGTTCAAAAAAGTTGTATTTAGCTCCCGCTAAATGGTGTAGAAAACGCGAATTTAGCTCACGCAGTGCTATAAAATTAATTTTGATTGAAGTAATATGCAAGGTTATTAAATCACTGAAATATTTAGTTGGGATAAAAAAAATTGATACCTAAATTGAAAAAAATAAATATTTTTTTAAAATAAAGAAAAATTTATTGTTTCGGTTAAATTATTTGATTGATTTAATCAAATCAATTTCATTAAGGCAGCTGATAAAATTTTATAAAATATTTATTTGTAACAATAGAATATGTTTGTAAATTATCTATATATTTTGTTACAATAATTAAATATTTATTTTAATAAATCGTTTGTTAAATTTACAAAATCTTTAATAACAATAAAAAAATATTGGTCAATCATCATATAATATTTGCTTGAATTAACGGTCATCCGATTAAGTTAAAGAAGCTTATATTGTAAATAAATGCTTCACTAAGTTAATAACATTGTCATTTAATGTTGTATATAACACATAAAATTTGATCAGCATTTCAATAAAAATTACAATTAATTTAAAGAAATAGGTTCCTTAAAATCAACAAATCCGATTTCAATGAATTCACAAAAAGAAAACCAAAAAATTATTTTTTTAAAGTCAAGAAAGGTGCAACGTAAAATCAGATATTAAATTTTTTTTAAAGAAATATTTATTAAACCAAATATATTTATTTTATTATTTCTATCAAATTGTTATTGAATCAAGAATATATGTCACTGATTTAATTAAATATTCCCATATGGAAAAAATTTTTGGATATAATTATAAATAACTATGAATAACTGTAAATAAATGTAAATAAATGTTAATAACTGTAAATAACTGTAGAAAAGTGTTGAAAAATGTGGGAATTGAGACATAAATAACAGTTATTTACAATTATTTAGAATTATTTACTGTTGTTTACACTTATTTACAGTTATTAACTGTTATTTACACTTATTAACTGTTATTTACACTTATTTGCAGTTATTTATATTTATTTACAGTTATTTACATTTATTCACTTTTTTCACAATTATTTACAGTTATTTACGATTATTTATAGTTTTTTACAATTATTTGCAGTTATTTACATTTTCGAAAATTATCACGGATTTATTCAATAATTTTATATATAGGCGAAAATTTTTAAAAATGTGAATAACTGTAAATAATTGTAAAAAACTATGGAAAATTGTAAATAGTTGTAAATAATTATAAATAACTGTAAATAACTGTAAAAAACTGTAAATAACTGTAAATAACTATAAATAATTGTAAATAATTATTAATAACATTAAATTATTCACTAATTCAAAAATTTTTGAAAATGTAAATAACTGTAAATAATTATGAATAACTGTAAATAATTATGAATAATTGTAAATAATTATAAAAAACTGTAAATAATTGTAAATAATTGTAAATAACTGTAAATAACAGTTAATAACAGTTAATAACTGTAAATAACTGTAAATAATAGTAATTAATAATAAATAATAGTAAATAACTGTAAATAACTATTATTTATGTCTCAATTCCTACATTTTTTAACAGTTATTTACAATTATTTACTATTATTTACAGTTTTTCACATAAATTATTTCCATATGGGTTGTATTAACACTTCTATTGAATTACTTTAATGTTTAATAATATATTTGATTATCTTAATGAAATATTTATTAAACCAAATATATTTATTCTATTATTTCTATCAAGTTATTATTGAAACAAGAATATATTTCATTGATTCAATTAAATATTATATTAACACTTCCATAAAATTACATTAATGTTCAATAATATATTTGATTATCTCAATGAAATTTTTATTAAACCGAATATATTTATTTTATTAATTCTATCAAGTTTTGATTGACATAAGAATATATTTCACTATTTCAATTAAATATTATAATACTTCTACTAAATTACTTTGATGTTTAATAATATATTTAATTATCTTAATAAAATGTTTACTAATTCTAACGTATTTATTCTATTATTTTTATCAAATTTTGATTAAAAGAAGAATATATTACATTGATTTAATTAATTATTATATCACCTTTATTAAATTACTTTACTGTTCAATAATATATTTAATTATATTAATGAAATATTTAATAATGTCAAAATTATTGTTTTATTCTTTCAATAAATTTTGAATAATAACAAAAAGATATTTCATTGTTTTAAATAAATATTGTATGACTTATATTAAATTATTTCACTGGCCAATGAAATACCTAATCATTTTAATTCAATATTTAGTTGCTTCGATGAATGCGTTTTTTCTCTTTATGAAATATATGATTGATTCTATGAAATATCTCATTGTCTTTTACTCAAATAATTTCATTACTATATTATAATTAATTGGATGCATTAAATTAATTAAATTTTTAATTGATTCAAATATTTGATTTATTTTGTTCTATAAAATTATTTTATTACTTTTATTATTTAATTATATTGCGTCTATGAAATCAGTGATTAATTGAATTAATTATAATTTTTAACACTTAAATATTTCATTATTTATGTCCAAATTAAATATTTTGTTGTATTAATTAATTTCTTTATCAGATCGATTAAATAATTATTTGATTATCTTAATGAAATATTTATTGAAACAAGCAGTTATTATTTAATAACATATTTACTAAATCAAATGAAATATAATGTTAAAATTAATATTTAATATTCTTGAAAAATATTTTTTTGTATAAGTTATCATCCTTTATACTTAAACAAACTCGTGTTTTAAATACGTGTCTTGCTAAGTGAATAACTTAGCAAAATATGTACTAAAGTTAATAAAAATTACAGAGAAATCTGATTAAATACTTGTTAAAATCAAGTAAATCCACTATTTGATTCATCTACATAATTTATTTCATTCAAATAAAACATATTTGATCTAAAAGAAACATTTATTGTTTTAACAAAATCATTTAGTTCGATGGTTTGATGATACTACCGCTTGGTGGCGTCGTTAATTTTCGATCTCGCAAGCGGTAAGAGGGCTTCTAAGTTGATATATAAGGAAGTTTAAAATTCAAGATAATACGTAAATTGTAATGCATCACTGTATAAAGCATACTAATGTTAGTATGTTAATAATTGTTATTCTTTACCATATAAATAAATGGAATCATATTCACCTGTCCTTTAATGAGTCATCAATTCATTGATGTTAATAAATAAATGTAAATCACTGAAAGCAAATACTGTTGATTAAAGACAGTATTTGTTCAATTAAAATATCTATAAATCGAATTAATTAAATATTTCTTTACTTTAAAGGAATATTTTATTTGTGAAACCGAATAATTAATCAATTTTTTGTTAAGACAATGAATTAATTTTATTAAATCTTAAAATTTTATTAAATTTAAAATATTCAATAAATTAAACTTTCATTTAAAAATATAAAATATTGAACTAATTTAATTTCAATATAACATTAATATGATGAAATAATTAGTTAGAAAAATAAATGGACATTTTAATTGATAATTTTTTTTATTAAAACAATGAATTAATTTGATTGAATCAATCTTCGCGACATTTAATAAGTCAAATATTTAATTGAAAATACAAAATATTATTTTTAACCAATATTTGTGATGTTTAGTAGAATCAAATATTTATTTAAAAAAATGAAATATTTATTTGACTCAATTCAAATATTTGTATTAATGTAACAAAATATTTTATGTGCCGCCCGCACCTAAGGGATTTCATTGATTCAATTAAGCCTTACTTAATCCAACTAAATTTTTTTCTCAGTGTAGTTAATGATGAGCTGTATAAAAAAATAAAGAATTTTTTTGAATAAATAAATGTAAAATTTAGTTATTCTTAATTGAATTTTTTAAAATATAGGTATTATTTTAATTATTATATGATTCAATAATGACGATTTAGGGATTATAATTTAAAGTAAGCTTAACCTTCATAAATATTAATTTTAATTATCTTGGAATGATTTCGGAATTATTTGAAATCATAAAAAATTTGCTTGAAATCATTTGAAATCATAGAAAATTTGCTTAAAATCATTTGAAATCACTGCCTACCATAGGCTGTTTTGAAAATGTTTGAAATTACAAGTATAAAAATATATTTCTGAAATCATTTTGAAATCATTTGAAATCATATGAAATCTGTAATCATTTTGACACTTTTTTTAAAGTGAATAGCCCCTCGAAAAAAGGTTCTCATGAACATATTGCTAAAATGCACTGAATCGGTAGAAAAAAAAATTGCAAAGTTTGAAAAAACGCGATTTTTAAAAAAACGGTACTTTTTTGAACGATTGAGAAGCGATCAGAACCATTTGCCGCTTGGTGACGCTGCAAGAGAGAGAAGAATATAAAATATTTTTTATACACGGATTTACAATTTATTAAGACAAGTTTAAAATATTTTTGCAAAGCAAAAAATTCTGCGCATAATAGAGTCGATGTAAACATGTGTATTTTTCTTTAATGCGACAGAGAAAGTAATACCAAAGAATGATGAATACATATGCTCACCCCGGCTCTATCTCGCGCTGCATTTTTCGCTTTACAACAATATTTTAGACTTTTCAAACAAGATTAGTATCAATAATTATTCTACATATATATGGCTAGAGTTATTGACAATATTAGGGGTATATTATTGTTTCAGTAAATTGTAAATCGCTGAGTAAAAATTATTTTACATTTTTCTCTCACCTGACCGCATGCGGCAAATAGTCCCGACCGCCTCTTAATCGTTAATGCAATCATTATAAATACGGTCGCTAACTACTGTAATCTTTAAGTTTATATTTTAACAATCAATTTAAGCTATTGTGAGTTAAAATGAAATCAGTAGAAGCTGAGCTATAGGCTGTCAAAGTTTTGAAAAATCGCGTTTTTTCAAACTGCGATTTTTTTCTGCCGATTCAGTTCATTTTAGCAATATATTCATGAGAACCTTTTTTACTCAAAAGGACCTAAAAATATCATAAATTTTTTTTTTTTTTTTAAAACGCATTATTATAATTTGTTTATAAAAATTGTTAATAATTATTAAAATTATATCATTGTAAATGTCACGCAAGCTATTCATTAGACAATGAATATCATATTATAAATGAATATAATATTATATAAGATATAATAAAAAACGTTCTTTCTAATATTTCTTGAGTTCTTGTACATTTATTAATTTAAACGTGAATTAAAAAAAATAAAACTATATATAAAACGTGTATGTATGTGTATGGAAAACAAGCCCAAAAAAAGTTTTAGTACATTGACAGACAATATCTGTAATTTATAAGTAAAATTTTAACAGGCATTTGTTTGTTAAATCCTTTAAAGACATTTTGTCTATTAAAGTAACACACATTTTTGTCTGTTAACTGGTTTTAACAGACTTTGTCTTTAATAATTTTAAATGTGAATAAACTAATAGCCACAGCTGTTTCAATTTTTCTTTATTTCTATAAGAGAAAAAACGACTTTCCTCCTCTATTTTTTAGAGAGGCTTCTTCAGGTGCTAAAACATAAAATTTAATAACAACTGATAACAGTTTCTTAATGATTAAAAATTTCTAAATTCATCAACAATACATTAAAAAAAACATCACCTAAAATAATACATTTTAGGTGTAACAATAAAAATAAAAAATGAAACTTACAAGTATTACACATGTGGTATTACATAACTGTCAAACTACTTTTGTTTCATAAAAATATATAATAATAGATATTTCTATTAATAATAAAAACTTTCGCAAGTTATACAAATCTTTAACATAGGTAATTTAGGTGAGTTACATTTGTACAAAGTGACTAGCAACTGTGTTCCTTTATGTACTTGGTATTTGATTCAAGATTTTGACTCACATGAATGAATCTGATTCAATTATATTTAATCTCATTTAACAATTATTGCGTTTTATTGTAAATAATTTATTCTTGAAACCGTTTCATCAAAAAAATTAATTTCTTTTTAATAATTCAACTATGTATTTATTATATACGTTGTTTAATTTTTCAGTGTCGTGTATTATTGCAATTTTCATATTTTTTAATATGTATCATTTCTGATAGCAATCTTTTTTGATAATTGCATTCAATGTCTAATATGTTTGAGGTTCCTATGTTTGCATCAAAGCTATGGCCAGAATTTTTACAGTGTATAACCAATGCAGATTTGTCTCTATTATGTTTCAAATCACTTATATGTTGTAAATAAAGAAAAATTGAAACAGATACTGCTATTAGTTTATTCAGTTCCTTAAAAAAATTTTTAGCTGCTGTCAGCTGCTCAAGAATAATATAATTATTGATTGATGAAGAGAAGTTTTTGATCATGGTCAGTTGTATGCTGCGATGTCTAGAGTTTGATCTTATATCCTACATGCCAAAGAACTAATATAAATATTGAAAATTATGTATGTGAAAAATTATATTAAAAATTTTTTTTAATTTAATTTTTTTATTTTTTGATGACGCATTAAAGGCACTTCGTACTGTTTGATTTTAAGGTTCATAATTTTAGTTTTTATTTAAAATTAATTTTTGATAGATGACCACTCATCATTTTTTTCAAAACAATAAAATTGCTACTAAAATAATTTCGTTTATTAAAATTACTTATCATGTTTATAGGTGTTATTATATCCATAGTTGACTCTGGAGTATAAATTTGTTGCGGGCTTCGCGCGCATGAATGTCGCTAGTAGGTTAAAAAAAGTAAAAAATTTATCCCTACCCGTGAAAACTTCTTTTTTTTCTGAAAAACTTGCACTCCGTTTTACCATTGATTAGTTAATTGAATGTTCCATCTCTCCTTATATTAACTTGACCTTTAAAAAGGACTGAAGTTTTTTGGATGAGCATACTTCGTCAGAGGAGTCATGAGTGTACATAGTCATCGGGACTAAACTTTACTAATCGTGAAAGTTTGTGTTTGTGAAAGGTTATTTTAAATAAAAAGAAGAAAATATCTTCAATTAATTTCTTTGAACGTCTTGTGCAATAACTCCGTGATACTTTACGAAATGTAAATGAACTGAACAATACCGATCTCAATTATTAGATAGACATGTGCAATGGTAGTTTAGAGAAATTAAATTTAAAAAATTGCTAATTCTGATCTTACAAGAGGAGAAGAGCAGAGATGTCAAACTTGTGTGCTACATCTGTCGGGTATTCAAGTTCAATTTAAACATCATCTTCAACTAGGAGGTAGTCTGCAATCTGAAGAAACAGGAGCTTCTGTTGAATGGCGAGATGTGCAGTCAGTTTTCGAAAACAGAATTAGAACTGGTGTAGTGGTAAATATAAATCATGTGGATATTTTAAGTTTTTTAAATGACGCCCAAGAACTCTTTAAAGTACATGCACAATCATGCTTAGAAGAATATAGTGCTCTGAAAGTGAATTCGGATTTCACCGCAGAATTTTCCATACAGAAAAGTAGTGAAGAAATGACCGATATTAAATATTTTACAACCACATTTTTAGGTCAACGGATCTAGAAGAATGGTTCAAAATAAATATCAAAGATTCTATTTTAACACAGATAGAAGAATTTCAGAAAAAAGATTCTGGCTGGGCTCTAAAAAGTATTACGTCTGAGTATAAATATAAAAATATATTCTCCGATCAAGGGCAGCTTGTGCATTCCTCTACCACCATTTATATAGAAGAAAAAAGCATGTGTCAATTTTCGTAGCAATGACAATTAATATTTCAAGTATGCTATCCTCTCAGCAATATATCCAAGAAATTAATACTAATAGAGTTAATCAATATAGCAAGCATGAGAACAAGTTGAAATTTGATAACATAGAATTTCCAGTGACACTTAAAAATGTTTCAAAATTTGAAGAACTGAATAATATTTCAGTAAATGTATATACGTTGAAGAAGTTTGGACAAAAGTTTGAAGTATCAACTTGCCACATTACATCGGAAAAAAAGGAAAAGCATGTCAATCTACTCATCATCCAAGACTTTTACATAGATAAGTATGAAAAAAATAATCATTCTGATAATAGAAGTTTACCTAAATACCACCACGTTTGGATAAAAAAAATGTCTCGCCTTCTGAGTTTTGAACTATCTAAAACACATGTAAAATCATTCCACTGTAAAAGATGTTTACAAGTCTTTTATAATGAAGGAAGATTGCAAGTTCATGAAAATGATTGTAAAAATTTGAATTATTGTCGAATTAATTTACCTGACTCTCAGAACAACATTCTGAAATTTGAAGATTATTATAAGAGCGAAAAAAATCCTTTTATTATTCATGCTGATTTTGAATGTTTACTGAAGCCTACTATGAATGAGACTGCCTTTTAACTTTATGAAGCATATAGCATAGGATATTATATAAAATGTAGTCAAAATATTTATTTTTTAGATTAGTTTCAGAGGTGCAGCGCATAATTCATGTAATTTGAATTACAAGTATTCAAAATTTATTCCTGTTGTTTTTTATAACCTCAATTACGATACACACTTCATTTTAAAAGAGATGGCCATATCTTCATTGATGGATGCACGAGTTACGGTATTGCCAAATAATAAGGAAAAATATATTTCTTTCACAAAATACATAGATGGCAGTGATCTAAGTTTTAGATTCATAGATTCTTGGCGTTTTCTTCCTTAATCATTAGAAAACCTTGCATCATACTTGGAAAACGAATATTGATAAAAGAGTTTCGAACTGATGGATTTACAGATGAGAAAATTGATTTTCTCAAACGTTAAGGTATATTTCCATATGATTTTGTAGATGAATTGGATGAATTATCAGTTACAAAATTGCCAGAGAAAAATAAGTTTTATAACCAACTCACCGATTCTCATATTGCTGATGAAGACTATGTGCTGTAACGCTTTTCCTTTCCGGGAGAGAAAAATACGTGTAATCTCCTGTTGCCGGATGCTTCAGGGATTGCCAGGGTAAGATCGGCAGGAGTTGGAAGGATGAATGGGGGAAGATGAAGGAAAGTAACCGAGTTGAACACGTTTGGTTATGCTAGAGAGTACCTTGGCTTTATTGTACTTAATAAACTCATTTACAGCAACGATTACAATAATAAAATAATAATAAATCGTTAATCAAAATTAACTCAACTGTTCTATATAATACAAGTAAACTAACCTAGCCTTAAATGAAAATGCAATTTACGAAGTAATTAGATTTTCTTAATCTCGGTCACTTGATGGCTATTTGATAAAAGAATAATTAAATCAATTAATAAATCTTTAAATGAATCTAAATGATAGTTTATTTTTAACTAAGAGATTCGTTTGGCCTGAACGGTCTAATAGGTACCGGCGGTTTTTGCCTGCAACAATGTGCTAACAAAAAGAAACAAAAGATTAATAACTAAATTATAATACTAATAGGTGGACGGCACCTAATATCGCTACGGCAGTAATGGGTAGAGGGTACCCTTAATGATCTGAATTACTAATCTCTATAGGCGCATGGAGCCCTTAGTTGATGTAAAGACAATGGGTGGCCTACATCCTTAACTTATTCTAAAGTCTAATATCCACGCGGCGATCGGATAGAGTCCTTTAACTAACATGAAAAAATGTAATGGGTGGACGACACTCTTAATTTATTATATAATTCACGTAAACCTGAATGCAGCAGCTGTGGGTGGATGGTACCCTTAATTAAGCTAGTTGCGAGATGTGAAATAGAATATCAGATTTTGGGTGGACATCAGCCTTAAGTTCAACGAGGTAGTCAATGTACTACGAAAAGTTATAGTAATAGTAATTAAAAATATGCTCTACAGAACATCTTGAGTGTTTTTTCTTACATAACCTGGACTTCTAATTATAATATTTACATCCATATATTTGGTTTAATAATAGTATATTATGGACCTAGGAAGGTAAAATAAAGGACAGGCCATAGCATGAGTGAATTGACACCCGAGGCGAAGCCGAGGGTGGCAAACTCGTGCTATGGGTTGTCTATTTTACCTTCCGTGGTGCATATACGATTTTTTTTAACAGTGAGACTAAAATTAGCACTTTTCGTTTTCCGGGCCGGGAGCAGAAGTGGTATTTTTAGCCCACTGTTAAAAAAATTAACTTTAATTTAAGTAAAGAACAGATTTATGAATGAGTACGTTGTTTTATTATCATAACTATTTTACAGTCTAACAAAAAACAGATTTATACATCACTTTTTATTTTAAGTAAAATGAAATTAATTAAATATTAACTTTCAGTAAATAATTAAGCAGCTCAATTTGTAAAATTAAAAAATATCTTAAATAGTTAATTTAGCTATTTATATAATTTAAGATTAGTTTTTGTAAACGTATGTTTATATATATATATGTCCTCGCAGGCCGTATTCGTGTCAGTATGCAAAGAGCATGCTAAATTTGTATTGGCATCCCATATGTCTCAGACGCGCTCCTTGACTTTTTGCAAGATTTATATGTCCTCCTGAGACATATTGAGACTCAATATGTCTCAGGAGAAATCAATATGACATCACCGATCCTACTATGTTTTGTTCAATATGTCAAAGAGCAATCATATTGAACGTAGGTTAGTGAAAAAAATGACTCGCGCTTCGACAGCAGCTATACTCATTACAAAATGTCAATCTAAGAAACAAAAGAAAAAATCAATAGAACTAAAATTTAATTTTAAAAGTATTGAAAAAAGATTAATATTTTCAACTAATAAGTTACAGTTCCTCATACGGCCTACTTCGGACATAAAATCATCTATGTCCTTTGGCCGTTTATTCAGGTGGAATCTGAATACGGCCAAAGGACATATGTAACTAATATATCTCCCGATACTATATAGTTTTATATATAAAAAATATACCTCCTCTCCTACCCCTCATTGTTCCTCCCCCTATTTTGCATGCTTAAAATATCACAATTCACCCCTCAAAATAACATAAAAATCTGTCTAGAAAAGATCTTTCTTTGAAAAAAAAAGACACTCCACACTATCCAAGTCACCCCTCTGTACCCAAGTCACTCCTTTTGCTGCCCCTAATATATCACTCATACACCCCTCAGATAATTTAGCTGAATACACCTTATTTTACCAATGCATTTGTTACTCATTTCCTATACCACTACTACCACCCTTCCCACTACTACCCCTCCACTACTACCCCTCATTATTTTTCTATCCTCCTCAAAAAATCACAAGTCACCCCGCAAAATAACGTAAAAATGTCTCTTGAAATGTCTTTTTTTTCAAAAATAAAAAAGATACCCCTCACTACCCCAGTCACCCCTCGCTCCACAAGTCACACCTCATAACCCCTCATACACTCTTCATAAAATCATTATAAACCATTAAGAAAAAAATTCAAAAAATGTTTAAATTTTATATTTATGAAATGCTTACTCAAGGCTTTGTAATGGAGTATATATTTAAAGCATAGTTACCAATATTATAGATTGTTGATATAATTATTGCTTTCTCATAGAGAAAGCATTGTATCGATAAAAAAAATTTTTTTCTATTTTTTCATTAATTTGTACATATTTGAACTCGGTGAGTCAAAAAAAGTGGTTTCCAGAAAATGTCTGTATGTATGTGTGTGTGTGTGTGTGTGTGTGTGTGTGTGTGTGTGTGTGTGTGTGTGTGTGTGTGTGTGTGTGTGTGTGTGTGTGTGTGTGTGTGTGTGTGTGTGTGTGTGTGTGTGTGTGTGTGTGTGTGTGTGTGTGTGTGTGTGTGTGTGTGTGTGTGTGTGTGTGTGTGTGTGTGTGTGTGTGTGTGTGTGTGTGTGTGTGTGTGTGTGTGTGTGTGTGTGTGTGTGTGTGTGTGTGTGTGTGTGTGTGTGTGTGTGTGTGTGTGTGTGTGTGTGTGTGTGTGTGTGTGTGTGTGTGTGTGTGTGTGGATGTATGAATTCAGTTAGTAAACTGTATCTCGAGAACTACTCGATGGATTTGCTTCTAATTTTGCATGGAATTTAGTTTTGTGACTAACTTGCTGGGAAGCTATTGATAATTGGTTCTTCTAGCGTAGTTTTCATTTTAAAGTTATTTAAAAAAAAAAAAAAAAAATTCGATTTTTCGTTTTTTGGTTTTTTTTTGTTTACTATTCGATGAATTTGCTTTAAAATTTGCATGGAATTTATTTGTGATTGCCCGGATAAAATAAATTTTTAAAAACTGATTTTCTTAGCTGAGTTTTAATTTTAGAGCATTTTGAAATTAAAAAAAAAAATGTTTCTATTTATTAAGCCAATAAAATCTTAAAAACTACTCGATGGATTTACTTCAAATTTTCCATACAATTCAATTTTTTGATAAACTGGTGCGGAAGCTATTGGGAATTGGTTTTCTTGGCGTAGTTTTTTTTTAGAATCATTTTAAGAATTTAAAAAAAATTTCGATTTTTCATTTTTTTTGTATTTTACGTAAACTACTCGAAGAATTTGTTCGAAAATTTGTATGAAACTTAATTTCGACTGCCAAAAGTATAAAAAATTTTGTAAACTAATTTTCTTAGCGCACTTTTAATTTTAGAGCATTTTTAAAATTTTTTAAAAAATTTTTATTTTTAATTTTTTTCTATTTTAAGGAAACCATTTGATAGATTTGCTCCAAAATTTGTATGCAATTAATTCGCTACTGTTTGAAGAAAACAAGCTTTGGAAAACTAATTTTCTCAGCGCAGTTTTAATTTTAGAGCACTTTGAAAATTTTCAAAAAAATTTTTATTTTTCATTTATTTTCTTTTTTGCGTTAACCATACTATAAATTTTCTCCAAAATTTTTAAACAATTAATTCGCTATTGTCTGAAAAAAATAAGCTTTTGAAAACTAATTTTCTTAGAGTGGTTACAATTTTAGAAAATTTTAAAGATTTAAAAAAAAATTTCGATTCTTCTTTTCTTATTTTTTTTTATTCTACGTAAAGTACTCGATAGATTTGTTCTAAAAATTGCAGAGAAATTATTTGCGACTGCCGAAAGAAGGGAAATTTTCAAAAATTGATTTTTATAGCGTGGTTTTAATTTTAGAGCATTTTTAAAATTTTGAAAAAGAAATTTTGAAAAGAAAATGTTATTTATTTAACCAGTTAGATCTTGAAAATTACTCGATGGATTTGCTTCAAATTTTGTATACTATCTATGTTTTTGTATAACTAGGCGGGAAGCTATTGAAAATTTGTATTCATAGCGTAGTTTTTTTATAGAGCCATAAACATGAACTGTATTTATATATAAATATGATTGCATTTTATAAAGATTAGAAATTTTGTTGTCATCATTCTTTTTATTACTACATTATATTATTTTTTCAATAGAACCAATTTTTTTGTATTACTTGATGATTTAAAATAAATTATAAATGTTGAAAAAGCAAACAGCTAGCATATATGTTCGAAATTTATAAAGTACAATATGAGTAAATATTAATGTTAGACAATTTATTAATATTAAAATCACATTTAAACAAATATAAAAAAATTAATGAAACTCAAAGAGCTCTATGAGAAAGCATTCCGCCAAAGCACTTGGCAGCGTTTTTTTTAATCATCAACTAATACCTACGTTCCTTAGACAACTTTCCACACCACTAACTTCAGAATGTAGTGCTATCATAGTATCTAATTCAGGAATTCCGGATAATTATGATCTTTGCGCATATCCGAAATTATCTTCTGGAGATGAAATTACTCATACTTATTTAAATAAATTATCTCATCACGTGGATCCAATGGTATTTTCTTTAATATTTCCAGCAGGAGATTTAGGTTGGAGTATAGAATATAAAAGAAATGAAAATATTGAAAATAATGATTGCCTTACAATATTACAATATTATTTATATAGAATCCATTGAAGACCAAATTTAAAAAATTTCATCCCTATTTTATATTGTGAAAGATTAACACAACAATACATAATACATGCATATGTAATGGTTGAAAGTAATAGAATGAATTTTTCTAGAAATAATCAAGAAGAAATAACAATTACGCATAGAATGTTATCTAGGTTTATTAGATCATGCCATAAGTAGTGCTTCAAATGTTTCAACAAATTTTGAAAACAAAGAAAGAATCGGAAATCTTTTTATATTATCCTCATCACATATTGATAGTCCAAGATATATGCAGCAATATTGTCAAGATGCCATGGCAATAATGAGAACAGTAGGAAAACCAGACTTATTTATAACAATGACATGTAATCCTAAATGGAAAGAATTAAAAGAAATTTGAAAAAATTTTCCAGAAGGAACAACTTCCAATGACATACCAAATATCACAGTAAGATTATTTTATACAAAATTTAAAATGTTATTGAATGATATTATAAACAACGAGATTTTTGGTCCTGTTACAGCTTATATATTTTCGATTAAATTTCAAAAAAGAGGGTTACCTCACGCACATATTATTATAATATTACATCATAATCATAAGATATTAACTCCAGAAAATATTGATAAATAAATTTCAGCGGAAATACCTTCATCATATAAATAAATATTTACAAAAATTAGTAACTAAACACATATTACATGGACCACATATAGATAAATCATTTCGTTACGATAAAAATAAAACTATATGTAAAAAAAAATTTCCAAAATCATTTAATGAAATTACAATAGTTGAAGAAAACAAATATCCACAATACAAAAAAAGAAATAATATTTTAGATAATCATACGTATAATTTATAAAATAGTAAAAAAATTATACAAGTTGATAATTCAATGGTAGTCCCTTACAACAGTTTTTTGTTAGCAAAATATAATGCTCACATCAATACTGAACTTCGTATGTCAATACAAAGTATAAAATATATTTATGATTATATTTATAAAGGTGTAGATAAAGCTTACTGTAAAATAAAACAAGATAAAATTGAAGAAAATAATAAAGATGATGTTTATGATGAAATAACTCAATACGTAGATGGAAGATATTTAAGTTCAATGGAAGCCGCATGGAGATTACAAGAATTTTCACTGTGCGGTAGAAGTCATACAGTAATAAGATTAAATATCCATACAGAAAATCAACAAAAAACAATTTTTAATAAAAATGATATACATTCAGCATTAAATAAGTACGAAACAACATTGACCGCATGGTTTAAATTGAATAGAAAAGATGATTTTGCTAAAAAAATAAAATCTATTAATATTCCACAATATTATATTTTTAATTCTAAGACTAAATCTGGGATAAAAAGATCCAAATTTAGAAAAAACGTAGCCAGTCGTGGATTAAATGTAGTATTACCAAAAGATAGTAAACGTTTTTTTTTTAAATTAATACTAAACAGGGTAAAAGGTCCCACATCTTTTAAGGATTTACAAACTTACGAAAATATAACTTATAATACTTATAAAGAAACTGCTCTTGCAATGAATTTAATAGAACACGAAAAACAAATTTATTATATTTTTGAAGAAGCATGCCATGTTATTTTACCAGTACAATTACGTAAATTTTTTGCATGATTTTTATTATGTGAAAATATTCAAAGAAATATTATTTGGAAAAAATATAAAAAAATTTTTATAGAAGATTTTAAAGAAAATAAAGAAAATAAAGCCTTATTCCATATTAATTAAATATTAAATTCAGAAGAAATCTCATGTGAAAATTTTGGTTTACCTGAACCAAATAAAAACTATATCAAGAAAAACGAAGAAATCAATGATGAAATTATAAATTTTAGTAAAAAAAAATTTTATGAAATTTACAAACAATTGAATGACGATCGAAAACATATTTTTGAACAAATAATAAATAATAATCATAAAATTTTTTTCATAGATGGACCAGGAGGTTCTGGAAAAACATTCTTATATAAAACATTAATATATTATTTTATAACAATAAAAAAAATTCTTATTAATGACTTGGACAGGTATTGCTTCAATTTTATTACCAAAAGGTTTAACCAGTCACCGAACTTTCAGATTACCGTTAGATTTAAATAACATTGAAAGTGTATTTTTAAAATATGATTCAGATAAGAAAAAATTAAGAGAAACAAATGTAATTATATGCGACGAAGCATCAATGATTCCTAAAAAAGATTTAGAAATAGTTGACAAAACATTAATAGATGTCGGTCACAATAATGAAATTTTCGGAGGAAAAATAATTATTTCAGGTGGAGATTTTCGTCACATTTTACCTGTATTAAAACGCGGACAGAAAAATACAAATATAGAACAAACTATAAAATATTCAACCCTATGGGCCATGTTTCATATTTTTAAATTTAAAAAAAATGTAAGATCTAATGATGAAAATTTTTCATCATTTTTATTAGATATCGGAGAAGGAAAAGTTGATACATTTATTATACCAGAAAAATGGAAAACTAATAATGTTTGTAATAAAATTTATGAAAACATTAACAATAATTATTGTTTTTAAAAAAATGTTATTTTAAATACACATAATGAAGATGTGAATATTTCAAATAATAAAATATTGAATTTAATTAATAATGAAACAATGATATATTATAGTATTGATTATGCAACATACAAAGGTGTTGATCAAACAGATGATAATATTCATTTGAATTATCCAATAGAAATGTTAAATAATATAAGAGAAGGATTACCTCCACATGAACTGAATTTAAAAATAAATGCAGTAATAATGCTGATTAGAAATTTAAATATAAAAGATGGATTATGCAATGGAACACGATTAAAGATAACAAGATTATTTAAATACAATAAAGAAGCTGAAGTAATTACAGGCGAAAATAAAGGAAATGAAGTTTTTATACCACGTATTACATTAAGCACAAATGAATCATCGTCTCTACCATTTATTTTATATAGAAAACAATTCCCTATTGTATTAGCTTTTGTTATAACTATAAATAAATCACAAGGTCAAAGTTTTGAAGACGTAGGAATATTTATAAAAAAACCATTATTCTCACATGGACAATTATATGTTGCTCTTTCAAGGAGTGAAAATCCTTCTAAAATATATATTCAAAATGAATTAGAAACTAAAAATGAATTAACCAATATAGTATGGAAAGAAGTACTAGAGAAATAACAGAAAAAATAATAACTTGAATTTTTTTAATATTAAAAATATATTTATATTTCTTTCTGCAACGGTTATATTGCACCCGTTCCAAAAATAAGAATTAGAATTTTAAGTAAATTTTACTTAAGCTTAATCTATTGATTTTACTTTATGCGGAGTTGCTAAAAATCCTAATAATTTTACTATTTATTATCCGGCAAACTCCGTTAATGCTAGCTAGTAGATTGGATTGATGTGCGACGAGGTATTGCTCTCTACTTGTCGCTGTGCGTCTCTCTCTCTCTCTCTTTCTCTCTTTTACCTGATCGAGAGACGCGTTGGCGCTAGCACAGTTTTCCTCATTTTATAGGGTTTAACTATTTCAGTACCTACCTAATATTTTATATAAAGAATATATATCTTCTGCAATATTAAAAATAAGGACCGCGGGGGCGTCGGGGTAAGCAAAGGGTACAGGCTTTATATGTAATATTCGCATGCAATATAGATAAAATAGAAACTTTACATTTAAGTTGAGTTTATTAAATATAAGAAAGTAAAATACAAAATAAAGAATTTAGATTTAAGTAATAATTTAAGGATAATTAGCGAATATAACAATAGTTGAATTATAGCAAAGATATCCTATAGAAAAAGATAGCTATAGGGAAGGATGCGACGCGAACTAAAATATCTTATATGTTCGAACGCACGCTTATTCTTTTAGCACTAGGAGTTTCTTCGAAGTAAGAAACTTCCAGTTAACAAAATCTTACAAACAACTTACAGTAACGTGTGGAAGCTTTCTAACACGTGTTGCAAGAATCAACCGACATTGGCCAACGAAGAGACTATACGCTGCACCTGGTCTCAGGAACTCGTAGAAGCCAGCCAAATATAAAAGCGATTTCCTGATCGCTGCGACTCGTCGAAGACAACCAAACCCAGTTACGCACAACCAGAGGATGATGCTAGTTTCTCCTTACAGCAGCGATCTCCTTTTTACCTTTTCTAAAGAAACTATATATGGCACTATACCAACGTATTAATTAAGTTAAAACTTAAATAAAGCCGAGAGATATGACTATGATGCGTGCTTGTAGGCCGTTAGAAAATATCTGCCACGCCGAGACTTCTCTTTACTCTCGTGCGCGTAGATTGACGCCTTACCATACCATCATATGACGGCGCTCGTGACAGCACGCTGAGCTACCTTATTTACAACATTAAAATTTAATAAAATAAAAAATATATACTTTATGATTTCATTTATGAAGTACATGGATTACTAATTAATTGAATTAATATTATCATAATTATGATAATGGCATTGGAAGTTAAAAAAAAAAAATTATAATCCTATTATAACTTATACATTTTTAATTGAATTTAAATACAATAAAATGTTTAAACAATAAATAAAAAATTATTTTACAAAACAAAAAAGAAATTAATAAAATTCATATCATTATGTATCATATTATATTGATTTTTTTAGTTAATAAATAATATTAAAAATTATTTACTATTAAATAAATAATCGATAATTTTAATAAAAACAAACATGAAAATAAATTCTATTAATTTTGTAAAAATTATATTAATATATCTTTTTTAATACTAGCATGAAAGTCAAGGATATTAAAAAGCAATATAAATATATATTTTATACATCCAAAAGAATTAAAAATAAAATTAAGATATATTAAAGATAAAATTAAAATAATTTATAAATAAGGAAAAATTATATTATTTAATTTTATCTTTTTATTTATGAAATATATTAATTAATAATATTATGATTATCATTATTATACTTTGAATAAAACTAATATTTATAAAAAATAAAATAAAATATATTAATTTCGAGCATATGAATTAAAGATACTAAATATTATAAAAAAATAATAATCAATATTCAAATATAAGAAATAATTGAAAAATTTTTAATAATAATAATAAACAACTAAACATAATAATAGATAAAATAATACTATCTAAAAAACATAGAGTTCAATTACGTATCAAACTTTAAATTTAGAATAATTATAATAAAAAAAATTTCTGTTCTATATTATTGTAAGACATAAACAATCATATTAAATTGAAAAATATGAAGTTATAATAATTATTTTAATAAACATACTTAAACAAAGATTTAAAAGAGATAAATATTAATTGGAAAATTGATATATAACAATAATATAATAAAAAATTGTACAAATAATAAAATGACTTTTAAAACTCTGTTTAAATATGTAATACTGATGATGGAGGATGGATTGTAAATGGAGTCTATGGTATAAGAAAAAAGGAATATAGACTCTCATGGTTGTGTAAGGCTACAGGCAAAGGGAACCATGGTTTTATTTTTAAATAATTGTATGAAAAATGGAATAATTTTAATTAATTTTAACATGTCTTAAAATAACTTAAAATTATTTATTGATTGTATATAATTATTTAAAATAAAACAAAAAAAAACAACGCTCCATAATTCCATTTATTTTTTATTATTTAATTTATATTATAAATTATTAATTGTAAGGTATTATTGACAGATTGACAGTACCTCTTCGGGTGGTGTGGAAATCTGTCTGAACAAATATATAATTAATATTGATTTTATTAATAATTTTTGTTAGTGCAAATCTCATTACTGACTGATATTTTCACTAGTGTAAATATACACGGGGGTTAGCAAGCAGCGCGAGCAGGGGAGTACCCCCCTAGTATATATATATATATATATATATATATATATATATATATATATATGTATATATGTATAGAGTATAATGGAACAATTATATTTACGTTTAAATATATATAGGGGCCCTATAGGGGTAAGAATTCCTAATTGATGTTCTTCTTACCAATTTTGTACAACCAAATCCATTATCTGCATTTATAAATTATTGTGTCATATTGAAAATCATTGGAAATGCTGCACAAAATTGTATATATAGTTATACAATTAATATCACTGAGAATGATACAGGTATACCTATGTGTACAAGGCGCTGTTGTCGTTGCCCAACGAGTACGCGCATGCGTACTGGACTAAACTAGCGCATTAAATATTTTTTAAAGCATCATCTTAAAATGAAGTCATGTTTCTCGCAATCAGCAGCATATAAGATGGTATCATCTAATATATATCTGATATACATATTACTACAATCTTTCTTGAAATCAATGTACTAAAAAGTGATTTATCATAGAATTAAAGCATGATTAAGAACCAATGCTCTTTTTCATGAAAATGATTTACATTGTACTTTGAATTTTGGTTTTTTCACAGGTCTTTTTTCAGTTGGGTAATTTTTCTTGATTTCTTTTTCATTTATCTTTTTACCGTTTTCAGGCTCGATTCCTATTGTCCGATGTTTTCTTAAACTGTATGCTTTCACTAACTCAAGCAGAATATCCAACCATTTATAGCTTCCTTGTTTGCTGGATTCTAACCACATTGCATTTTTTGAAGTTCTATTAAAGCACTCACATATGCTTGCATGAAGATTACTATATTAAGAGTAGTGATTCATCTTGTACTTTTTCATAAGATTCTGAAAGTTTGAATTGTAGAATTCTTTTCCTTGGACAATTTGCAAATTCGATGGCACATGTCCTTGTTTTAATATTGACTCCATAGCTAGAGTAACATCATTGCCACTCTTCGATTTGACTGGTACAGCCCATGCATACTTTGAAAATATATCTATAACAGTTAGGAAGTAGCAAAAACCTTTGTTTTCCTTAAAATAAGGTATCATTTCTACAGGGTCAGCTTTCCAAGTCTCATCTAATCCGCGTATGTCATATTTTCTTCGCTCGTACCTTCGACGTACTGGCTCGTGTAGCTCTTCAACTACTTTTTGACGTTCTATCTTAAACTTCAACTTTTGCAATATCTGATTGTCTATTCATTTCTTTAATTATATATTCAATACTTGCGAAATTTCATTGAGTCATATCATAGAGATAAGTTAATCTTATGTCTATTTATGATTTATATTCTTCAACTTCGTTCTCATATTCTTGTATAGCTTTAGCAACTTCTGTAATTTTAGAAGATAAGAAATCAACTTTTTTTTGTAAGATATTATTTAGTGAATTCAAACTAATCGCATCATTTGGATGATTAGCCTTCTCCAATATTGCAAAGCCACTTATTTTCTAAATCAAAATTATCATCTGATATAAAATTAAATCCAATACCTCGAGGACCACGACTCACTTGCGAGCCCTCAAGTTTTCTTCCAAACACATCGAGACTCATGTTACTACTATTGATTTGAAAATTGTGTACGTCAATATATATGTCTGGCTTCACGTAGTTCCTCTATAATTGATTGGATTCTATTGTTGTGATTATCATTTTCAACAGATCGTTCGGCTATTAATAATCGCAGTCTCTCGACAAGCTCATTTGGATCATCCCAGTAGACTAGATCTATGGAAGTATTCTTTTTTGCTATTTTAAATTTAGATATGAGACCCCCTCCGCTGGTAGACATTCTACTGCGATCACTACGGAACATTGGTGCTATGATTTTTAAATATTTTTTACTCTTCAAAGAGCGCATATTCTCATTTTTGCTAGGTCTTTTTCTAGGATAATGCGATAGTTCTTGTGATCTGTTGTACTTAGAAGATTATCATTTGGTTCTTTTTTGAAAAGCAATTCCATTAGACCACTGCTTTTAGGAAAACTGAAATCTTTCATTTTTATTATTTTATCATCAAATTGAATTTGTGAATCACCTATCATGTATACCCCACTAACTTTTCTCACTCTGTATATGTTATCGATTTTGCTGCGGCTTCCATTTAGCATTGATAAAAGGTCTGTCGGTTCATTTTCTTAATGCATATACAATTTGCAGAATTGAATGATTAATTCATCATTGTGCCATTCATCGAAGGAAAATCATCGACATTAGGAACATTATCAAACGCAGAACCCGAGTCCTTAATATCGTTTACAATATAACTTGATTCATCGAACCTTAATCTTTTTTATGCTGATTTTCTGTTACTGTCTATAGCCAAAATGTGATTAGAATGTGACACACTTTCAGTTGTCGAATCGACAAGCTTTTCAAGTGGTGTAATAACTGCTATTAAAGTATCACCAATAACTTTTTCAAAATCATCTCTCTCCTTTTTTAACAAAGAATATTTTTTTTAATAGCCTCACGTGCTCGTAAGAGCTTGCTCAGAACATTTTTTCTTTTCTTAAAATCAGGCATGCTGACAAGATGCTGTCTACAATCGAACTGCAAAGATGAAGATTTATACTTCCTTTTTAATGGCAAAAAAGTCAAATCGTTTTCTACATCTACTATCATTCATTGCTCTATCTATGTCAATAACAACAAATCCATACTTTTCATTCTTCCAGCATTCAGTACAAAGATTTCGAAATTTATTTAAAGTTAAGTCAGTATTCACATGTTCTTCATAGATATGTTTAAGATTAACATCATCTTGACGATAAATTACCATCAAATTAATATTGTCCTTGATGAGATGTTTCGGTATATGAGAATATGACTGACATAGATAAAAGCTATCTACACTTTTGTGTCTCCCCATACAGAAAAAAGCTCTGACGTTATCCTGCTTCTCACAAGCCACATCGTCAAAAATCATAACTCAATTAGGTAGGGCTTTAGCTGGAGGCACTACAGATTCACGTTCACTGTACGGTAGATATGATATACCTTCAATTGCTTCTTAAACTTTTTGAAGAAATTGGTACTCCGGTTAATTTAAGAATTTAGAGTATACATACAAATTTTCAAATTTGAGACCATTAGGGTGTGTAATTAGAGCCAATAAACTATTAGTTTTTCCACAGTTCGATTGGCCACGGAATACTGCTCGTATATTATCTGGAAGTAACTCCCCATGTCGCTTTTTTTTCATTTTCTAAAGATCAAAGTTGGCGACGGAAAGTTTGACGTTCTGTTCAGTAAAATCCATGTTTACGTAACAAAGTCAAATCTAAGATTAACCTTTTCAAAATACAAACGCTTGTTTTATGTTTTGATCATCAGTTGTAAATCAGCACTCGAAGAGAGATTCTCGTACACAAATCACAGAAGTACCCTAAGGGTAAAGTATTACTTGATAAAGTAATCAATAACTCACCTATTAGAATGCATATTCCTGGATATCAATATTGTGGTCCCGGAACAAAACTGAAAAAGCTTCTAAAAAGAGGTGATACAGGTATCAATCCACTTGATCAAGCATGCAAAGAACATGACATATCTTATTCTGATAAAAATGCTTTTTGAAAAGTAGCTGACATGAAGCTCGCTGATAAAGCTTGGCAGCATGTTAGAGCCAAAGATGCAAGTCTTAACGAAAAAGCAACTACTTTTGTTGTTGCAAATGCTATAAATTTAAATGGAAAGACAGGAATGGGTGTGAAATTGAGCAAATTAGTAACTGCAAGTAAAAAATCATTAAAATCAAGTAAACATTTATGCAAAATTATTCAGTCCGCCTTAAAAGATGCACGTGAAGCTCTTAAGATCGTTGGTGGTAAGAAAAAAAATTATGATTCCACTTATTCTACCTGTTCCATCAAAAATAGGTGGTGCTCTGCCTTTTCTCATACCATTGTTCGCAGCACTAAGTGCAACTGGTGCTCTGGCTGAAGGAGCTGCTGGAATAGCTAAAGCAGTAAATGAGGCTAAAGCTACATAGAAAAATTATGAAGAAAGTAAGAGTCATTATAAAACTATGGAAGCTATTGCTCTAGAAAAAGGTCTCTATCTTAAACCTTATAAAACTGAAATGGAATTATTTATGAAACCTCATATCGGTCATGGTCAAGTTAAAAACAGAAACTTCGATTTAACTTTACCAAATTGTGCACTGACTGACTATGATCTGATGAAGTATGCTCGTATGATGCAAATTCCATATTTTCGAGGTGTTTTCATGAGAAATAATCTACCTTCTGATGGTCCATGGCATAACGAATCTGCTATAGTTAACTTAGATGATTTTCAAAACAAAGGCATTCACTGGGTATGTTATCGAAAACGAGGTTCTGAAGTGATTTATTTTCATAGTTTTGGTGATCTTAAACCCTCTATAGATCTCATGTTATATTTTAACGTGAATGAAATGAAATACAACTATAAAAGATATCAGGATTCTGACTCATTTATTTGTGGACATCTATGCCTTCAATTCTTGTGTGAAAGACTATGAAAGAAGAGTTTTCAGACAAGCAGGATCATTCTTTTTTAAACAGTCATGGAAGATAGTTTCACTTTGAGTCTTTCAGGCAAATCTTCTGTCTTAGAAGCGCAATATTTTCCTTTAATAGAACTACCACAGCATAAGAATTTTGTTATGGGTTTAGTTGAACTTTTAATATTCAACCCGATTTCCAATATTGACGATTCGAATAATAAACTTAATTTAGACGGAAAGAAGATTATTACTATTTCTACTGGCATTTATAAAATTGATGCTATTAATCAATTTTTGCAAAAAGATTTGAAATTTAAAGGAATCGAGTTTTCTTTAAAAGCTAACAACAATACTCTCAGAAGTGAAATTTATTGCAGTCATCAGATAGATCTTAGACCTCGCGATTCAATAGGTTGTCTCCTCAGTTTCGCTCGTCGCGTTCTTAATGAAAACATTCATCACAGCTCTGATTTACCTGTGATGATATTGAAAATCACCGCACCCAGAGTAGAGTGTAATATTACTACCGGTGCTTACATCAACGACAAAAAAGTTCACACGATCCATGAGTTTTTTCCAAAAGTTCCTCCAGGATATAAAATCATAGGAGTTCTATTATATATATTATACACATAGGGAGGCGAGTATGTACGTTACATTCTCTCAATAAAAGTGACAATCCTATCGTTCATATATTCAAAAAACCTTTTCCATGGAAAAGGCTCTCTGATAAGTTGCAAGCAGAAAACATTCGCTTCAAACATACTCACAAAATAACTTGGAATACTGATGGGCTTGACTACTCTCAAATTGCAAACTTACTTCGTGAATATTTACATAATGCTACTAAAATTTTTTTTATGAATGAATTCAAACGAAAATGACTGTTACGATTCAAGTTTTCTGTTTATAACATCAATCAATACGGCTATTCATCAAATCCATCTTTCAAGTGTGTTATCATATGCACAAACCATAATCCAATTTATAAAACTGTCGGTGCACTACACAATGTCAAACTCATGAAATTATTATATCTCTCACAAAACCATTTGTAGGAAAAAAAGGAAAAAAAGAAAAAAAAAGAAAAAAAATAGTAGAAAACGCTATAGGCATTCTAGATCACGTTCGGATTCTAGATCACTGAAATGATTTACAATGCGTACGGATTCTAGATCAGTTTGAGGAGAGATGAGGTGATCCAGAATCCGTGTGATCCAGTTAGCCCAGAGCTTATCTGCTCTTATTGTACCATACTCTTTTCGAGTAACCATTACTGACAACGCGCAATAACAAACGTTCAGTTATGATTAATTGTAAAAGCGAGTGAAGGCAACTTTAATTGTTCAGTATCGTTACTGTACTAACAAACTCTTGTATAATCGAGTAAGTTTTATTACTTTTCTTATAAACTTATTAATTATAAGTTCTTATAATTATTTGTATATCAATTATCATAAATGCAAAAATGTGCTATGATCTAGTTAAGAAGAAGTTAGCAGAGTGGAATCTTAGTCAATTTGAGGAAAGAAGATTACAGGTAAGATCAAACAATTTCTTAACCTCACTTACCATACCTAACTTTCATTTAAAAATTTCGGTTATGTTGAATGCGTAAGGGAAGAGGTTCGGTTGTGGGCATGGTTTGGTTGTGGACACCCCTTCGTTTCTACTGACAGAAAGCAGATGAGGTTTTCTTGACAAATGTCATTTATGTATTATAGCAGTACGATATTTTATGCCAAATATCAAAGCAAACAAACGCGTCTGCTTTGTGCTGTAAGCACATTAATTTTTCTGTGCTTGAAAAAAAATCACAAAAATTTATTTATTCTTGTTTTAACTTTTTCAATAGTATTACCAATCAAAGTGAATCAACGAAGGTGAGTGTAATACACAATTATTTAGTAGGAATTTATTCTTATTTTGTGTTGCAATACGGACTGTGACCAATATGTTAACACCAACAATTTGGCCAGGGTACCCACAACCGAACTAATAAAGATTTTGATTTGGTTGTGGGCACTTCACGAAATCAACAAAAAAAATATTCTATCTGACACAATCGATTTTGTCCTTTCGTTGATAGTTACCTAAGGTTTCTAGTTTTCCATAGATACCTGTAGATAAAAAAATATACACTTGGTGAAAAGTTATTAGCCAAAAACAAAAGAGTGCCCACAACCGAACCCTTTCCCATGTATAAAACTTAATTTATAAAATCGATATTTTGATCCCTGCTTCATATTATATCTTTTCAGATTAGGGTGTAGATGATGAAATTTTCAATGGTAATATTGATGAGTTGCTAATAAAGCTTTTATTAAAGGAAAATGAATTCGGTTATAAGAGAAAATTTGAAGCTCGGTATAATGCATGGAAAAATGTTATTGATGATTCGTCAAAGGATTTAACAAAGAATGTGTATAATGATGTGCTCATGAAAAAGTAATCTAATCGAAAATGAAAGTCCTGAGAGTGTTAAAGAAACAAACAGTGTATCGGAACAACCTAATAAGTTAAATCACTTCATTGAGGACTTGCCAATTCTAACAATTTGTAAATAAAAATTTCATTTTTTAAAATTGAAAATTTATAGCATTAGTTTAAAAATTTATTTTTAATTATATTTAAGAAGATGAAAATTACCAATATCACAGTATTACAAATTTTTTATTTTAAATCAAAATTTTTTTTAAATATCTATATTATAGCCTTCTATATTAATTAATAAAAAACATAATATAGAATAAAGATTAAATTATATGAATAAAGATTAAAAATTTGGGAAACTGCGATGTCAGTAACTATGTATTTAACATATATCGTATTACATTAACTTAATTGTTATGTACAGCTGAAAAAAAATCACTGCGTGATTTATTAACTTGTACTGTTGGTGAACTCATTTGGCAAAATTTTGTACTCAATAATAAATTAGACACCTTAGCTCTTAGCACTCTAATACTTTTTTATGAGTTTGATTATAGACGTTCACATACACTGAAAAATAAGTGGGAAAGAAGCACTACCATCGGTAACGAAACTATACTCTTTTCGTTTCGTGCGCACAGAGTGCCACTGCGGGAAAACAGTGGTGCCACTGTAGGACGAGAGGAGTACTTCGCATGACGCCAAACGAAATCCCACGTGAGTGGGAATACACATGCACAACAAAAAGAGCTGTTAGCTTCGACAGTGGGGCGTCACGTTCCCCACGAGAGAAAGCATTAGCATTCTTACGGTTTCGTGGAGCAGAAGTACTTCGAGGGACTCGTGGACTACCACTTATTTTTCAGTGTAGGTGAAAATTTTATATTTATAATTATATGGGTATAAAAATAAGGAAAATTTCTACAAAATTTAATACAAAATTTTTATAGTATATTTTTAATGTTACGAATGCCATTTGTGTATACGCTACTTAAATTTAATTTATCCTTTCTTATTTTGATACATGTTTAAAGTCATATTATGAATTCAAGTGAATTCAATATTCTATTTAAGGCGACTGCGGAAGTTTGGTTCGATTTCATTTGGTAGTTTACAAATTACTCTTCCAGTTTCTAAAATTTTTTGAATTTTTTAATTTTCCACCATTTATTATAATCCGTAGAATGGTGGAAAATTAAAAAATCTGAAAAATTTTACACATTGAAAGAGTAATTTGTAAACTCAAAAATAAAACCTAACCTAAAATCCGAAGTCGCCTTAAACCATAAATAGTATAGATAAAGCCCGATGCAAAGAATTAGCACAAAAGGCATCCGAGGTATTTTCTACTGATCAAGTACCGATAAAACCCTCATTTTTTATCATTCAAAGAGGAGAGGTATTTATTTTTAAAAATAACATGTGAGCGCCCGAGTATGTACGGCTCTGAAACCGTACGATACTGGAAGATGCGCGCGCATACACCCAAAAAGACCAAAGTGGTTGAACATGCAAGCGTGCGTATGTATGTACACGCACTTGCATGTGTAAGTACCGCTGAAAGTATACGGCGGCTCTCCCTCTCTTCTACTAAGTTAGAAGAGTGGGAGAGAGACCTAAGAGAGCTGATGCAAGCAGTACGAGGAGCTTGTGACTCTCATCACTCTTGGATCAGCTCTCTCAGCATCGAGACACGCTTGCTCGTAGCACAAGTGGTGAATGGCCTAACACGTGCTACAAGCAAGTAATTCTTTGCTAAGCGCTAGATTATTGTAGTCTTTTATATTGAGAATTTATCGGATTTAATTAATCAATAAAAAGCCAATGCAAGATCCCACATCCTTAATAATAACAGGCTTTACACATAATTAACCCGAAAATTATTAACAAATATTTATGTAAAGTCAGCTATAGCTAGGCAAGGTGTCCTAGCTATAAACGACTTTAACAAACCATAAAAACACAAAGAATCTGCACAAGTTAGGCATGGCGCGCTAGCTTGTAACGATTCTTTAAAACGAATTGTTATTATAAAGAGACGGCTGTGCTCTCAATTAATAAAATAATTATTAAAATAAAATAATTGAATTAAAATAATATAATTAAATTAAAATAATAGGAGGGAAGGTTACAAACAAAATCTGAAAAAAAGTTTATTAAACTTAAATGCATAAAAGGCAATCAATTTTTATCAGGTATTTTTAAAGAAGTCTAGTTTTCTTCTTTTTATACTTTGTGTAATTTATGCATTTAAAATTTTATACGTGAGGTAAATGAAAACAAGCCTTTAGATTGGCTTGCTGTCAATGATAAACCCGAGGACGAAGTTTTGAACAAATGGAACAGTACTTTTTTTATTAGAGTGTCTTGTCAAGATTTTATTAAATATTTTAACCTTTACAAATATTCGTGAGGTGATTTCAATTATTTGTTGATAAGTTTTTGAAGAAAAGTTTTTAAACTTTTTTTTTCTATGAAGTCTATTAATTATTAATAATTTTTCATTTCCTTAGATTACGTCAGATTTTGATCAAACATATGAAAGTAATGCTGAAAATTTAAAAAAATTTTGGCCTCTGATTGCTCCATAAATAATAATATTAGCTAATAAAAGAAACTAAAAAGTAAAAAAAATAAATAAATAAAAAATAATTAAAAAAAAAACGCTTTTATTTAAAAAATGAAAAAATAAAAAGTTTAATAATTCAAATGTATAATCTCTGTAACGGTCATGGGGATCAGGTGACCGTACAAGAGTAGCTAAATGTATAGCTAGATCTATATTATAATTAATTAGACTGTAAAATACGAATACACACAAAGAAAAGAAATAAGGTGAAAGGTACAACTTATAGATTTTATTTAAATACGAATTCCAATGAGAAAAAGAAAAGGGCGCTAGTCGCGTAATACGGGCGCGACTCAGTGAGTTATTTTAATCGTACTAATATAAAGCAACGCGGCGGAAAAACAGCCAACGATGCGCTTGAATTATTTATTGGGGTATTTTATTGGAGAGCTATACAGCGATTCAGCTTGAACAAAAGCTAGAAAGAAAAACGGACGCACTATTAAATACCGCGCACGTGGTCACCAGCACACACGCGCACAGAGTAAAGAAAAATAACGATGTATCTTTATTGTTGAAGCTTAACAGAAATCGAGGTTATTACAAAGCAGTTATGCTTATAACACTCACACACACTAATCACTCTTCTTTTTACACAAAAAAACGTAAGCACGAGAGGTATATGAGCGATTCTCCCACACTTTTAACTTCTTAGGGAACTCTGGAGTGCTGAATTAAAAACACTATAGCTTCGCTTCTTGAAGAGACACAAGCCAAGAAATATATCCTAGCATTTTTGTGAGAGCACATGAAAAGTTAATCTGAATATTTTGTAAAATTATCGAAACGAGGGGCCATTTTACGTGATAAATCATATAAAAATGCAAAATTTTCGAAGATTTATGGAAATATTTAATTGAATATATTACCCTGGTAGAAATTTGAACATTAAAAATGGTGTAAACAACAATTTATGACCATTTTCAATAGTAATATTTTGTCATGTCAATATTGGCGAATAAATGGCAATTTTTTGCTGAATCTGCAGAGCTCAAATTTTTTGGTATATTGGTTAGCATCTTATAGGCAAAAAATGCTAATATAAAAATGTTGTTCAAAATTTTTGTATTTAGCCAAAAAAATAGGCATTTTAAGTAAACGGAGAGAAAAAATCAGTAACAGCTATCTAAAAATTAGGTAAACTGTGGACAACTTTTTTTGACTAGTTATATAACTTTTTAGTAATGAGTCCTTAATTTTTCAGATCATAGGTAAAATCATAACCTCACTTTTGCCACGTGGCGAGAAAATATAGATTAGTATTTATTCACATTCCTTCGTCAATGTTTATTTTTATTGGAATTTATAAAAATAAAAATAATATTAAATTTTATTAAAATAAAAATATGAAACGCAGTACGAAACGAGTATAAAAATATCGTTTTTTAAAATAATAAATGGAAAATTTTATTAATCGTTTAAAAATAACCTCTAACAATCCGATCACAACTCAAAATATACGCGCGAATATATTAACAAAAGTGATTCTATTAATAATTAATGATAACTTTCAAGAAAAAACTTTAAATGATTCTTAATAGTAATCAATTAGAGCACAATTTGATAGTCTCTACTGTTAACTATCTATATTCAAATAATAGTGGATCAGACTCAACATTTTATTAGCATTTTTTAGCACTATGAAGGTTGAAAAAAACGTTTCATATTAGTTCAAATAATGGCCATAAAACATTCCCATTTTCTGCTCTTCACTTTAAAGAAATGGCCATAAAATGGTAGAAAAAGCGTTTCATTTTCTACCAGGGTAGATAATCAAAAAAAAAATCATAAGAAATTATTTTTTCACTTCATTACGAAGAAATTTTAAAAAAAATTTTTTTTTAATTTTTATTTTTTATTCTTTTTCCATTTTACGAAAACCATTTCATAGATTTGTTCAAAAATTTGTATGCAAGTTATTCGCTACTGTCTGAAGAAAACAAACTTTGGAAAACTTATTTTCTCAGAGCAGTTTTAGTCTTAGAGCATTTTGAAAATTTTCAAAAATTTTTATTTTTTATTTATTTTCTATTCTGTTTAAACCATACGATAAATTTTCTCCAAAATTTTTATACAATCAATTTGCTATTGCTTGAAGAAAGTAAGCTTTCGAAAACTAATCTTCATAGAGTGGTTACAATTTTAGAGAATTTTAAAGATTTAAAAAAAAATTTCGATTCTTCGTTTCTTATTTTTTTTTATTTTTTAAAAAGTACTTGATAGATTTGTTCTAAAATTTGCAGGGAAATTGTTTGCGACTGCCAAAATAAGGGAAATTTTCAAAAATTGATTTTCATTGTGTAGTTTTAATTTTAGAGCATTTTGAAAATTTTGAAAAGAAAATAGTATTTATTCAGCCAACGAAATCTCGAAAATTACTCGATGGATTTGCTTCAAATTTTGCATACTATCTATTATTTTGTATAAGTAGGCGGAAAGCTATTTAAAATTGGTTTTCATAGAGTAGTTTTTTTATAGAGCCATTTTAAGAATTTTACAAAAATTTTCGATTTTTCATTTTTTCCTTTTATTTTACGTAAATTACTTGATGAATTTGCTTTGAAATTTGCATGAGAATTATTTGCATCTAACCAAAGAAGTGTGACTTTTAAAAACCAATTTTCTTAGTATAGTTTTAATTTAAAAAAATTTTTATAAATTTTGAATGAAATTTTATTCTTTTATATTCTTTCATTTTTTATCTATTTTACGTAAACTACTCGATAGATTTGCTCTAAAATTTGTATACAAGTTATTTGCTTCTGTCTTTATAAAACAAGCTTTAAAAAAATAATTTTCTTAGAGTAGCTCTTTGATCTTTTCTTTTGATTTCTGATTTAACGCTTTCACTAACTCTTTTCTTACGTCCTCACTTCCTCTATGTTTTTTTATCTTAGATTGATCCTCATTTTTATCCTATTTTTATCTATCCCTGACTCTCTCTTCCTATTTCCTAATCACTCTCTCACACTCACTAATTTTTCTTGAATAGAAATTATGTTTTTTATATTGAAATCACGTATAAAAAAATAAAATCAAATTACTCTAACTGAATGAGCTTTATGAGAAAGCATTGCGCCAAAGCATTTGGCAGCGTTTTTTATTTTTTGTTTTTTAAATAAAAGCGTTTTTTTTTTAAATTGTTGTTTATTTATTTATTTTTTTTACTATTTAATTCCTTTTAAATTTAAAAAATTGATTTTTTTCCAATAATTTTTTTCAACGTTAAATAAAAGCGTTTAAAAAAAATTTTTTTTCATGAATTTTTTTATGTATATGAGTATATAAATGTGCATGCAGATACGTACACATTTGTGTACTTATATATACGTAAGCGTATATATGAGTGTGTTTTTTGCAAAACACATACTTGTATAAATTTTCTCAGTAACGCCTAATACGTATAAGCCTTTACTGAGAATTGAGTAGCTATTACGAATAGCCGCACAAAAAAGAGAGGCCGATTAGTCGTATAGCGCTGGCTATATAATATTGCTTATATATAATTATTATTTAATTGAATAATTTTTTTTTAATTACAGAATCATGTCTTGTCATGCAAAATACATACATTCTGAAAATTTCAGCCATCTAACTAGGAGAGTATCAGACCTCCGGATCACGGATTTTGCTCAAACTTTGTGATAAGTTTTTAGATGTCAAAATATGAAAGGAAACAGAATTTTAGACCCCAACGCTCAATATTTCCCTAGTTACAGGCAATTAAAGAATATCACTAAAAAAGTTACTAGATTTTCAAACGCTTACAGTTCCTTAGCATTGATAGCTAGGAGCTTGAAACTTTTTTTAAATGAAAGCTGAGCTCAAATCCTTTCGAAATAGTAGTTATAGCATGTCAAAATATTATTTTTTCCCAAAGTTATAGCGTGATAAACGTTGGACCTGATTTTTCTTTTTAAAACATTAATTAATAAAAAAAGCTGAAATTGGGTCTAATGTTTATTACGCTATAACTTTGGAAAAAAATAATATTTTGACATGCTATAACTACTATTTCGAAAGGATTTGAGCTCAGCTTTCATTTAAAAAAAGTTTCAAGCTCCTAGCTGTCAATGTTAAGGAACTGTAAGCGTTTGAAAATCTAGTAACTTTTTTAGTGATATTCTTTAATTGCCTGTAACTAGGGAAATATTGAGCGTTGGGGTCAAAAATTCTGTTTCCTTTCATATTTTGACATCTAAAAACTTATAACAAAGTTTGAGCAAAATCTGTGATCCGGAGGTCTGATACTCTCCTAGTAAGTCAATGGGAAATACGTTCATTTTTTATCACAAGATTTGAGGACATATTCAGAGACAGTCAAGTTAAATAGAAGCGTTTAAAAAAAGAAAAAAAACTCGCTTGGATTTTATTTCTGATAAAGAAGAAACTATGACACCAGAGTGCTTAGCATTTTTTTTTCTATCCAAAATTTTTAAGCACATTTACGAAAAGTAAAGGTTTTGATTCCACTTACGGCACAAATGTGAGAGATGTAAAAAATGCATTTATTGGGAATGTTGAAGTAAGTACACTCGACGGTAATATATTCTATGATAATTCTTTTTTCTACATTTAAAAATTGACCAATGAAAATGAGCGGACTAACAGAATCATCTAGTAATATCACGTTATTTTAAAATCACAGAAAAAGAACTATCATAGAATATTACACACATACAATAAGGTCACATTCACTTTTGCATGATGTTATTGTTGTTTTAAATGTTTTTTATGTGAGGGTGTAATGTGAGAATTTATATAAATTTTAATTAGTTATAAAAAGTCTATAAATAATTAACTCTATAGGTGAGCCGGTTCTCACGTGCAATATCGGTGTATTAAAAAAAAATGTATATACAAAGAACACCAGACACAACACCAGCTAACTAGCGGTAAGCACGACTCTCAGGTTGCCTTGGATCACACAAAAAAAAGAACCTTTATTTAACTTTAATTTCAATTTACTTAACAAAAAAAATAAATTTATTAACACTTAATCTTAATAAACCTAACTTACTCGTGCTCTCTCATGACCCATACACAAAATATTGATTTCCCTTTGCACAAGAAAAATTAAAAAATTCTAATTACAACAAATCAAAAAATTTCCATTTATTTTACTCTATGTCTTTATTTAAATTTATTCAATGTCTTTTATTCACTATTATTTATTTCGCTTAGTAAACACAAAAAAATGAAATTTAAACTCGTCGTTGAAAAGAAAAAAACAAAAGATTAAAGAATTTACTTTACAGAATTTTAATGTCGGAATTCACCTGGTCGTTTGAGCTTCGCTTATCTCTCTCTAAAAAAAATATATCTTTATTATTTTCCTTCAACAGCTATTCACTCTAATAGCGAAAAGAATTTTTAATTAAATGAATCAAAGTTTAATTGAGGTAACACATGGTTACGTGGTTCACACACTCCGGCACTCATGGTCTGACAAAAAAAATTTCTTTTATAATTTATCACTTTACGCCGCTCAACAAAGAAAGAGAAATTTTGCTACACAATTTATCTCCGATTTTGAACTTTGTTCTACGTTAATTAGCCTTCCGCGCACTAATAGTATATTTCGGTACTAGTGCGATAAAGTGATTTTTTACTCGTGTGGCGGTTTGCGCCCGAGCGAAGAGAGGGTGAAAAGGTGACACGAGTAAGAAATCACTTTCTCGCACGAGTATCGAACACTATTTTTTGACACGACGTGTGAGAAGCTCCATTTTCGCACGTGTCACTTTGTACAGCGTGCGTGAAATCGAGCTTCTCGCACGGAGTGTCAAAAAAACCATTTCACTGCTTCTAATTTATCAATAAGCGAGAGTCGTTGATTTACAAAAGAAAAATCGAAATTCATTGGGCGCAACTCACTTACCGTTGATGATAAAAAGCCTCTCTGCTTGGTCAATACCGACGACGATGATGTTGAAGTTGGTTGAAGATGACTAGCGTACGGTGATGATGGCCCTATATCTCTCTTTTTTTCGTTCTCTCTCTATGGTCGTTACTGGCGACGATGACTGCTGCCTTAACCTCCTCTCCAAAGCCAAAACTTTCTCGATCTCTCCCTCTGTAACTCTACTGCAGGTAGCCTCCAAGGTCCAAGAAATTTTCTCTTTCACGAAAAGTACAGCAAAGAAAAAAATAATAATTTGTTATACAGCGGATTCAAAAACTCCGGTGCGACACGAGGACGCCAATCGAATGAATTGTCTCCGGTCTATTTCCTTCTTCTTCGTTCCTTTCTAAATCTTCTGTCTTCGTTTAATTTCTTTTACTCCCAATCACTGCTCTTGAATTTTTTTCACAAGTTTCCATTCGTCCAACGTCATTTCTTTTTCACTACACACACATACGCTCAAAATGCGTATAAAGACGTTACTTTGTGCTTTAATGGCTTTTAAATTAACTTTTGCGTTTAATCCTGCCAAATTTTCACAACAGGTGTTAATTTAATTTTTTATAACACCTGTAATTGCTCTATTCTTTGTTAATTAATTGTTGTATTCACTTTATACTCATTCTTTATTCTTTTACATCTTCTTACGCGTCGATTAGTCTTTCCTGTCTATACATAGAAAGAATATCCATACATATTAGTTATATACATATCATGGTTGTATTAAGGAGATTTATCGTCAAGACCAATGTTTGTTGCATAGGTAGTAGTCACTACTACCTAAGCAGGAAACAATGGACTCGCAGATGAGTCTTCTTAATGCGACCAAGATGCGTAGATGACTTTATGTCAACGAAGGTCGTATGAAAAACTACATCAATATAAATTTAATTTCTTTATGTTTAAAATTGTGTTAATATTATTTTTTAATTCGTTGTTTCATTTTAAAATCACGTTGCGTTAAGTATCGACAGGGAGAGGAGCGTTAAGAGTAAGGTGAAAGGAGGAGACAGAGAGAGTGTGTGCACGCAACTTCGCCAACGTTTCAACGCTCCCCGCTCTACAAGTTTTATCATTTGAAAGAGAGAGAGAGAGAGAGTGTGCACGAAACTTCGCCAATGTTTAAATGCTCCCCACTCTACAAGTTTTAGCATTTTAAAGAGAGAGAGAAAGAGCGCGCCGGCCAATCACCGCCTTTCTCTTATTACAACTTGTAGAGTGGAGAACGTTTCTATGTAGCGTCAGGAGAGTGACTGGCGTTACTAACTTTAATAAGAAAGTTTACTCGTTGTCTTGGCGCAGGTTCTCCCGTGTATTGAAAACTTAGAGCATATATACCTGGAGGGAGCATGCAAAGCCAAAAAGTTTAAGAAAAAAAAGAGAGAGAAAGGTAGCTTAGGGTGAAGTGTTTTCTCTCTCGCACGGATCCTCATTGGCTGCTGCTTCCTCTCAGCGTGGCTGACAGCTCATGGTTTTCCTATACTATAGCATATTTAGTATATGGTTTGAGGAGAACAACAGCCAATGAGGATCCGTGCGAGAGAGAAAGCACTTCACTTCAAGCTACCTTACTCTCTCTTTTATTTTTCACACTTTTTGGCTTTGCATGCTCCCTCCAGGTATATCTCTCTATACTATAAAAGATTTTCGCCGCTGCCGCTGCCGCTGTCAGCCTCTAAACTTCATACCTTAACACTTCCATTTTACTGGTAAATTTAGCTAATTTATGGTAAATTTTACCTAATTTATCGTAAATTTTAGTTAACTTACTGTGAATTTTAGCTGAAAATTTCATTTTTTAGCTAATTTTAGCTGATTTATTGAGAATTTTAGCTAAAACTTTAATATTTTAGCTAAGTTTAGCTAATTCATTGAGAATTTAAGCTAATTTATATTAATTTTAGCTAAAATTTAAATTTTTCACTTAAAATCTGATAAATCAGGTCAATTTGATTTTAATTATTATAAGATTTTTTTTTAGCTAATTTTAGCTGATTTATTGAGAATTTTAGCTAAAAATTTAATTTCTTAGCTAAGTTTAGCTAATTTATTGTGAACTTATTTAAAATTTTAATATTTTCACTCAAAATTTGATAAATCAGGTCAATTTGATTTAAATTATCATAAGATTTATTTTTCTTTTTAAATTATAAAAGATTTTAGAAATTTACAAAAATGAAAATATTTGTTTATGCCAGATAAATGAAATAAGAATTGAGCCTTTAGAAGTTGGGAGGTGATTCTCAGAGCATAATGCGAAATAAAGATCGGTTGGAGATGGTGATCATAACAGCGTCTAATATACGCTGTATAAATAAATATTTATATCATATGTTATATTTTATATTATGTGTACATTATAAATTATTGAATTATAAAAAATGTATAAATGTATATAAGTATATGAATGTAAAATTATTACAAGGGATTATATACATTATGAAATCTATGTATTAAATTCAAAAGGGGGGTTGGTGAGCGAAGCGAACAGGGGGTATATATTATAAAAAGATTTCGCCGCCGCCGCTGTTGCTGTCACTGCCGCTGTGTATAAGAATTCGATTTGTCTTTGGTTAGCTAGAATTTAGCTGGAATCTAGCTAAAATTAAGCTTAAAATTAGCTGGAAATTAGCTAAAAGTCACCTAAAAGTGAACTAAAAATTAGCTAAAATTTATGTTAATTTTAAGTAATCTTAGGTAAATTTTGGTTTGATTTCAGCTGAATTTCAGCTGCATTTTGGATCTATTTATATTATATTTTCTCTATACTATTGAAAGTATATCGCCGCTGTCGTCGCTGTCATCGTCAGAAATGTGCCCCTCATTTTTGGACTTACATTACAGCGTTAAATTTAGAATCTTTTTACAACTAGACTGACATTTGATAAAAAATTTATAAATCAATTACTGACTTTATTCTCTATTTAATATTATAATAAAACATATACACGTAGCCCTCATAACACACAACATTTAATTATTAATTCTGTCCTGGTATAAAGCTAGGACTTCGCAGATGATTAGATTCATTAAAAGATCATTAAAAATTCACCTCAAGGAAACTTTTGAATAATTAATATTATTTAGTATTTTAAATAAAAGTTATTAAAAAAATTGCAAATTCTTATGTATTTTTTGAATTTGCTTGTATATTATAAAAGATTTTCACAGCTGTTGCTGTCAGCCTCTCGAAATCCCTGATCCCTCCTTTTTACTGATAACTTTTAGCTAATTTTTGCTGATTTATCTATATTATAAAAGATTTTCGGCGCTGCCACCGCTGTCAGCCTCTCGAAATCCCCAATTCCCCCCTTAATCCATCCTTTTTACTGATAATTTTTAGTTAATTTCAAGTGATTTATTGAGAGTTTTAGTTAAATATTTTATCCTTTAGCTTAATTTCAATAAATTAAGCGGATGAAATGATATTTTAGATAACTTATTGCTAAATTTATTTTCAAAAATTAATTAAATAGAAACCAACCCCGCCAACTATCGCACCACATGGAAAAATTTAAAAAACACTTTGTATTTGAATTAATTTTTAATTGATATTAAATCTTTTGTTTTTTAAATTAATTTGTACAAAAATATATGGTAATAATATAGATTTAAAAAAAGATTTATCTGATAAAATTATACTTTCATCACATAATGAAGACATATATAATATCAATGATAAAATTTTAAATAAAATTAACTCAAACGCAGTAGAATATTATAGTATTGATTACGTAAAACATAAAGGTATTGATCGAACTGAAATAGATGTTGAATTAAAGTTTCCAATTGAATATTTAAATTCACTAGAAAATCCATGCGCGCAAGCGCGCTCTATATCTAATCTAAATGTATATAAATTTTTAATGATTGACTGTTAATATAGTGTTATTATTTTCTGTCCATTATTAAATAATAATTTCATATCTACTAATATCAGCATCAGTAAAAGAATTGATGTTATATACTAATGTATTAGAGCAGTTTACGCGGCATTAATGAATTTATAGACACGGAAAACTTCGAGAAAAATAAATCCCATTTAAAAGATATATTATCACTATATTCATTTTCTTATTATTATTAAAAAAATTGAAAAAATAGTAAACTTTTAAATTATTTTCTAGACATTTCTTAAGTCTTACAAAATTTAAATAACGTAAATTATTACAAAGTCAAAAGTTATTTTACAAATATATAACTTTTCATACACATAATTTTTAATATCAATCTAATGTATTTCATTTTCAAGATATATATTAAGACAATTCTAAGATTGATTTCTGGACATAGTCATGTAAAATTATCCATGATTAAAAACATCTGTTTTTAATACGATGTAATGTGATTTATAAAAATGACTTTTCCAATTTTATCATCACTTAAAATTTCACATTTTAAGGAGACATAAAACGGACACTACACCTACACTCATAAATATTGACTATATCTCCACATTTTAGTGTAAAATTTCAGGAAAAGAAATGCATTAGATGGTATAAATTTTTAAATAAATTTATTTATTAGCATTTATGAATTTTTAATTTCTGGTACCAGAAAAATTTTAATATATAATATTGGAATCCTAAATTCTCAATAACTAATAAATGAAGTTATTTAAAAATTAATATTTTCAACAATATGAAATCCATAAAATATATAAAAAATGAAATAGTTCAAATCAATTCTTAACGATATGTATATCGTTCCTATTTTTAAAATACAAATAAAAATAAAAATTCTAATTTATATTTTCTTAATTATAGTAATTATATCATTCTTTCAAACAAAAGATTTTTAATTTTATTTTGCAGAATAACTGTTAATTCTAAGCGTGATTCAATTTGAATTTTGAAATTAAATAAACAAACTTTTAAAAATAGTACATTTTAGGCAAATATTAAAAAAAATTTTTAAGCTGTCAATCTAAAAATATTTTATATACTAAATTATACTATTACTTATCGGTTTTTTTATTATTTATTTTAAAATATTTCAAAATATTTTAAATCTTATTTTAAATTTACCAAATTACTTGCCAGGCTCATAGATAAATATTTTATGATATATTTATAAGCTAAAAAGTTCATAACATCTGTATTTTCTAAATTTATTGCTTAATATACTATTTTATAGAACAATTTTTAAAAAGAGAATTCAGAAGTAAATGGCATAGAATTGTTATCATGTTCTCATTTGAAATATACAATAACAAATGAATATAGAGCGATACTTTGAACTCTTGACAACTTCATACAAAAGGAATTTTTGTAAACGGAAGTTAGCGATGCTTATACTAATAATTTTATTTAAAAAATCAAACTATAACTTAATAATTATAATTTAATTATTTTATCAATGATTTTTATTATTAAATTTTAAATTTTAAATCGATGATTTTATTTAAGCATATTATAGTAAATCAAATCTCGTTTCTCGCCAATCATATGATTCTATTCAACGCACCAATCACGTTCTTAGTACAAAATGTTTCACAACATCCGGCCATCGTTTTTTAAAAGAGGATTACGATTTCCAGGGTTTCCAGTACATAAATTAATTCTTAAAAAAAATGCAATTGTAATGTTAATAAGAAATTTGAGTTTGAGTGACGGACTATGTAATGGTACTCGGATAAAAATTATTGATTTATTTAAAATTAATATAAAAGCTGAAATTATTACTGGTAATAAAAATGGTTCAATTATATTTATACCAAGAATAACTTTAGATACAGGTGAACAAACATCGTTACCATTTATATTATACCGTAGGCAATTTCCAATTTTTTTAGCATTTGCAATGACGATTAATAAAGCTCAAGTCCAAAGTTTTGTAAACGTAGGAATATATTTAAATAAACCTTTATTTTCACATGGTCAATTATATGTAGCATCATCAAGAGTAAAATAGAGGTAAAAAAATTTTTATACAAAATGAAAATGAAAACAAAAATGTTATAAAAAATATTGTATGGAAAGAAGAATTATAAAAAAATATTAAAAAATTATTAAAAAATCATTATTTAATTGTTAATTTTTCAATATTATAATAAATACATAAAAAAAATAAATGTTCGCATTTTTAATTTACATACTAATAAAAATTTATAAAAGTCACTAAAAATGTTTTAATTATTTATAATATACAATTTACAATAAATACAAAAAGGCGGGTTGGCGAGCGTAGCGAGCAGGGGGGTACCCCCCTAGTATGCTTTAAGATTGAAGAGTACTGAATCATGTAACGCTTTGAAGAGCTTAGTAGGACCAATTATGCGACTCAGTGAGATCTAAATAATCACCAATATAAATCACTTCATATAAGATGTCTATATGATATGTGCGTGCTCCGTGGATATTACCACGAATACGACCTTCTGTGACATAAACATATACGTATATGTACAGTGTAGAATCTGAGCCAAGAGGAAAAAATTGTAACGATCTTCCTTCATCGCTCTCTCTATCTTCCTTTATTATCTTCTTCCTCTCTCTTCGCTTAATGCACGAGAGATCGACACGCCAGCACTTTCAGTTCGCTCTGCTAGTGTACGAATCTCCCCATCTCTCTTACTCCCTATCTCGTTTTCATTCCTCTCTCTTCTACCTCTTCTTCTTGATTCATCACTGCTAGCGCAAGCGCGGTCGTTGCTATGTGTTAGTGCGTATGTCGTCGCTGAACTGGCTGCTACAGCAGCACCGGTGCTCACACACAGTAGCTATCGATAAGTGTGTAATGGCCGCCGCGCGCGTCTACTATACATGTCTCGTCGTCTTGTGATACCGGTAAACAAAAAATACAATCTCGTTAATTAATTTTTTTTTCATTTAACGTGCGCCCGGGTCGGTAGTTTTATCGCTGGTGTAATGTGTCATTGTGCAGAGTGGAAAATTTTCATAAATAATAAATAATTATTTATTTATTTATTGTGGCGTACCACATCACAGGGTTAAAGTTTACTGTCGAGTGCAAACATTTGTGTATATTTTTACAAAAATATTTTTATTGTGTTAAAAATCCGAAAAATCAGAAAGACGATTATATTGGCGAAAGACGATTAAATTTCATTAGTAGCATCGACAAACTTGTTCCTAATCCAATTTCTGCATTAAAATTTGCATTGGCACCAATTTTGGTGTCTACGTGTCTATCTACGTCAACACCGATATTTTCGTTAGTAGATGAAGTTTCATTATCATAAAGTTCATAGTTTTGTGTTCATTTTTAAAGTTAACGATAAAAACGTTTTTCATATGAAGATATTCTTAAAAACTAATTAATTTATTACAGGAATCATCTTGAAGAATTATTTACTGTGATATTGTATTAAGGATAATTTTAAATGGATCTCGAGGAACAACTTATAAATTTCACTTTAGGTTTATACAATAATGTTTTACCTCGAAATGTAGTTGATTTATTTATGAATAACGTGATTAGTTTTTTTGAACAAGCGTACATATCATTTTTACTTTAAAATATTAAACAAATATTAAAATCAAAATCAATGGAGCAATTGTTTCCGGAAATTAAATTAGTTTTTAAGAATTCAAATGGCATTCTACGTAAATTCGAACCAGAGAAGAGCAGGTTTCATACATATGAAAAAAAAAAGATATTTTGTTTATGTCATATGAATATGCTTTGAATAAGAAGGTTCTCAAAAAACAATTTTATACCCTATGGAAAATAATGACGTTTTTTATGACGTCATTAAATGCATGTAATAAAAATGACGTCATTTTTCAATTTTTTTTATACTAAATGACGTCATTTCATGACATTATTTTCTGCCCTCATTCCTGCCATGCCGAATGACGTCATTTAATTACGTCATTTATGTATTAAAATGACGTCATTTTTCCAATACATTACCTGACACACCAAAAGGCGTTATGAAATTACGTCATTTAGTTTATCAAGGATCAGTACGGAAAATGGAGTCGTTCAGTATGTTCAATTGAAACGAAGAATAATGTCATTTTTTACATAAATTACGAAATTGCATGACAGCATTCAGCATGGCAGGAACAGGAAACTGAAAATAACGTCATTTTTGTAACAACAATGACATCATTTTCTATTACATAATTGACGTAATTGAATGACGTCATTCTGTATGGCAAGAATAGGGGCAGAAAATAACGTAATGAAATGATGTCATATGGTATGCCAAAATATACAACGAAAAATTACGTTATTTTGATTACATAAGAGACATAATAAAATGACGTCATGCAGTACAGCAGGGGTGAGAAAGCGATAAATGATGTCAATAGTATTATAAAAATGACGTCATTTTCCGTCCCAATTCCTGACCCGGCAAATGACATCATTCAATGAACGTAAAAAGACGACATTATTTTCAATAGGGTAATAGTCAAAATTATGAAATAAAGCATGTTTATAGATAATATCTACCACTAAAGCTCTCACTTAAATTATTTTTAGTAATACCTGATATGTTAAGGACGTTTCCCTGTCATGCTTATTTTTCAGTAGTAATCTAAATTATCGGCAAGCAATAATCTGAATTAGTTGAAACTTGGCAACATTACTCGTTATTCATTTTTTTGCTTCACAATGTAAACATATTTGATTATAGATTACAGATATTTATATACTATCACCATATATATCCGATTCATGGGTAACGCTTCATAAATTTTTATGAATAAAAATGTTACATTTTTTATTTTGAAATGAATGCTTACCCTATTAAATGATTTCAAAATAATCAAAATACTTTTATTTTTGTTGATAAATTATTATTTAGAATGTAAAATGCCATATAATCTACATTTTGGAAATGTCACCGAATATCGTTCTCTCTCTCTTTCTCTTTCTTCTACTGCAGAAAACGACGTTGCCAAGTTCATCTTAAATGTATTATTTTGACAATATTTTATTGAATATTTTTATGAAAAGCCTTATAACATGCGTTGAAACTTTGAGGATTAAATCATCAAATATTTTTTTATTTATTATCAAAAGATTGTTTGGATGTGTCATTTCTAAGAGGTTTTATTGATGATTTTAAACGTGGTCTCATATAACCACGTGTTAAATCTCCTATTTTTTTTCTTATATTTCTCAGTTATTAGTATAATAAAGGTATGTCGAAAAAACGCGCGTGAGTTCAAAATAAACTATCTAAACTATCAGAATTCCAAATTTCAGCAATTTCTGTCATTATTTTATTTAACGGAGCAACGTCCTTAAAATTAATTTTTAATTATATAAAAACCTTTGAATGTGAAAACGGTATTATCAGAAATTATATTCAAGCAAGACTTTAGAAATCAAAAAAGCAACATTCAGAAAAAAATTTGTTTGCCCTTGTTCATTTTTTTCGATGATTTCGAGTAGATAATCCTATTGGATCACCTGCCGGCAAAAATTAAATTGGAGCGTTTTATACCTGCATACCTTACTTGCCATCAAATATCGCATAAGAATTGAGCAGAATTCTTATTACTATTTTTATTAGTAACATCTATTTTTTCACACAATCTATTTTTTCCTAAAAATCGAGCTAACATTGAGAACAAGAACGGAAATAAAATGACATTTTCAAAACTCATCTATGAGTCAAATGAATTAAGAAATAATGGAATAATTGTAACTGTTAATGATAAATATTATATAATATTTTTTCAATGTGGCCTAACAGTATTTTGGGATTTGCAGAACATTTTTTTTACGGTCATACTTGTTGAATATGTAAAGCATCAGTTGAAGAAATGCAAGTTATGTGCGAAGAAAACGTCGATTTGCTTAGAACAGTAGAATCTTATGAAAAAGATTGCCAAAGGAAGTGTTTTCAACTTACTGGTATTAAAGAATTTTCAGTATTCAACGAGATTATAGATTTCCACGTAAATTTAAATAATACATTAGACATGTTACATGATGAGTTCGAAGGTTCGATCAACCATACTTTATAAAATCTATGTTTTCATTACATTTATAAAGTAAAAAAAGTTTTACTTAAATTAATCAACGGAAGAATAAAAAATCTTGATTATGGAGAGTTCAAGACGAACAAGATTCCTACCATTAAAGCCAAACATCTATCAAATCGTATCCTGTAAACGTCAGTTGCTGAGACAATTTGATTTGCAAGGTTATTTTATATTTTAATTGTAGATTTATTACCTGAAGAAAGCGAAAAATGGGATTTGTATGTTATGCTCAGAAGAATAAAGGATATAATCATTTCACCACAATACGCAGAGGATGATATCACAATGTTAGAATATTTATTCCATCCTTTTTATCTTTATATATTAAACTATTTGGTGCTTTAACATAAAAATTTCATACTATGACTCACCTTATTCGAGTACTATTAAAGAATGATTCTTTGACGCATTATTCTGGAATGAGATTCGAGTCAAAACATAGAGACTAAAAGTTGTATGTTTCATATGTCGAGAATAAATTTAATCAAAATATTAGCTGTTAAATCTCAATTAAGATTAGCTTACTTACAAGTAAACAAAAAAATTCAGTATGGCATATATTGCAATACCGATGAAAAAGTAGACACTAAAGCGAGACGTATGCATTTTCCACTTATAGACAATAATATGAAAATTATTTAGTGTACCAAAGTAGATATCGATGGTGCTTTGTATGAAAATAATACTATGATCATTACAAATATTTGAGATCATAATTCTCTTTATGATTTTGGAAAAATTAAAGAAATATATGTAATTGATGACAATTTTTATTTTGTAACACATCAACTAAAGACTTTGTACTTCGATGATCATTATTATGCGTATGCAGTTGAAGTAGTAAAAAATCGAGTTATTTTATATAATGTAAAAAATGTACTAGATTTTCAAATTTGTTCCTTAACCTTTAGAGTGCCGGGATTTCAGAAATTTCAAAAACCCCGTTTTTCTATGAAAAAGTGAGTTTGGGCCATGCACAAAAGATAAAGTAAGGTCAAGTCTTTGGCAGATCGGGTTATGACGCCTTCAGGCGTCATCCCAGTCCTCTAAAGGTCAATAAAAAAAGGTAATGAATCATTTGTAATTACAAAATATAAAATTTGAATGTTTCTTTCCATGTAAAACCAACATAACTTGTTTGTAATAAATTTTTTTTATTAACATATATGTGAAAACTTAATAAAGTTGATTAAACAAGTAAAAGATCGTTTAATATTTTATTTTTTTATATCTGTAATTGACCAGATTAATGGCTTATCTCAATTCTCTATAAAATTAAGTTAAATCTTCTATTCTCCTAAAATTTTATTTTAAAACATTGTTTCATGCATAAAAAAATAGTATTATAAAATTTGAAAATTAAAAATAAAAATTTTTTGTTACATTATCTCTGGTAGAAAAAATCCTGGATTTACGGTGTCATCATGGTGTATTTTATGGTTTGCAACCATAATATGGCCACAAATCCAGTCTTGTTTCGACGGAATATGGCCAGGTTATGGACTTGACAAGAAATACAAATTTATAATTTTGAACAAAAATTTAAATTTTGGAATGATAATGAAGGAAATTATAATTTAGCATTATTAGAAATGGATTCATTTTAATGAATTATCATCATATATTATTTAGTTTTGTAAATTATTTATTTTATAACTTATTTTTCATTAACTATTTGTTATAAATTATTTATTTTTATAATTAACAATAACATATTGTTTCATTTATAAAGTTAATCTGACATTAGTTACAATTAATAACAATTACTTGTTAGTGTATCACTCAAATAGAATAAGGTTATAATTAACAATACAAATTTTATAGGTTATAATTTATGTCAAAAATAAATTTTGTATTAATATAAATTAATGAGATATCAGTATTATTTAATATTGATCGCAGTGGCACTCATATATAATATCAATTAGTTAAGAATTTAAGGTATCAGGACCTATTTAGGCCTAAAATAAACATTAAATTTTAATGTCATAATAATTTTTTTTTTTAATATTATTTTAAAAAAGTTTTTTTACTTTAGATACACAGGGTAAGGAAAAAGTATGGAAAAAATAGTAACACAAAACAAACAAAAGATAAACCCTAAGTAATTTTGAACAAGAAATCCGATGGTAACCTTGAATTTGACCTTGAACCTCATTTTCAAGGATATTTCAAGGTCAACCTATTTTTTTAAATGAAAATCCGTACTTTTTATACCGTAATCAAAAAGAGCGGAAAATTTTACGTCCGGATATGTGCTTAGGTATGAGGTCAAGGTATGACTTCTTAAGAATCTCTCTAGTTTAGTGGTAAAACAAAACAAAAGGCATACCCTAGGTAACTTTCAATGAGGAACCCAACGGTGACTAATTTCACTTGGAACCTCATTTTCAAAGTTATTTCGAGGTCAACCTCATTTTTGAACCCCTATTTTTGATGTTGTATCCGAAAAGAGTGGGAAATTGTACGTGTGGGAACAATTCAAGTCCGAAGATAACATAATCCCTAATCCTCTTTTTTTAGCGCTACCCAGGAACAACGGCGTGGACGTAGAAGGAATTTATTCTCTTCGGGGTGCTTTTTCACTGTAAGTTCCCCTTGCCTCTTACTCCGGGGTGCTTTTTTACAGTGGGTTCCCTCCCCATGCCTCTCACGTGAATGAATTCACAACAGATGTTCAAATTGTTCTCCATTTGCTTCCTGACAGTAACCAATCCTATTGTAAAATGATTCAATTGCATCTTGGATCATCTGTCGTGAAATGGCATTAATTTCTTGAACTATTCTACGTCTTAATTCTTCAAGGTTTTCTGGATTACTTCTGTATACCTGATCTTTTAAATATCCCCACAAAAAATAGTATAAAGGTGTTAAGTCTGGAGATCTTGGAGCCCACTCTACTGTACCTCTTCTACCTATCCATCTTTCAAACAATGTCTCATTTAGGTATTGTCTGACATTGACGCCGTAATGAGCTGGAGCGCCATCTTGCTGAAACCATGTATTTTCAAACTCGTCTCCTCTTAAGGCCTGGATAGCTGGAGCAATCTGATTTCACAAAAGTTATTCATAACTTTCAGCGTTCAAATTTCCTTCGATAAAAAAGGGATCTATTATTGTATCACCTACCATTTCTGCGCACACGTTCAATTTTTAAGGATATTGTGTGTGACTTTCTCTAATCCAATGAGGATTTGTATCAGACCAATATTTAAAGTTATGACGATTGACTTCGCCATTTAATTGAAATGTCGCTTCGTCTGAAAAAACAATATTTTGTAAAAATATTGAATTTTCAGTTATCATTTCCATCATCGTCTCACGAAATTCAATCCGGCGACCAGGATCATCCTTATTCAATTCTTGCACAAGTTTCATTTTGTAAGGATGAAATTTGTTTAGCTTTAAAATGTTAAGAACAGATTTTTGATCGATGTCTTGTTGCAAAGCTACTGATCGAGATGATTCATGTGAATTTTCCACAAAAGACAGTAAAATATCTAAAGATTTTTCTTCATTTGTTGCTGTTCATGGTTTTCCAGTACGATTTTTAATAAACCATGTTTCTTTAAAACGTCTTAAGGTCTTTGAAACTGTGGATTTAGACAAAGGAGTGTCGCCATCGTCGTTTCGAAATGTTGCATTAAAGAGATTAACAACATTAGCATACGACCTTTGCAGATGACCCCAACTCCTTATCATTAGAAGAGATATTCGCTCTCTTTCGAACAAACGAAACATTTCAAAAGTTTTGAAAAAAAATGTAATGTATCTATTGTAACCAACAAGAAAAGGAAGAATTAATAAATATTTGACGAATTTCATGAATTAGTTCAACCACAAAACACTGTTTGTTCTTTTTTATTGGTCAAGTAATTTTTTATTTCGAGAGTCTGTTTACTGACAAAACTATGACAGCAAAAAAATATGGTTTTAACTTACAATTAGTACAGATCAAGGGTAAATAAAATTTTGAAATCTAGATGATAGAAATTTTTTATTTGAAAATACATTTGTACAAGCACTTCTATTTTATTTTTAAATTTACACTTCTTTCAGATGCCTTTCAAATAATTTCGAATTTTTAATAAACAATTAGCGGTACAGCCTATGAAAGAGGAGAAAACATGATTTTAAAGAGTTGCCACCTTTTTAAAAAATTTTTTTTTTTCAAAAATAAAATAAATTAATGACAGATCTTCAAATTGCTTTTTATTAGTTAACAAAAATTAACCTTGTTTTTGTATTATTGAAAATCCTTTTTCGAAATTTTTGAACATTTATTACTAAGAAATGAACTAAAAATTTGCATTAGTAGGCCAGTAGAACTACCCCAAAAATAGTCGTTTGAAATAACTCCCTTGATCTTAAAATAACCTTGAAAATAAAGTTGAAGGTCAAATCCAAGGTCACCATCGGATTCCTTGTTTAAAGTTACCTAGGGTATGCGTTTTGTTTGTTTTGTTTTACTATAAAAGTCGCAAAATTTCCAGGGGTTTCCATAATTTTTCCTTACCCTGTATGTCTAAAGTAAAAGAACTTTTTTAAAATAGTATTATTAAAAAAAAATTATTATGACATTAAAATTTAATTTTCATTATAGGCCTAGATTTGGGCCTGGTACCTTAAGTTCTTAATTAATTGATATTCTATATGAGTGCCACTGCGATCAATATTAAATAATACTAATATCTCATTAATTTATATTAATACAAAATTAATGCCTTTTGTTTGTTTTGTTTCACTATAAAAGTCGCAAAATTTCCAGAGGTTTCCATACTTTTTCTTTACCCTGTATAAAATACATGACTTTAGCCCATGAATAAGTTTAAGTAATCTCATCAAATGATTGAAATTCTTTTCTTTATTCGAACAATTGATTTTGGAGGTCACTATAAGCTTACTCAGCCAATTTTTAACGAATTTACTTCAAAATTTCCAGAGATCTTTAATTTATATATATTCACAAAATAACCCTTTTATTAAAAAAAAGAAAAAGAATTTAAAAATTTGTCTAGTATAATTTGTTTGCAAGGTAGGAAAGGTGACTCTGTTTAACTAGTAGCAATCTTGATTATTTTCATATTAATTTTTAACATTGCAAAATGTTTATTTCATCTCTAATATAATGGAATCATAAACTTCAAGTATTATACTAGCTGTGATAAAAATATCAGTCCTTAATCTCTATAAATAAATGATTGGTGAATTTAAAAAAAAAAAAATTATCTCGGCTTCTAACTGAGCTAAAGCATTCTTTTTTTTTTAAATTTGCGTAAAATTGCCAGTAATAATAATATCAAATCCCTATATTGATATTTTTATTAGTTGCAAAACTATTAAAGAAACCATTAAGAAAAAAATTTACTTTTTTATTTGTGCCATATTTAGGTTGAAAATAATGAAATGGACACGATTTCACATCATATTGTGCGTGCGCATGCGTTACATTGCAGCATTGGCTTTAACTGTTATGTGTCATTTAATTCTATTTCTAATAGTTATTTATACAGAAATTATTTTAATATAGCAAATTTTACACAGGTTATTTACTTATTGTTGATTTATGATATAAATTTCATACTGTTTGGTGAATGATTCCTTTGATTTTAAGTGATTTGTATTTCTAACCTAAAATGGCTCCTAACTTACAAAATAATAAGGTGTCTTGCTTCTACTGTAATAAGGACATAGCAGCAGAAAATGTTTTGTGTAAGAAATGTGATATGCCGTACCATCCATCATGTAGTAATAAAGTAGGAATTATGCAAAATGGTGCTATTAGAAAATGTTGTGATTATACCTATAACTTAAACAGCATCTTAAAGACAAGGTTGGAAAAAATGCAAGAAGAACTAAAGGTGTTTCTATGTGATGAAATAAAAAAATCTTTTTTGCCAGTTATTGATGATAGTATTAAAAATTACTTGGATAATCCTGATAATACATTAATTCTTCAAGAAAATATTATACATGAAATACGAGATAGAGATAATAGGAAGAATAATGTTATGATTTTTCAGTTGGAGGATAATGACAACAGAACCCATGATTTTGAAACATTGAAGAAAATCTTTGCTAATGCTAACTTTGTTTAGCTATAATGAGTTTACTTTTGTCAGATGTGGTAAATTTGTTAATGGAAATAATCGACCTTTAAAAGTTATGTTCGAGAACAGTATAAACGTTGCATGGGTTTTGAAGAACTCTATGGCTCTCTCACAAAAGATTGGATATACTATCTACATTAATAATGATAATACAACAAATCAGAATAGATTGTATAAGATTGTTAAGGAAAATTTAAGTAGAAGATTAGATAATGGTGAGGACAATTTGAAATTGAAATTCGTGAAAAGTATCCCGACTATCGTTAAGGTGGATAATGAGAAATTACATGATGGTCAAAGTACTTATGATAACAGTGATAACATGTCACAATGAGATAAGGATGCAACGGTAGGTCTGGCTTGTGATAATGATTTGTTGAGCATTTACTATCAAAATGTTAGAGGTATAAAGAGTCACTTTAAGCAGAGTCAATTGTGTTTTAATATTTCATCTGCATCTGTCAGTTATGACGTTATTGCTTTAACTGAAACTTAGTTTGACCATAATGTTGACAATAAGCTGTTTAACCTAGAGAACTATGATATCTATAGATGTGATCGAAATGGTACAGGCTCTTGTAAAAATAGAGGTGGTGGTGTTGTTTTGTTTGTTAAAAAATCTACAGTGCCGTCCATAAATTCGGGATCACTCAGAGGAAAAAATTGCTGGAGAAAAATCGCAATAACTCGGTAAATATAGGTCGTATAGAAATTCTAAAAAAAACGATTTTAAAGTACTCCTCAAGAGCTTTAAAAACGCTGTATTATATTATTTTAAAAGTTTTTTTATGGTATTAAAAAAATTACTTAAAAATAAACATTTTTTGCCAATTTTTTAAATTTTAGATTCGCTCACACCGTTTTTCGAGTATAAGATAAAAAAATCTGAAAAAATATAATTTAAAGTACTCTAAAAGAGCTTTAATTTGCATTTTTAAAAATTTTTTACAATGATTTTCGTCAAGTTATAAAGCTTTAAAGATAGGCATTTTTGATGTTTTTTCAGAAAATTGGCCATTTTTCTGCAAAAAACACCAAAAATGCCCAACTTTAAAACTTCATATCTTGACGGAAAATCATTGTAAAAAATTTTAAAAAAATGCAAATTAAAGCTCTTTTAGAGTACTTTAAATTATATTTTTTTCAGATTTTTTTATCTTATACTCGAAAAACGGTGTGAGCGAATCTAAAATTTAAAAAATTGGCAAAAAATGTTTATTTTTAAGTAATTTTTTTAATACCATAAAAAAACTTTTAAAATAATATAATACAGCGTTTTTAAAGCTCTTGAGGAGTACTTTAAAATCGTTTTTTTTAGAATTTCTATACGACCTATATTTACCGAGTTATTGCGATTTTTCTCCAGCAATATTTTCCTCTGAGTGATCCCGAATTTATGGACGGCACTGTATTACGTCTAAAATTCACTGTATAGTGGATAGAGGCTATGAACAGTTATGTGTTTCTTTACTGTATGGATGTAGGAAATTTCTCATCAGCGTGACATATTTATCACCTACTTCCACTATTGATTATTATGAAGAGCATAACAAGGTAATTAAAGATGTTTATAGAGGAGACAATTTCACTGATATATTTATTCTTGGAGATTTTAATATACCTGGATATTTTTGGTTGTTTGATGATACTGAAAGATTAATTTATCTATCTGGTCATAATGACTTGGTTATGAAGAGAGATATTGCAAGTAACTTATGGTCATTTGTTAACATGTTTGGTGTTAAACAACTTGATACTTAAAAGAATAAATCTGATAATACATTGGATCTCTTTTTTATATCATCTGAAAATAGTATATGTCAATGTTCTATTGACCCATTATCTAAAATAGATGAGTTTCATAGTGCAGTTGATATAAGCATACCATTGCATAGTTCTAACAAGCTGCCTTTTGATTCGTATGAGTTTGATTATAGAAAAACAAACTTTGATTTGGTTAAGGATGATCTATCTAAAATAGATTGGGATGAACTAGCTAATAACCAGCTTGATTTAGATAAATATATGATTGATTTTATGATACTGTGGATAGGATAATCAAGAAACATTCACCAAAAATGAAGAAGAGATCTAGATACTCTTATTCCTACCCAAGATGGTTTTCACAAGAAGTGATTGAGGCTATTAAATATAAGAAGATTTTACATAAAAAAATTAATTATTATTCATTAGTAGAGTTTAACGACAGTGTAAATAATTCCTTTAATAATGATACAAACAACTATTAACTGTCAATAATACTTTTTATTGCTGGTTAATCATACAACGTTTCAGTCATATTTATGATGACCCTTTTCAAGTGCAAAAAATTGATTTAAATTAATTTATATAACTATTGAGTAACATTCTTTTCCTGAAACATAACATATAAATACATATAATTTTTTTACTTGATAAAATTTACAAAATCAATGACAATTAAAATATCAAAGTCTCAATTATAACCTTTCAACTCTCCAAAACCAATAATAAATATTATAAAATCCATTAAAAAACAATTTTACAATAAACATTGCTATTCAAACAATTAATAATAGAAACCATTAAGAGGCGGTCGAAACCAAATCGGTGACTTAGTTCGGTGCTTGTAATAAATGCTTATAATAATTTATTCATTTATTAATATGGTAAAAATATAGTCATTTCCTCTAGTCATGTATATAAAGAATAATTTAAAATAGTTAAAGCCACAAAAATATACAAAATATTGTTATAAAGCGAAAAATGCCACCTAACAATCGACACGACAGTTTTTTGCATGCGGTATGTGTCAAGTCAGTTTGATATTTGTAATAAATGCTTATAATAATTTATTTACTTATTCATATGGTAAAAATATAGTCATTTCCTCTAGTCATGTATATAAAGAATAATTTGAAATAGTTTAAGCCATAAAAATATACAAAATATTATCGTAAAGCGAAAAATGCTGACTTGATATATACCGCAGGTCACCGATTTGGTTCCGACCGCCTCTTAAGTAGTATAGGTTTCAGTCTATAGTATAAATAAGCTATAAAGAAACACGATCAAACAAGAAGCAGTGAAGTCGTTCACAACAATAGTTAAACAGAAATCATAAGGAGGATAACACAATTGTGAGCTACCAAGTTAAAAGATATTTATGTAGTAGGGCGCTGTTGTCGTATGTACCCATTAGCATTATTAAATAAAAAGATTAAATCATCTTTTTCTGTTGATACTGACTTAATTATAGAGTATAAGAAGTGGAGAGCTGTTTGTAAGAGATTAACTAGTTTAAATTATATAGACTATACTAAGAATATTGAAGATGGATTATGTAATGATCCAAAAAATTTTTGGAGATATGCTGGTTTTTCTAATAAAAAAGAAATTCCCGCTGAAATGATATTTGAGGGAGACCGTTTTAATGATGGTCCTGGTATTGCTAATGCATTTTGGAAGAGTGTATGAAGTGTCGAATCTTATTGATGTTTCTGTCATACCACCATCTGGTAGATTGTTGACTCATATGCAATTTACTGAAAAGGATGTTGAAAAGGCTATCAGTGACATTAAAATTGATTGCTCCTCTGGACCTGATTTGATAAGTCCCAAGTTTGTGAAGAGCTGTTCCTCGGTTATAGTAAAACCGCTTTTACATATAATAAATCTTTCCTTAGCACAAGATATTTATCCTGAGGCATGCAAGAAATCATTTATTGTGCCTGTATATAAGGCTGGTGATATATCTTATGTTGTTAACTACAGACCGATTTCTATTATTAATGTCTTTGCCAAAATATTTGACAATGTCATTTACAATGAAGTATATAAATATTTAAAAGAATTCTTTATTTATAGACAACATGGTAGTATAAGAGGCAGGTTGGTTGTCACTAATCTCACATCTTTTAATCATGATATTGCTCTTGCTTTAAATAATAAAGCGTATATTCAAGCTATTTATACTGATCTAACTAAAGCTTTTGACAAGGTAAATCATAATTTACTTTTAAGTAAGTTGAGTAAATATGTAATTGGTGGTAATCTATTGGATTGGTTTAGATCATACCTCTATAACAAAAAGGAGATTGTAATGATTGGTACCTTCAAATAATTTATGGTTAAAATGTTGTCAGGTGTTCCTCAAGGATCCAAATGGTCTTTCCTTTTATTTATAGTATTTATCAATGATATTGTTACTGTGGTGCGATCTTCAAAGGTGCTGCTATATATGGATGATATGAAGATATACACCGAGGTATGGGATATCACTGACTTGTTAAGATTACAATGTGACCTTGATAGGATAGATGACTGGATGACAAAAAATGGTCTAAAGTTTAATGTCTGTAAATTTAAAGCTTTAGCTTTCTCTATTTCCAATGTGCATGATTGGTCTTATTATTTGGATGAAATGAAGCTTGATAATGTTGAGTTTATTAGGGACCTTGGAGTAATCTTTCAGAGAAACCTCTCATTTGATATGCACATTGATAGAGTCATTAGTAAGGCTAGAAGAATGCTATTTCTTATTAAAAGGAAATGTATTGATTTTACTAGCCCAAAGACATGTATAACATTGTATAATATACATGTTAAGTCAGTTTTTATGTACTATTTAATTGTGTGGGCGCCATATAAACAGAAATACATTTATAAGTTGGAAAAGGTGCAAAACAATTTCTTGTGTTTTTTGTCATTTAAAACTGGTAATGGTATAGATCGGTTCAATCATGATTATACAAACATTAGAAAGGAAGCTGGACTACCAACATTAGAGTGCTCAAGATTGCATGCTGATTTGTTGTTTCTATATAAAATAATAAACGGTTACACTGATTGTGATTTACTTTTAAACAGTTTGAACTTTTATAAACCTTCAGTTAATATTAGAAATTCCAATAATATCATTTTTTATATTAATTCATTAGATTATTCTATTGATAAGTTCTATATTCTGAACAGACTGTGTAAATTTGCTAATATTAATTCACAATATTGTAATTTTAAATGTAACTCGATCTCTTTATTTAAAAGCAATATTAGATCAGGGATTATGCAATAAGTTAATTGATTAGAGTAAAATGTATACATTTTTTTTTAGAATAATCGTTTTTATTTTTTTATTTTCTTTTTCTTAATCTTGTAAAGCCATGTTTTCTTTTCTTTGTATTTATAATTGTTTATGCAAAGTTAATTGCGCACATGAAATATGTATATATGTTTAAAAGGGAGTTTTTCCCGTTAATAAAAATAAAAATAAGAAAAAAAAAAATTCATAAAATCCACGTTAATATCTAAATATGATATGATTATCATAAAGTCTCTACCATGACGTTATTGGGTGAAATTTTTAACGTATATTTGACCTCTTTTTAATAAACAAATAGAATATCTCATAAAATGATTAATATTTTTTGATGAAATTTTTATGGTAACTTAAGGATAATAAGAGGCCCATTTTTGTGGAATTGCAAACATGTACATAATTTTTTTATCAAATGACAAATATTTGAAAATTTCGCGATTTTCGATTTTTGTTTATCATTATTTATAAAATTTATTAACCGATTTTGATCAATGACGTCTTAAATTAATCGTCTTTGAAACACCTACAAATAGTATAATTTTCATTTAATAAATCGCAAACGATTTTAAGCTACCTCAAAAAAACAGTGAATTTTACGAATTTCGCATCTTAAATCATTGTTTACAAATTCCTGACGGCTCAAATTTTTAGGGTCTCTCAAGAATTTCATTTCTAATCATCCAACAAAGCCATTTTTGGTGGTGCACACCTGTTATTAATTACGTTATGCATTTCGACTAATTCCACTGGACTATATAGTAGTACGCACAAATTACTTTTATATTATTTCATAAACCTTCTATGAAGTTCTATTCCTCACTAAGGAATTATATATTAGGAAATAGAATGTTCCATAACATTAATTTTATTTATTTGGAAAAGAAACATTTAATTAAGATAAATATATTTGGAAAAGAAACATTCTATTTCCTTTACATTCCAAAAGACTATTTTTAGTAGTTTATTTTATTATTTATTAATTAAAAAAGCTAATTGTTTATATTTCAATTTATATCTTTAAACTTTAAATACAATAATTATTTTTATACATATTATATAAAGAGAATGTTATATTTATATATACACAATTATTTTAGAAAGTTACATCTTATATATTTTATTATTAACAATTAAATATTGATACTACTTTTTCATTAAAAGAAATAGAACATTCTATTTCTATAATCATTTTACTATATCTATATATATACATTTGAGTTATCTTCATTATCGGCTCCAGTAGGTAACTATAAAGCCGTACTTATACTTTTAACGTAATTTTAAATTTATTATTACAGAAAATTATTTTATGCTATAAATAATGTCAAATTATTTATAAAATATTTATACTGAATTAAATAATTCTATTCAAAATTGATATGAGCCTTTAGGTGTCTACACGCTAAGCGCCTTAGTGCGCATGTCAAAATGTACTGTAGAGGGCTTTCGGGCCTCGTTGCGGGACGCGTCAGCGTCGTTAGTCAGTCGTGCTAGAGCCTCAGCACTGTTAACCAAATAAAGATTTATAGCCGGTAGTCCCGGCGTAATATTATATCTTTAGTTAATATTGGTTTTTCTCTTCTGCCTTAGATTCCTTCCTCATCCTACACACGCGTGCCTCCATAAACGGGCACATTTATATCTTACACGATAGTTAAGTGGATAAACACACTTCAACATATACCAATCGTCTATACTGGTGACCCCGAAAATTTGAAGGAAGTAGGATTTTTCTATGTCTCTGATTTTGGCAAGTTTGAAGGAAGAGGAGTGCTCCATTTTTGAAGGAAGCGGACGAGTCCATTATACAACGACGGCGTCCATTTTGGCTCTACACGAAACTTCGCAGTTGCTGTTCTTGCTGTTGCTTGCTTGTCGCCTCCTTGTTACAAAGGTAAAAGGGAGAGGTTTAGACAGCGAAAAATTGATTTGCGTCGCAGTTTGACGCTATACCTGCTACTCACAAGAAAATAGTAGAGGTTTTTTGTTTCTTCTCCTCATCAACCATTAAGCAATTTGCGTCATAATTTGACGCTGCGCCTCCTTGTTACAAGGGTAAAAGGGAGAGGTCGCACCCGGATTATTCAACAGGATCTCGAGGCCATTGGGGCTTCTGAGCAACGTCATCGTCAACGGCATCGGCAGAGCATCGTCGTGGTAACATCATCGGCCTGCCTGCTTGTCTTCGTTCAGCCCCGCGGCATATTAACAAAAGGTATTTATTAAGTGCGCGCGCGTATTATCTTTCGTACTAACCTAAAAAAAGCTTTATGAAAAGCGTTCTCTGTAACTGCGTAAAACAAAAAACAAAAAAAGAGGAAAAAGCGTTTTACGTAGCCATCTTGGCGTCGCAACGCATATATATGGGCATATATAAATGTGCACGGGCGAACGAAGGTTCGAGAAAGAAGCGTGACGTAGCAAGTTTTTTTTCAATGACGTATTTCCGGGACGCGCGTTCAAGAATTTTCTTTTTTTCACTAACATTTGTTGAGGCGGAGAATTATTTATTTAATGCGCGACCTAACCTTCATACAACTGATTAATTTTTTAAAGAAAATTTTTTATATACGTCAATTTTGCATTTTAATTAAATAAAGAAAAGGAAAAGAAGGTTGAATATTAGTATGAGGTTTGGGTAGCCATTTCGTGCTTATAACGTACTGCGTTACATAAGAACCGACGCTTGACCGCCATTTTGAAAATATAAAATTTTACATAAGTTGAAATTTTTTCTTGAATAAAATCTTTTATTGCTGTGATTTTCTTTCTTTTTGCGATTTCTTAAATTTTTTAAAAAATAATAATAAAATAATAAAACAAAAATTTTTTTATCGGCGAGCGTCGAGTGTCGCAGGCGAGTGAGACGAAACGTTTCATTTATTTTAATAAAAATTTAAATGCATTTTAATAAAAAATCTTTCCATTTTAAATATCATTTTTAATAATATAACAAATGAAAAACTTTTCTCGTCACCTACTTGTAGCCATTAGTAAATTCATGTCTGGTTTGACGTAACTATTTTAAAGAAAGAAAAAAAAAGAATTGATATTACTAGCTAGATTAGCTTGATAATTGTACAGCGTTCGAGTGTTGTGTATGTTTGTGCTGTATGTTTTGGACAATATTTTTTATGTGGCAAGTGCCTTTGCCGTCGCGTTTTTGTAAGTCCAAGGAGCGTTGATGGGCGATTTTAATAAGGAAACAACTGACCCATTCGGTGTAACGAATAGACTGGCACGTACCCCAGCACGTGGTACGACGAGAAGTGATAAAAACTTCCTGCCAGGTATGAATGAAAACGAGAATGAGAATGCCTCAGGTCAAGTGAGTGAGACGGATAAAGCGAAAAATAATAATAGTACAGGAACGTTACCGAAAAATAGGGCAGATAATGTAGATAATAACCAGGCGCGTAAAGACGGTATACCGCAGGTAGCCAGTACAGCAGAAGGAATTATTCCAGTAAGTTTGGAAAATTATACTGCACCTAGCTTGTTAGGGGGAGGTAACCCATTAAATAGTGGCAATAGTGTAGTTTATGCACGGCCAGTTATCAACCCAGAAAATTTTAATATAACGGGTAGTAACGTGCTTGGTAGTTTTAGTAGCAATTTAACTCCAGTCATGGAATTGCGAGAGTTGAAAAATCAAGTTGGAGACTTGACAAGGCTTATGTTGAGGCAGTCTGCTGAGAGAGCTGCTGCAATGGTTAATACTGGAAGCACTATACCAGGAGCTCTTCCTGGTATGCAAAACCTTACTCCTCGCAATACCAATGAAGGTCAAGCTACGAATAACGTCAACAGGCCTAAACAGTTGAAGTTTTAAAGCTTCTGGAAGCACGACCCTACTTCGTGGTTTATGCTTCTAGAAAGCCAATTCATAAGTTCGCAGATATCAACTGATGCAGACAAATTATGGAGTCTGCTTTATAACCTTGGACCTGATGAAACGTTGGTTGTAGCAACAACAATCAAGCAGACACCCGAAGGTGCTAGGTACGAAGCAGTTAAAGCTGAGTTGATAAAGGAGTTCGAAGAAACCCCTCAGCAAAAATTAGATGAATTTGTAAGTTTGCAAATGGAGGGAAACAAACCCTTAGTATTTTTTAAGCAATTGACCGACTTAGCTGGTACGCAAATTCCTCAAGAGACTGTACTTAAGATGTGGAAAGAACGGTTACCTGCTGAGGTTGCTGTTGGCATGGGTCCTGATCTTCCTGAGCAAACACTCACAAGTAAATTAGAGATTGCAGATGAGGTTCATCAGAATAAAAGAAAAAATAATATTATTTCGTCAGTTCAAGCAGAGTCCCAGAGGATATCTCAATGGAGTTAAATAAGCGTATAAACGCTCTAGAAAAACAAATTGCTACACACGAAGGAAGCGAGAATGTAGATAATAGCAAACACAACAAAAATAACGTGTTTAGAACGTCACGGAGAGATAGCTGGCGGAGGAATAATTCTAATAGGTCAAAGCCTACCCAACAGACAAATAAATCTCCAAACCGTAACAACAACATCTTGTGTTACGACCATCGCATTTATCGTAACGCCGCCGTGAGATGTACACAGCCGTGTTATTGGCGGAACCGTAGTATCCAGCAGTTACCCAAACAAAATTCAAATTGTAATAATGCAAAAAATGGGTAAGTCCTGTTTGTGAGGAGACTACAAACAGAGACAAAACAACTGTACGTCTCGATGTTTGGGATTATAATTCCTGCACTCTGTTTCTTGTTGATACAGGGGCAGAGATTTCTTTGCTACCCAGAGGCGATAAGAGATTGGAATTGTCAGAATTTAAGTTGTACGCAGCAAATAATACGATTATCAATACATATGGTATAGTAAGAAAAACACTAAATTTTGGCCTTAGAAGGCCTATTAGTTGGAATTTCGTAATTACTGACGTGCCATATGCCATATTGGGAGGTGACATACTTAAACACCACCATTTAATACCTGACCTTAAGAATAAACAGCTGATCGATGGTGAAACATTAATGACTGTTGCTACGATCCAAAAATCTGTAGAAAAAAAAATTAAAATTCTGTTAATAGAACCGTCACACAAATTTGCTAGCGTGCTCACTAAATTTCCTAAAGTTATTGGAATAGAGAGCCCAGTTATCTCCAACGAGCAAGGAATAGCTCATTATATTAAGACAACGGGTCCGCCCATAGCACAGCGTGCTAGAAGATTGTCTTCTGAGAAACTGGCGGCAGCGAAGAAAGAATTCGCTGAGTTATGTGAGCAGGGCATTTGTAGACCCTCGTCTAGCCCATGGGCAAGTCCCATTCATTTAGTACCAAAAAAAGATGGTTCTTGGAGAGTATGTGGAGATTATAGACAGCTTAATGCAGTCACCAGGCCTGACAGATATCCAGTGCCTCATCTTCACGACTTTCCAGTGTTTCTAAGCAACAAGAAAGTGTTTTCATCCCTAGATATGAGAAAGGCCTACCACCAGATTCCTGTTGCTCCTGAAGATATAGAGAAGACGGCTGTCATAACACCATTTGGTCTGTTTGAATATACAGTCATGACATTTGGATTGCGTAACGCAGCTCAGTCTTTCCAGAGGTTCGTGAATAGAGCCCTGGGAGATTTAGAGTTCGTGTTTGTCTATATAGACGATATCCTCATCGCTTCAGAGAACATGCAAGAGCATGAACAGCATTTAGAAATAGTGCTCAATAGATTGGACCAATGCAACTTACACCTGAATATCGAAAAGTGCTTATTTGGTGTAAGCGAACTGACATTCTTAGGACATAACATCTCGTCCAATGGACTTAAACCTTCAGCCGATAAGATCAAGGCCATCGCTGAATTTCCTAAACCAAACACCATCCAGCAGTTGCGTACGTTTTTAGGAATGCTAAATTTCTACAGAAGATGTGTCCCTAAAGCAGCAGAGACTCAGATCGTCCTGAACGAGTATTTGAAGGATTCGAAAAAGAATGATAAGAGGTTGATTAAATGGACTGTACAGGCCGAAGAGGCCTTTCAAAAAGCAAAAGATGAGCTCTGCAGTGCTTCGTTCTTAGCTTTCCCTAAAGAGGATGCTTAGCTAAGAATTGTTTCAGATGCATCGGATGTAGCAATGGGAGCAGCGTTGGAGCAGAAATGTGATGATTCTTGGCAACCAATAGCTTTCTTTTCTAGAAAGTTTTCGCCAACACAAAAAAGATACTCTGTCCATGATAGAGAATGGACGGCTATCTATGAAGCTCTGCGTTACTTTTACCATTATGTAGAAGTACGTAGCTTCAAGATACTTACTGATCACAAGTCTCTGATCTATGCGTTAACGCACAATGATGGCAAGTGCAAGGAAAATCCGTCAATTGTCATATATTTCGGAATTTAATACTGGACTGATCCAGAATTGCGGAATCATCCACAGTTTATAAACATTATCAATAAAGTTGATGCATTTAGTCTCCCAACACTGTTTGAATACAAGTTACTCAGTGAGGAACAGCAAAAAGATGAGCAATTGGCTGAAATTTTACAAAACCCTGATCACCCGTTGAAATTGCAGAAGCTAGCATGGGGATCAGACAGGCTGCCTATTTATTGTGACTTGTATGGTCACGTAATTAGACCCCATTTGCCCAAAACCTTAAGAAGGGCCGCATTCGAATCGGCTCATTCTCTCGCGCATCCTGGCGCAAAAGCAACTGATCGAATTATAAGGATTACCTATATATGGACGAGAGTTAGCAGGAACGTAGCGAAGTGGTGTAAAGCTTGCTTACCCTGCCAGAGAGCTAAAGTAACTCGGTATAATAAAATGTTACCTGAGCATTTTGTGGCTCCGGATAGTCGATTTGACCACGTACATATAGATTTAGTTGGATCACTGCCACGAAGTGATGGTTATTCGTATCTGTTAACTATGATAGACAGATACACGAGATGGCCTGAAGCCATTCCCTTGTACGATATATCAGCTGCTACCGTAGCACGAGCCTTCTACGATAATTGGATAGCTTGCTACGGCGCACCGGTGACCATCACCACTGATCAAGGAAGATAATTTGAGTCTCAGCTGTTCGCAGCCTTGTTACAACTAATTGGATGTAAACGTATCCATACATCAGCATATCACCCTCAATCGAATGGAATGATAGAGCGCTGGCATAGGACACTTAAAGCTGCTCTTAAAACTCACGCAGAGAACAACAGAGACTGGGCTTTCTCCTTATCTACTGTGCTTTTGGGCCTGCGTACAAGTGTTCGTTTAGATACGAATGCTAGCCCAGCTGATTTTCTGTTTGGTTCTAGTCTTCGAGTTCCTGGCGAATTCTGCGCTTCTCAAGACACCGAACCCGACAGAGCTTACTTTCTGGAGGAGTTCAGAAATTATATGCGTGAAGTGAGACCTGTGCCAGTTAAACACAAACACGCTATCAAACCGTTTATGTACAAAGACATCTCTCACTGTACGCACGTGATGTACAGAACCAAAGCAATAAAACCAGCTCTGGAAAGGCCATACACTGGTCCTCACAAGGTAATTGAGCGCCATGCTAATGGTAGAAACTTCACAATAGAAGTTAATGGCACTCATAAAATAGTCAATATAGAGCTGATTAAACCAGCCTATTTTATTCGTGAGGAACCGGAGGAAGGAGTTACTGTTGAGCAGTCACGGTCAGTGGTGGAAACACCGGAAGCTGAAATTCCTGTCCAGGACGTAGATAATGCTCGCGACGAGTACAACGTCACAAATGATAATGATAATTGTAGTTCAAACGGAGATGACCTGATTGATCCTCAGTTGTCTCACCATGAGCCGGAGGACGAAGGAGGCACCAAGAAAAAAGAAATTTGTGCCAAATATATTAAAGAGAACACGACGAGTGCAAACTGACGAAGCAGAGCAAGCGTCTGTGAATACTCAACTACCTCAAAGTGCTAAGAAAGTCACTTTTTAAGCTGAAGTTTATGATATACCCCAATAGAGACAACTAAACTTTAGCTCATGGTACACTTGCAATTGCAAGCCCAATGACACTGCACTGAGGACAAAAAAAAATAAAAAATATATAAATGAATGAAATGGTACCTGTAAAAAAATATAAACTAAGACTGATCCTGATCGAAGGAATTTCGTTTTAGATATGTAAATAAAACAGCTGTAAAAATATTGAAAGTTATAACCGACAACTTCGTCAGTAAGACGAGCGTAGGTTAACTAGATCTAGATCTCAATATAACATCTTATTGCAATCATGTGAAATAGGATAGCGTAGTAAATTAGGATAAGAATTGTAAGAAATGTTGTAAACCGATTTGCCTTATCGGCATTTCTTATTTTGTAAATTTTTAGTGTAAATTTTTAGTGTAAGTTTTCCGTCAAATCCGCACGAAGCTCATACGGGTAATGTAAATATTTTGTTCGAAAGACAATTCGTGCATGTAAATAGTCTAGAAATAAATGTAAGATAGTATTAGTATTAAAAAACTTGCGTTATTAGAATTAGATTATGCAAGCCTTTTTCTTTCAACTGCGTTAATGCGTTTTTAAAAATATTTTATAAACCAAACTTTAAAAGTCTTACGACTTTAGTGTGACCAATTGCAAAAAACTTCTTATGGAGGTATTATCTGATGTTGTAAAGGAGAATCAGACACTTAAAAAGCTTCAGTTAGTTAGTTGCAATAACATAAGTATTAGTAGAGTGGATTTCACTATCATTGACATAGTTTTCGCTATTAAAAAATTACGTAATTCATTTCGATTATAAACTGAACAAAAAATTAAGTGCCTGAATCTCTCTATGGATAATAAACTTGAATATTTGGTGCTTTCATGCATTCCAGATGTAACCAAAGTAAACGCGTTGAGCCTGAGTTCTCAAGAACCGTTAAGTTTGTCACGTCTTCCGTGACTTTGAAAAAATTTTTTTTTATATAGTTTACACGTAAATAAAAATTTTAAAGTGTTGAAATAAACACTATTCAAGTAATTAATCTTTAAAAGGAAAAACTAAAGCTTAATCGCTTAACTTTTTAATAGACATCATTACGTTACATGTGGAATGTATTCAAAAAAAAAGAAGGTAAATGTAAAAAGCTTGAAAGGAAGGATAATCAGAGATTTTAAGGAATTTTGTTAATCGTAATTCACATAAACCAGACATGAAATGTGCGTTTTAAATGTAATTAATATACTTTGTAAAACCGACGTTATTTACGTAAAAGGCATCACGACTGGCAGTATAAATTAATCTTTACAGAGAAATGTAATTAAAAAGAAAAAAAAAAGAAATATAATTGCAAAAATATATATATATATATTTTATCGCCAAATTTATATCGAATGTAATCATTTGCAATTAATATTTTTTTCTTCTTTTCCCTTTTGAGGGGGAGTAGTGTAGGTGTCTACACGCTAAGCGCCTTAGTGCGCATGTCAAAATGTACTGTAGAGGGCTTTCAGGCCTCGTTGCGGGACGCGTCAGTCGTGCTAGAGCCTCAGCACTGTTAACCAAATAAAGATTTATAGCCGGTAGTCCCGGCGTAATATTATATCTTTAGTTAATATTGGTTTTTCTCTTCTGCCTTAGATTCCTTCCTCATCCTATACACGCGTGCTTCCATAGACGGGCACATTTATATCTTACACGATAATTAAGTGGATAAACACACTTCAACATATACCAATCGTCTATAAGCCGTTACAGCTTGTCACTGCGTGGTGACAATCAGTAACTTGAAAATTTAATTGCACTAACTAAAATCTGGTCTCACAAGGAGAGTGTTTCTCTTGTGGTTCACTGATTTTGCTTAAATTTTGAAATTATCTTCTGGAAGCAGAAATATGAAGAAACACAACATTTTAGCGGCCAACGTTCAATATTTCCCTAGTTTTAGGCAATTGAAGAAAATCACTGAAAAAGTTACTAGATTTTCAAACGCTTAGTTCTTTCGCATTGGTATCTAGAAACTTATACCTTTTTTTAAATGAAAGCTGAGCTCAAATTCTTTTGAAATATCACCTATAGCATCTCAAAATATTATTTTTTCCCAAAATTAGAGCGTAATAAAGATTGGACTAGAATTTTCTGTTTAAAACATTAATTAATAAGAAAAGCTGAAATTGGGAAACTAAACTTTCATTAAAAAAAGGTATACGTTTCTATATACCAATGCAGAGGAACTATAAGCGTTTGAAAATCTAGTAACTTTTTCAGTGATTTTCTTAAATTGCCTGTAACTAGGGAAATATCATCCAGAAAACATTGTTGAAATTTGAGCAAAATCGGTGACCCGAAAGTGAAACATTCTCCTTATCAGTAGATAATCTGTTTAATATTGTGGAGAGCTAGTACTACAAAGTTTATCTCATTTTTAGTTTTTTCTTTGACAAGTAAAAAAATAATAGAAATATTATCTCGTGATGTTTCAACAATTTAAAAAAAATAATTTTTATTTATAATTTTTTTAATTCTAAAAACTAGAACTGTAAAAAATTGCAAATTTATCTGCAGAGTTTTTGTAGATTTCTTTAACAGGAAATAAAGAAACTCAAGCAGAAATTCTGCACAAAAAATTTCAGAAATTCTCTTGCAGAAATTTTTCAACAGGAATTCTGCATAGTGTCCTGTAGAATTTCTGTATAGTTTTTCCGTAATGTATTCAAGAAATGAGTTTGACATTACTTGCAGGTAATTTTCTCAACATGCCGAATTTTCTTCTTATATAATTTAAAGAGGAAAAAGCTTAGCAATAAGTTTTAATGAATTAACGGTTTTATTGAAAGATTATAAAAAAAGACAAAAAATTAAAATATGTATTTAATGTGTCGTCTGATTAAACTTTGATCTATTCTACTCGAAATTTAGACGGCATGAACGGTTCACGCATAAAATTATAGAATTATATGAAACTTATGCAAATAAAAGTAGAAACTTAGGACTTTATAATCATATGAAAAATAACTGGAATTTACGATCAAATAAATAAGTTAGATCTAATTGAATATTAGTAACTTTAAAACGTAACCTTCTTAAACTTAAAAAATTATCTATAGTTTTCGAATAAAAATATGGATACGTATAATATGTTGATTAATCATTAGTTTTTTTGTTAAGAGGCGGTCGGAACCAAATCGGTGACTTAGTTCGGTGCTTGTAATAAATGCTTATAATAATTTATTCATTTATTAATATGGTAAAAATATAGTCATTTCCTCTAGTCATGTATATAAAGAATAATTTAAAATAGTTAAAGCCATAAAAATATACAAAATATTGTTATAAAGCGAAAAATGCCACCTAACAATCGACACGACAGTTTTTTGCATGCGGTATATGTCAAGTCAGTTTGATATTTGTAATAAATGCTTATAATAATTAATTTACTTATTCATATGGTAAAAATATAGTCATTTCCTCTAGTCATGTATATAAAGAATAATTTGAAATAGTTTAAGCCATAAAAATATACAAAATATTATCGTAAAGCGAAAAATGCTGACTTGATATATACCGCAAGTCACCGATTTGGTTCCGACCGCCTCTTAAGGAAAATGAACACATTGTCATTAGTAAAACCACTTGATCATGCTGTTAAGTAGTCATATTGTTAATACTGTTTATGTAAAAATAATTTAATAATTTATTAACATTGTTAATGCCAAAAATGTTATTTGTTAATTTTTCTAGAATATGAAAATAATTTATATAAATCTGCCGTCCAAAGTAAGAAAACCTTAACTCCAATGGGATTCCAATGTAGTTAACCACTTTTACTCTTTGGACGGCAGAAATGTATGAAAATAATATAATAAATAATTATAATAATTAATTTTAGTTTGTTATAAACGTTAAATTAATGCATTTATTTCTCTTTGTTTATAGTATATTATTTTTTTTTAATTTTAATTTTTTTTTATTTTTCAAGTAGATTTCTTTCAAAAAATCAGTTTCTAACAAGAATTTATTTGAATCAAACTAATACCAATTAAGAATATTATTAAGCAGAGATGATCTTTAAATTAAAAATAAATTGATCCATAGCAAAAAATGAGAGGATTAACTCTTAGTAGCTAATGAATTCTGTTTACCGCTAGAGTTTTTTTTTTGTTCGTTTATTATGAATATTGTTTAACCGTAAAAATGTTATTAATAATATTTTTTTTTTTAAAGTGTCATGGATTATTATATTAACATTTTTTCATTGCGATTCAATAAAATCTTAAATATACATGTATGCTAAAGGTTTTAATTGTATGAAATAAATATATGTTAATACAATTATATGCTTTGCTGTACGTGAAATTGACTGAAACTCAAAATTGAAAAAAATTTTTTTAGTAACATAATCATACATAAAAAAAGTATTTTACACACATTACAACTTGCAAAATTTCGCAATCGAATTTCTAACTTAAAAAGGTTATAATTCGAAATAAGCCTTTGTTCAACTTTCATTTTGAAATTCAAAAAAACATGTGATGTTATTTTGAATTTCTAGGTCATGAGGCACTTCTTAATAGGACGCTTTTAAAACTAAGTTTAACATTGAATTAAAAATTTTTTGTGAAGACATCAATATAAATTTTCTATTTTTTTAATATTGAATTTTTATAATAATTTGCAATAAATTCATAATAAACAAAGATCACCACTGTTCTTAGAAAAATTCTTTTTGATAATTTATTTTCGAGACATTCATTTAATACTGTATTAATGAACTTTTAATTAAAATATTTCAGCTTGTGTAAAAATGCTTTAATTTACAATGAAATTTAAATTCTATTTAAATACACTAAAATACTAGATAAGTGAAAAATTCATGTAAATCATATTCAAGGTTCTTATTTCATATATAAAAAAATAAATCGATCTAATTAATAAGTTCAAATTAGTGTTGTGAGATGATGAATTGAAAATAGTTCATAATTTGATAAATAAGTCAAATGAAAGATACCTGATAGTACCAATAGTACCAATCAATATAGCAAAAAAAGGCTATTTTAGACATTAATTCAGGGTTTAATGAAACCTATATAGAGTTGTTAAGGACGATAAAAAAACATACCCCATATAAAATGTAATCAAAAAACGGTAGAAAATGCTCCAGGAGGCTGCAAAGTTGGCCAAAACAGGTTTTTTAATTCTCTGAAGCAACGTAGGCATTTTAGAAAAAAAAGTAATCAGAGAATAAAAAAACCTACAATTTGAGTGGTGTCGCGATTATTTTCGTCAGTTAGTTATTGCAAAAAAGCCAGAAAACCATCAATAATGGCCATTTTTTGCATATCAATTATTTATTGCAAAAATAATTTTTTTAATATTTTTAAACTTCTAAAAGAAAGCCTTTATGAATACAAACAGTAAGAGAGGTTGTAACAGCAAATTGGTTAATTTGTTGCTGAGATATTCCCTATTATTTATCCCAACACGCATAATGTTTATAGCTATAAGTTTTTTTTGGATGAACATATTGAGTTGCATGAGGGCTTAAACTCTTCATGAAGGTTCAAATTTTTATATTCCGTTAAGAGCAAATGAGAAAATTGAATGGCAATATTTTTTATAACGCTTTAAAAAAGAGGATGTTTTTTTTTTATAAATAAATGAAGCTGGGGCTTTATTTATAACTTTTACGAATTTGCTATTTGAATATTCTTATAGCTGATTCTTTAAATAATTATTAAGAACCTGGTATAATTTTATGTATGTAAATATTATAATTGGAAGTCCAGGTTATATGAAAAAATTAAAATAAAAAAATCATCAAGATGTTCTGTTGAGCAATTCTTTTATTTTTAATATTGACGATGTGACGTTTCGTAGTTCATTGACTACCTCTTCGGACTGAAAACAATAAATTAAAAATGTACTTGTAGGGTAGAATACATTGTTATGTACGTGCAATATATAATAAAAAATATATCAAACCTCTTAATAGTAAGAAAAATTTACATTAGTTTATAATAATAATGATAAAGTCAATAGTTTTAAATATTTACAATTGTTGGTGAATTTACAACAATATGTCATGATTTTTTATACAATAAGTATAATGTCAGAATAATATATACTATTAACGAAAAATGCTCTTATAACAGTTATATACATATATGTCTAAAGTAGGCAGAAGAGCAAACTCTGATGTAAATATTAGTATAAATCATAACGACCGTGTCACAACAGTACGACGATATATGAAAATTGAGGGTATGCTCTACATGGAGTCCGTGTGTGAAACTCGGTACGTACGTACAGGTTGTGATTAACTTGGAACAGAGCAAACAAACTTTATTAAACAATGATTGATATAAAAGGAAAAAAGCTGAATCTTCTTGAAATAACAAATTAATGTAAAAGGGGATATATACTATTATACGTGTAACTAAGTTGATGTGTATCCAGTTGCACATTGATAGAATTTGGGTTACTGTTAATATATATTGCTTCCGAAATTCTACGCTTCTTATAATTCTGTTCTATATCTAAGATTTTTATATTATTCCAATCAAAAACATGTCCATTATTATTATGCATGTGAAGCGAAACAACAGAATTAGAGTTTTTATTTTTAATATGTTCATTTAGTCTGTATTTTAACTGTCTTTTGGTTTCACCAGTGTAAGAATCATTACAAGATGTGCAACTGAAAATGTACACAGCATGAGTAGAGTCTAATTTTTTGAGGGGATCCTTCCCTAATGTTATTATATTGTTAAGATTATTATTGATTTTAGGAATAATAGAGATGTTGAATTTTTTGAAGAGACGTTTACATTTGTGAAAAAAATTTGAATTAATGGTATAGATAATGTAGTGATGGAAGTGGGGATATTTTTTTTTTGTAGATCAGGAGCTATATTTTGGTACTTAAGAAATTTTAATCTATTTTTTATATGTAAATTGTAAAAAGGATTAGGGTAATTATTAATATGAAGTAGGTCTCTCACAATCTGCAAATTTTCTCGATGAATTTGTGGACTAGATAATTTGACAGCACGATCCACAAGATTATAGACCATTTTAATTTTCAAATTTTTTGGATGATTAGAATGAAAATTTAAGAAATGTCCAGAGTAAGAAGGTTTTTTATACCAATTATAGATAAGGGAATGGTTGCAGATTTTAAAATTAACATCTAAAAAGGAAAGGCCTTGATTATTTTCCATTTCATGTGTGAATTTAAGTCTGTCATTATAGTTATTAAAGGTTTCCAATAATGTTTGAAAAGAAGAATTGTGAGTGCATAAAAACGTGTCATCAGCATATCTAAAATAGAAAAAACAGTCAATATTATGTTGAACTTTCAATATATTTAAACAAGATTCCTCTAGGTCAGCCATAACAATATCTGCAAACAAAGGTGAAATTGGTGAACCCATAGGAGTGCCAAATACTTGTTTGTAGTATTTTTCATTAAAAGAGAAGAAAGTATTGTTAAATAATAGTTTAGTGATGTCTACCACATATTTAAAAGGAATTTTACAATGGGTTCTTATACTCTGGATTCTTTTTTCTAGACTTTGTATTACTAAATCACACGACACATTGGTGTATAAAGATGTAACATCCAAAGAGCATAATTTGTAGTTATCTGGCACTTTGATGTTTTTAATTTTTTCTATTAATTCAAAACTATTTTTAATGGTAGATTTAGGGGGGTCAATAGCTTTTTTGAGTTCATTGTATAAAAGTTTAGAAATAAAATGTATTGGAGAATTAACAGTGGAAATTATGGGACGCATAGGAATATTGGGTTTGTGAATTTTTGGTAGACAATAACATCTTGGAAGGTTATATTCAGTACAAGTCAATTCATTTTTGTGGAAGACTCTATATAGAAATTCATTTTTATTGAGTTCCTTTAGTATATTGGAAATCGTTTTTTGCATTTTATTTAATGGGCATTTGTTGACTTGAATATATGTACTTTTGTCAGACAGTATTATTTCAACTTTTTCAATGTAAACGTTTTTATACATGCAAACCGTTGTGTTACTTTTATCAGAATTAAAAAAAATGACTTTAGAGTTTACTTTACAATATTCTACTGTTTTTTTGTAATTCTGAGTAAAAATTCTCTCCTGATATGAGCGATGGATATTCATATGGAAGGAGCTTTTAAGGACGTTGCCCTGTCATGATTATTTTTCAGCAGTAATCTGAATTATCGATATTTAGTTGAAACTTGGCAACATTATGCGTTATTCACTTTTTTGCTTCACAATGTAAACATATTTGATTATAGGCTATAGATATTTATACACTATCCCCGTATATATCCGATTCATGTGTAATGCTTTATAAATTTTTATAAATAAAAATGCTACATTTTTTATAATAAAATAAATGCTTACCCTATTAAATGATTTCAGAATAATCAAAATACTTTTATTTTTGTTGATAAATTATTATTTAGAATGTGAAATGATATGTAACCTACATTTTTGACATGTCGCGGAATATCGTTCTCTCTCTCTTTTTCTTCTATTACAGAAAACGACGTTGCCAAGTTCATCTTAAATGTATTATTTTGACAATGTTTTATTGAATATTTTAATGAAAAGCCTTATAACATGCGTTGAAACTTTGAGGTTTAAATCATCAAATATTTTTTTATTTATTATCAAAAGATTGTTTGGATGTGTCATTTCTAAGAGGTTTTATTGATGATTTTAAACGTGGTCTCATATAACCACGTGTTAAACCTCCTATTTTTTTCTTATATTTCTCAGTTATTAGTATTATAAGGTAGGTCGAAAAAACGCGTGTGAGTTCAAAATACACTAAACTATCATAATTCCAAATTTCAGCAATTTCTGTTATTATTTTATTTAACAGGGCAACCTCCTTAAGCAAATCTACTACTGAGTGTCTAATTCTATCTTTAACACTATTTAAAATTTTTTCATGATCTAGATTACATTCAACAAGATTACATTGATAATATTTTTGATAATATTAATTATATCTTTTTTATCAATTTTTGATTTAAATTTATTCAATTTTCCACCCAGTTTAACAACATCGATTATATTTTGAGGTATTACTTTATCTGTAAGATTAATAAAATTTGTACCAAGATTATTAATGTCGATAATATTGACCTCACTATCAGTTATATCTGACTGATTATTATTATTAAGTTGATAAGAAGCCTGATCTGTGTTATTTAAATTGAAAATATTGTTAGATTTATTCAAAATATTGTTAAATTTGTTAATAAACTTTTTGTTAGTTTTTGCTACTAAAAGTATTTTATAACGTTCAACAAGATCAAAAAAATGTTTTAACAGTTCATGGTTAAGTATGTGTGTTTGTAGACTTATTAATTGTTTTTTTATATTAGTTTGTAGGAAATGTATGTGTGCATGTATGTCTTTGATTTCAAATGGAAGAAGTTTATATTTTAATTTAAAAATGTAAGATCTAAATTGAGAATAATAGCTATTACTATATATATGTAAATTGTTGAGACTCTTGCATCGACAATCAATGTGTTTGGGAAAAACATCATGGAACTTGCATCTCATAAGAAATCTCCTCCTGCCAATGCTCAGACATAATTCTTTATGTGATTGCAAATAAGTTCTGAATATTGCATAACAATGTATTCCATGTTGTTGTTTGATATTATTTAGAAAGGAGTTTAGGTTATATCTCTCACATGTAAACACCATTCTTCCTCCAAGGTGTAATATTCTATTCTTTAAATAATTATTAAGAACCTGGTATAATTTTATGTATGTAAATATTATAATTGGAAGTCCAGGTTATATGAAAAAATTAAAATAAAAAAATCATCAAGATGTTCTGTTGAGCAATTTTTTTATTTTTAATATTGACGATGTGACGTTTCGTAGTTCATTGACTACCTCTTCAGACTGAAAACAATAAATTAAAAATGTACTTGTAGGGTAGAATACATTGTTATGTACGTGCAATATATAATAAAAAATATATCAAACCTCTTAATAGGTTATTAAGCTTATTAACTCTATAATGATCATAATTATTTTACTGATCATGCTGAGACTATTTTTTTAAAATCTATGAATATATTGTCTATATCTAATGATAAAAGACTAGAAATAGAAAGTATTACCAAAGACCAAAGTAACAGTAAAATCTGGAGTTACCAAAGAAGTTTTAGTATTACAAATTCTTTACTTGGAGATGTATGTAATACGAATAGTCCAGATAAATTAGTATATAGATTGTTACATCCGAAGAATCTGTCTATGGTACCTGGTATTATGCATGGTAAAATACATGAGATACATGCAATAAAAAAATGTGAAAATCTGCAGAATATTAAATGCCATCGAAGTGGATTATTTGTTTCTCTTAAATTTCCTTTTCTGGTTGCTTCACCTGATGCTATTATTAATGACGAAATTTGTGTAGAAGTTAAATGTCCCTATAGTGCTAAGGCTAAACAAATTCCACCAGAAATAGTAGATTATTTATATTTTTGTGATAAGGAAGGAGTTTTTAAACTTTATAAACACCATAAATACTATTTTCAAATTCAAGGATAGCTATATTGTGCAGATAGACAAGCTCGTTTGTTTATAGTTTATACCATAGCTGATATATACGTAATAATGATCTAAAAAGATGTAAAATTCATTTATGAAATGGTTTGTAAGCTGATAAACTTTTATGATAAATATTTTAAAAAAGCATTGTTAGATAAATATGTATATAAAAATTGAAATATAATATAAAGATAAAAGTTCATGTTATTAAAAGTTCAAAAATATTTATATAAAAATTTTAAAATATATTTTAAAATATTTAATGTAATTTTATACTTATATATACAATTACTTTGTTTTTAATAAATAAAAATTAATACATCTTCATTTTCAATAATTCTAAATTTTTATTTATCTTGATCCATAATAGGTCTTCTAAAGTTACACAACATGAAGCATACAAAAATAATATCATCAGCTACTTTTATTTTTGCATTGCTTAAAGGTCCACTTAATAATATCATCAGCTACTTTTATTTTTGCATTGCTTAAAGGTCCACTTAAAATTTTATAAGTTTTTGCTAAACCTATCACTCTTTCAATATGAACTCTTTTGCTAGCAATTTTTTGATCTTTAATTAAAGTTTTACTAGCTATTTGGTTCTTTTTCTTAAAAAATGTTGAAATATTCAATTTTATTTCATGCGGTGTCAATAAATCTTGAATATCACTTGTAGAGCCTCCATATGTGGGAGATATATGAGAAACTAGTCCTCCTGGTGTAGCACAAACTACTGTTTTTATTGTTGTTCTGTTTTTATATGTAGAAAAAGAAGATTGTTGTGCAAGTGGATTTCCTAGCTCATCAATTGGAATTTCCGTGCCATCGATTATTCCTCGAGTTCCATAAAATTGATTCTTAAAATCAGCTGGAGTAAAGAAATGAACCAAATCTTTTGACGACCATTGAGATATTTCAGACCATTGATAACTCATAAACTTTATCCAAGTTATAAAAATATTTCCAATCTGTTTCTCTGTGGTACGAAAAAAAAAACTTAATTCATAATAAGTTAAGTGTCTTCTTAAAATCATTAAGGTTATAAAAAATTGATTAACTACATTAATGTCTTTTGGCTTATTACCATAAATATAAACTAATTCATTCACAGCACTACATAAAGTGTGGTATACAAATATTAATTTGTCATACGATTCTAAGCCAGTATAAAAGTGAATGGCTTTATTGTCATTTTTAAAAGTTTCTAATAAAAAGTTTAATTTAATTTTATGAGTAGGTACGGTATTTTTTCATTATTCACTATAAAACTATTGTCATACCCATACAGCATGAAAGGACTTTGAAAGGATTCTGAAAGGATTCATGAAAGGACTACAATCTTTCAGAAATATTTCACTGAAAGGATTCTGAAATAATTCTATGTCCGAGGTATTATTCTTTTAAAAATAATACAAGAAAATATTTCATAAAGAATTCACAAGACATTTCAAAATCCTTTCAATGAAAGAATTCTGTAAGGATCCATGAATTCTTTTGGTAATAATTCGTAAATCTTTTCATCATCTTCCATTGAAAGGATTCTGTAATAATGATAAGAAATATTTTAAAAATATTACATTGTATTATTTCTAAAAGGAATATACTCAGGACATAGAATTATTACAGAATCCTTCCAATGAAAGAGTTCTGCAAGGATCCATGAATTCTTTTGGTAATAATTCGTAAATCTTTTCATACATCTTCCATTGAAAGGATTCTGTAAAAATGATATGAAATATTTTTAAAATATTTCATTGTATTATTTCTAAAAGAAATATAACCCGGACATAGAATCATTACAGAATCCTTTCAATGAAAGAATTCTGTAAGGATCCATGCATTCTCTAGTAATAGTGCATTAATCTTTTCATGTATCTTTAGTTGAGAGACGTGTAAAGTTGTAGAAACTTTATTCTTTCCTGTATTATTTAGGAATCAATTTAGAATTAATACACACACACACACACACACACACACACACACACACACACACACACACACACACACACACACACATATATATATATATATATATATATATATATAACGGATATGATGATATAATTATTTATAGGATTACGAATAGTTTCACAGCGGTTAAAATCGAAGTTATCATAACACAGACATCGCACGCATAACAATTTATAGTTTCTATTTTAGATTCTTATTTTCCTTATATATGAAACGGGAAGCACTCTTACCGCTTGCGAGAGTAAGAGATACCGCCATCAAGCGGATAAATTATAAACTAATCCCGAAAATATTTCTAAACGATTCTGTTATATTTCACGTTTTCTTTCAAAAAGTCCTTTCAAAGTCCATTCAGTAAGGATTCATGTAATAACTTTTATTCTCGTCATGATAAATTCTTTCATGAATTATTTCAAAAAGATTTCAAAATTATTTCATGTATGATTTCTTAAGACTTTACCAAAATATTGCATGGATTATTACATGAATGCTTTTTGAAAGAATCTCGAAATGATTCGGTGAAAGAATACCTTAGATCATTCCAAAAATCTTTCTGAATTATTTTACGACTGGAACCTTCGAAAGAGTTCTGAGTTCTTTTTTGTTTCCTTTCAAGTAGTCTATTCAAAGTCCTTTCAGTAAGGATTCATGTAATAACTTTTATTCTCGTCATAAGTTATATCATGAAATATTTCAAAAAGATTTCAAAATTTTTTCATGGAAGATTTCGTGCGACTTTACCAAAACATTGCATGAATTATTACATGAATGCTTTTTGAAAGAATCTTGAAATGATTTGGTTAAAGAATACCTTAGATCATCCCAAAAATCTTTCTAAATTATTTTCTGATTTTAATCGTTAGAAGATTTCTGAGTTGTTTCTTGTTTCCTTTCAAGTAGTCTTTTCAAAGTCCTTTCAGTAAGGATTCATGTAATAATTTTTATTTTCATCATAAGTTATTTCATGAAATATTTCAAAAAGATTTCAAAATTATTTCATGAAATATTTCAAAAAGATTTCAAAATTATTTCATGTATGATTTCTTAAGACTTTACCAAAATATTGCATGAATTATTTCATGAAAGCTTTTTGAATGAATCTTGAAATGATTCGGTGAAAGAATACCTTAGATCATTCCGAAAATCTTTCTGAATTATTTTACGACTGGAACCTTCGAAAGAGTTCTGAGTTCTTTCTTGTTTCCTTTCAAGTAGTCTTTTCAAAGTCCTTTCAGTAAGGATTCATGTAATAACTTTTATTCTCGTCATAAGTTATATCATGAAATATTTCAAAAAGATTTCAAAATTTTTTCATGGAAGATTTCGTGCGACTTTACCAAAACATTGCATGAATTATTACATGAATGCTTTTTGAAAGAATCTTGAAATGATTTGGTCAAAGAATACCTTAGATCATCCCAAAAATCTTTCTAAATTATTTTCTGATTTTAATCGTTAGAAGATTTCTGAGTTGTTTCTTGTTTCCTTTCAAGTAGTCTTTTCAAAGTCCTTTCAGTAAGGATTCATGTAATAATTTTTATTTTCATTATAAGTTATTTCATGAAATATTTCAAAAAGATTTCAAAATTATTTCATGAAATATTTCAAAAAGATTTCAAAATTATTTCATGTATGATTTCTTAAGACTTTACCAAAATATTGCATGAATTATTTCATGAAAGCTTTTTGAATGAATCTTGAAATGATTCGGTGAAAGAATACCTTAGATCATTCCGAAAATATTTCTGAATTATTTTACGACTGGAACCTTCGAAAGAGTTCTGAGTTCTTTCTTGTTTTCTTTCAAGAAGTCCTCTCAAAGTCCTTTCAGTAAGGATTCGTGTAATATTTCATGTCTTAACTTTCATTTCCTTTTTGGTATTATTCTTGTAAAGACTTTGTAATCTTCCTTTGTATTATTTCATAAATTCTTTTCAAAAGAATATAGTTATCTTTTTAAGTTCTTTTTAAATGCTTTCAACGTATTATTACTTGTAATATTTCATGAAATTATTTCAAAATTCTTTCATGCTGTGTGGGTAATCTTGATTTATTTAATTATCATTAAGTAACTGTTGATCATCTGTACTATAATTTTGAAAAGATTGGGACTCGTCAAACATACTTTTACAGTAATTTAAAGAAACTTTTTTATTTGTTTTCGAAGCGATCTCACTTTGATCATTCAATTCTTTTTCTAGTGCAACTTCATGATTACATTTATAATGCTGATTGTTTAAATCAACAGATTCACAATTTAAAAGTTGTAACTTTTTTTCTTAATTATCATTTTTTTTTCTATAAACTTTTCTACTTTATTTTTTTCCAATAAAGATTTAGGTTTATTATCAAACCTTTGATGTTTATTTTCCACAATACTGCTTTCCATATCAACTTTTCTTTTTAATGTTACTTTTTTCCAGTTCCATGGAAAAAATAAAGGTATTGCATTACATTTTAAAACGAAACAACTAATTTTATGCTCTACAACAGTTAATTTATTTAGCGATCTTATTATTATATTAATGTTATGTGAAAACTCACCACTTTTATTATATTTAATGTAATCATCATATGTGAAACGCTTTGGGCAAATTTTTGAGCATTTTCCTGGTGTCCAGTTTTCTTTTTTTATAGTTTTTAACCACTTTTGCGCTAATTTTTCATCTTTAGGAAAATAATTACCTTTGCTTATATCATTTTCACATTCCGGTATACACCATTTACCTTTCATCTTTAATAATAAATAAAAATATAAACAAATCTCATTTCACCTACTCAAAGCAGCACTTACACAATTTATAGTACCAGTATTAATAGAGGTTATGTTTACAAATAAATTGCTTTAAAAAAAATACTCTATTTATTCCTAAATATTGTTTTAAATTATACAGATGTTATTTTATAATAAATTATTAATATTTATAATAATATTTGACCCTATTTTTTGATAAAATATGTATTACTTTTACGATGCATTTTACACTATTCGAAATTTACCGCACTTTACCCCACTTGCGTTTAGCGCCACCAAACGACGGAAATACCCTCATTAAGAAACGAATCAAGGGGCATTTCTTAGTCAAAGACTTATATTTTAAAAATCTATGATTAGATTTTTAAAAATACTATTCATTATTAGTAAAACTGTAATAATAATAACATACAAATAATAACGTCAAGCGGGGGGTCGTGATGCGGATGCTTATATTTGCGCGTGAGAAAAGTTAACGAAAGACCTTGTTCCAATAAAATTTGTAAAAATTAACTGTATCTCCGTAAATAGTGGACCGATTTTGATGTTTTCTTTAATCTGGGGTACCTTGAAAAATTATGAATATTGGTGCAAATACTTTTTGAAAATAGGGTGTATTTAAGTTAAAATAACTGTACCTAATACGGACACCTTAAACGCAAAGGATTGTTGTGGCTCACAAAATCAACATTTTTAGACGTGTAACATCTCATTTTAAAGCCAAAAGAAAGAACTTTAAAACGAGATATCATGAGTTTTATTGCGATCAATATTTATGAAATGCGCGCGGTTTTACGTAAATGTTGTAAATGAACTTACCTTATTATTCCTCGAAATTATAACATTCGGATCCTGGAGACAAACTTAATTAAAGTTTTTATTGATTCTATATTGTAACTAATTCTTATAATTTATTTATAGTTTCAATAAATAAAAAGATAGTTATTAATAATTCCCAATATTTTAAAAGTAATAATAAAAATTGTTATCTTGATTTTTTTTACATTTCTTTGTTTTCCATGCAAAAAAATTGTTTCATCATTAAATATATATTTATTTTCTTTCGAAAAATAAATTTTAATATCAGTTTTTCTATAGTATTCAGGAAATATTCCTTACATAAAAATTTTCGTAGTTTAATTTTAGAAAGAAAATAAAAATATATTTCATGATGAAATATTTTTTTTGCATGGAAAACAAAGAAATGTAAAAAAAAATCAAGATAACAATTTTTACTATTACTTTTAAAACATTTACAATTATTAATAATTATCTTCTTATTAATTGAAACTATAAATAAATTATGAGAATAAGTTGCAATATAGAATCAATAAAAATTTTAATTGAACTTGCTTATAAGTTCCAAATGTTATAATTACGAGAAATAATACTAGGCCAGTCAAAATAAGGTTTTGTTCTGCCAAAATTAGTAACTGAAAACGACTTGTGCGATCATTTGAAATATAGTCTGTAGATGTTTACTTATGTCTTTTGGACTAGCAACTATGGTTTATTAATTAGTTATTAACAAATTAGTGCAAAAAACGCGTTTTTTTTTGCTAATAAAACGAAAACTATTTGACGAATTATCATAGTGTCAATAGGAAAGTTGTAGAAAATTGAATTATCAACAAAACGAGAGGTCAAACAATCCGATCGGTTTATTAGAACCGGAGAAAATTCGGAAAAACTGGAAAATTTTTCTTTTTTAAAAAAAATTTATAGCTCTGTTGTTTATGAATATTAAGAGCTGAAATTCGGCACAGAAGTAGATAATTATATCTACTTGTAACGCGCCAAAGGCAGATACTATCGGATAATTAGTTTCTGCGCAATCGCAATTTGAATTTTGTTTTCGGTATTATTCCCTTCTTTATATTACCCCATATGGAAATAATTTATGTGAAAAATTGTAAATAATAGTAAATAATTGTAAATAACTGTTAAAAAATGTAGGAATTGAGACATAAATAATAGTTATTTACAGTTATTTACTATTATTTATTATTAATTACTATTATTTACAGTTATTTACAGTTATTAACTGTTATTAACTGTTATTTACAGTTATTTACAATTATTTACAATTATTTACAGTTTTTTATAATTATTTACAATTATTCATAATTATTTACAGTTATTCATAATTATTTACAGTTATTTACATTTTCAAAAATTTTTGAATTAGTGGATAATTTAATGTTATTAATAATTATTTATAATTATTTATAATTATTTACAGTTATTTACAGTTTTTTACAGTTATTTACAGTTATTTATAATTATTTACAACTATTTACAATTTTCCATAGTTTTTTACAATTATTTACAGTTATTCACATTTTTAAAAATTTTCGCCTATATATAAAATTATTGAATAAATTCGTGAAGATTTTGGAAAATGTAAATAACTGCAAATAATTGTAAAAAACTATAAATAATCGTAAATAACTGTAAATAATTGTGAAAAAAGTGAATAAATGTAAATAACTGTAAATAAATATAAATAACTGCAAATAAGTGTAAATAACAGTTAATAAGTGTAAATAACAGTTAATAACTGTAAATAAGTGTAAATAACAGTAAATAATTGTAAATAATTGTAAATAACTGTTATTTATGTCTCAATTCCCACATTTTTTAACATTTTTCTACAGTTATTTACAGTTATTTACATTTATTTACATTTATTTACAGTTATTAACAGTTATTTACAATTATATCCAAAAATTTTTTCCATATGGGACCGATTGAGAACGTCGTACATACATTTTTAAAAGGCTTTTAAAAACTGGAAACAATATACTATTAAACGTATATTTTAAGTTTTCATTAAAATTGTGTAAAAAGGGTGAAATATGTACTCGAACATTGACGCAAACGGTCGAGCGCGCGGTACACAGCAAAAAGTGGGGATGGAGGAGAACCGATATATATAGATATACCGGTGCTCGGTGTGAAACGTACAATTTTTTAACTGGCTTGTTTTTGGCGTTTAATGCACTTATATTAAAGTGTTTTATTATTTATTTATTAATCGCCGAAAACAAGCCAGTTAAAAAATTGTACGTTTCACGCTGAGCGCCGCACAGTGGGCAGAAACGATCAAAATTCCGCGCGGGGCACTTAATCTAGTCCGAATCGAATCATTTTTTTTTTAAATACTCGTAAATACGTACGCTTTCCTGCACCACTGCGGAAATCCAGATTCAAGGGATAAAACCACCCCTACCAACCCCTAAACAGGCAAGCCTACCCCCCTTGAAAAAAAAATTAAATTTTCTGCTTTTCTGCAAAAAAATTAACAACAAACTAAGCTACTACACATAAACCCTGCTACACCTAACCCTCACCAACCCTTATAAACCACCCCTACTCACCCCTAAGCAGTGTAACCTACCTAACCTTGGGTAGAGCGAGTTTCATCTGTTTTATTTTCCATAAATAATTAATTTTTCAACTAGAGATAGGATAATTTACCTCAACCCTCACAAACCTCATCCTCACAAACCCATACAACTCTTATAAACCACCCCTACTTACCCCTAAGCAGTGTAACCTACCTAACCTTGGGTAGAGCGAGTTTCATCTGTTTTCTTTTTTATAAATAATTAATTTTTTAACTAGAGATAGGATAATTTACCTCAACCCTCACAAACTTCATCCTCACAAACCCATACAACCCTTATAAACCACCCCTACTCACCCCTAAGCAGTGTAAGCTACCTAACCTTGGGTAGAGCGAGTTTCATCTGTTTTATTTTCCATAAATAATTAATTTTTCAACTAGAGATAGGATAATTTACTTCAACCCTCACAAACCTTATCCTCACAAACCCATACAACCCTTATAAACCACCCCTAACCACCCCACAAGTAGTCTAACCTACCTTACCCTGGGTAGAGCTAGTTTAATCAATTGCTCTTCAGTACAATTTAATTAAAACAATATTAAGAGGCGGCCGTATCATTTTGTCCTTGTCTAATCTAAATTTTTGTTATTATAAATAAATAAAATATTTTCATAGAAAAGTAAGACAACCGCCCAATAAAGCAAAAGACAAGCAAACGATTCTTTTCTATGAAAAAATATGAAATTTTGATTATTTTTCGAGTGAAGTCTGAAACGAAAAAACAGTCAAATCAACTCAATCAAGTTCGATTGTTTTTCCGTTTCAGACTTCACTTGAAAAATGATCAAAATTTCATATTTTTTCATAGAAAAAAATCGTTTGCTTGTCTTTTGCTCTATTGGGCGGTTGTCTTACTTTTCTATGAAAATATTTTATTTATTTATAATAACGAAAATTTAGATTAGACAAGGACAGAATGATACGGCCTCCTCTTAAGTTTAGTCAAGTAGTTCGTTTAGCCATAAAGTTGTCTTACTATGTTTTCCAAAGTGCACCGCGTGGAGGCGAACTACATCACACTTCTTTTTTTCGTTTTTTTTTTGTTTATTATTTTTTTTGTTCTTTTTTTTGTTTTTTGTTTTTTTGTTTTTTTTTTTGTTTTTTTTGTTTTTTGTTTTTTTGTTTCTTTTTGTCTTCTGTTTTTTTTCAATTATTTTAATTTTTTGATTGAACGATTACATTAAGAAAAAGATTGATTTTACTATTTTATGCAATTTATTTATTAGATATTAGAAGTTTTTGCGCTTGTTCACTTAAGGGTTTAACTTTTACCTTATCTTTTATTCTAAGTGAACTGATAACCATATCGGATAATATCATCAGGTTGTGCATTATATCTTCATTAGTTGCTTTTCGATTTGACATTCTGCTGTTTTCTAGACGGATTCTTCTAAAGATTTTATTATTTTCTTCTTGCGGCTTTTCACTTAGCCAACCGAAAGGGATTTCAAAATAACTTATTATGTCACTGCCATGTATTAGTAGCTTATGCACTGATGGAGGTATTTTATACCATCCATACAATGATATACACATTTTGAATGTTTCTTCGCAGTAGTCTTTCATTTTTTCGCAATCAATCATCATGTTGCATGAAATAACTTGTAAAATATTATGAAACCTAGAAATTAAATTTTCATCTACTCCTATGCACTCAGCTACAACCTTCGCATTCTCAAAAAATGTCCTGGCAACATTACCTGTATTTGTTGTTCCTGCTCCTTGTTTTACATCTACAGTCAGTAATAATTTTTTTTTTAATAATTTCTGTATTTGTTTTTTTCTTTCATCTCTTAAATTTTTATCTTCCTGTGATAATGCTCGAGGTTTTTTAAAGTCAGAACTGTAACATGGTACGTATCTTACAGTGCAAACTTGATAGCCCAAATTTATAAAATTCTTGTGAGGATTGTAGACTTTTCAAGTAATTTAAATTGTTGACAAACTTTGGACCCATTCCGCAAATGTTGCAAGAATTTGTTGCTCTTTGCTCTGTCAAAGAATTACAAACTTTGCCATCGATCATAGTGCATTTCATTTCAAAAATTACTTTGAATTTCAAATCATCGATTTTAATGGAATTCACTTGCACCTTTTGTAATTTATTTGTATAAAAATCATATAAGCCTTTTACATAATTATCTGTATTTTTTTAAATTCAAATTTAACTGTACGACATGTGTGGACGGAATTAGGTGTGCTATTGGTCCAAATAACTTTATCTTTAGCTTTTAACTGAAGTGGTGAAAACGAAACTATAAAAACGGTTGCATCACTTTTCGATTGCTCTTGAACCTCAGGTTCAGCTTCCTCTAAGTCAACATTTGAAGTATTATCATCGCTTAGAATATTTTCGTCATCATCATCATCATCATCATCATCATCATCATCATCATCATCATCATCATCATCATCATCATCATCATCATCATCACTGATACTCATAGAACTTTCATGCCGCCACTTTTGTCTTGTAGTTTTCTGCCCGGAAGCACCATCCATTCCCCATTTTCCAATAAGTAATAATGTCTCATTTTTTATTTCTTCCAGTAACCTTCGATTAAACTGTATCAGTATTAGTTTTACTGTATGAAATAGTACAGAGATGAAGTCTACTTCAGCTTCAGAGTCATTTACTTCTATACCATCAGGATAGCACAGTTTCTTCGCTTCAGAAAGACTTTCATATGACATTAATATTTGATTTCCACAAATCCTATTAAGATGAACATTTAAATTTTGGTACTTACTTTTGGAAAGTCTAGCGTCTACATACATCGCTAATGTTAGATTGTTTGTGCTTTTATGACTCGCAATCTCAGTTTCTACACTTTGCACAGTTTTTTTTTAAGCGCTTTGGCTAATTCTTCAGCACTATACGATAAAGAAAGATCAGAAACACGCCTTCTTTTCGTAACTTCAGATGCTTTCTCATATGATTTTCGCGTACGGCCTACATTATGCTTGATAGTCTTACATGACCGATTTGTTTCTGTCTCAGCAGCTGCAGATTTTGTCGTGAGGCTTATGAACGTGACTGTGAAATCATTTTCTAAATAACTGCTGTAACGATTAATATAGGCATCTTTTTTCCGAGAAACCTTTTGCCATTGTTTTTTGAAGGTAGGTAAAAATAATTTTATTAATTTTTGTCTAATTTGTTGCAATTGTTCTTCAGATAATTCATTTTTAGATTTAATACTATTGATTAGAAATTCTGCTTCACTTACATTATCATTACAATTTCTACTAAATAATAAGTTACATAATTCTTCATTTTTTATGCAATAATTCATGATTATTACTTATGAATATCAGTAAGATACTTAAACATAAAGAAATAAATATGGACTTAAATGTGTTTGTCAATAATTGCAAAAAAATACAAATTGATAAATCAAAATTATTAAGTACAGGTTGCAAAAAACATAAGAAATTTGAACAAAATTAATACGAAAAGAATCTATCACTACTAAAACGTTTGAAAAATAAGTAAAGAAAGATTTATGTAATTTTAAAATTAACATGAATGTTCTCGTATTTACTTCAGTAAACTCGTATTTAACAAATATTACAAATAAAGCTTTTGTTGTTACTTAACAATAAAATACACAAATTGATAGTATTGATAAAATGCATTTAATTTAAACTATTAAGTATGACCAATAAAACAAAAAATTTTAGATTTTAGCTGCTAAACTGAAGTATGAGATGACACAAATTACAAACGTAATTGATTATGTAAAGTCAATATTATTGAAACAAAAAATTATCTTAACATTTTAAAACTAATTTTTTTCGTATGATATGCCTTTATTTTGATTTCTTCTGAAAATAGACATTAGACTGTTAATAAATTTCATTGGTAGCTTTTCCACGTTTAAGCGTTGTTTCATTTACATTATATTAAATAGCAGTTGATTAAACTCACTCTACCCAGTCTTAAGTACGTTAACCTGCTTGAGGGTTGAAAGAGGTGGTTTATAAGGGCTGTATGGGTTTGTGAGGATGAGGTTTGTGAGGGTAGAGGTAAATTATCCTATCTCTAGTTAAAAAATTAATTATTTATAGAAAAGAAAACAGATGAAACTCGCTCTACCCAAGGTTAGATAGGTTACACTGCTTAGGGGTAAGTAGGGGTGGTTTATAAGAGTTGTATGGGTTTGTGAGGATAAGGTTTGTGAGGGTTGAGGTAAATTATCCTATCTCTAGTTGAAAAATTAATTATTTATGGAAAATAAAACAGATGAAACTCGCTCTACCCAAGGTTAGGTAGCTTACACTGCTTAGGGGTGAGTAGGGGTGGTTTATAAGGGTTGTATGGGTTTGTGAGGATGAGGTTTGTGAGGGTTGAGGTAAATTATCCTATCTCTAGTTAAAAAATTAATTATTTATAAAAAAGAAAACAGATGAAACTCGCTCTACCCAAGGTTAGGTAGGTTACACTGCTTAAGGGTAAGTAGGGGTGGTTTATAAGAGTTGTATGGGTTTGTGAGGATGAGGTTTGTGAGGGTTGAGGTAAATTATCCTATCTCTAGTTGAAAAATTAATTATTTATGGAAAATAAAACAGATGAAACTCGCTCTACCCAAGGTTAGGTAGGTTACACTGCTTAGGGGTGAGTAGGGGTGGTTTATAAGGGTTGGTGAGGGTTAGGTGTAGCAGGGTTTATGTGTAGTAGCTTAGTTTGTTGTTAATTTTTTTGCAGAAAAGCAGAAAATTTAATTTTTTTTTCAAGGGGGGGTAGGCTTGCCTGTTTAGGGGTTGGTAGGGGTGGTTTTATCCCTTGAATCTGGATTTCCGCAGTAGTGCAAGAAAGCGTACGTATTTACGAGTATTAAAAAAAAAATGATTCGATTCGGACTAGATTAAGTGCCCCGCGCGGAATTTTGATCGTTTCTGCCCACTGTGCGTTGGTATATCCATACATACATATCGGTTCTCCTCCATCCCCACTTTTTACTGTGTACCGCGCGCTCGACCGTCTGCGTCAATGTTCGAGTGCATATTTCACCCTTTTTACACAATTTTAATGAAAACTTAGAATATACGTTTAATAGTATATTGTTTCTAGTTTTCAAAACCCTTTTAAAAATGTATGTAATATTCTCAATCGATAATATAAAGAACGGAATAATACCGAAAAAAAAATTAAAATTGCAATTGCGCAGAAACTAATTATCCGATAGTATCTGCCTTTGGCGCGTTACAAGTAGATATAATTATCTACTTCTGTGCCGAATTTCAGCTCTTAATATTTATAAACAACAGAGCTATAAATTTTTTTTAAAAAAGAAAAATTTTCCAGTTTTACCGAATTTTCTCTGGTTCTAATAAACCGATCGGATCGTTTGACCTCTCGTTTTGTTGATAATTCAATTTTCTACAACTTTCCTATTGACACCATGATAATTCGTCAAATAGTTTTCGTTTTATTAGCAAAAAAAAAACGCGTTTTTTGCACTAATTTGTTAATAACTAATTAATAAACCATAGTTGCTAGTCCAAAACACATAAGTAAACATCTACAGACTATCTTTCAAATGATCGCACAAGTCGTTTCCAGTTACTAATTTTGGCAAAATAACACTTTTTTTTGGTCTATTGACTGGCCTATACGGTAAGTTCATTTACAAAATTTACGTAAATCCGTGCGCATTTCGTAAATATTGATCGTAACGAAACTTATGACATCTCATTTTAAAGTTCTTTCTTTTGGTTTTAAAATGAGACGTTACACTATATTACACGTCTAAAAATATCGATTTTGTGAGCCACAACAATCATTTGCGTTTAAGGTGTCCGTATTAGGCACAGTTGTTTTAACTTTAATACCCTATTTTTAAAAAAGATTTGCACGATATTTATAATTTTTCAAGGGACCCCAGATTAAAAAAAGAAACATTAGAATTATTTACTGAGATATGGTTAACTTTTACGAATTTAATTGGAACAGTGTCTTTTCTCACGCGCAGATATAAGCATCCGCATCACGACCCCCCATCTGACGTTATTATTTGTATGTTATTATTATTTTAGTCTTAATAATAAAGAGTCGCATTTTTAAAAATCCAATCATAGATTTTTAAAATATAAGTCTTTAACTAACAAATGCCGCTTCATTCGTTTCTTTATTTTTATATAAACAAAGTGGTTGTGATTTAAAAAAAAATAAAGCCCCAGCTTTATTTATTTATAAAAAAAAACATTCTCTTTTTCAAAGCGTTAAAAAAAAATTGCAATTCAATTTTTTCATTTGCTCTTAATGGAATATAAAAATTTGAACCTTCATGAAGAGTTTAAGCCCTCACGCAACTCAATATGTTCATCCAAAAAAAAATTATAGCTATAAACATTATGCGAGTTGGGTTAAATAATAGGGAATATCTCAGCAACAAATTAACTAATTTGCTACTACAACCTCTCTTTCTGTTTGTATTCATAAAGGCTTCCTTTTAGGAGTTTAAAAATATTTAAAAAATTATTTTTGCAATAAATAATTGATATGCAAAAAATGGCCATTTTTTATTGTTTTTTGGCTTTTTTGCAATAACTAATTGACGAAAATAATCGCAACACCACTCAAATTGTAGGTTTTTTTATTCTCTGACTATTTTTTTTTGTAAAATGCATATGTTGCTTCAGAGAATTAAAAAACTTGTTTTGGCCAACTTTGCAGCCTCCTGGAGCAATTTTTACCGTTTTTTTTTTGGTTACATTTTATATGGGGTATGTTTTTTTGTCGCCCTTAACAGCTCTATATGTTTCATTAAGCCCTGAATTAATGTCCTCAAAATGTCTCTATTAATTGGGCTATAAACAGAAGTGAAAATATTCTTACCGCATGTAACAAAGTTGTAGGCTCGTAAATAATACTAGTTGATGGTCCGGCAGTTGTTTGATGAATATGTGGATGTTGCAGTTGCGGATGATAAAGAGTTGTGGTTCCAGTAAGGTCGATAGTATTAACTTGATAAACAGATGCTGCTTGTTCAGTTGTTGGTTGATAAACTGTCATCTCCTGGACATCACTTGCCGGATGTTCAATTACATTTTGTGGACCTATCGCAACACTCGGTGTTGGTAAGGGTGGTAAGGAACGCGATAGCTCGAGTAAATCGTGAGCAGCTTCTGTTTCAGCTGCTGATCTGGAAAGATTTTATTTTTACAAAAAAAAAAAACATTAATCATCTCTAATATTCATAAATAAATTAAATTTATAAGTTTATGAAAGTAATACAACGCAGAAGTAATATTCTGTATGTACTTTTTTTAAAATCGGTTTAATAGAGTATATGTTTTATTCATAGTTAACAATATTACACAAAGAGAATTCTTCCATAAAATTTATAATGAAATTCTGGAAAAAATTACAGCGACGCACCGTAATTGTGGGATATTGAATCTTTGTCTTAATTATTCTGATAAAATTTCAAAGATTTTATATAGCGTTACCGTAAGAATTACTCCCATGTTGATTCATCAAGACACAAAGAATACTGCGCATGCGTGAGAAATAAAATGCATGATCGGTGCGCCTTTTGAATATATAATTCTATATGTTATAATATTAATTATATACATATCCTCATCCATTCGCAGACGCACGCGTTCATTCATACACTATACATGTATTTATATATATATATATACAAAATAAAAGGTTAAAATAACAAAACCAAAAAATTTAATTAAAAAATTTATCTTAATACTAATTTTTTACAATGAAATTTCGACCATCAGGTAATTTTACAATATGCGTAGTTTGTAAGCCATACAAATTATCAAAGGTTAAAACTGTCCAATTAAAATTAAAGTTTAATATTACATGCATTTCGAAATGTTCATCTTAACTTACATTAGTATACAACTTCGCCACTATTAAAAATGTGGTTTGATCAAGTATTATTTGAGAAACTTTATAAAACAGTAGACCATTTTCGTCTAGGATCATAAAAACACTGTCATTTTAAATGCAGGATCCTTCAAAATCGATACTTCTTATATTACACCCTATTGAAAATATACACGTATTTTTGATACGTAGTTTAGTTACGTGACAGAATCATGTAGTTCATACGTAGCAAAAAATTCGAATATATGACGTAATCGAATACGAATTTAATAGTGAAGATATGTTATATAAATACGTATTTCAAAGAAAATACGTAATCAGGAAGGGTGAAAAAGAAAATAAACAAATATATTTATTACGTATTTTCTGTCGAAAATACTTAGATATCAAACGTACATTCAGGTTTGGATACGTACCCGTCGTAATAACTGTGTAGTTTAGTGCATGGAATTCATATTTTTGAAACATTTACGAAAAAAAAATACGTAATGTTGAAAAAAAAAATAAAACTCAAAGACGTAATATTAAACAGTATGCTACTTCAAAATACGTATTTTCACTCACAAAAATACGTATTTCCGTAACTAAAACTACACGAATAGATGTCTTAGCGAACCGCCAACCAAGAGGGGAGGTATACAGTCCGCTCAAACTCAGCGGCGAACAGTAATACATATGTTGGCGTTTTGAATGCCAAAAGTTACTTATGAGTTGCGCGCGCACGGCTGGCTGATATCGGTTAGCTTTTTAAACACCAACATTTGTTTTTCTGTCTCCCGTAAACTTGTAGTATACTGCGCCTTCACGCTTTGGCATACAGCATACAAAAAGTTCTTTCAGTGTACGTATCGGAAATATATACGTAATTCTGATGCATACTTCAGTGATGCAGGCTAATACGTATTAATATTATGAAAATACGTAATTTTTTTACATTCCGTACAATACGTAATCAAGCTGAGTTTTAGTACAGAAATACGTAACTATTATACGTATTCCTGTCAGAAACACGTGAATGCCATAAGTATTTCAAGGATTGAATACGTATCCGTGGTAATAACTACGTATTTTAGGACATGAAATACGTATTTTTGAAACATTTGAAAACTAAAATACGGAATATTGAACAGTATTCAAGCCCAAAATACGTACTTTCACTCACGAAACAACGTATTCACATAGGTGAAATTACGTATAGGAAATGTATACGTTATTTTTATGCATACTTTAGTGACGTAGTCCTGTACGTATTGATGTCGACAATGCGTAATTTTCATATGTTCTGTACAATACGTAATCAAGCTGAGTTTTAGTACAAAAATACGTAATTATTATACGTATTCCTGTCAGAAACACGTAGATGTCATACGTAGTTTGAGGATTCAATACATATTTGGGGTAATAATTACGAATTTTAGGACACGGAATACGTATTTCTTGAACATATTTGCAAACTGAAATACGTAATATTCAACAGTATTCAAGCCCAAAATACGTAATTTCACCCGCGAAACTACGTCTTTCTATAGGTGAAATTACGTATCAAAAATATATACGTAATTTTGATGCATGTTTCAGTGACGTAGTCCGATAAGTATTGCTGTTAGGAATACGTAATTTCCCACACGATATACGGTTTCGTATTAAAGACACGTAATTTTTCCCACGTAATAGGTATCCTGAATACTTCTCCCGATTGAAATGCGTAATTTTTGTAAATACTTGTGCCAGATATATGTATTTTTGATACGTATTTTATGCGCATAATACTTAACTAGCAAAAAGTACCTCGCTCCTAACGTCACTTGGTTGAATTTTCATATATTATATTATTATGTATAAATTAGCCAATTTTAAAATAAAAAAGAATCGACGCAACTTATGAATTGTGATATTGTAGTTTTGTACTAAATTAAATTTTTCTATTTTCATAAAAAAGATTTGTTTAAATACAAATTATATCATGATGAATTAAGAATTTGTTCTACTAAATTGCATTTGGATCAATGAAAAAATATAATAGGAATTTTTTCTTTTTAATCACGTGTTTCAATCACGAACCATGAAATAATCGAAAACAGAATTTGACGTTTACTAGAACTACCCTGTCAAAAACGTTTAGCTAAAAAAATTAGCTACAAATATAGCTGAAAATATAGCTAAAAATACAGCTATATTTAGCTGGAATATAGGTATATTCATCTCGATTTTTTAGGTAAAAATCCAGTTAATATTTTGAGTCTCTTGTAACAGCGGAAAATATAACTGTATTTTCAGCTGTATTTTCAGCTGTATTTTTAACTGTATTTTTCGCTAATTTTTTGAGCTAATCGTTTTCGACGAGGATAAAAATAGCTCATAATATAGCTAAATTTTCAGTTATATTTTTAGCTGTATTTTTAGCTTAAATTATTTTATAATTTCACAGAATAATAACTCGTTAGTTATTTTCCTGTAAAAGAAAGTTCCAAAAATGAGGTGAACCTCTTAGTGTCAGCTCTCCGAAGATCAAAGAGCTTCTACGTTTTGGCACAAAGTATTTTGCTCTTTTATACTTGTGTCCTCAAAATTTGTCGATAGAATCGTAAAATTTAGAGAAACGCCACCTTGCGACGTAGCATTAATCAATAATTAAAGACAGGTAAGTTCACTTCACGTCGCTAGGTGGCAGATCTCTAAATTTTACGATTCCATTAACAAATTTTGAGGCCATAGGTATAAAAGAGCAAGATACTTTGTGCCAAAATGTAGAAGCTTTTCGATCTTCGGAGAGCTGACACTTAAGAGGTTCACCTCATTTTTGGAACTTTCTTTTACAGGAAAATAACTAACGAGTTATTATTCCGTGAAATTATAAAATAATTTAAGCTAAAAATACAGCTAAAAATATAGCTGAAAATTTAGCTATATTATCAGCTATTGTTCGCCTCATCAAAAACGATTAGCTCAAAAAATTAGCTAAAAATACAGTTAAAAATACAGTTAAAAATACAGCTAAAAATACAGCTGAAAATACAGTTATATTTTCCGCTGTTACAAGAGACTCAAAATATTAACTGGATTTTTACCTAAAAAATTCAGATAAATACAGCTATATTCCAGCTAATTATAGCTGTATTTTTAGCTGCATTTTAAGCTATATTTTTAGCTAATTTTTTTAGCTAAACGTTTTGGACGGGGTAACAACTGCACGGAGAAAAGAAAGTATTGTTAAAATAGGTTCTAAATCAAGTATATCTAATTTATGTATTAAGGTACTTAAAAAAAGAGTGACGATATAATTTCAATTAGTACTATAGCTTGAATTTTAGGGACCAATGTTGGTACTATTATATTATAAAGTAAGAGCATAAATTTGCGATGCTTACTGCCTTTTTTTTGGAATTAAGACTGATCTTTCACCTACTCGATTCAAGGGCAATATTTCGCAGTAAATGCAATTATTAACCTCTTTTCGTGCGGCTTTTCCTGTTACTAAAATTGAAAATTATTAAATATAGAATTATTTATATAATATATAACACTTTAAAATTACTAATAATTAATATTTTAATTCGTGATATACAAGGATTAAAACGATACATGTTTATCTTCCATATTCCGTTTTAAAATAGTTACTTTTGAGTTTTAAATTAATGATTAGAAATTTAAAATTGATATATATATATTATATGATTTACATTATATTTATCAACTGCTGAAAATCGTTACACAATTTATTGGGTTTTACGTTAAGGAGATGTAAAACGGACACTACACCTGTACTTATAGATATTAGCTTCCATTCTATTTTATTGCTGAATTTCCAGAAAAGAAATGCATTAGCTTGTAGTATGTACCATGATGATTATTTTGATAAGTTTTCAAATAAATTCATTCATTAGCTTTTGAGATATTTGGATTCCTGTACAAAATTGAAAAATTTTAATAAATAATTTTGGAACCCGAAATTCTCAATAACTAATGAATGAATTCATTTAAAAATTTAACTGAATAATCTTCATGGTACATACTACAACTTAATGCATTTTTTATTGAAAATTTTGCAATAAAATGTAAAGATAATGAATATTTATGAGTACAGATGTAGTGTCCATTTTACATCCCCTTAACAGGTATTAATTATATTGAAGTTTTTCGCTCCTAACGTCGCTTAGTTGAATTTTCTTTTATCATATTATTATGTATAATTGACTAATTTTAAGTAAATAAGAATTAATCAACTGAATTTTGAGTACTTTAACACACATGTGCTTAAAGTAAAAAAGCGTATAATTTATTTCAAATGACTATTTCTCACTCTACTTCCATTAGAAAAACAAAGATAGTACGATATTTGATGTAAATAAACTGAGAACTGGGTACTGAGTTACAACTATAATTTCCAGACCTCAATATATGACCATGAATTTGAATTATAAAATTAATTTATAAGTGAAACATGCTTAAAAGAAATTCGTGTTGATTTCTAATAAAAATATCTTCACAAATGTATTTTATATATCGACGGTGGCTACGAAAACAAACACAGATGAAAAGAGCCGCGAAAAAAAACACATCGAAATTGTGCCGCGAAAAAAAACACGTTTCCAAAAGTGCGGCGAAGAAAAACACATCTCCAAAAGTGCGGCGAAAAAAAACACATCTTCAAAAGTGCGGCGAAGAAAAACACATCTTCAAAAGTGGCGGCGAAGAAAAACACACCTTCAAAAGTGGTGGCGAAAAAAAACACATCTTCAAAAGTGGTGGCGAAGAAAAACACACCTTCAAAAGTGGCGGCGAAGAAAAACACACCTTCGAAAGTGGCGGCGAAGAAAAACACCTCTTGAAAACACAGTGACAATTTTCAAAAAGGGTGTTTTTCTTCGCCGCACTTTTGAAGGTGTGTTTTTCTTCGACGCCACTTTTGAAGATGTGTTTTTCTTCGCCGCACTTTTGAAGGGGTGTTTTTCTTCGCCGCCACTTTTGAAGATGTGTTTTTCTTCGCCGCACTTTTGAAGGTGTGTTTTTCTTCGCCGCCACTTTTGGAGATGTGTTTTTTTTGCGTTGCACTTTTGGAGATGTGTTTTTTTTGCGTTGCACTTTTGAAATGTTTTTTTTTTGCGTCACACTTTTGGAGATGTGTTTTTTTTGCGTCGCACTTTTGGAGATGTGTTTTTTTTCGTAGTCAATTACTCAGCTGTGATAGTTTTCGTAGCCACCGTCGATATATGAAATACGAAATTCAAATAGAAAAAATCATAAGATTAAAAAACAACATTTTAGTTAATTTTAAATTCGAATATTTCAGAATAAAAAAATAACTATTTGCAATTACTTAACAATCCTTTTTGCATCTAATATAAAAATTTAATGAGATCCCCAGCGGAAAAAATAAATGAAACACTTGAAATCATTCGAAAAGTTTTAGAAGTAATCAGAAAGAAAATGAGGGAAACTGAAAGAAACAGTAAGAATTGAAATCGGTTGGAGAGACTTTGGTAAAATTGGGACGAGACATTCAAAGTATTCAAGTTTGTTTCCGCTTTTTTCGGTATATTTCATTTATTTTCATTTCTTTTCATTTTTTTACAAAATATCTTAGATTCTTTCCATAATTAAACATTTATTTACTATAAATATTCAGAATATTTCGGAGTCTCTCGGAAATTTTCGGATGGCTTCAAAATTTTTCAAAATTTCTCAGAAGTTTTCAATTTTTCTTAGAACTTTATGAATTTTTTCATATTTTTCCAGAATCTTTTAGAATATTAATTGAAATAATCAGAATATTTTAGTGTATTTTAATTAATTTCTAATTTTTTCCAAACTTTTCAAATTTTTCCAAAAGTTTTCCCTATTTTTTTGAAGTTTTAGATTTATTCCAATTATTTAAGTATTTCAATTAGATTATTAAAAAATTTGTAAAGAAATTGTTAGAAATTTTCAGAAACTCTCGAGAACCCTCGGAAATTTTCAGAAATTTTCGGAAAAATTCGAAAACATTCCGAATCTTACGAAAACTTTTTAAATTTTACGAATAATATTAGAAAATAACATTTATTGATAATAATAATTTGAAATATATACTTAACCTGTTGAATAATTTAATATTTCAGTATTTAAAATTCGACTTAATCAAAAATTTCAAGCTAAAAACTCGATTTTGAGCCCACTTAAAAAAGGAATCGAGCTTGAAATCGTAGACTGGGAAATCGTTAATACTCAACTATTTCAACAGACATTTTTTTGTTAAACAAACATATCACAAAACTATGATCTAGAGAATTATTTTTATTATAAATTAATTTTACAAATAAAGTTTTGTTTATATATACATAAAAAATGAAATTTTTGTTTTTTAACTTTAATTTATGTTTTTTAACGTCCACAATAGCATATCTGAAAACTTTAACCTCCTCTTTTAAATAAAGTTAGAATTTGCTGTGTAATAAAACTTTGTAATAAAACCGAAACAGATAGAGACAAACTGAAAAAATCGGAATTTGTATGAAATTTCAGTTCTTCCATATTTACTTTTAACATTGAATAAAATGAAAAATACCGAAAACTTGTAATAATTTTAAAACAAATTCAAAATGTTCCAATTATTTTATAATTTTACAAAAATTTTCCGTATGTCTCATTTTGTTTCAGTTTTCACAATTCATTACTTATTTCCAAATTTAAAATGAAATAATCTGATTAATTACAAGAGTTTTGGAAATATTCAGAAACAAACTGAATTAGTTTAAGGAAAAATGAAATAAAATGAAGCAAACTGAAATTAAATGAAAGAAAACGAGAAAAATGAAAACGAATAGAAAGAAACTGAAACCAAAAGAATGAAACTGAAACAGTTTAAAAAAATTGAAATAAATTTTAAAAAAACTAAAATGAACCAAAATGATTATGACAGCTGATTTTTCTATATCCACTTAGAAAATGATATAAAATGAGACATTCAGGAAACTTCCAAAAATTTCTGAAACAGTTTAAAATGTACCAATTGTTTCGTCTCAATTTTCACAAGAACTTTCCGTTTCTTTCAGTTTCTTTCAGAAATTTTCAATTACTTTCGTTTATTTTTTCCGCTGGGGATACAAATATTACAAAGTGTATGTATCACAAGTAAGGTTTGCATATCATAAATATTATAATTTTTAGAAAATTCTTGTTATTAATAGATTATTAATTTGGAAAATTAAATATTTTTTTATTGATGACAAGTGACTTCAAAAATAGTTAAAATAATACTGTAAATGTCAATCAAATAACATTTTCATCAAAATAAATTTCAACGCTATAATTATTAAAATAAACATTTTTATTCAACTACAATCTATTGTAATAATTATTTTTATTTATATATATATATATATATATATATATATATATATATATATATATATATATATATACTATATAATAAAGATATATCGCCTACGCGCCGCCGCCGCCGCCGCCGCCGTGTATAAGAATTTTATGTGCCCTCAGTTAGCTGAAATTCAGCTAAAATTTAGCTGAAAGTTAGCTAAAAGTTAGCTGAAATTCAGATAAAATTTAGTTGAAATTTAGCTGAGAGATAGCTGAAATTCAGATAAAATTTAGCTAAAAGTTAGCTGAGAGATAGCTGAAATTCAGATAAAATTTAGCTGAAAGTTAGCTAAAAGTTGGCTGAAATTCAGATAAAATTCAGCTGAAAGTTAGCTGAGAGATAGCTGAAAGGTAGTTAATTGTTAGCTAATTTAATTAATTGTTATCTAATTTAAGAACGTTCTCTTGGAAATTGATATTGATTTGATAATTGATATTGACAATGGGGGGTTGGCGAGCGAAGCGAGCAGGGGGAACCCCCCCTAGTATATATATATATAGAATAATAATTTTATTTGATGAACAGTTATATAAATATTATATATTTATAATTGTATAACTAAATTTATTAAATTAAAATTGTATTCAGTTATCATTAAGAGAATGAGGTATTTAAATTAGTTTTCATGAAAATATATTATTTAAAAAGTTACTTGTTAACAATTTTTTATAAATAACATACATTTAACCTTAATTACATTTTCATTTGTACACGTGTTACCTCATTTGAAAAATTATAATTACATGATATGAAAATATTTTTTTTAATATCGTTTAAACATAAATTTTATGAAATACAATTTAAAAAAATTATTTATTAGATATTAAATTTTTTTAATAGTCAATTATAAAGATAAGACAATATATAAAATATGAATAAATGTTTCTGATTATGTCTATAATTATGCATTTATATGTATGAACTGTCTAGATAGAAGTAGAATTCCCCCTAAAAAAGTAAACATTTTAAAAGAAAATTTACTTATTATTTGCGAAACATTTATTATGAATGCGGAAAAAAATAATATTCTGTAATATCACTCTATAATTTGTATTAAATATGATACAAATTATTGAAAGTACAATTATTTCATTATGTAAAATTTGTTCTCAAAGTTTGATTATATTTTACTATAAGAAGATAAAAAAATTAACTGTCTTTCCATTCTATTGCTGAATTTCCATAAAAGGAATGTATTAACTTGTAGTATGTCTCGTGATGATTATTTATTTGAATTTTTAAATTATTCCAATTATTAGTTTTCAAGATATTTAAATTTCTGATTTCAAATGGAAAAATTTTAGTAAATAATATTGCAACCCAAACTTCTCAATAATTAATGAATAGATTTATGTAAAAATTTAACTGAATAATCTTCGTGATACATACTGTATGTTAATGCATCTATTTATTCAAAATTTTAAAATACAATGGAAATATAATCAATATTTATGGGTGGAAGTGTGCTGTCCATTTTACATCTCCTTAAATAATTTATATTTATGAAATTCACATAATATCATATAAAAACTATTAAAATGAGAATCATATATTCAATATAATTGTCAACTATGAATAAAAAGTTTGAAAAATTAAGTGATAACTTATAAATAGTTATATTTTTTTATTGAATACATTTCCAACCTAAATAATTAACTTCATGTTAAAACTAAATTTAATTAGCATTCAATAACACAAGTTATTTAAAAAATTTACCATCATTCAAAATTATTAAAAACTTATTTATAAAAAGTATTCCCATATCAAAATTTCAAAATTATACCAATTCAATTTTTTATTCTTTACATTAGAGAATTAGTTTTTATGTTGAAATTTTTTTGTGAAATGAAAATTATATATATATATATATATATATATATATATATATATATATATATATATACTTATAATAAAATATTTTATCATTTTGTATGAAAATTATTTTGTAAAAGTAGAATAATGCTGCGAATAAACAAATGATTATAAAAAAATATTGAAAACTGTAAATAACAATAAAAAAGCGTTAGGCTAGAAATAAATAATGGTTCTCACATAGCATGGAAGATTTCACTGAAATATTTCGAATTATTCCACTGGAATATTTCAATGGAACCTTTCATACAGATTATTGAAAGTCTTCACGGAATATTTCAGAATATTCCACTGGAATCTTCCATTGAAAGCTTCCAGGAATATTTCAGGAATATTTCAAAGGAATGATCGAAAACTTTTCCGAAATATTCCATGTAATATTCACGAAAGATTTCTGAAATATTTCATAAAATATTCCATGTAATGTTTATGAATATTCCAGTAAAATAATTCATGGAAGATTCCAGAAAGATTCCATAAACATTTCGCTGGAAGATTCCGATAAACTTTAAAATCGTACAGCGGATGATTACATAAATCTTTCAGAACTAGTCAACTAAATATTCCACAGAAAGATTCAAGTAATCTTCTAGTGAAATATTTCATAAAAGATTTCAGAAAGATTCCATAAACATCTCACTGGAAGATTTCAAAAAACTTTAAAATCGTACAGCGATATATAAGATAAATCTTCTATAAATATTCCACGAAACATTTCACAGGAAGATTAAAGTAATTTTCCGATGAAATATTTCATGAAAGATTTCAGGAAGATTCCGATAAACATTAAAATCGTACTGCGGAATATTACATAAATCTTCCATAAATATTCCACGAAATGTTCCACAGTAATATTTGAGTAACCTTCCAGTGGAATATTTTATGAAAGATTTTAGAAAGATTCCATAAACATTTCACTGGAAGATTCCAAAAAACTTTCAAATCGTACAGTGGAATATAACATAAATCTTCCATAAATAGTCAACGAAATATTCCACAAAAAGATTTAAGTAATCTTCCAGTGGAATATTTCATTAAAGATTTCAGAAAGATTCCAGAAACATTTCACTGGAAGATTCCTAAAAACTTTTAAATCGTGCAGCGAAATATTACATAAATCTTCCGTAAATATTCCACGAAATATTTTACGCGAAGATTACAGTAATCTTCCAGTGGAATATTGCTTAAAAGATTCTGGAATGATTCCATGAAGTTTTCGTTGGAAGATTGCGCGGAACGTTACGGGAGGTTTCCAGTGACGCCGACAAGGGGATGTTTGTTAAATGGAAGTTTTATCCCCAAACGGTTGAAAGATACCTCACTTACTATAAAAGCGAAAGGGTATCAGCACTTCGATGTGCACAGTCGTGCACATCAAAATGCTGATAAATGCGATTTTATAACTAAATGTTTATGTATGCGTATATGTATTGATGTATAAGTGTAATGTGTTATTATATAATATATATACCATCCCCTCACAGCATTTCACATTTTCCAAAAATCTTCCAGGAACATTTCATGAAAGATTACCCAAACCTTCCATTTTTATATTCTTGAAATCTCTCAAGAGTATTCCATGGATTATTCCAATGTAGGAAGAATCAAGGACACACGAATATTACAGGAATATTTCACGGAAGATTCCTGAAATATTCCAAATCTTCCGTGCCAATATTCTGCGAATCTTCTATAAATATTCCACGGAATATTTTACAATAGATTTCTAAAATCTTTCAGAAATATGTCATGGAATATTTCATGAAAAATTCTTTAAATCTTTCGTGCATATTCCATGAAAGATTCTTTAGATCTTTCGTTTATATTTCATGAAAGGTTCATAAAATGTTTCAAATCTACCGTTCCCATATTCCGGAAATTTTCAATGAATGTTCCAACGGAATATTTTATGAAATATTCCTGCAAGATTCTTGAAATATTTCAATAAAAGATCTGAGATGTCCTAGATCTTCCAATGAAATATTCTTAGAATCTTCCAGCAATATTCCATGGAATATTACAATGTAGGAAGAATCAAGGACATACGAATATTACAGGAATATTCCATGGAAGATTCCTAAAATATTTCAAATCTTCGCTGCCAATGTTCCAGGAAGCTTCCATAAATATTTCATGATGTGTGGGTTGTTTATTATCATTTATACATTATTTAAATGTAGATACTGCAAATAACTATAAATAACTGTAAATAAATTGAAGAATACAATTATTAAAAATAATTCAAAATAATTTTGATTTTAGTTCTTTTTACAACAAACTTTTTCTTATGAATATATATATGGAACATTTCAAACCAACTGGAAGAGCAGAAAAATAAAAATCTCTGAAACTCTGGGAATATATTCTGCCTGTTACTCAAAATGTGTAAAAAAATTTTCAAGGATTTAGATTGGGAGGATCAAGAGCCGTAGATTCTTGAAATGTGGAAATTTTTCAAAATTTTTGGAAAAGTCCCAACTATGATTAATTTTTATATTGAAAATAAATTAGACACTAAAATATATATTTTAAACTATTATAACTCCTTATTAGTGGCTCTTTCTTACACAGTCAAAAATTTATTTTTAAGTTGATAAAAAATAGAAGGAAATAAGCTTTTGAAAAGCAATTTCTGAAGTAGCAGACAATAAGTAATTTCAATTACCATGTAATACATGTAAGGACCAATAGGAAACTTCAAAATTTAGCTCTGTAAAAAATAATGCTAACTCTCCTCTTTATCTAGAACAAGAAGAATTCTCATGAGTTTCTCTCTAAAACATCAAGATTTCCAGAAAAAAAATCATAAAGTTGGTACTTTTCCAAAAATTTTGAAAATCTCCAAATTTCAAGGATCTATGGCTTTTGATCCTTCAAATCTAAATCCTTGAATATTTTTTTACACATTTTGAGTAACAGACAGAATATATTCTCAGAGTTTCAGCGATTTTTATTTTTTTGCTCTTTTAGTTGGTGTAAAATGTCCCATATATATATATATATATATATATATATATATATATATATATATATATATATATATATATGGGTCAATCCACGTCAAACGGATAATGGCTCTGTCCAAAATTGTAGATCACTAAAAAAGTCGTGCATGGGCTCAAAATTTTCGTCTTACACTCTACTTTTTTTTGCAATGTGGCGATTTTGAAAAATCCAAAATGGCGGCCTTAATATGGCGACTCAAACCTAGAAATTTCATAAAAAATTTTCAGAAATTAATTTTAATTTATTCAAATCTGATTCTACATATTTTTTATATCAGAAATCAATTTAGCGTTCGATTTTACATGAGAATATAGTATTGCACTCAAGGTAAAAAAATTTTACAATATCATCTGAAGGTCACATCGCGATACAATAGTTATTTCTCGAATTAATCATTGATAAACGTTGATTAGTGAGAAAATGAAGATACTGATAGGTAACTCGGGTCACTGAATCCAAATCTGATATTCGCTTAACCCTACCAGTCTCCATCAAGGCCATTTGAAGGTCAAATCGCGAATATCTTCTATTAATTGATAAGATTAAGACACCTATAAGTTTTACGTGATGCTAGATCCGAATCCGAGACCTGCTGGAGTGTCAAACGACGTAATTACAGAAAAATTCGTTTCAAACTGTGGTTTCTTGGAGAACAAAATTTTCTTTTATTTAATATTTGATTAATTTTTACGTAATTACGTCGTTTGACACTCCAACAGACCCCGGTTTCGGTGACACGTAAAACTTGAAGGTGTCCTAATGTTATCAAATAATAAAAGATATTCACGATTGGATTTTCAAATGACTTTCATACAGATCTCGTAGGGTTAAGCGGACATCAGATTTAAATTCAGTAACTCGAGTTATCTATCAGTATCTTCATTTCCTCACTAATCAACATTAATCAATGAGTAATTTTAGAAATAACTATTATTTCCCGATATGACCTTCCGATGACATTGTAAATTTTTTTTACCCTGAGTGCAATACTATATTCCTATGTAAAATTGAACGCTGAATTGATTTCTGATATAAAAAATATGTAGAATCAGATTTGAATGAATTAATATTAATTTTTGAAAATTTTTTATGATATCTTCAAGTTTAAGCGGCCATATTAAGGCCGCCATTTTGGATTTTTCAAAATCGCCACATTGCAAAAAAAAGTAGAGTGTAAGACGAAAATTTTGAGCCCATGCACGACTTTTTTAGTGATCTACAATTTTGGACAGAGTCATTATCTGTTTGACGTGGATTGACGCATATATATATAAATAATTGTTGAGAATAATCATTTTTTATCATTATATTATTTTTACAAATTTCATTATTATTTATTTATCATATAACAATTAAGGTATTTCTATCGCGCAAACAGTTTATGTTAGTTTTGTTTCAAATTCGGCCCAAGGTTTTATAATATCTTTATCTATCTTCTGTGAAAATTTCAGTCATTTCTTGTGTGTGGTTTGATTTTTATTGCACTTTAAAGTTTCGGTTTTTAACATGGGAGAAATAGGGCACCGTTCGTTATGCGATCTTTTTGAAGTTGTTTATGACGACCATTTTATAACCGTATGTTAGAATTATTTAATTTTTCATTTATTGAAAGAAGATTATCTGACGAAAATTTTGATACTTCAAAATTTTTTGTTGTTGTGTTTAGTTCGTGAGAAAAGTGCGTGGGAAGATACGTATTTTTTGCGAATGATTTCGATTCGTCTTGTGTCGACAACGTTGCAACTCGCGCGCTCTTTTTTTTTTCTTTATCTGTCAATTTTTGTAGTCATTTTCCACAGCATTTGAAAATAAATTACTGACAACCAATAAGTACTGCATAAAATTTAAAAATCTTATAGTCAATTTATATAAATATTGAAAGAAACTAATAAAAAGTTAGTAAAATTAAAAATAAATTAATAAATTTCAATAATTATTTTATATCAAAAAACACATTTAAATATTTTATTTTATATTTATTAGTTGAATGAATTAAAGAAATAAATTTATAACCATTAATTCCAATCATCACCAAAAATTCAAAACAATATGACATTTAAATGTTTATTATCGAGTGCTACACTGTTGCCACGTTTTTATTTGTACAAATCTTCAACTTCTATCTCACCCGCACAAATAAAGCGCTCTCTCTCATCTCGATAGAAATACCTTAATTCATAGCTTTTTTTATAATTTCTTTAATTTTTCAGCTTTTAAAGTAAAAAAGCAGTAAATTAAATCAGTTAATATAAAAGCAATTCTTTTGTGAATATCTTTAAAAAAAGTTCATTAAAAATGAATGAAAATTCTTAAGAGAATTTTCATTTTCAATAATGGTTTTGACTGAGGAAGATAAATTGATTGTTAAAAGACAGGGATTGTATAGTGGAATTGCTTTCATGTTAACTGATATTCATATATTAGAATATAATAACATTTCAAACCAGTGTACCTTATTCGACATGCAATTAACTTCACTAATTCAGAGACCACAATATGTTAATTTAGTACTGATTGATAGAGAATTTATACAGTTATTATTTACCGGAAATTTAGAAAAGAGGCACCGGATTCGTGTGTATTATAATAATAAGGTAATTTATATATATGACAGTTTGAATCTTATATATTTACAAGATGAGTATAAGATTTATATAAACAGATTATTTCCAAACAAATCAGAATTAAGCACAGTATTCGAAACAGTACAATCACAAACGAATAATTATGATTGTAGCGTTTTTGCAATGGTTTTTGCTGTTGCAGTACTTTATAATTTTGGTCCATGTTGTTTAAGATATGTTTCTCAAATGCGATTACGTTTATAAAGAATTTTTAAAACGCAAAAAATAAAAATGTTTCTAGTTTTACAAAATTATAATAATGCAAAAATTAATTACGATAATCCACCGGATATGATAAAAAGGAGTTTTTGTCATGAGCAAGGTCTTAATCAAATACCATTTAATTTAGATTTTGCCTAGCTTGAAATATCATAAAAAAAACTCACAAATGCATTTATTGCCAGAACAAAAAAAGATCATGGAAATGTATCGTAAACAAAAGAATTTGAATCATGAAACAATTTTGATGGGAATTGACAATGACATTTCAGATAGAAATTTTTAAAAACCAGATAATGATATAATGGGAATCGATGACATTCACTTGAATTATAACGATAATAAAATTGGGACAGTTAAGATTAAATTAAATAAAGAAAAAAAGAATCAAAAGAAATAGATAAAAAAGAAACTTTATTTGTAACAGAACTTAAGAGCTTGACGAAGCTGCCCGCCTTTTAATAATATTTCCAATCCTAACTTATAAATAAACGATGCGTCTAATCAAGTTTTTTTGCTACAAAGTAAAAATTTGTAAGATTATACTCCAATGCGGACAACTCAAGAAATCCACCAAAATATTAGACATATAAAGTTATAATAAAAACTTTCAATGTATCGTATTTTAAAGTTAGGTCTATCAAGTTTGATATCTAATTTCCAATCCAAGCTCATAAAAAAATAACAAGTCCAAATGACTTTTTATTTTGACAAAAATTATTGTATTAACATAGCTTTAGTATGGACGAGTCATTATATATGTTTAATTTATTAATTTAAAAAGATACTGATATAATAAAAAAAGCAAAACTCAAGTGATGCAGCTCCGACATCCCGTTAATAGGAAAATGGTAACAGAAGAATCACATAAATATAAAAAAATTTCAGAAAAAGACATTATTATGGAAATGCGAGAAACAAAAAAGTAATGATAAATTAGAACTAAGACGTGTTCAAGAAACTTTACGTAAGAAAAAAGCTTATATGAAAATGAAAAAAGGATAACCAAATAAATATAAACAGAAATTAGAAAATACTGAGATAACAAAATGGCAATTCAAGGAAACAATGAGTACTGATAAATTGGAACAAATACGTGCGAATGAGGCTTTACGTAAGACAGAAGCTTATATAAAAATTAAAGAAAAACAACCAAAAAAATATGAAGAAAAATTAGAAAATATTAAGTGTAAACGATTAAAAATTGAAGATAATAATTATAATGAAAATTAGAATAATAATAATCATAATAACAATCATAATATTGTATTAAACGAAGTTATTGATAAAACAATAAAGGGCAAAGAAGAAAAAAAATTAAAGAAATTAAATGAAAAAACATCAACTGAAAAAATTAATTTGAAAGTGATTGGTTGTATGGCAAATATATATTTCGATGAAAATCTCATATCTGAAAATTACATTGGTTCCATGACGAATACATGTGTTTATTGTGATGCACAACATTTTGCTTTTTAATATACTAAAAGTAACGATTTCTCAAATTGTAGTTATAAAGGTAAAGTAGAATTGTTAGAAAATCCACCTTACCCAGAACGATTAATTTTTATGAGCAACTGAATTTACGGAAGAAAGTATTGATTTTCGACGAAATGTTAGGTTGTACAATAATGCTTTAGTATTCGCAAGTTTTGATGCCAATTTTGATACATTGCCGGGTAAAGGACCACAAGTTATTAGAATATGTGGACAAATTTACCATAATGTATACCCTGTTGAAAATAATTAGTTAACTTTATCATGTAACAAAATCACATACCTTGTCATGTGACAAAGCGTCCCAATTTATCACATGATTATGTTATATGATTTTGTTATGTGACAAAGTTATGAAATAAAAACACATAAGATCTTATGTGATTTTATTCGAGAATGAAGTAACTAGCTAAATATATAGTATTTTCATAGAAAGCAAAAATAATAGAAAATAATAATAGTTACAAATACTGGTTAAAAATATTGATATATTTAAATGTATTGTAGCTATATTCATGTATACTTTACTTATATGATTGTACATTTACGAAAGAAATGCAGATAATAATAGCTTCCATGTAATGTGGGCTGTTTATCTAGTTTTTTTAAATATTATTTATAGTTCATAGTAGAAACAGTTACAATTCTATACTTATTTACTTGTTTCCCAGATGTACATGAAACTTCATTTTATAAGAATTTAATGTGATTTTGTTATGTGATTTTGTTATATGATTCTATTATGTGACAAAGTTATGTAATAAAATCACATAAAAAAATCAGGTAACTAATTATATTTGTATGGACCTATAAAATATTAAAAATAGAGTTACGAATGATACCTAAAAATATATCCAGCTATATTTATGTATACGTTACTTATATCATTAAGTGCATTTACGTAAGGAATGCAGATAATAATATAGCTTCCATGTTATGTAGACTGTTTATCAATTTTTTTTTTTATATTTGATATATTTTAAAGTAGAAACGATTATAATTATATATTTATATATACTTGGTTCGTAGATGTATATGCAACTTAATTTTATAAAGATTTTATGTGATTTTGCTACGTAATTTTGTAACATGAATCTATTAAGTGACAAAGTTATGTAATAAAATCACAAATCACAATCAGGTAACTAGTGAAATTTTTATGGAACTTTTATAAAATACTCAAAATAGAATTATGAATAATAAGTGAAAATGCGGTATAAAAATATAGTAAATAGGCATATTAATACGTATTCTAGCTCGATTTATTTATATTTTACCTGTATGATCAACTAAACTTGACAGCGGTATTTCCTCATTATCTTCATTGAAATTAGTGTAACGCTATTTTTAAATAATAACATTGTTGATGAATGTTCAACTATTTTTAACATTTCTATATTTTTTATTCAGTTAAAAATTAATGCATTTTGTTTATATTATAGTTAATAATTAAGGTGGATTATCCATTCCCAATGATATTTTGTAAGCCTAAAAGTTTTTTACGAAACTTTACTATAATAATCTTGAAATACCAATCTTTTCATTGGTATAATAAAAACATAAGGTAAACCATCAAAATCTCAAGTAATCAATGTCTGAAAAAAAGATATTATACACACGCGTAAATGGAAAAAATTATGATTTATGCATAAAGTTGATTATCACTATTTTGTTACTTTCAAGTTTTTTTTATAAAAAAAGTATGTAAGACAGACGATTTAATAACGATTATAATATGATCGAGGATAAACGGAGTAAACGATGTAAATAAAGAGAAATTAAGTGTAAAAGTTTAAAATATTAGAACAACGTAGAATCGAGTAAATCAGCTGGTATATACTGCGCATGCGTGATAATCCTAAGACGCTTAGAGTGCAATGATTTTAGTTTTCAAAATATTAATAGTTATAATTGAGACATATAGAGTGTATTAATTTATAAAAATTTGCAATAATACAAATACCACTAAGGCACCCAAAATATGATACGGTCTTAGATGGATGATCCACCTCAATGTAAAGATTATATATATTATAAGACATACAATGATACGTTATTATATACTTTACAATGAGGTCTACGAATTAAATTATTTTACCTTCTTTACAAACATATACCTGATGATTATTTTTTCGATTAGTTTCATATTAGAACCTTAAATATTTTATATTGTAGATATTGAAGAAAAAAAAAACAAAATTAAGAAATATATTTTATTTCAGAACTTTTATATACTTATATAAATTTTTATAATTCTTAAATTTTTAATTTGAACTTTTGTAATTGAATTCTTTTGTAAATGTACAATCATATAAGTAAAGTATACATGAATATAGCTACAATACATTTAAATATATCAATATTTTTAACCAGTATTTGTAACTATTATTCGTTTCTATTATTTTTGCTTTCTATGAAAATACTATATATTTAGCTAGTTACTTCATTTTGGAATAAAATCACATAAGATCTTATGTGTTTTTATTTCATAACTTTGTCAAATAACAAAATCATATAACATAATCATGTGATATATTGGGACGCTTTGTCACATGACAAGGTATGTGATTTTGTTACATGATAAAGTTACCTAATTATTTTCAACAGGGTATGCGTTACATCCTAATAAAAATGAAGCACGTAAATATGGACAATTATATATTTTAGATAATGAAATGGCAACGATTGAACGACATAAGTTTAATACAAACTTAACATTATTAAAACATTTAGATAACTTAATAAGAGATATTAATGCTCATGCTACAGCCTATAAAATGATGCATGAAGCAGGAGAAGAAGAACTACAACGATGTGCAAAAATTAATTGTCTTCTGAAAACTGTTACTATGCCTATTGTCCGCAATAATAATTTCGACAAAAATCAATATAATCTACCCACCTGTAATGAAGTAGCAATAGTATACGTTGGAGAAGACGATATGCCTCCTATTGAACGTGATATTGTCATTTACCCTAAGTCTGATAAACCAATTAGTATACTAACAATTAGCAAACACACAGATCCTATGACATATTCGCTTATTGATCCTAATGGTCGTTTCGGATGGATGTCAAATATGAAAAATAAATTTGGAAAATCTAATATTAAAAATTTGCAATTTTATAATTATAGATTTAGTGTTAGAAATGAATTTAATCCATTTCTTAATTTAGGAAAATTATCTCAACAGTTCATTGTTGATGCGTTTGTAAAAGTTGAAACCTCCAGATTATATTTCATACGAAAAAACCAAAACGTATTAAGAAGTGATTGTTACAAAGGTGTTATGGACTATTTACATAACAAAAAAGAATTAGATTATTCAAAAATTGTAAAAATGGTAATATTGCCATCAAACTTTACAGGAAGTCCACGATTTTTAAAACAAATTTACATTGATTCAATAACACTTGTAAATTATCATGGTAAACCTGACCTTTTTGTAACTATGACCTGTAACCCACATTGGAAAGAAATAACTGAAAACTTGGAAATTTATGAAAATGCAATAGATAGACCAGATATTATAACAAAAGTATTTTATCAAAAAGTAGAAGAATTCGAAAATTTAGTAATAAAAAAGGGAATATTAGGGAAATGTATTGCATATAGTTATGTGATTGAATTTCAAAAACGAGGATTACCATATATGCATATGTTGTTATTCTTAGATAAAAATGATAAATTTGACATTTCCGAAAAAGTTGATAAAATAATAAGTGCAGAAATCCTAAATAGAGATATTTATCCAAAATTATATAGTATTGTTAAACAATTTATGATACACGGTCCCTGTGGTATGCAAAATATAAATTGTCCGTGTATTGATAAAAATACGAAACAATGTACGAAAAATTTTCCAAAAAAATTTAATAATACAACAATATTTAAATCAAATGGGTATCCACTATACAAACACAAAAATGATGGCGTCGAAATTATTTTTAAAAATAAATTTACAGAAAGAATTGCAGTTAATTGATTCGTTGTTCCTTATAATCCTTACTTATTATTGGAATTTAATGCACACATAAACGTAGAAGTTTGTTCCACTGTACAATGCATTAAATATTTATTCAAATACTGTTATGAAGGTCATGATTGTGCATACATTAAAATACATCAAGTAAATGTTGATTTTAGATCAGAAAATAAAGACACTTTTGAAGATGACAATAGTGAAAATGTTGAATATGAATATGACGAAATCAAACAATACATTAATACACGATATTTATGTCCACCTGATGCAATGCACAGATTATTAGAATATCCTTTACATGTTATTCCACATACTATAAAACGTCTAAGCGTTCATAAAGAGAATCAACAGAACGTATTTTTTAAAGAAGGAAAAGAAGAAATGATCATGCAAAAAAATGTTGGAACAACATTAACAGCATATTTTGAATTGAATAGAGAAGATTTCGAAGCACGAAATTACTTATATTCAGAAATACCAAATTTTTATACATTTGATGAAAAACTAAAAAAGTGAAATAAAAGAAAAAAAAAGAAAACCAATACTCAGTAGAATGTACTTAGTAAGTCCGAAAGATAGAGAACGTTATTTTATTAAGTTATTACTATTACATGTTAAAGGAGCCACGTCTTTTGAAGCTTTGCGTACTGTTGATGATGTACAATTCGTTTTATGAGGCAGCTAAGGCAAAACAATTAATTAATGAAGATAAAGAATGGGATAGATGCTTGGAAGAAGCGTCTTCAACAGAATTCGCTTATGCTCTTTGTGAATTATTTGCTTTTATTTGCGTTTTTCATAATCCTATAAGTGCACGAGATTTATATAAAAAATATAAAGATAAATTTTACCACCCTAAATACGAAAAAAATGTAGGTGAAAATCTTGCATTGAATGTTATTAAAAATAATTTACAAGTCAATGGATTTTCATTAAACGATTTTAATTTAATTAACATAAGCACATTTATAGAAGAAGATAATAATGAAACAATTTTAAATCATAATAATTATATTCTTAATGAATTAGAAATGAAAATAAATTCTTTAAATAATAAACGAAGGCAAATATTCGACTCTACACTAAAAAGTTTAAGCAACCAAAGTAAAGAAAAATATATTTTTATAGATGGACCGGGTGGAAGTGGAAAAAGTTATTTACTTAACGTTTTAATGGCTTATTTTAAATATCATACCATACATTATTTATGTGTCGCTTTGACAGGTATAGCAGCGAATTCATTAGTCGATGGAAAAACCGTGCATACAACATTTAAACTACCGTTAAATATAACAGATTGTACAACTTGTAATGTTAAGCCTAATTTTGCAGAAGGCAAACAATTAAAGGAAACACAAATAATTATTTGGGATGAAATATCCATGACTTCAAAATTTGCTTTTGAAGCGGTTGATCGTCTTTTTTAAGATTTATACAATGTAAACCAACCCTTCGGTGGTAAAACTATAATTATATCAGGAGATTTTAGGCAAACATTACCGTACGACAGGCAAACATTAATTGTACAACATGGTAGCCGTATGAACATTATTAAAAATTCAGTTAAATTTAGTTTATTATGGCAAAATTTTAAGCAAATGAAGTTAAATGAAAATATGCGAGTTTCGGATAATGATAATAATTTTAAACTATGGTTATTAGACATCGGAGAAGGAAAACGCCGCGATGTTTTTGAAGATGATAATGAAGTAAGTGCTATGCCGGATGATTTTATCATTAAAGAAAATCTTGTCGAAGAAATATTCGAAAAAACAATAAAAATAGACAACGTGTATATAACGGAAAAAGTAATTTTGGCTCCTAAAAATAATGATGTTACTGAAATCAATAATAATGTTTTGAATTTAATGGAAGGAAACCATGTTGAATATTTGAGTATTGATACTGCTGAAGATGATAACAAAGAAAATTTAGAACTATGTTACCTACGGAATTTTTAAATAAGTTAACTCCTAATGGACTTCCACCACATAAATTACATTTAAAAGTAGGGGCTATCATTATACTTTTAAGAAATTTAAATGTCAATAAGGGACTTGGTAATAGAACAAGGTTGATAGAAAAAAAAATGCTTAAATATTCCATTCAAGTGGAATTAGCAACTGGTCAAAACAAAGGTAAATTAGTTTTCATTCCAAGAATAAATTTATCTCTATCTACAGAAGAAATTCCATTCAATATGCAACGAAAACAGTTTCCTATTAGATTAGGATTCGCAATGACTATTAATAAATTACAAGGACAATCTTATGAAAAAGTTGGTTTTTATTTGCCGTCACCAGTTTTCAGTCTTGGGCAATTATATGTTGCTCTTTCAAGGACGAAATTTAAAAACAATTTAAAATTATTTTTAGGTGACTACGCTATTGTCAACGGAGAAAATAAAAATGATCAGAACACAATATATACAAAAAACGTTGTTTATAAAGAGATATTATAAAGAGTATGCCAATATGTATTTTATATTTATGTTTTAGATTGTGTTAATAGTTGAACTCGAAATATAATAAAATATATGATATTTAATAAAAATAAATATCAACTGACGCTTTCAAAATAGTTTAATATGATGTTGAATCAGCTGTATGAAGGACGCACTGTTAAATCGGCTGCATATAGGGATGCGCTGTTTAAACGGCTGCATATTGGGATGTGCTGTTTAATCGGCTGCATATGAGGATATGCTGTTAAGTCAGCTGCATATGGAGATGCGCTATTAGATTTGCAATGTCGAGTGTAAGAATGAGACGTTAAAACATTGCATTTGAAATAAAAAAAAATATTATAGCGTCTGGAGTGAAGCCTGTATAAAATAATATAAAAATACGCTCCACTGAAGAATCCAATGTAAAAGTACACGGAGCGAACAAATCGGGAATACTTCCTTGCGCCCTCTACTGCTACACATCCGTACGCACGTTTTTGGAAATAGGCCTTGCGTACAAGCAACGATTCCATAAGGCATCGGGAAAAAGTCCGAACGCTCTATAAGCGTTCGGACTTTTTCCTATAAGCGTTCGGACTTTTTTCCGATGGGTTATGGAATCGTTGCTTATACACAAGGTCTATTTCCAAAAACATGTGTACGGAACTATTGCAGTAGAGGGCGCAAGGAAGTATTCCCGATTTGTTCGCTCCGTGTATACAGGCTTGGATGAAACGCTACGTTAGAAAACATATTGACCAAAAAAATGTAGGAATCAAAAAAATAAAAAGCATAAGAAAATATAAAGTCCAAAAAATTATAAGTCCCGAAAAAATATAAGGCACAAGGAAGTATTAGGCTCAATAAAATATAAGGCCTAAAAAAAATTAAGGCCCAAGAAAATATAGAGACCGAAAAAATATTGGGCCCAAAAAAAATTAGGGCCTAAGATAATATAAGGCCCAAAAAATATTGAGACCGAAAAAATATTAGGCCCAAAAAAATATTGAGTCCAAAAAATTATAAGGCCCAAGAAAGTATAAGGCTCAATAAAATATAAGGCCCAAAAGATATAGAGACCGAAAAAATATTGGGCCTAAAAAATTATTAAGTCCAAAAAATTATAAGGCCCAAAAAAATATAAGGCCCAAGAAAGTATTAGGCTCAATAAAATATAAGGCCCAAAAAATATAGAGACCGAAAAAATATTAGGCCCAAAAAAGTATAAGGCCCAAGAAAGACACATTTAAAAAATGCGGAGAACCGGAGAACCGGAGAAACGGAGAAAAAAGTGGTTTCACTTTAATATAATATAAGATTTTCGATTCCAATTTCAGGCTTGAATACGTATTGACTCTGGAAATACGTAATTTCATGCACCAGATACGTATCTACGAGTCATGGTTTGTATTCAGAAAACGTAATTGTAGGCCACACAGATGTCAAAATCACGTATTTAATACAATAATACGTAATTTACGGTAGCAGTTTTAGGTTCCAATAGATATCTCCAGTAAAATAACGTAATTTGAAGAAAAAAATGCGTATCTATGAGGCAGGTTTCATAGTCAGAACATATAATTTTGCCACAAAATATGTATCTCGCAAAGATCTTGTGATTAAAATACGTAATTTCCATTTATATATATGCCCAGTATGTGTATTTTTTATACTTATTTTATGCAAAAATTATGTAATTCTTAAACAGAGGGCTGGAACACGTATTGCCAGTGCAAATACGTAATTTCAAGGATAAGAACGTATCCATGAGGCAGGTATTGTAGTAAAGATACGTAATATTTGCCACATACGTATCTGAAACACATTTTTTTATAGAAAATAGGACGTATTATACTTCATGGAAATAATACGTAATTTTCAATTTTAATAGCAAGCTCGAATACGTATTACCTATATAAATAGGTAATTTCGAGCACAAGATACATATCCGAGCCTAAAACTGCAATCAAATATTACGTATTTTTTGCATTATATACGTACTTTTGACATGTGTCTGGCCTGAAATTACGTATTTTGAACACGAATTTTGCCTTACAAATACGTATCTTGTGCTCAAAATTACGTAATTGTAATAGCAATACGTAATCAAGCCCAGAACTGCCATTTAAAATTACGTAATTTCCACTTGAAATACGTATCAAAAAGACATATTAACGTATTTCAATTACAGCATGTGTTTAGGATATGTATGTAATAAATATTACATATCTTCCCTGTTGAAAATAATGACGTCTTTGGTCGTGTCTTAGATTGGAACAAAAACAGACATCATTTTTCAAGTGTTTAGAAAAGCTATTTAACAAATGACGTCTTTTTATTATTTCAACGACGTATTTTTAGAAAAGAAATACATCTTTAAAATTATAAAAAAACGTATACTTATTAAATAAATATGTCTTTGAAATTATAAAAAGACGTTATTTGTTAAAGATACGTAACATTTGCCACATACGTATCTGGAACACATTTTTTTTTATAGGAATACGTATTTTTCATCAATATTTATGCATGGGATATGGATTTGTGATATGTACTTCATGCGAATAATACGTAATTATTAATTTTAATAGCAAGCTCGAATACGTACGCTTAAATACCTATATAAATACGTAATTTTAAGCGTATTGGAGCCTAAAACTGCGATCGAACATAACATATGTTTTGCATTAAATACGTACTTTTGACATGTGTTTGGACTACAATTACGTATTCCGAACACGAATTCTGCCTTATAAATACGTATTTTGTGCTCAAAATTACATAATCAAGCTCAGAACTGCCATTTTAAATTACGTAATTTTCGCTTGAAATACGTATCAAGAAGACGTATTAGCGTATTTTAATTAGAGCATGTGTTCAGGATATGTATATGGCAAATATTACATATCTTTTCTACAAGACCTGCCTCGTAGATACGTATCTTATGCTTGAAATTACGTATTTGTACTGGCGATACGTATTCGAGCCTCTCTTGTAGATACTTATATTGTGCGAGAAATTACGTATCTCTTGTATAGAAAACGTATCAACATTTGATTGATTCATCATTGAACCTAGAATAATTACATATGCTCTCTTGGAATACGTATTGAAATTACGTATCATCAATATCAAATACGCATCTCATCTAACGTAACAAATTCAAACGCTTTGTTACGTAATCATACGTATTCCAAGGATGCATATATAATTAAGCAAGATTCAATGATGAATCAATCAAACGTTGATACATATTCCATACAAGAGATACGTAATTTCTTGCACAATATACGTCTCTACAAGACAGGTTTAGAGGTAAAAGCACGTAATATTTTCCACATAATACGTATCCTTTACATATCTTGCGATTGGAATACGTAATTTTTATAAATACTTGTGCCAGCTATGTGTATTTTTAATACATATTTTATGCGCATAATACGTAATTTTTTATTCACATTTCAGACTTGAATGCGTATTGATTCTAGGAATACGTAATTTCGAGAACTATATACGTATCTACGAGTCAAGGTTCGTATTCACAATATGTAATTGTAGGCTGCACACATATCAAAATTTCGTATTTAATGCAAAAAAATACGTAATTTACGATCGCTGTTTTAGGCTCGAATACGTATCGCCAGTACAAATACGTGATTTCAAGCATAAGATACGTATCTACGAGGCAGGTTTTATAGAAAAGATATGTAATATTTGCCGCATACATATCCTGAACACATGCTGTAATTAAAATACGCTAATATGTCTTCTTGATACGTATTTCAAGCGAAAATCACGTAGTTTTAAATGACAGTTCTGGGCTTGATTACGTATTGCTATTACAATTACGTAATTTTGAGCACAAGATATAGGCAGAATTCGTTTGAAGTACATATCACGAATCCATATCTCATGCGTAAATATCGATGAAAAATACGTATTCCTATAAAAAAATGTGTTCCAGATACGTATGTGGCAAATATTACGTATCTTTACTACAATACCTGCCTCATGGATACGTCCTTATACTTCAAATTACGTATTTGCACTGGAAATACGTATTCCAGCCCTCCATTTGAAAATTACGTAATTTTCGCATGAAATAAGTATAAAAAATACACATACTGGGCATATATATAAATGGAAATTACGTATTTTAATCACAAGATCTTTGTGAAATACATATTTTGTGGCAGAATTATATGTTCTGACTACGAAACCTGCCTCATAGATACGCATCTTTTGTTTTAAATTTCGTTATTTTACTGATGATACCTATTAAAACCCTATTGAAAACTGCTATCGTAACTTATGTATTTTTGTATTGAATATGTGATTTTAACATCTGTGTGGTCTACAATTACGTTTTCTGAATACAAACCATGACTCGTAGATACGTATCTGGTGCATGAAATTACGTATTTCCAGAGTCAATACGTATTCAAGCCTGAAATCAGAATCGAAAATTAAGTATTATGCGCATAAAATACGTATCAAAAATACATATATCTGGCACAATTATTTATAAAATTTACGTATTCCAACCGGAAAATGAGTTCAAGATACGTATGTGGAAAAAATTACGTGCCTATAATACGAAACCTGTCTTGTAGATAAGTATATTGTGTGGGAAATTACGTAGTCTTAACAGCAATGCGTAGCGGACTACGTTTCTGAAATATGCATCAAAATTACGTATATATTTCCGATACGTAATTTGACCTATGAAAAGACGTAGTTTCGCGGGTGAAATTACATATTTTGGGCTTGAATACTGTTGAATATTACGTATTTCGGTTTGCAAATATGTTTAAGAAATATGTATTCCATGTCCGGATTTACGGAGTTATTACCCTAAAGACGTATTGAGTCCTCAAACTACGTATGACCCCTGGTGAAAATAATGACGTCTTTGAAGACGTCTTTGGTCGTGTCTTAGATTAGAACAAAAAAAGATGTCATTTTTCCAATGTTTAGAAAAGTTTTTCAATAAATAACGTCTTTTTATTATTTTAAAGACGTATTTAAAAAAAAAAAATAGGTCTTTGAAATTATAAAAAGACGTTATTTGTTGAGAGCTAGCCGAACTATCTGCCTTTATCTAATAGTATTTTTCATCATTCCTATAAACACATTGGAAAAATGACGTATTTTTTGTTCCAATTTAAGACACTACCAAAGACGTCTTTAAAGACGTCATTGTCTCTAAATTTAGGAAAAAATAACGTCATTTTTCATCAATTATGACATTGAAAAATGTCTTTACATGATATTTATTTCCCATTTAAAAGAAAAAACGAAAAAGAGGTAAATCTCGTAGTTTCAGCTTTTCGAAAAACGAAGAGCATTTGCAATTAAACTGAGAGCATTCTGGCCTTATATATCTGCGTCTTTGAAATTTGTATAAGGGATCGCAAAAATTAAAAATCGCCATCTGGTGAGTTAAAAATGAAATTAACGCAATCGACCATCAATTCAACTGTAAGTCACTAGGTGGCGTTTTTTTAAGTTTTCTGATCGTTGATGCAAATTTCGAAGATGCAGATATATAAGGCCAGAATGATCTCAGCTTAATCGCAAATGTTCTTCGTTTTTCGAAGAGTTGAAACTACGAGGTTCACCTCATTTTTGTTTTTTCCTTTGAATGGGAAATGATTATAATGTAAAGTCATTTTTCAATGACATAATTCATGAAAATTTGGAGAAAATGACGTATTTGAAAGACGTCATTGGAAACGTCTTTGGACGTGTCTTAGATTGGGACAAAAAAAGACGTCATTTTTCCAATGATTATAAAACCTATTTAACAAATGACATTATTTTATAATTTTGTATTTTTTTAATGAAAATTCGTAGAAAAAGACATCATTTTTATAAAAAAAATAGGTCTTTGAAATAATAAGAAGACGTCATTTGTTCCAATCCAAGACACAACCGAAGACGTCATTATTTTCAACAGAGACATCTACGTGTTTCTGACAGGAATTCGTATAATAGTTACGTATTTCTATACTAAAACTCAGCTTGATTACGTATTGTATGGAATGTATGAAAATTACGTATTTTTATAATATTAATACGTATTGGACTGCGTCACTGAAGTATACATCAGAATCACGTATATATTTCCGATACGTAGTTTTAGTTGCGGAGATACGTATTTTCGTGAGTAAAAGTACGTATTTTGGGCTTAAATACTGTTTAATATTACGTCTTTAAGTTTTAAAATATTTCGAAAATACGTATTCCATGTCCTAAAATACTCAGTTATTACGACGGATACGTATCCGATCCTCAAAATACGTATGGCATCTACTTGTTTCTGACAGAAATACGTATAATAGCTACGTATTTCTGTGCTAAAACTCAGCTCAAGTATGTATTGTATGCGGCGTATAAAAATTACGTATTCTCAACATCAATACGAATCGGACTATGTCATTAAAGTATGCATAAAAATTACGTATATATTTCTGATACGTTATTTTACATATATAAATACGTAGTTTTGTGGGTAAAATTAAGTATTTTGGGCTTGAATACTGTTGAATATTACGTATTTCGGTTTTCAAATGTTTAAGGAATATGTTTAAGAAATACGTATTCCGTGTCCCAAAATTCGTAGTTATTACCCCAAATACGTATTAAACCCTCAAACCATGTATGTCATCTACGTGCTTCTGACAGGAATACGAATAATAGTGACGTATTTCGGCACTGAAACTCAGCTTGATTACGTATTGTACGAACGTATAAAAATTACGTATTTTTATAATATTAATACGTATTGAACTGCGTCACTGAAGTATGCATCAGAATTACGCATATATTTCCGATACGTAGTTTTAGTTACGGAGATACGTATTTTTGTGAGTAAAAATACGTATTTTGGGCTCGTATACTGTTAAATATTACGTATTTTATTTTTCGAAAATGTTTCAAAAATTCGTATTCCGTGCCCTAAACTGCATAGTTATTACCCTGGGCACGTATTCAAACCTTGAGAGCGCGGTGGCGTAATGGATTGAGCTCTTGCCTTCAACGCGGAGGGCATGGGTTCGAATCCTGGCCAGGTACCTCTAACTTTTTTTTCGAAAGAAAATTAGTGTACGTGCCATTTATATCGCGACTCTTAAAAATCCGACCTCATTGGGTATCGGTTGATTGTTGATCACAAAAGTGGCTGGACCATCCATCGGTAGTCAAAGTTTTCGGTATGGTGGGTCTGACAGTCTAGTCTGATGTAATGTGTTAAACAGCTACCGGGCGGGGACTCCCTCGACTTCACCATGAAAAAAGGTTAATCATATAGTGAACAATATCCTTTATATATTAATCTTTTTTTTTTTTTTTTAAATTAAAAAAAAAAAAACGTGTTCAAACCTTAAAGTACGTATGATATCTAAGTATTGTTGACAGAAAATACGTAAAAAAGATTTTTTTATTTCCTTATTTCTTTTTCTGTTCACGTATTTTCGTTGAATTACGTATTTATACAACGTATTTTTACCATTAAATTCGTATCCGATTACGTTACAAATTCAAACCTTTTGTTACGTATGATCTAAGTAAAAAAATTGTGCTTGATTGAAAATTACTACATACTTGTTAATATTTTTAGCGTGTAACATATCATTAATTTTTTACGTTATTTCATTAGCATATTTTAATCGCCGGTAACTTTTGAACCACATAAGCTTTTTCAATACAACAAAGCTTAAATTGAAGCATTTTATTTGCACTTCATTTCATATTTCATGTATTTTTTTGTAAGAGTCTTAATTGTTTGATTATTCAAGATCTTATAAATGCTCCTTTTTATTATGTTTTCAAAAAAATGTCTATACCTCCGTTTATGGAGCCTATTCAAAGAAAAGAAAAAACACTGGTTAATTTTTTGTCATCAAAAAATCATATCCTGCAGTTTCAGCCAAATCCGTTTGCCGAAGGTCGGGTACTCTGCTTGTAAGTGCAAAGGTTTGAAAGAAAGGCACAAAAAAGTAGTTTACGATTGCTCCAAAAATCCATTTAGAGAATTAGGTGATCTAACGGAGCGCTTGTATCCGAATACTTCTTTTTCTAGACAAGATTAAGTATGACCTTCATATTACAGAATATTTTTACATAAAGTGAAAAATACATCCATTTTATCTACCTCAAGCAGTCAACAATCTTCGGAAGAAGTTTTTTATAGTGAGGATGTGGTAGAACAGTTCAATCAAACTTTAAATAATTTGGAATTAAATATTTTACCAATCAAAATGCCTCAGAGTATTAATATAAAGATATGAAAATCCCATGCTCTTCGAAAAAGAAAACAAATTAACGATGCATTTGATTCACAAATAGCAAGTAAAATTATGAGAGTCTATAATATAACGGATTTGCCCACATTAAATGAAAATAATGGTTGTGAAAAATGCGATGAATGGCTCTAAAATATTAAAATTGCTTTAGATAATTGTTCAAATTTTCTTGAGAAAGTACGTTTATTAAGTCTTATACCAAGCAACATTTTCAAAAATTATTTATCATCAGTTTTACCAAATGTAATTGTTTATATGATTGATCAAGCAAGATCATTGGTAAATAATAAACATATTTAAAAAAAGCCTGAGAACTATTGTGGCCATTCTTTGGATAGTGAAATCATAACGAAAGTAAAAAATTATTATTTGAACGATGATTTCAATTGTTCTCATCAAAGTGCAAATAAAAGTGACACAATATCTGTTAAAGAAAATGGTATAAAAACTAAAAAACTTAAACGCTTTCTTACGTGAAGCATAAAAGAAATATATTAATTATTTATAGAAGAGAATCATGAAATCAAAACAAAAATCGGTATATCAATATTCTATGCCTTAAGACCAAAGTGGGTTATATCCCATCCACCCAACGATTCGTGTCTTTGCGTTTATTGCGAGAACCTGAAACTCATGTTGGATGCTTTGAATCAATGTAAAAAAGAGAATAAACATGACATTGCGGATTTGGAAATAAAAATATATTCTTCACTTTTTTGTTCAAAAGATGATATGGAATGTGTACTAACAAGGATAGTGCATTGCATTTGGGTCTTAGATTTCCTTCTAACTTTAGCATATTTTTTCTTACATGAAAAAAGCCGTGTCCATTCGGTCCAACGCTTGATTTTTTCCGAGTTCTAAGCAGTTTTGTCTATTTTCTCAAAACATTTGCATCTGCTTTATAGTTTTACCATCAACTGACTCCTTATCTACTATGCAAAATTCCATAGAAATTTCAGAATCCAAATCTAGCGCAGATTCACTTCTCTTAAAAATGTACACACCTGAACAAGATGAAAATAAAAAAGTAGAAGAAACAAAGAAAAAAAGGGAAACCACCGCTTAAAGCCCAAAAACGAAATACGATTTAGAACAAATACTAACATCTGTAAGAGAAAAAATCGAAAACCCGTCAAATAATTTCACACTAAACTACCTCAATTTTAAAAATATTCTGGATAAAGCATTTGCAGTTACTAGCTCTGAGGCAATTATAGAAATAGCTAAAATATACTTAAGCAACATAATAGATATTACATCAATGATGAGAATACTATATCTAGATCCACCTACAAAAAGCAATAAAACTAAATTCACTAAAATAATAAAGAAAATAGAGATATATATACACGAAAAGAATTTTATGCAAATCAGTTAATAAAAAATTTACAATGCAACACAATAACACAAAAGAGTATTTAATGCTACTATAGAACTTGAATGGTTATTACAGAAGAATAGAAAATCTCCAAAAAATTATACATGAAAGAAACCTCTCATTCATCTACCTACAAGAAACACACTTCAAACAAGTATCTTCTGCCAACATCAAAGGATACAACTGTTTCTACAAAAAAAGAATTACAGAACACGCCAGTGGAGGCGTAGCAATATACATAATAATACCATTCATTGCAACCAAATTAATATCTCTTCTCCTCTTGAAGACGTAGCTGTAGAATGTTATATACCGAACAAAATAGTAATATGCAATCTCTACCTGCCTAATAGCCAACAACTCAAATAAACCTAACTAAAATAAAAGAGTTAAAATCACAACTAGCACACCCTCTCATAATACTTGGAGATTTCAACGCCCACAGCACTTCCTGGGGATAAAAAACTACAGACAGAAGAGGCAAAATTATTGAAAATTATTTAGAAGATCCTGAAATATTACTAAACAACGAAAACCTACCAACCTACTTCAACTCAGCAAATGCAACAGAAAGCATAATAGATCTATCCATAACATGAACAAACTTTATCGAAAATTTAGAATGAGAAATCGCAGACTATCCATTCGATAGTGACCATTACCCAATATTCATGCACATCTTCATAACCAATACACATGGTGAAATAGACAATACTCTACAACTTACAAATGAAATTACAAAAAAGCTAACTGGCCACTATATAAAGACAAAATAGAAAAAAAATTTTTTTTCTAGAAACACCCAAAATAGAGAACAAACACAATATAAATGAAACATTAAAAAACTTTAATGAAGCCATTTACTCTGCAGTTAATATAAGTATACCTCAAGTTAAAATTTACAAAAAAAAACAAGTCCAATGGTGGGATGAGAAATGCATGCAAACACTTAAAGAATCCAAACACGCATTCAAAAAATATAAAAAACATAAAAACATAGAAAACAAAATAGAATTCAACAAAATAGAGCAACATACAGAAGGACAATCAAAGAAACTAAGAAAATATTCTGGCTAGATTTTATAAGCACCTTAAATATCCATACTCCATCCTCGCTCATATGGCAGAAAATTCAAAAAATTCAAGGCAAATATAGATCACACACAATTCAAGCACTCATAACTCAAGACCAAGATAAAATACTTAACGAACCAGAAATAGCCAATGAACTAGCAAAAACGTTCGCAAACAACTCGAGCGAAAAAAATTATCAAGAATTTTTAGGGATAAAAAAGCAATTAACAGATAGTATCAATATACCAACAGACAACGACAAATCTACACTCAATAATTTCAATAGCAAAATAACAATAGAAGAAATAATATTCTTTAAAACGATGCAAAAACTCAAGTCCTGGACAAGACCACATTCCTATGTATACTCTTAAAAACATACTCTTAAAAAATCTGCCAAATTCTGTTATGTAATACTTAGAAAAATTATTAAATATCTTAAGGATAGGAGCAGTCTTTTCAGAATAATGAAAATTAGCCCCGGTCATACTAATCAAAAAACCAGTGAAAGACTCAACTAATGCAAAAAACTACCAACCTATCTCTCTCACAAATAACATCAGCAAGCTCACTGAAAAAATTCTAAATAAAAGACTAAAAGCTTATTTAGAAACAATAAAGTTTTTCGCATCACAACAAAGCGGTTTCAGACAAACTAAGTCAACATATGATCATTTATTAGCTCTTGAAAACGAAATCTGTAACGCCTTTAAAAACAAACATCATCTTATAGCAGTAGCCTTAGACATTGAAAAAGCTTTTGAAATGGTCTGTAAATAAAGAGTAATCCAAATACTTCAAAACAACCAAATAAATGGACATATGATAAATTTCATAAGAATGTTTTTAATCAGAGATACATACAAGTTAAAATAAACAATACATACTTTGATCAGCATATATTAACCAACGTAGCACCTCAAGGCTCAGTTATAAGTGTCACTTTGTTTTTAATAGCAATAAACAATATCACCAAAAACATAAAAACAGCCGTTCAATGCTGTCTATTTGCTGATGACCTTACCATATACGCAACAGGCCATAACTACAAAATAACACAAGAAGTCATTTAAAACCTATTAAAAGAACTATATTAATGGACCATAGAATCAGGTTTCAAATTTTCACTATCAAAATTCAGCAACATTATTATTTCTATTAGTAAAAAGATTTCAATTATACCTTTAACTCTAAACAATTAAGAAATTGAAATAGTTAATCAAATCAAAATACTAGGACTCATATTCGATCACAAATTAACTTAGAAATATCACATTCAAAACCTCAAAAGATCTACATTAACCAGACTAAAAACCTTAAAAACTATAGCAGCGAAATCATGGGGAGCAGACCAAAAGGTGCTGACAAATACATACAAAGCTATAGTACTCTCAAAGCTCGACTAAGGAAGCATCATATACGACTCATCTAAATATGCAAAAATGCTTGATCTCATTCATAACTCCAACTTACTAGCAGAAAGTAATATACTACCCCTAGCTCATAGAGGAAAGTTACTTATATGTAAATGGCTGATTCCATTCAGATTCTTGCAGGCCGTCACGGATCGAATTTTTTTTGTCTGAAACCTTTGTGAATGTGTTCTAATACTCAAGAGAAGGTGTGGAAACCCCGAAATACGGCTTAAAAAATTTTTTTTCACGACGCTATAGCCTATTTTGTGTTAAATGTTAAAATAAAAGGTAAAAAAATGAAAATGGACCTCCGTATTCAAAATGCTCTAACTCCGTCAATTTTTGACTTTTCAAGACAAGTTTTTTATTAAATGTGAGGAATACAGTCTAGTTTTAAATGCCGTTCCGATTTTTGCGATGCGAGTTGATCCCTCCGAGTTATTCATGAAAAACCTAGAAAAAACGATTTTTTTAAAATGCAATTTTTTTAAAAACTATATTTTTTCTTTTTTTAAAATTTTTATGTGTTTTTATACGTAAAAAATGCTAACCTTTAGGATAGGTGAGAATATGCTATTTGGCCTTTTTTTTTAAACAGGTTTTCGAACGTTTTTTTTATATTTTCCATTTTAAAGCATTGATACTATGGCACATCCTGCCATTTTTTAAATACTACGTCTTCTTGCGATTCGTTCATGCTTTTATTTATTAATGTAATGAAAATATTAACAAAAATCTTCAAAATAAACCTTTGATCAAGTTTTCGGATCAATAGAACCAAAGTTATGACGACTTTAAGTTTATAAAAATAGATGAATTTAAACAATTTTTTTAAATTATAGAATATCAAGACCACGTACTCTTCCAATAATTATGCTCTTTGACCATTCGTTCACTGTTTTATTTATAAGTATATTGTTAGTGTTTGCACGTGAATTTTTTGTATTCCCTTGACTTCTTTTGCTTTTTCTTGCCATTAAACCTTTATCGTTTGTCGGAAAACTTCTAGTTCTTCTTTATTTAATGTTGATAGATGGAGTGTGCAGTGACACATGAGTTCCGAAATCCTCTGCATTTCTAATGAATTCTGCACTTTGCTTCGACAAATTATGCACTGTGGCATAATGTTTAACTATACCTCCTATTTTCCATCACATGCACCTTTTGCATGCCCGGTTGCAGAAAATAACCATTTTCTTTTTTTTTTAAATTTCTAAACTCGTAAAATTGGTATTTATTTTTTAAATGACTGGCGGCTCCATCTGAAATGATTATGATTTCTTCTAATTCTTGCAGAGTGTGTTTTTGCTTCATATTTTCTATGATTGAATTTATAGCCATTTAAGCATGAGAAGAATCATGTTTCGTATCGTCACAAACTGTGACATAACTGACCGTCGAATCATTTCCAAAATAGCATACCGATGTAAATATAGATATTTGATTTTTGCTTCAGTGGTAGCTTTGTACTTCATTTTGTAATAAAACCGTCTAGTTTTCGGCAAAGTCTACGTGAATGACTAATTGGAATTGGCATTTTTTTACTAAAATTTTTTCCTCTCGAATAGCAATACGTTGAATTTCTTTAATCATTTTATGAGTACTCACGGTGACAGCATATTTTCTCAATTTTATCAAGAAGTCTTCAATGGTACTAGTTTCATTAAGTAAATCTGATTTTTCCCAAATACTGTAACTTATTTCTTCATAAAGATCTTTTTCCGTCAAGGAAATCATTTTTAAATCAATAGTTTCCCCATTTGGACATTTTTCACAGTCTCTCAGTACAGATTTCATATCATTATTAGAGCAAAATAAAGAAGAAAATATATTCGATTTAATTTTTGAAATGCCATATTTATTGTTTGTATTATAATTTGCAAACACTAAAAATATACTTATAAATAAAACAGTAAACGAATAGTCAAAGAGCATAATTATTAGAAGAGTACATGGTCCGAATATTCTATAATTAAAAAAAAATTTTTAAATTCATCTATTTTTATAAACTTAAAATCGTCATAACTTTGGTTCTAATTAATCCAAAAACTTGATCGAAGGTTTATTTTAAAGATTTTTGTTAATATTTATATTACATTAATAAATAAAAGCATAAATGAATCGTAAGAAGACGTAGTAGTTGAAAAAATGGCACGATGTGCCATAGTATCAATGCTTTAAAATGGAAAATATAAAAAAAAACGTTCGAAAACCTGTTTAAAAAAAAGCCAAATAGCATATTCTCACCTTTCCTAAAATTTAGCATTTTTTACGTATAAAAATATATAAAAATTTAAAAAAAAGAAAAAATATAGCTTTTGAGAAAATTGCATTTTAAAAAAATCGTTTTTTCTAGGTTTTTCATGAATAACTCGGAGGGATCAACTCGCATCGCAAAAATCGGAACGGCATTTAAAACTAGACTGTATTCCTCACTTTGAAAAAAAAATTTATCTTGAAAAGTCAAAAATTGACGAAGATTGAACATTTTGAATACGGAGGTCCATTTTCATTTTTTTACCTTTCATATTAATATTTAACACAAAATAGACTATAGCGTCGTGAAAAAAATTTTTAAGCCGTATTTCGGGATTTCCACATCTTCTCTTGAGTATTAGAACATATTCACATAGTTTTCAGCCAAAAAAATTCGATTCGTGACGGTCTGCATGAATCTGAATGGAATCAGCCAAAAATGCCTGTAAAATAGCTTCCTTACCAAACACTAAAATGTTTACAATCACATACAAAAATGAAGCTCTCTCCTACTTAGAATACAAAAACTACCCGAAACCTTATGCAAAAAGACTACATGATCTCATACTAGAATGGAATATTTCCATTCTTGAAATTATTACTCAGACACCAGCACCTCCTCCAATAGAAATACTCAACCTAAAAATTATAACTCTAGACACAGAGAATATTCAAAAAGATTCTCGAATTCAAGAAATATTTACAAGCGCTCACAATTTAAAAAACGTGATAGGAATTGCCATATCCTCCAAAGCAGATAAAATAAAAACCTCATACTTAAATGCCTTTAACTCAAACCATGCAGAATACTGGATCATACTTAAAGCTTTGGAAACCACTCAAGACTCAACAAAAGACCACTTCATCATATATACGTTCTCTTCAAATGCACTAAATAAAATCAAAGACCCCTACTCAAAAAAACCTATAGTCAATTTAATCTAATACAAATTATTACAAACTAAAAATAAAAGCATAACACTATCACTCTCATCTCCAGACTCTATTCAACTTCAAAACAGATTAAAAGAAAAAATAACATCAAATGAAACTCATTCAACTATAGAAAATCTTCCAATAACAATTAAACAAGCTGCAACACTACTCTTACAACCTATTCAAGAAAACTGAAACAAAACTTGGCTATCAAGCAAACAAACATATCAACACAAAATCGGAAAAACTCAACCAACAAAAGCCCAACAACAAATTTAACTCGTAAAGACCAAATAGCTATTATTAGAATCCGAATTGGATATAGCAAATTCACTTACTCTTACCTCTTAAACAAAGAAGAACCTAAATGCATCGAATGTAATATTAAATCTTCGCTACTAGAACATCCGATTTTCAACTGCCAAAAATACTCTCAAGATAGACAGAAACTAAACTTATCAGGGAATATCAAGACTATACTAAATTCACAAACAGAAATTAAAAAAGTGCTAAAATTTATTAAGAATACAAAAATAGTGAACTTACTATAATAAAATACAATTATATTATCAACTTTAAATACAAAATAAATATTGTAAATTTATATATTTGTGTTACAAACTTAAAGTACTTGTAAAAAAATATCGTAATTATGAAATAACTCAAATACGTAATATTTGACAAAAGTCGTTAATTACCTAGATGTCGATGCGACTTTAAATAAAATAAATGAAAAAAAAAACCAGGAAATTCATTCCTCAGACATTATAAGTACTCAAATATTTGCAGTCGTAATTCATTTATATCATTCTCATTAAAATAAATCTTACTAACATTTCAATGAGGTTAAATAGCTGTTTTAGTAGATCTCATACTTTATCTGATGCTGGAATAAATTGAAAAATGATAAGACGAATATGCTTAATAAGGCATAACATCTCAGAAGCTGACATTATTAAACGTTTCTTATTAATGTGGTCTTCAAAAACTAAAGTTGCTTTGTTCTAATGATATCCATAATCAAATCCTTTAATAAGATTATTTAAAACTTATAAATGAAAATATTTTTTTACTTTGATGAAATAGTAAAGGAAAGCAGCCAAATCGTATTGTGCTACCCTTTCTAATATATCGTGCATGACGTCAACCGATAAGTTTCTAGTTACATGCAAATCTTTTATTAAGTGAAAGACGCATTCTTCTATGACTCCTGTTTTTTTACTATTATTCTTCAACAAGTCTTTTTCATAATTTAACCTAATTCTAATTTTACATTGTTTTTCATAAAAAATATATTAAATTTCTTGTTTCTTAACATAACAAAACCTACAAAAAAAGGTTGAGTTAAAACTGCTATTGAAACATAAAATTTGATGTTGACCTAAATTGTCACCTACGATCACACAAAGTTTAAAAAATATTTGCTTAACACCATCAGGGTGATTAAATTTAATACCTATATTTTCTAGGAATTTTAATTTTTCGGTAGCCTTTTAAAATACGATTTTGTTACCTAAAACCGAGCAATCCGATGTATTAAATAGAAAAAATAAAAAAATTTTATTTGATTGCATATTAAAGGGGAAGCATGGGATCGATACGTAAACAGCATCGCATTTCGCAATACCTTTGTAACTACCCAAAGGGTTATTAGTTATGTAGTCGTCATAATACATTAGTAAAGGAAAAAATCGTTTTCCAACAAATTTAGCAGCTTCTTCTGACCACAGGGATGCTTGTACTATATTTGATATAACTCCTTTATCTCTTATTAATGTATCCTTGTACTTTGCAGTTGAATCGAGAATTTCTTGTATTTCAAAGAAGGCTTTAAAAACGTATCAAAGAGGCACAAATTCTGCTTTTACAGGAATCATTTTCAGTACTTGAATTCCATTGGCGTTAATATATTCTTGTAATTCTCCAAAAAGATAACTAATTGGTCTTATGTACGAGTTCATTATTGAAAAGTACAAATAGAATGCCATTCAGTAGAAACAGCATGCATTTCATTCATTATTTTGCTATCAAAATCAGTAAAAATTTTTTGTATATTATTTGATAAGTTTTTATCGTTTTGAATCCTTGCGGAATTTACAATGCGTTCTTTTAAGTTATTGGTTATATTTTGTATTGACATGTGACTATCATTAATCATAGCTTAAGTTCTGCAACGAGGAATTTTAAGATAGCCATAAAGTTTAGCAGCAAAATTTATAATTTCATTGTCAATAGTTTCATAAATATTTACACGTTTAGTAGTAAATATTTAATTTTCATCATTATTCGTAGAAACGGGTTTGTCAAGTTAGACATTTGATGTTTTACAAGACATTTCATGTTCTTCTAAGATAAGTATATTTTCATGACAATTAACAGTAAAAGCAACATCTTTTTCAATTACAGATTCAGAAGCTAAATTGATAGATTTATTTTCATGAATAATTGAATACCTCACATTGTCATTAACTGAGTCATTAAAAGTCTTGTGTTTGGCTAAATGTTTTTTAAATGAATTTAATCACGAATAACTTCTGTCACAATTCATGTCACAATTATAAGACGAATTATTTCTGTGCGAGAATTGTACATGTTGTGGAAAATGTGCTGGTTTAGCAAAATTAGTTTTACCCTTACAACAAATAAACATGTTCATCATTAAAATAGAATTTACTCTAAAGTATCTTTATTAATTATTTAATATAATTGTAGATTAGAATAACATAAACTCAAACTTCAACTTAAACTAAATATACATAAATGTATATTTATATAAACAAATAAATGTATAAATTAGATGACAAATATTTCCATCGGTCTTACAGTCAATTTAAAATCTATATAATAAAATAATAAAATAAATATGGACAGTCAGACTGCCCTTGTTTATAATCACCCCCGTAGAATAACCTGAAATAAAAACTTAAAAATTAACTGGAAAGAAACCTGAAAATAAATAAAATTAGTAAAGCACAATCTGACTGTCCCCCACCACCAAAAAACCTTTCTTCCTTTTTGAAGATCATAATCGAACGGGGTGATTATAAACAAGGGCAGTCTGACTGTCCATATTTATTTTATTATTTTATTATATAGATTTTACATTGACTGTAAGACCGATGAAAATATTAGTCATCTTATTTATTATTCAGTTGACATAAGTATTGTTTTTATTTTAATATATAAATTATATTATTTAATTGTAATATTTAATCAATCTTAAAATTTTTGAAACAAAATAAATATTTTATATATTTTCAGTGTTTTCACCATTTATGTTAAACAAGCACATTATTAATTTCTTCAACTAAACTATTTACTGATTTATTACACTTGTTCGAATTTAAATCTATACTATACAAAGATTTTTGAATAAAAAGCCAAAAAGGCATTGCTTTCTCGGAATAAGCACAATCCAATGTGGTATAAATTTTGAAGCAAAGATCAATCGCATCTAAACATAATAATAATCTATACAAAGCATCATTCACAACCACGTAAGTGGCTTCAATTGCTGCTAATGGTCCAACAAAAATAGGTAGTGGTTGCAGTGTCATATGTATAGCTCTGAGTCTTGTCGTTAAACTTTCTATTGCTTGATTTATGCCACACACAGCCTGGAAACTATTCACAAGAATAAAAATTAAAAAAATAAAATAAAAATAAAATAAATTTTTAGGTTAAATTTTAGAACAAGTGAAATTTAATTTATAATTCTTACTTCTACGTGAAGAAAAAAACTATCTCTTCTTTTTTTAATTGAAACACATGGATCTACAGCGTTATTTTCATTTTTTTTTCGTTTTTTTGCAGCATTAATAAAGTATGGTAGCAAGAAAAACAGAATTACATTCTGATTATCTATAAAATATTAAAATTGCTATGTCATTAATATAATTCATCTCAAAAATATAAAACTTTTCAATAATATAATTTATTACAAGATAGTAATGTAGGTAACATATAAACCAAGGCTTTATCAGGAATTTTTAATTTTTATTTGATTTCTGAAAACGTCTTATTAAAAATTGTCTTATAAGAGACCAACGATTTCTAAAATCTTTAGCAATCCCCGTTGAAAAAATCCAATTGAATTTCCAATTGGAATTTCCAATTGGAATTCCTATTGGATTTTGTAGGAAATCCATGTTGGAATTCCAATGAATTTTAATTGGAAATTCATAATGGAATTCGAATGATAATTTTAGAAATCTAACGTAAATTTATGGACATTTTTAAGCGATTGTAATATTTTTCATTGCGATTTATAAAAATATCTCTGTTCATTGAGTAAAATAGAACGTGAGAAAGCAGGTCGAATGATCGTCCTTTTAGACCAAATGAAACTACCAGCTTATAGGTTCTAAACTCTTTTATTTTTTTTGTGCGCATTTGCTTGCCATTAGAAAGTCAATAGATAGAAAGCGTTGTAGCCCCCTGGCGGCTAATCATCGAATATAAATATACACATTTATATAATAGTTCTAATGATTGGTCGCCAGGCGGCTACCACGCTTTTTATCTATTGACTCTCTTATGGCAAGCAAATGCGCACAAAAAAAATAAAAGAGTTTAGAACTTTTAAGCTGGTAGTTTTATTAGGTCTAAAACGACGGCCATTTGGCCTGCTTTCTCGTGTTCTATTTTTTATAAGTCGCAATGAAAACATATATAAAATTTCATATAAAAAAATATTTCAATCGCTTAAAAATGTCCATAAATTGACGTTGGATTTCTAAAATTCTCATTGGAATTCCATTATGAATTTCCAATTGGAATTAAATGGAATTTCAACATGGATTTTCAACAAAATCCAATTAGAATTTCAGTTGGAAATTCCAATTGGGAATCTAATTGGTTTTCTTCAACGGGGGTTGGTTGTAAGCGATCAAAGTCAGAAACCAACTAAAAACAATATAAATTGATATTATTTTAGAGCCTAACATATTTATAAAACCATTATATAATTAAAATCGTACCAGTTGAGAACTTTCAGTCAGCGTAAGGCATGGAAAGTCACTATAGTACTGATATATAGTAATGTTGCCTCAATAATTGCTGACTTACGTTAAACGTTGAGTTCCATTTTTCTTTAACTACCTCTGGCGGAGAGACATTACTAGATAACCATGCCAAATTAGCATCATCTTCAGCTATAAAAATTAAAAATAAAATCTTAATATTTTTATGAAAATTCATAAATATCATTATTGATTGTAATTAAAAAATTATTTTTAAAATGTTATTTATATATTTTTTTTAAAAAGTGTTTATATTAAATATTAATTTAATTTTATATGATATTAAAAGTTTCATTAATTTATGACGTTTAAAAAAATCTTTTGGTTGCGATACGTAAAAAAGTTGATTCATAATATTAAATAAAATAAAAAAAGTAAATTAGGAATAAATAATATTGATAGCAGTAAAATATACTTATTCATTAGCAATAATTTTTCTTAACAGAAACAGGATTATCTATTGTAGCTAAAATTTGTCTGGTTGGTTTTAATAAACCAATTCTTTTCAATTTTATTTTTGAATATTCATAATGTTCGACTAAAGTTCCTCTTGGACTTATTTTTTGTTTTCCTATACGTTTAAATGGTGCATAATAAGTTTCTTTGTTTTCACAAAAAAATAATTGCACAATCTCTTCAGATAATTGGATAAACCTTTCTTTGGTAATGCTAAAAAATATATTTTATTAATAGAAAAAATAAATTATACTTAATGTATTAATGTAAATCCATAAACATATTAATATAAATACATACAAAAATTTCTGTAAGTGATCTGCCTCTGCATTTATTAACACTACAGAGAAAATTCTATCCTTCTCATTTTTAATAATCAATCTTAATAGTAAATTCATGTTTCTTGATAAATAATGTAAATTTTTGTAGCAGCTTAAAACCTCTTTTCTATCCGTCCTTTCATTAAGTAATATAAATAAATATATATTGGCTATTATAAAAAAAATTGATATTTAATATAAAATATGAAGTGAAAATTAAATATAATAATTTGAATAAAATATAGTAAAATTTTTCTTACGTTTTCTTCAAAGCTGTCAGGCCAAATATCTAATGCCTTCAAAGTGAAAATAAATATATTTCTTAATATTTTTTGTTTATTTTATAATTTAAAATTTATTATATCCAGTTATTCGCCTTACCACATTCATCATTAGCTGAAACAAAATTAACAAATGCACATTTTCATTCATTTAGTTTAGAGGTTATGTGGATAAAAAAAGGCAATTAATTGAAAGTTTAACTATGTATATTTAAAAAAAATGATTAATGAAGATAATTTATTATATTTTATTAATTAATAATAATTATATTGATTCATGATAAGCTTAAAATAATATTTACCTCGTCTGAAAATCTTTTATTCGGCACACCGGTTTTGTTGATTTTACTTTTGATTTACTTTGAAAATCACAACGGCTCATGTGACACGCATACAACACGTGCATGCGCTGATTTCAACTTTCTAATATTTTAGACTATACTTTTTGTAACGAAATATACGAAAAAATGACGGTAACGCTCTGTAAATATTATAGTGATATTCTAGGACTTTTTATAGAAAGTTCTATAACATTTACTAAATAATAAAAATTATGAAGCGTTACCGTAAAAATTAACAAACGCATTTTGATTTTTGTTAATGAGTTCAATAATATTTGCCGCAATGTATACATAAAATAATAGAAAAATGAACGACGTCCCACGATTGTAGCGACAGTTACCGTAATTTTTATAGACAAATTCTCTCCGTATACAGTTACTAATAAATTATTTTTTATTTATAATTAATTTATAAGTAACACTATATTGTGTGTTCATTATAGAAATGAACACACAATATAGTGTTACTTTAATTATAAAAAAAAGTCTTATATTTATTTAAAACTAAACCGTTGATATTAATTGTCATATTTTTAATCATATTTAATTGATAAAAAATTACATCAAAATGATTCCCAGCATGAAAATATGAAAAAGTTAAATTATAACGTTCCATCAGATATTAATTAACGGCATGTCGGAGCTGCAGCAATCGAGTTTTGCTTTTTTTATTGTATCAATATCTTTTTAAATTCTTAAATTAAACAAATACAATGACTTGTCCGCACTAAAGCTATATTAATACAATGATTTTTGTTAAAATAAAAAATCATTCGAATTTGTTATTTTTTTATAAGCTTAGATTGGAAATTAGATATCAAACTCGACAAACCTAACCTTAAAATACGATACATTGAAAGTTTTTATTATAACTTTATATGTATAATATTTTGGTGAATTTCTTGAATTGTCCGCACTAGAGTTGAATCTTACAAATGTTTACTTTGTAGCAAAGAAACTCGATTAAACGCATCGTTTATTCATTAGTTAGGATTGGAAATATTATCAGAAGGCGGACAGCTTCGTCATGCTCTTAAATTATTTAATTAAAATAGAAGTCATTGAATTAAAGAAATTAATACGTACGTTCATATTGCAAACGTGTATTTTTCAAATCTTTTTCAACAAAAATAAATGTTTTCATAATTTTACTTTTTTAAGTGAAATTAAAATAGAAAAAATATAATAAATTTAAATTTGTATGATGTCATTACTCTCTAAATATAATCCAGTGAAAATTTCACTATTTGATTCAGCGGAAATTATTTCACTAAAAAATCAGTAAAAAATTAACAGAATTTTCAGTGCCCCTTTTATTGCACTGAAATATCATTGAAAATTCAACTGAAGTTACAGTGACTTGTTTATTCCACTGATAATTCAGTGAAAATTTGACTGATTAAAAAGGTGAGGGTTAAAATGGCGGGAAGAACTTGAGAGTGACGCTCCCAAGTTCATTCCCGCCACAATCTTAATGCTAAGAGTATCTAGTTCTGATTTTGAGTAGAATCCTTTAAAGATTTTAAGTAAAAAAGGTAAGCGTAATATAATAGAATTAATTCTAATTTATGAATTATTATTATTAAGAAAAATCATTTAATTCTTTCAAGTAAAAAGCTAAGTTCAATATTATATAATAAATTATAATATATACATAGAGAGAGAGCCAGTGAAAACGTATAGTAGCGTTTGGAGAGAGAATAATTTGAAAAAAAAAATCATTTGAACTTTTTAACTGAAAAGGTATGGCCTAAGATTGTATTCATCTAATCAAGAGGCCAAGTAAATATTAAGAAGAACTGAAAAGGTAAGTGTAATACAATAAAGTTTATTCTCATTTATTAATTATTATTAAGAAAAATCATTTTAACTTTTCAAGTAGGAAGGTAAGTTCAATATAATATAATAAATTATAATATATACATAGAGGAAGAGAGAGAGTTAAGACGCCATCGCGTGCAAAAAGAGGAAAATTAAGGGAAAATTATTTAAACTTTTTAAGTGAAAAGGTGAGTGTAATATATCAATAATAATATGTATCTATATTAGAAAAATGAGTTTTTTTTAAAAGTATAATACAATATTTAAATAATATTTATTTAAAGTATTAATTATTATAATAATTTAAGATCCATACATAAGTTTTAAAAAAAATCGTTTGAAATTTTTTTATTAGTTTTGAATTAATATTAATAACTTTTAAAACATTTAAATCGCTGGTATTAATTAAATACTGAAATATTTTGTACTATGTTAATAAATCTTAAATTATTGTAAAAATTAATACTTTAAATAAATATTATTAAAATATTGTATTTTACTTAAAAAGAAGAAACTAATATTTCCTTTGTCTATCATTCTTTTATTCTGTAATTATTTCACAGAAATTACAACGATATTTTCACTGAAATCCAAATAGTGAATATTTCACTATTTCATTCAGCGAAATTTCACTGAACTCTGGTGAAGCGATTTTCACTCATCCATTCAGTGAAAATTTCACTGGACTTCATTGGAATTCCACTGGATTATATTTAGAGAGTACATACAAATATAATTAATATAAATATGGTTTTTTATTTCATGAGTGAAAATTTTATTTCAATTACTATATTTTGCAAAAAAATGTAATTTCTAAATTTGAACATTTAAAAACATTTTGATATTTTCTTAAAATTTAAGCTACTCATAAAATTCTTAATTAACATTTTAAGAAAAAAGTGTTTTAAAAATTATTTGTTTTATGAATAAAATTTAAAAATAAACTCGTTATTAAGAAACATTCATTTTAAAAATGTATGACTTTGATTCTTAGAAACAATGTTCATCCAAAAAGCTTTTATATAAAAGTACAGAACCCACCTGTTACTAAAGAGAGGTACATCAGTACTAGACGGTGGTATACAAGGTCTGGGTATAAGTACACTGGGATGTGCCGTGGAGCTATCATTATCATACGTATGACTATGATTTTGTTGTGCTTTAGTTTGTTTGGGTCTTGAAAATGCTGATTTAGCTTGTGGTTGTTCGAATGATCTTGGTGGTCGACTATCTGATGTTGAATTTGATTTATTTATACTTTCAAGTCGTTTCGGTCCAGACATAAAAATTTGAGATTCTTTTTCTATTTGTGATGATGCTATTGTTGTTTTTGCTGCTTCCACGCTAACGATAACAGGTGCTCGTTCAGATGACTGTAAATTAACTGACGGTATTACAGGCGATAATGATGACGATGATTCATTTCTAGCTGGTGAAAAGTTGTGGGCTAAAAATTAAAAATAAGCACCAAAATAAAAAAATTTTTTAAATTATGCTTTTTTAAAAGTTATTTATATTTAATAGATTGATTAAAAATACTTTTGATTATAATTTACTGTTTATCTTATTTTTAAATCATAAATACACTCCCCTAAACATGTTTTTGCCATCCCTAGATGAAAATTTGATAAAACAAAAAGTTTTATAATTCCATAATCGTAAAGTAAAAATTCCAACGCGATTTTAAAGTTTAGATAAAAACCTTCAAAACCCCGTTTCTTTTATTTTTAAAACCCACGAACTGACTCCTTAAATAATATTATAAAGAAATGAAAAAATCGAAAAAATTTTGATGAACTTATTTTAAATCAAGCTTGTGCGTATGAGTAAATGTAACATGAAGTGCACTAAATATGTTATATGGAAGGATACGCTAATAATAATTAAATTATTATCTTAAATTAATAAGTTAAAAATGAACATTAAATTTTTCTTGCTGAATTCTCTCGTATGATATCACTTGTGTTCGGTGTATTGTGTGTGTGAAAGACAGCATAAATACAAACTGGTCAATATTGAGGAGAATGAAGAGAGGTATTATTTGTGTTCGGCATGTCACTCTAAATTTATAACCTCAAAAGATAAAATCGTTTAATGTTGCTTGTGTTCGACATATTAAATTAATTTTTCGCTGGAATAATTATAAAGGGTCAAAGAATTATCGATGAACTAGTATTCGGTATTATTTTGAATTTTTAATAAACTTATTATGTTCAACAAATAAAACTAAATTCTGAATCAATTGATACTGCTTGTGTTCAGCATATGAAATTGTTTCCCTGGTAACACAATCTGTTGCAAGCACGATTACGCAGAACTTGCGTGGTCTGTTTCCACATTTTAATGCATATCTGCTGAAATTTAATTGCGACTGAAACGTGCGTCAGATTTGTAACAGATTGCCAATCGAAACGTGCGATTCTAAAATAAGAATAAACACGCAAACTTTTAGCAGAATCGAAGCAGTCTTCCGTAAGAATCTTACAGCAGCACTTTACTCCAGAATTACATAAGAAAGACACAAGTTAAGTGCAATTATGTTACGAAAATAAACATGTAAACTTGCAGCAGAATCGAAGCAGTCTTCCGTAAGAATCTTGCAGCAGCACTTTATCCCCGAATTACATAAATATGACAAAAGTTGAGCGCAATTATATGACGAGAATAAACATGCAAACTTTCAGCAGAATCGAAGCAGCCTTCCGTAAGAATCTTGCAGCAGCACTTTACTCCAGAATTACATAAGAATGACATAAGTCGAGCGCAATTATATGACGAGAATAAACACGTAAACTCATAGCAGAATCGAAGCAGTCTTCAGTGAGAATTTTGCAGCAGCACAGTTTATAGAATTTCAAAGTTAATTAATAGTTTAAAAATTGAAGTCACTTTATAGAATAAAGATAATACATTGTATTTTAATAAAAAATTTTCATTGTGAATATTATGAACATTTAACTAACGAGTACATGTTCATAAGAGTTGTTGACAGATTTTAAGAAAGCAAATGTTGAATTTAAAATTTATAATTTATAATTTTTATGAAAATATAATAATTTATAATTGCAATACATTTAATGCATTTCTTTAAACTTTACGTGTTCTTACTACCAATGCCTACACCTATAGGCACATATTGGCTAAAAGAAAAAAGAAGAAACGCAAAAAACAATCAACATATATACACAAAGGGGTGGGCGCTGATGTTATAGTATAAAATTATATACATGTAGACATTGGGGAGAAGAGAGGAGACCATTGCAGCATCCTGTCAAATATAAAAAACGTAGATAAAAAATTTTTATAATATCTAAGAAAAGTTTTAAATAAATTTCTATCAGTAAAAGATGATAAATATTTTGGTTCTACATTCCTACGTAATTCTGTAGTAAAGTTTTGCCGCAAGATTCTTATGCGAGATAGCTTCAAGTATGCTGCATGCTCGCGTGATTATTCTTATGATAAGATTGCATTTAACTTTTGTCCTTCTGATGTAATTTTAGCGCAAATCTGCTGCATGATTCTCACATAAAACTGCTTCAATTCTGCTGTACATTTACGTGTTTATTCTCATCGTTAAATTACACTTAACTTTTGTCATATTTATGTAATTCGGGGATAAAGTGCTGCTGCAAGATTCTTACGGAAGACTGCTTCGATTCTGCTGCAAGTTTACGTGTTTATTTGCGTAACATAATTGCACTTAACTTGTGTCATTCTTATGTAATTCTGGGGTAAAGTGCTGCTGCAAGATTCTTACGGAAGACTGCTTTGATTCTGCTGCAAGTTTGCATCTTTATTCGCGTCATATAATTGCACTTAACTTTTGTCATTCTTATGTAAATCTGAGGTAAAGTGCTGCTGCAAGTCTTTGATGCAAGACTGTTTCGATTCTGTTATATGCTTGTGTACTTATTACGATTCGCAGAACAGCACTTGACAATTTGCAATTCTTACGTGATTGTGCTGCAAAACTTTGTCAGGAATTATTTACTCAATTTTGTTGCTAGTGTCTGTAATAAGTTTTTTCCGCAAGCTTACTGCAAAATATCTTCAAGATTCTGCGCATTCTTTCCGTTCCGTAGATTGCACTTTCTCTCTGCCAGAACGTGCAATTCTGTTGCACTTATCTGCTGTAATTTCTTTTCATAAAAAACCCTATGAAATGCGGAAACAGACAGCACATGTTCTGCTGCAAGTTTTTGATTTTCAAGAAAATTGCAGCAAAATTGCAGCAAAATTGCGTTGACCATTTTACCAGGGTTATTTTAAACTGTGATAGTAGTTTAACGAATAATTAATTAACTAGTAAATCATTTTTAAATTTTAATGAATTTGTGTTTAAATTCATTAAAACTAAATTCTGAGGTAAAATTAAGAGAGATATAACTTGTGTTCGGCATGTGGCTCTGAAATTATAACCTCAAAATTAAAAGAATTAGATATACCTTAACTTTAAATCAACTTGAATATTAAATATTCATTTGTTTTCTAGATAATCTATATGTAACCAGCAAGGAATTCAATCTCGTTATAAAGACAGTAGAAAAGAAAGAAAGTGAGAGACAGAAATTGTTTACAGTTCATTGCTCAGACCGGAAATTCTTTTTAAAGGAAGAAAAAGGAGACCGATTGTACATGCCCTATTGTACGACAGGTGGTCACATTATGGAAGACGGAGCGATGGATATGACTGAGAGCGAAGAGCCAAAGAGACAGAGGGACATTACAACATGGCAGAAAGTAATAAAAAGACAGAAAATGAAGACAAAGAAAGAAGACAGAGAATGAAGACAGATAGAATGAAAACAGAAGAAAAGGAGACAGAAAGAAAGGAGACAGAAAGAATGAGGACAGAGAAAATGAAGACAGAAAAGACAAGGCAGAAAAGGAAGACAGTTTAAGAGACAAAAAGAAGCATAAGACAGCTATAAAAGAGTATAATAAGTCAGCTAACAAGACAGAAGAAAAAATACGAGATTCAGACAGCAAACTGAATCGAATTTGAAGAACTTGGTTCTGTAAAGAAAACAATAAAAGAAGTTGAAAGAAAAGAAGTTAAAAGTTACTTCATGATGTAGGACAGAATTTGATAGACAGCTTGATCGCAGCATTTATCAAAGAAAAGCAAGCGATGGTAGCATAGTTTGAAAATTCAATGATGGATGAATTAAAACTCATATATAAAGAGCAAATAACGACTGATGTAAATGAAATGCAGACTACAGAAGAATTGACAGATGAAGCCAGAACATTTGATGTAAGAGATAGAAAAGCGAACGATGAGACAGGAGACAGAAAATCAATCGGTAATTCAACTAACAATTTTAATATAGACTAGCAAAAAATACCTCGTTCCTAACGTCGCTCGGTTGAATTTTCATATATTATATTATTATGTATTAGCCAATATTTTAAAATAAAAAAGAATTGCCACAACTTATGAATTTTAATATTGTAGTTTTGTACTAAATTAAATTTTTATATTTTTATAAAAAAGATTAATTAAAGTTAAAATGTGCATAAAGATTATTTAAATACAAATTATATCATGATGATTTAAGAATTTGTTCTACTAAATTGCATTAAAATCAATGAAAAAATATAATAGGAATTCATTCTTTTTAATCACGTGTTTCAATCACGAACCATGAAATAATCGTAAACAGTATTTGACGTTTACTAGAACTAACAACTGCACGGAGAAAGGAAAGTATTGTTAAAACAGGTTCTAAATCAAGTATATCTAATTTATGTACTAAGGTACTTAAAAAAAGAGTGGCGATATAATTTCAATTAGTACTATAGCTTGAATTTTACTATGAAGTAAGAGCATAAATTTGCGATGCTTAGTGTCTTTTTTTTGGTACTAAGACTGATATTTCACCTACTCGATTTAAGAGGCGGCCGTATAGTTCTGTCCTTGTCTAATCTAAATTTTCTTTATTATTGATAAATTAAATATTTTCATAGAAAAGTAAGACAATCGCCCAATAGAGCAAAAGACAAGCAAACGATTCTTTTTTATGAAAAAATATCAAATTTTGATTATTTTTCGAGTGAAGTTTGAAACCGAAAAACAGTTGAATCAACTCAATCAAGTTCGATTGTTTTTCCGTATCAGACTTCACTCGAAAAATAATCAAAATTTCATATTTTTTCATAAAAAAGAATCGTTTGCTTGTCTTTTGCTCTATTGGGCGGTTGTCTTACTTTTCTATGAAAATATTTAATTTATTAATAATAAATAAAATTTAGATTAGACAAGGACAGAATGATACGGCCTCCTCTTAAGGACAATATTTTGCAGAAAATGTGATTATTAATCTCTTTTCGGGCGGCATTTCCTGTTACTGAAATTAAAAATTATTAAATATAGAATCATTTTCATAATATATAACACTTTAAAATTACTAATAATTAATATTTTAATTCGTGATATTTAAGGAATAAAACGATACATGTTTATCTTCCATATTCTGTTTTAAAATAGTTACTTTTGAGTTTTAAATTAATTATTAGTAATTTAAAATTGATATATATGTATATATATATATATATATTATATGATTTACATTATATTTATCAACTGTTGAAAATTGTTATACAATTTAATGGGTTTTACGTTAATAAGTATTAATTATATTCAAGTTTTTCGCTCATAAGGTCGCTCGGTTGAATTTTCTTTTATTATATTATTATGTATAAATGACTAATTTTAAGTGAATAAGAATTAATTAATTAAAGTTAATTTTGAGTACTAAATAAAATTGAAAATAATTTGATGAAACATAATATAAAAATATATGTACACATGTGTTTAAAGTAAAAGAGCGTATAATTTATTCCATCAAGTGACTATTTCTCACTCTACTTCCATAAGAAAAACAAAGATAGTACGATATTTGATATAAATAAACTGAGAACTGAGTAACAACTATAATTTCCAGACCTTAATATATGACCATGAATTTAAATTATGAAATTAATTTTTACGTAAGACATGAAAAAAAAAAATTTTGTGTTTATTTCTAATAAAAATATCTTCACAAATGTATTTTATATATGTGAAATACGAAATTTAAATAAAAAAACCATAAGATTAAAATACACATTTTTGGTTAGTTTTGAATTTCAATATTTCAGAATAATAAAATAACTGTTTGCAATTACTTAACAATTCTTTGTGCATCTAATATAAAATTTTAATGAGATACAAATATTACAAAGTGTACGTATCACAAGTAAGGTTTGCATAACATAAATATTATAATTTTTAGAATTCTTGATATTAATAGATTATTAATTTGAAAAATTAAATATTTTTTCATTGATGACAAGTAACCTTTAAAATATAGTTAAAATAATACTGTAGATGTCCATCAAATAACATTTTCATCAAAATAAATTTCAACGCTATAATTATTAAAATAAACATTTCTATTTAACTACAATCTATTGTAATAATTATTTTCTTAATATATATATTAAAAAAAAAATAATTTTATTTGATGAACAGCTATATGAATATTATATATTTATAATGGTATGACTAAATTTATTAAATTAAAATTTTATTCAGTTATCATTCAGAGAATAAAGTATTTAAATTAGTTTTCATGAAAATATATTATTTAAAAAGTTACTTGTTAACAATTTTTTATAAATAACATACATTTAACCTTAATTACATTTTCATTTGTACACGTGTTAGTATTTAAATGAATTGTGATTTATATAAAAATTGTTAACAATTAAATATATTAAAATTATATTTACCTCAATTAGATTTTCATTTGTACACGTGTTTGTATTTAAATGAATTGTCATTTATATAAAAATTGTTAACAATTAAATATATTAAAATTCATTTCATCAAAGCAATAACATTTTTAATAAGAGAAACAAATTAATTTTTAAAATACCGGATAATAATATTTAAAATATCAGATTACCTCATTTGAAAAATTATCATTACATAATATAAAAATATTTTTTTTAATATCGTTTGAACATAAATTTTATGAAATACAATTTTAAAAAATTATTTATTTGATATTAAATTTTTTTTGATAGTTTATTATAAAGATAGAAAAAAATATGAAATATGAATGGATTTTTCTGATTATGTCTATGTGGATTTTCAAGGAACCCACATAGATTTGATAAAATCTGTGTTAATTTTATGTACTCCTCGTGGATTTTTAGGAAATCCATATGGATTTTGTAAAATCCATGTGTATTTTTAGGTAGTGAACGTAAATTTTTCACTTAGATATCCACGTGGATTTGAATGAAAATCCACGTGGAAATCCACATAGACATTTTAAATAGGAAATAACTCGATAATTATTTCGCATTCAAAGTGAAAACCAAAAACGAGGTAAACCTCGTAATTTCAGCTCTTTAACAGCAGGCCGGAGTAGAACCTGATACCGACCGAGTAGCAATTGAGTTTTTTGTTATTTACTCAACTATTAATCAGTGTATCTTCAAATTAAAGGTTAAGCGCAATAGATATTATTATAATAAACGTTTATGCACAAGAAAAAAAAAATTCTACTGCTTTGTTTTTGAGAAAAGTAAGGAACGCCGAGGTGAAAGTTTATGTTTATAATATTTTCGCGTTCCTTACTTTTCTCAAAAACAAATCGGTAGATTTTTGTTTTCTTGTGCATACATATTTGTAATAATATTATCTATTGCGCTTAACCTTCAATTTGCAGATACACCGATTAATACTTGAGTAAATAACGAAAATCTCAATTAGACAAGGACAGCGAATCCGGCCTGCTCTTAAAGATCAAAAAGCTACTATGATTTAACTGAGAGTATTCTGGTCTTCTATATCTGCGACTTCAAAATTCACATAATGGATCACAAAACTTAGAGAAACGCCACCTTGTGACTTACTGTCAAATTGATGATTGATTAAGTCGATTCTTTTTTTAATCTATAGGTGGCGTTTTTCTAAGTTTTGTGATCCCTTATCCCTTATACAGATAAGGCCAGAATACTCTTAGTTAGCTCGTAGAAGCTCTTTAATCTTCAAAGAAATGAAACTACGAGGTTCACCTCGTTTTTGGTTTTTACTTTGAATGCGAAATAAATATTGAGTTATTTCCTATTCAAAATATCTATGTGAATTTCCTCGTAGATTTTCATTTGAATCTACGTGGATATCAAAGTAAAAAATTTACGTGGATTACTTAAAAACCTACATGGTTTTTTAAATATCTACATGAATTTCACAAAACCCATATGGATTTTTTTTAAATCCACGAGGAGTACATAAAATTAACAGTTTTTATAAAATCCATGCGGTATTCTTAAAAAGTCTACATAGATTTCATAAAATCCATATGGATTCTTTAACAGTCCACGAGGGCTTTATAAAATCAACATGGCTTTCATAAAATCCACATGGATTTTTTATGTGGAAATCCACGCGGGTAATCCGTGTGGATTCCTATGCGAATCCACATGGAATCCATGTGAAATCCACGTGGATTTCCACATGGGTAATCCACGTGGAAATCCAGGTGGATTTTTTCAGTGGGGAAATTTACTTATTATTTGCGAAACACTTATTATAAATGCGGAAAAAAATAATATTCTGTAATATCACTCTAAAATTTGTATTAAATATGATCATTGAAAGTACAATTATTTCATTATGTTGAAGTTGTTGTCAAAATTTGATTATATTTCACTATAAGAAGATATAAAAATTAACTGTCATATTCAATTGTCTTTCCATTCTATTGCTAAATTTCCATAAAAGGAACGTATTAGCTTGTAGTATGTACCATGATGATTATTTATTTAAATTTTCAAATTATTCAAATTATTAGTTTTCAAGATTTTTTGATTTCTAATTCCAAATAGAAAAATATTAGTAAATAATATTGGAACCCAAACTCCACAATAATTAATGAATAAATTTATTTAAAAATTTAACTGAATAATCTTCGTGACGCATATTATATGTTAATGCATCAATTTATTCAAAATTTTGAAATATAATCGAAATATAGTCAATATTTATCGGCGCAAGTGTACTATCCGTTTCACATCTCCTTAAATAATATATACTGATAAAATTTACATAATAATTTATAAAAACTATTAAAATGATAATCATATATGTAATATTATTTTAAACTATGAATAAAAAGTTTAAAAATTATTATTTAGTGATAACTTATAAATAGTTATATTATTTTATTAAATACATTTCCAACTTGAATAATTATCTTCATGTTAAAACTAAATTTAAAGAGCATTCAATTCCACAAGTTATTTAAAAAATTTACCATTATTCAAAGTTATTGAAAAGTTATTTATAAAAAGTATTCCCATATCAAAATTTCAAAATTCTATTAATTTAATTTTTTATTCTTTACATAAGAGAATTAGTTTTGATGTTGAAATCCTCTTGTGATATGCAACATATCTATATATTATCTTATGGTAAAATATTTTATCACATGTATATATATGGGACATTTCACGCCAACTGATAGAGCAAAAAAATAAAAATCGTTGAAACTCTAAGAATTTATTTTTTTTGTTACCCAAAATATGTATAAAAATTTTCAAGGATCTAGATTGAAAGGATCAAGAGTTACAGGGCCTTAAAATTTAAAAATTTTTCAAAATTTTTGGAAAAGTCCCAACTTTATCATTTTTTTTCTGAAAATCCTGATGTTTTAGAGAAAAATGCATAATAACACTTCTTGTTGTAAATGAAGAAGAGAGTTAGCAGGATTTTTCACAGACCTGAATCTCGCAGTTTTCTGATTGGCTCTTATATGTAAAACACGGTTATTAAAATTATTTAATGTTTGCCGCTGCCAAAATTGGCTTTCAAAGGCTTATTTTTATCTATTTCTTATTAACTTTAAAATAAATTTTGGTTTGTGTAAGCAAAAGTCACCAATAAGGAGTTACCACAGTTTTAAATATACATTTTTACGTAAAATTTATTTTTCTTATTGAAAATAGCCTGTCACATACTAAACATGATCATCTGGTTTTAATACTCAAAAACTATTTAAATAAGTTTGAAAATCATTTAGTAAAATGTCATTTATCAATTATAAGCCTAATTATTAATTAAACAACAATCGTTATTATTATAATTACAATTAATTTCAAAGGAAAATAAGAGTTATCCCAAAATTAAATAATTATTTTCCAATAAGTATTTACTTATTTCAAAGAATTGATTCATCAATAAAAAAGAATAATTAAATAATCACTAGTTTCCTTTCCTTAACTTTCTATAAAAAGTATCAGTAAAATGGAAAATGATGATATCATTTTGGAACATACGCTTAAAAGAAATGATAGAGGCTTTTATTACAATGAATTACATTAAATGAGCTGTTATAATTAGAATACTGATTTTTAGATTAGCATTAATAATTTCATTAATACAAGGTACAGTCAACGGAAACATATTCTATGATAGTTCTTTTTCTGTGATTTTAAAATAACGCGACATTATTGGATGATTCCGACAGTCCGCTCATTTTTATTGGTTAATTTTTAAATGTGGGAAAAAGAATTATCATAGATTATGTTACTGTCGAGTGTACATCTTGAGTAATGTTCATAGGTGCTACATGAGCAAAATGAAAAGTTTTCAAGGTTATTCAAGTACCAGGTCCTCTAATACTTTGTGCAGCTAAAGCACCAACTGCAGTGACTGGTTCAATTTTTTGCTTTCATATATTTTTTCTTGCTTGTATGAATAAATTCAAGAAGTTGTGACACAGTTAAACGTATAATATACCTGTAAACTAGGACATCTGGTTTAATATGTTGTCTAATCCTAGCAATTATAATTGCAACTGTTTTCAAAAATTGAGCTGATTCTTGCTTGAATTCTTAACTTACACAAGAATATTTCTCTGACATCAAAAGTTCAGGGGTTACTTTAATAATACTAGGGCTGTCTAATGGATTTTCAATTTTGTACGTTGATGTAGATTTAATATATCATCAAGAACTCTTTTATAATCAATAAGACAGTCTTTGCCTTCCATATACGTTGGATCCATAGAATTTACACGATGAAGAATTTAAACAATATCAACAAAAGAATTTTCAACTGTCATATCATAATGTAAACTAAGATCTTCTAAACTCTTACTATTCTTCTTTGCGTGTATCCAGTTTCGGCAATTTTAACAGCTGCCCACACAGCATGAAAGATTGCTGCAAGGTTGCTGCAAGGTTTCATGAAAGTTTCGAAACTTCGCAGCAACCTTTCATGAAAGATTGCAGCAACATTTATATGTCCGCGCTAGAACCCGGTTGAAATATTTCTAAAAACCTCGCAGCAATCTTTCAGAAAACCTCGCAGCAACCTTTCATGAAAAACTCACAGCAATATTTCAGGAAATGTAACAGAAACATTTCAAGAAACCTTGCAGCAATCTTTTAGAACACCTCGCCGCAACCTTGCAGGAAACCTCGCAGCAATCTTTCAGGAAATGTAACAGAAACATTTCAAGAGACCTCACAGGAATCTTGCGGGAAAAATAGCAAAAACATTTCAAGCAACCACACAGCAATTTTTCAGAAAATCTCGCCGTAACCTTGCAGAAAACCTCGTAGCAACCTTTTATGAGATATTGCAGCAACATTTATATGTCCGCGCTAGAACCTGGTTGAAATATTTCTAAAAATCTCGCAGCAGCCTTTCATGAAAACCTCGCAGCAACATTTCAAGAAACCTTGAAGCAATCTTTCATGAAAGGTTTCTCGTGATATTTTATGAAATTTTTCCCAAATTTTGCCGCGAACAACGCTCATACCTTTCCGTATGGTTTCCTGCAATATTTTGTAAAATATTTCTTAAATCTTGCCAAAAGCTTGCTGCAGTAATATTTAATAGTAGGCAGGATTTTATATCCTTGTGTAATAAAGTTTTTCTTATTTGCTTAAGTATTAATCGTTGTATCTATAAATTACTAGTTGAGCGCAATAGTATTATTATCAATATTTGTGCACAAGAAGAAAAAATTCCTCAGCATCGTTCTTGAGAGAAGTAGAGAATATTGAAATAAAAGGTTTTGTTTCTAATATTTATAAAAACTTGCGGAATTATTGCTGAAACTGTTTATGAAAGGTTTGCTGCAATTTCATTTTGAAATTATTTATGAAACTTTGTTGATACTTTTGGTGAAACGCTTTTCTGGAATATTTTATAAAGATTGCCAAAAATATGGTAATAACCATTGGCGAAATGTACATAGCAATATTTTTTGTGATATCTTAGAAATCTTGTCAAAAACCTTGCAGAAATCTTACTGCAACTTTTAACAAAAGATCCCTTGTAATATTTCATAAAATATTCATCAAATTTTGCTGGAAACCTCGTTGAAACCTTTCATAAAAGGTATCTTGCAATATTTCGTAAAATGTTTCTAAAATCTTGCACGAACCTTGCTGCAACCTTTCATCAAAGGTCTCTTGCGATATTTCGTAAAATGTTCCCCAAATCTTGCTAGGAACCTCACAGAAACCTTTCATGAAAGGTTTCTTGCAATATTTCATAAAATGTTTCTAAAATCTTGCAGGAACCTCGCTGCAATCTTTCATGAAAGGTTTCTTGCAATATTCCATGAAAAGTTCCCCAAATCTTGCTGGAAAACTCGCTGAAACCTTTCGTGAAAGGTTTCTTGCAATATTTCATGAAATGTTTTTAGAATCTTGCGAAAACCTTGCTGCAACCTTTCGTGAAAGGTTTCTTGCAATATTTTATAAAATGTTTCTAAAATCTTGCAGAAAGCTTGCTGCAATCTTTCATAGAAAGTTCGATGCAATATTCCATCAAAATGTTGTCTAAATCTTGCTGAAAATCCCGCTGAAACATGTAATAAAAGTTTTCTTGCAATATTTCATGAAATGTTTTTAAAGTCTTACAGAAACCGCGCTGCAACCTTTCATGAAAGGTTTCTTGCAATATTTCATGAAATATTTCTAAAATCTTGCAGAAAACTTGCTGCAACCTTCCATGAAAGGTTCCTTGCAATATTCCATGAAATGTTTTCTAAATTTTGCTGAAAACCTCGCTGAAAAATGTCGTGAAAGTTTTTGTCCAATATTTCATGAAATGTTTCTAAAATCTTGCAGAAACCTCGCTGCAACCTTTCGTGAAAGTTTTCTTGCAATATTTCATGAAATGTTTCTAAAATCTTACAGAAATCTTGCTGCAACCTTTCACGAAAGGTTTCTTGCAATATTTCATGAAATATTTCTAAAATCTTGCGAAAACCTCGCTGCAACCTTTCATGAAAGGTTCCTTGCAATATTCCATGAAATAATTTCTAAATCCTGCTGAAAACCTCGCTGCAACCTTTCGTGAAAGTTTTCTTGCAATATTTCATGAAATATTTCTAAAATCTTACAGAAACCTCGCTGCAATCTTTCATGAAAGGTTTCTTGCGAAATTTCATGAAATATTTCTAAAATCTTGCAGAAACCTTGCTGCAACCTTTCATAAAAGGTTCCTTGCAATATTTTATAAAATGTTTTCTTAATTTTGCTGGAAACCTGTATGCAACCTTTCATAAAAGGTTTCTTGCAACATTTCATAAAATATTTCTAAAATCTTTCAGAAACCTCGCTGCAATCTTTCATGAAAGGTTTCTTGCGAAATTTCATGAAATATTTCTAAAATCTTGCTGGAAACCTCGCTGAAACATGTCATGAAAGTTTTCTTGCAATATTTTATGAACTGTTTCTAAAATCTTGCAGAAACCTCGCTGCAACCTTTCATGAAAGGTTTCTTGCAATATTTCATGAAATGTTTTATAAAACCTTGCAGAAACCTCGCTGCAACCTTTCATGAAAGGTTCCTTGCAATATTGCTTGAATTATTTTCTGTAACCTTGTAGCAAGTTTGCAGCAATATCACACTGAAATGTTTCATGAAACTTCTTAGCAATGTTAAGACAAGATTGCTGCAATCTTGTGACAATATTTCAGCACAATATTTCAGTGAAAGTTTCACTGCAATATTTCATGCTGTGTGGGTGTATCTACATACATAGCTGTTCATGGATCAAAATCCATTTTTCTTTCTCCACCCAATGAATATAATTTAAACTATATTTCTATTATTTGTTCTTCATAATATTCTGAAAAAAAAACAATTTATAAAACTAAGAGAATTTTCTGGTAATTAACATCTTATTTCCTTTTCATATGTAACGGTCTTAAGAGCAGGTCGTATATCTCTGTCCTTTTCTAATCAAAGAATTTATTTTTTTGCAAGAACTAATAATTATAGCAAAAAATAAGGAGATAGCTCCATCTTGTATTATAAAAAGCAATATTTTCTTTGATGAGGAGAAATTATTTTTATCGATTCGTTTTGAAGAAAACCTTGAAAAACTTAACAAATATAGGTTAGGATGGACAATTCAGTTTTTCAAGGTTTTCTTAAAAACGAAGCGATAAAAATAATTTTTCCTTATAAAAGAAAATCTAGCTTTTTATTATACGAGATGGGGCTTTCTTCTTATTTTTTGCTACAATGATTAAAAATTCATAAAATTATTTTTTATGAAAAAATCAATTCTTTGATTAGAAAAGGACATATATATTTGACCTCCTTTTAAGGGCATATCAAAACTCCTCCTTTTAACAATATTTCCAATCCAAGTCTATCAATGAACGGTGCGTTTAATCTAGTTTTTCGCTACAGTAAAAAAATTTATGAGATTAAACTTAAGTGCGTATAACTCAAAAGATCCATTAAAATACTATGCATAAAAAGTTATAAAGTAACATTCAATATATAGTATTTTGAATCAAAGAATACTTCTATCGGTTAAATAAAAATAAAAATATATATTTAAATAAATAAATAAAGATGGGTAGTCAGAAAGCTTTTGTTTATAATCGTCCCCAAAAAATTCATTTAGTGTGTGTTCCAAAATTCTATCGTCATTTTTTATTGAACAGATACTTTTTCTAAAAAGTTAAGGTAAGGAAAATAGTAATTATTTAATAATTCTTTTTCATTGATGAATCAATTCTTTGAAATAAGTAAATTTTTATTAAAAAATAATTATTTGATTTTGTAATGATTCAGAGTCTAATTTTCCTTTGAAATTAATTGTAATTTTAATAGTAAAGAGTGTGATTTAATTAATAATTAAGCTTATAATTGAGAAATAACATTTTACTAAATGATTTTTAAACTTATTTTAATAGTTTTTGAATATTAAAACCAGATACTTATGTTTAGTATGTGACAGGCTATTTTCAATAAGAAAAATAAATTTTACATGAAAATGTATATTTAAAACTGTGATAACTTCTTATTGATGACTTTTGCTTACACGAACCAAAATTTATTTTAAAGTTAATAAAAAATAGATAAAAATAAGTTTTCGAAAGCCAATTTTGGCAGCGGCAAACATTAAATAATTTTAATAACCATGTTATACATATAAGAGCCAATCAGAAAACTGCGAGATTCAGGTCTATAAAAAATCTTGCTATCTCTCTTCTTCATTTATAACAAGAAGTGTTTATATGCATTTTTCTCTAAAACATCAGGATTTTCAGAAAAAAAAATGATAAAGTTGGGACTTTTCCAAAAATTTTGAAAAATTTTCAAATTTCAAGGTCCTGTAACTCTTGATCCTCTCAATGTAGATCCTTAAAAATTTTTTTACATATTTCGGGTAACAAAAAGAATAAATTTTTAGAGTTTGAACGATTTTTATTTTTTTGCTCTATCAGTTGGCGTGAAATGTCCTATATATATATATATAATGAATAAATAAATATATATATATATATATATATATATATATATATATATATATATATATATATATATATATATATATATATATATATAATGAATAAATATATATATAATGAATAAATATATATATGTGAGACATTTCACAGCAATTGGAAGAGCAGAAAAATAAAAATCTCTGAAACTCTAAGAATATATTCTTTTTGTTACCCAAAAGATGTAAAAAAATTTTCAAGGGTTTAGATTAAAAGGATCAAGAGCTATAGATCCTTGAAATTTGGAAATTTTTCAAAATTTTTGGAAAAGTCCCAACTTAATCATTTTTTATCCTAAAAATCCTGATGTTTTAGAGAGAGATTCATAAGAATACTTCTTGTTGTAAATGAAGAGCAGAGTTAGCATGATTCTTTACAGACCTGAATTTTAAACTTTTCTATTGGTTATGTTAGCCGATATTCATATATTAGAATCTGATAATATTTCAAACCAGCACACCTCATTTAACATGCAATTAACTTCACTAATTCAAAGACCACAATATATTGAATCAGTACCGATTGATGGAGAATTTATACAGTCATTATTTTCCGGAAATTTGGAAAAGGGTCACCGGATTCGTGTGTATTATAATAATAAAGTAATTCATATATATGATAGTTTAAATCTTCAATATCTACGAGATGAGCATAAGATTCATATAAACAGATTATTTTCAAACAAATCAGAATTGAGCATAGTATTCAAAACAATACAATCACAAACAGATAATTATGATTGTGCTGTTCTTGCAATTCTTTTGCTATTGCAATACTTTATAATTTAGGTCCATGTTGTTTAAGATATGATGTTTCTCAAATGCGATTACGTTTATTAAGAATTTTTAAAACGCAACAAATACGAATATTTCCAGTTTCGCAAAATTATAATAATGCAAATATTAATTACGATAATCCACCGGACATGATAAGGAGGAGTTTTTGTCATGAGCATCGTCTAAATCAAATACCATTAAATTTAGATTTCGCCGAGCTTGAACTATTAGAAAAAAATGCATTTACTGGCAGAACAAAAAAAGATCATGAAAATGTATCGTAAACAAAAGAATTCGAATCATGAAACAATTTTGATGAAAATTGACAATGAAATTTCAGATACAAATTTTTAAAAACCAGATAATGATATAATAGGAATCGATAATATCCACTTAAACTATAACGATAATAAAATTAGCACAGTTGAGATAAAATTAAATGAAGAAAAAAAAATCAAAAGAAATAGATAAAAAAGAAACTTTATTTGTAACAGAACTTAAGAGCTTGACGAAGCTGCCCGCCTTCTAATAATATTTCCAATCCTAACTTATGAATAAACGATGCGTCTAATCAAGTTTTTTTGCTACAAAGTAAAAATTTGTAAATTATACTCCAGTGCGGACAACTCAAGAAATCCACCAAAATATTAGACATATAAAGTTATAATAAAAACTTTCAATGTATCGTATTTTAAAGTTAGGTCTATCAAGTTTGATATCTAATTTCCAATCCAAGCTCTTAAAAAAATAACAAGTCTAAATGATTTTTTATTTTGACAAAAATTATTGTATCAATATAGCTTTAGTATGGATGAGTCATTATATATGTTTAATTTATTAATTTAAAAAGATACTGATATAATAAAAAAAGCAAAACTCAAGTGATGCAGCTCCGACATCCCGTTAATAGGAAAATGGTAACAGAAGAATCACATGAATATAAAAAAATTTCAGAAAAAGACATTATTATGGAAATGCGAGAAACAAAAAAGTAATGATAAATTAGAACTAAGACGTGTTCAAGAAACTTTACGTAAGAAAAAAGCTCATATGAAAATGAAAAAAGGACAACCAAATAAATATAATCAGAAATTAGGAAATACTAAGATAACAAAATGGCAATTCAAGGAAACATTGAGTACTAATAAATTGGAACAAATACGTGCGAATGAGGCTTTACGTAAGAAAGAAGCTTTTATAAAAATTGAAGAAAATTAATCAGAAAAATATAGAGAAAAATCAGAAAATACTAAGATAAAAAAAATTAAAATTCAAGGAAAAAATAAGTATTGATAAATTGGAACAAATACATGCGAATGAGGCTTCACGTAAGAAAGAAGCTTATATAAAAATCAAAGAAAAAATTCTAAATAAATATGAAGAAAAATTAGAAAATACTAAGATAACAAAATTGAAATTCAAGGAAAAAATGAGTATTGATTAATTGATACGAATACGTGCGAATGAAGCTTTACGTAAAAAAAAAGATGATATAAAAATTTAAGGAAAACAACCCAATAAATATAAAGAAAAATTGAAAAATATTAAAATAACAAAAATGAAATCAATGATAAAAAAGGGTACTGATAAAATGAACAAATACGTACAAATGAAGCTACACGTAAGAAAAAAGCTTACATAAAAATGAAAGAAAAACAACCAAATAAATATAAAAAAAATTGAAAATATTAAGATATGAAAAATAAAATCAATTGAAAATAGAGATACTAATAAATTAAAAAAATTGCATGAAAAAGAAAAATTACGCAAAAAAGAGACTTATAGAAAAGTTATTAGTGAACAATATAATGAATATCAGAGAATGGTACAAATTAAAAATCAAAAATTGGAAAATGCCGATATTATTAAGAAAAAACAAGTAAAAAATGATTGTTACCAATTGAAAGAATCACGCACAAGGTGTAAACAAATAGAAATTGATGACAATAAACATGTTAATAATGATACAACAATAAATAAACCAATAGATGAAAAAAAGCGAAAACGTAAATATGATTCTTATCAATTAGAGATATTATTTATTAAGTGTAAACGGTTAAAAATTGAAGACAATAATTATAATAAAAATTACAATAATAATAATTATAATAACAATCATAATATTGTATTGAACAAAGTTATTGATAAAACAATAAAGGGCAAAGTAAAAAAAAGTTAAAGAAATTAAATAAAAAAATAATAACTGAAAAAATTAATTCGAAACTGGTTGGTTGTATAGCAAATATATTTTTCGATGAAAATCTCATATCTGAAAATAACATTGGTTCCATGACAAATACATGTGTTTATTGTGATGCGAAACATTTTGCTTTCGAATATACTAAAAGTAACGATTTCTCCAATTGTTGTCATAAAGATGAAATAGAATTGTTAGAAAATATTCCTTCCCCAGAACAACTAAAGTTTTTAGCAACTGAAGTAACGGAAGAAATTATTGATTTACGACGAAATGTTAGGTTAGACAATAATGCTTCAGCATTCGCAAATTTTGGTGCCAATTTTGATATATTGCCAGGTATAGGACCACGAGTTATTAGAATATGTGGACAAATTTACCATAATGTATATGCGTTACATCCTAATAAAGATGAAGCACGTAAATATGGACAATTATATATTTTAGATAATGAAATATCAACGATTGAACGGAATAAGTTTAATATTAATTAAACATTATTAAAACATTTAGATATCTTGATAAGAGACATTAACCCTCGTGCTAAAGCCTATAAAATGATGCATAAAGTAGAAGAATAAGAATTACAATGATGTGCAAAAATCTATTGTCCTCCAAGAACTGTTACTATGTCTATTGTCCGCAATAATAATTTGGATAAAAAAAGATATAATATAGCTACCTGTAATGAAGTTGCAATAGTATATGTTGGAGAAGACGATCTTTTTCCTATTGAACGTGATATTGTCATTTACTCTAAGTATGATAAACCAGTATAGCGACAGTTAGCAAACATACAGATCCTATGACATATCCGCATATTCATCCTAATGATGGTTTTGGATGGATGCCAAACATGAAAAGTAAATTTCTCCAGATTATATTTCATACGAAAAAACCAAAACGTATTGAGAAGTGATTGTTACAAAGGTGTTATGGACTATTTACATAACAAAAGAAAATTAGATTCTTTAAAAATTGGAAAAATGGTAATATTACCGTTAAACTTTACAAGAAGTCCACGATTTTTAGAACAAAATTACATTGACTCAATGACACTTGTAAATTATCGTGGTAAACCTGACCTTTTTGTAACTATGACCTGTAACCCACTTTGAAAAGAAATACTGAAAACTTGGAACTTTATGAAAATGCAATAGATAGACCAGATATTATAACAAAAGTATTTTATCAAAAAGTAGAAGAATTCAAAAATTTAGTAATATAAAAGGGAATATTAGGAAGATGTATTGCATATAGTTATGTAATTGAATTTCAAAAACGAGGATTACCGCATATGCGTATGTTAGTAACAACTTAATCTTGGACAAAAATGATGAATTTGATTCCCGAAAAAGTTGATAAAATAATAAGTGCAGAAATCCTAAATAGAGATATTTATCCAAAATTATATAGTATTGTTGAACAATTTATGATACGCGGTCCCTGTGGTATGCAAAATATAAATTGACCGTGTATGGATAAAAATACGAAACAATGTACTGAAAATTTTCCGAGAAAATTTAATAATACAACGACATTTAAATCCAACGGTTATCCACTATACAAACGTAAAAATGATGACGTCGAAATAATTCTCAAAAATAAATTTACAGAAAGAATTGAAGATAATGGATTTGTTGTTCCTTATAATCCTTACTTATTATTGAAATTTAATGCACCAACAAACGTAGAAGTTTGTTTCACTGTGCACCGCATTGAATATTCATTCAAATACTGTTATAAAGATCATGATTGTGCATACATTAAAATACATCAAGTGAGTTTGGATTTTCAATCAGAAAATGAAGACACTTTTCAAAATAACAATCGTGAAAATGTTGAATATGAATATGACGAAACCCAACAATACATTAATACACGATATTTATGTGCACCTCAAGCAATTCATAGATTATGAGAATATCCTTTACATCTTATTTCACATAGTATAAAACGTCTAAGTGTTCATGAGGAAAACCAACAAATCGTATTTTATAAAGAAGGAAAAGAAGAAATGATCATGCAAAAAAATGTTGGAACAACATTAACAGCATATTTTGAATTAAATAGAGAAGATTATGAAACACGAAATTACTTGTATTCAGAAATACCAAATTTTTATACATTTGATGAAAAACTGAAAAAGTGGAATAAAAGAAAAAAAAAGAAAACCAATACTTAGTAAAATGTACTTTGTAAGTCCGAAAGATAGACAACGTTATTTCATTAGGTTATTACTATTACATGTTTAAGGAGCTACATCTTTTGAAGCTTTGCGTACTGTTGATGATGTGATGTACAATTATTTTTATGAGGCAGCTAAGGCAAAACAATTAATTAATGAAGATGAAGAATGGGATAGATGTTTGGAAGAAGCATCTTCAACAGAATTCCTTTATATTCTTTATGAATTATTTGCTTTAATTTGCGTTTTTCATAATCCTATAAATGCACGAGATTTATATGAAAAATATAAAGATAAGTTATACCATAACTTATCTTTATATTTTCACTCCTAAATACGAAAAAAATATAGATAAAAATTTTGCATTGAATGTTATCAAAAATAATTTACAAGTCAATGGATTTTCTCTAAACGATTTTAATTTACCTAACATAAGCACATTTATAGAAGAAGATAATAATCAAACAATTTTAAATCATAATAATAATATTCTTAATGAATAAAAAATGAAAATAAAATCTTTAAATGATAAACAAAGAGAAATATTCAGCTCTATTATAAAGAGTTTAAACAACCAAAGTAAAGAAAAATATATTTTTATAGATGGACCAGGTGGAAGTGGAAAAAGTTATTTACTTAACGTTTTAATAGTTTATTTTAAATATCATACTATACATTATTTATGTGCAGCTTGGACAGCTATAGCAGCAAATTCATTAGTCGATGGAAAAACCGTGCATACAACATTTAAATTACCGTTAAGAGGCCGCTGAATTAAATTAAGTAATTAATAATGAAATTAATTTTGATGCTTTGTTTTCAAAAAAAGTTTGACATACTTACAAAATCATAAGTGAGGCTAGAGAATTGATTTGTCCTCATTAGGAAAAATATTGTTTTTTACTGTACAACCCATATGGAAAAAATTTTTGGATATAATTGTAAATAACTGTTAATAACTGTAAATAAATGTAAATAAATGTAAATAACTGTAAATAACTGTAGAAAAGTGTTAAAAAATGTGGGAATTGAGACATAAATAATAGTTATTTACAATTATTTAGAATTATTTACTGTTATTTACACTTATTTACAGTTATTAACTTTTATTTACACTTATTTGCAGTTATTTATATTTATTTACAGTTATTTACATTTATTCACTTTTTTCACAATTATTTACAGTTATTTACGATTATTTATAGTTTTTTACAATTATTTGCAGTTATTTACATTTTCGAAAATTATCACGAATTTATTCAATAATTTTATATATAGGCGAAAATTTTAAAAAATGTGAATAACTGTAAATAATTGTAAAAAACTATGAAAAATTGTAAATAGTTGTAAATAATTATAAATAACTGTAAACAACTGTAAAAAACTGTAAATAACTGTAAATAACTATAAATAATTGTAAATAATTATTAATAACATTAAATTATTCACTAATTCAAAAATTTTTGAAAATGTAAATAACTGTAAATAATTATGAATAACTGTAAATAATTATGAATAATTGTAAATAATTATAAAAAACTGTAAATAATTGTAAATAATTGTAAATAACTGTAAATAACCGTTAATAACAGTTAGTAACTGTAAATAACTGTAAATAATAGTAATTAATAATAAATAATAGTAAATAACTGTAAATAACTATTATTTATGTCTCAATTCCTACATTTTTTAACAGTTATTTACAATTATTTACTATTATTTACAGTTTTCCACATAAATTATTTCCATATGGGAAGTTGCGAACAACTATTGATTTCTAGTAATAACTACTAGTTTTTCCAAAAACCTACATTTTTTTATTAGAAAAGGATAGAGAGATACAACATCCTCTTAAATATAACAGATTGGACAAGTTGTAATGTTAAGCCTAATTCTGCAGAAAGCAAGCAAAGGAAACACAAATAATTATTTCCTTCTTAAAAAAATGATGAGCCGCCATGTTGAAGCATCTAAAGATCGAATCCTGATTGGTCGATATAGAATAGGCGCCAAAAATTAAATTTTAAAGAGTTTAGATTTTTTAAATAAATAAAAATTAATTTCTAGGCATTGTTTTTTAAATATAATAGAAGTAACTCAATTAAAATAGAATAAGAATATTTTATTTTAAACCAAGCAATATTATTTATGTATATAACCAATGTATAGTTTAATGATAAAATATATAATTATGAGCACAAGCAAGGTGACTATCTTTTATTTAAAAATTCCAGTAAAATTGTAAAGACATCAAATAATATAACAATTCAGATAAGTAATTTATTCCTTTATTGCATAAGTATTGCTGAATGCAGGTACAAAATGTATATATTTTTAATTGTTTTCCATTTAAAAATAAGTATAGTAACAGCAATTAATGAAGGTTTGAGGTTATGAAGGTTTGAGGTTATGAAAGTTTTATTATTTTATATTTCTATTACTCAGATTAAAAATCATCAAAGTACCAAAAAAAAGTAATATATTTAAGTAATGTTTTAAAGATAAATTTGTGCACATTTTAATAAAAAAAAAAGGTTAGAATGAATCAAGATCAAAATTTACTGATAACAATGGATGATACAATTGACGAACAAACTGTATGTCTATTTTTAATGAAAATTTAAAGAATCTACTTATACGAGTGTGCTATTTCATAATATACAATACTATTTAGTTAAACTTATTATATTAAATATTAATACATAAATAAATAGAAGTATAAAATGTGTGTTTTCAGTAAATGTAGTTTGAAAATAATTTGCACACTGATAAAAGTATGACTACGATAGGCAGCTTTGTTATAGATTAACATAAAATTTGTGTTACAGTTGACGAACAAGCTATATGTCTATTTTTAATGAAAATTTGAATAATTTACTTATTCATTTTATATAAGTGTGCTATTTTATGATATACGATGAATTAATATTTAATATAATGTATTTAACTGAATAGTTTGCTTATACGAGTGAGTTATTTTATTATATACATTACTATTTAACTAAATATTAATACATGAAATTAAAAATAGAAAAACAATTTATGTTTTAATGAATAAAGCTTAAAAATAATTAACATGCTGATAAAATTATAACTATAGTAAGCATCCTTTTTATATATTTGTATATATAAAATTTGCATTACAGTTGACAAACAAGCCATATGACTATATTTTCAATAAAAATTTGAATATTTACTAATATAGATGTGTTATATTTTATAATATAAAATGAATTAATATTTAATATAATATATTTAACTGATTACTTTACTTATACAGATGGGTTATTTTATAATATACAGACATAAGCTGAAATAACTTGGGCGCCTATGCACTTTCTACTCAACTGTAGTTATTTGAGCTATCAGACCTGAGTTTCAGTCTGAAAAAAAATCAGATTTAAATGTAATTGATAATTTTTTGTTATTATAATATTAACTAATAAAACTTCTTTTTAGCTTAAATATACATTAAATAAAAAAGTTTGATCCATGAATAGTTTTAAAAACCCTTATCTGATGCTTAAAATCCTTTTGATTAGTTAAAAACTTGATTTTGTTTATTTAATAACACTATTTAAAATGAAATAATGTTGTGTGTGTATCATGTCTTAAAATTTATGAGTTATAAATATATTTTAATACACTTCTACTTTCTCATAAAGAAAACATTATATCAATAAAAAAATTTGTTCTATTTTATTATTAATTTGTACATATTCAGACTCGTGGAAAAAAGTGGTTTCCACCCTGTTAAAAAAAATCAGGCGAGAAATCACCTGATTTCTTAGGTGATTTATCATGCCAAAATCTCATGTAATGATCTCTCACCTGATTTTTTTTTGTAGGGCAGAAAATGTCTGTATGTATGTGTGTGTGTATGTACTCATTACGTCAATTAGATCTCGAAAAGTACTCGACAGATTTCCTTCAAAAAAAGCATACAATTTATTTTTTTGTCTAACTGGTACGGAAGCTATTGAAAACTGGTTTTCTTGGCATAGTTTTAATTTTAGAACAATTCAAAACATTTTTTTTCAATTCTAATTTTTAATTTTTTTTGTATTTTACTTTAAGTACTCGATGGATTTGCTCTAAAATTTGCCTGGAAATTATTTGAGACTACCAAAAGAAAAACTTCTGAAAACTGATGGGTGGGGCTCGAACATTAGAATATTTTTTATTTAATTAACATTTATTTACAAGTTCATATAAATTATGTGCATATCGAGACTCTTCATTTATTCATTTTAGAAGTTTTAATTTTAGATAATTTTGTAAAATAAAAAAATTCATTTTTCTTTTATTTTACGTAAATTACTCTATAGATTTGCCCCAAAATTCGCATGCAAGTTATCCGCTATTGTCGGAAGAAAAAAATTTTTAAAAACTAATTTTCTTAGCGCAGTTTTAATTTTAGAGCATTTTGAAAATTTTGAAAAAATTTTTATTTGAAACCACTTTTTTCGACTCCCGGAGTCTAAATATGTACAAATTAACGAAAAAATAGAAAAAAATTTTTCACCGATACAATAATTTTTCTTTGAGAAAGCAAAATGAAATCAAAATACTCTAACACAATGAGCTCTATGAGAAAGCATTACACCAAAGCACTTGGCAGCATTTTTGTAAATGCTTAAGTTCAAATAAATGTAATAGATATATTTATTATTACCTATAATGCGGTTATGAAGTAGCTAAGTAAAGTCATTTATTTAATAGTCATTAAATATATAAAGATGAAAAAGATGCTTTTGTAATTTTAAATAATGAGGATTTTTAAACTCTTATTACCAATAATAGTATTTAAAAATTTAATTTACTGCAATATTTAATTTAATTTAATGCTATCCAAACTAAAGATGTAACGCATATAATAATTAGTGAAAACAATTTTATATGAATGAGTTGAAACAATATTTAATGCAAGTAAAAAATAAAATTTTTTTTTTGTGAAAAACTTTTTGATTCTTTATTGCAAAATTTATAGAATTTTCATACATTATTTTAAAACTCGGAAATTGATAGTGATGAAAATCATTAATGAATCAGATGAAATGTTTCTTCTAGAATATTTAAATTCTTTTAATCCTTCCAGTAAATTACATTTAAGAGAAAAATTTATTGTAATGCTTATAAGAAATATAAGCATTAATAAAGGTTCATGCAATAGTGCGAGATTGCAAATTTTAGAATTTTCTAATCATTTATTAAAATGTAAAATTTTGACGGGTGGTATAAGATAATATTTTTCCAAACCGTAGTAGATTATATTGTGAAAATGAATATTCCTTTTACATTTAAAAGAACGTAATTTTCATGTGAATTATCTTTTGCTATGACGATTAATAAATTACGTGGACAAATGTTTGATAATATAATTATTGTTTTAAAGAACTGAACACGGTTAAAAACAATTGTGTAGTCTGTTAACTTTTATTTTCTGTTACTTAATTGTCTGTTGAAGTAACAAACAAGGATGTGACGATTTAACAGACTTTATGTCAGTTGATTCTGAAAATGTCCGTAACAAACGACTAAAACAGATAGTCCAGGGGCAAACTACATAAGTCTTGGTCGATCGAGGTCCTCAATTCTACCCAGGTTTTTTTTATGTATTTTTGACCTGCTGAATCCGAATTTTTTAACAATTTTCATAAACAAATTATAAAAATGCACTTAAAAAAAAAATTTTATCATATTTTTTTAGTTTATTTTGAGTAAAAAAGGTTCTCATGAACATATGTCTAAAATGCACTGAATCGGCAGAAAACAAATTGCAAAGTTTGAAAAAACGCGATTTTTTATAAATACGGTCGCTAACTACTGTAATCTTTAAGTTTATATTTTAACAAACAATTTAAGCTATTGTGAGTTAAAATGAAATCAGTAGAAGCTGATCTATAGGCTGTCAAAGTTTTGAAAAATCGCGTTTTTTCAAACCGATTTTTTTTTGCCGATTCAGTTCATTTTAGCAATATGTTCATGAGAACCTTTTTTACTCAAAATGACCTAAAAAATATCATAATTTTTTTTTTTTTTCGAAAAAACGTATTATTATAATTTGTTTATAAAAATTGTTAATAATTATTAAAATTATATCATTGTAAATGCCACGAAAGCTATTCATTAGACAACGAATATCATATTATAAACGAATATAATATTGTATAAGATATAATAAAAAACGTTCTTTCTAATATTTCTTGAGTTCTTGTACATTTATTAATTTAAACGTGAATTTAAAAAAATAAAACTATATATAAAACGTGTATGTATGTGTACGGAAAACAAGACCAAAAAAAGTTTTAGTACATTGACAGACAATGTCTGTAATTTATAAGTAAAATTTTAACAGACATTTGTTTGTTAAATCCTTTAAAGACATTTTGTTTGTTAAAGTAACACACATTTTTGTCTATTAACTGGTTTTAACAGACTTTGTCTTTGATATTTCTAACTGTGAATAAACTAATAGCAGCAGCTGTTTCAATTTTTCTTTATTTCTATAAGAGAAAAAACAACTTTTCTCCTCTATTTTTTAGAGAGGCCACTTCAGGTGCTAAAACATAAAATTTAATAACAACTGATAACAGTTTCTTAATGATTGAAAATTTCTAACTTCATCAACAATACATTAAAAAAACATCACCTAAAACAATACATTTTAGGCGTAACAATAAAAATAAAAAATGAAACTTACAAGTATTAAACATGTGGTATTACATAACTATTTTTGTTTTATAAAAATATATAATAATAGATATTTCTATTAATAATAAAAATTTTCGCAATCTAATATGCGTTGTCATGATCTACGTGACATTATGAAGTGAAGCATGTAGCTGCAAAGGTGGCTATCTCCATTTTTTCCGAATTTATTTTTATTGCATTTTCGTATACAGAACATTAAAATTTATCATGAAAAAATCATATGGGACCAAAATATAGGTATAGTTTTTTTTTATGAAATGAAAAAAATATGGTGTATTGCAAAATACACTGACTTTTAAGTATAAGTACAGCAGAAAATGTTATTTCTGGAAAAAAATTTTTTTGGAGATAACTACTTTTGCAGCTATACGCTTCAAGTATAAGTTATTCCAACGAATATAGACGCTGATAGAAGCGTACTCTTAAATGGGAAATTTCTGCCAAAAATGAGTTGATTCTGTTACCCAGCTACTTGGGGACGCCATCAAATCCCATGTATTTTTATATCTATATATATCATATATATAGCACATTTTTCATATGTATAGATATACAAACAATGTTGAAGTGTTACCCAGGCTTTCGGACGAAAAATGTAACCCAGAAGAATCCTTCTATAAGCGTCTATCTTCTTTGGTTATACAAATCTTTAACATAGGTAATTTAGGTGAGTTACGTATGTACAAAGTGACTAGCAAGTGTTTTCTTTTATGTACTTGGTATTTGATTCAAGATTTTGACTCACATGAATGAATTTGATTTAATTATATTTAATCTAATTTAACAATTATTGCGTTTTATTGTAAATAATTTATTCTTGAAACCGTTTTATCAAAAAAATTAATTTCTTTCTAATAATTCAATTATGTATTTATTATATAAATTGTTTAATTTTTCAGTGTCGTGTATAATTGCAATTTTCATATTTTTTAATATGTATCATTTCTGATAGCAATCTTTTTTGATAGTTGCATTCAATGTCTAATATGTTTGAGGTTCCTATGTTTGTATCAAAGCTATGGCTAGAATTTTTACAGTGTGTAACCAACGCAGATTTGTCTTTATTATGTTTCAAATTACTTATATGTTGTAAATAAAGAAAAATTGAAACAGATACTGCTATTAGTTTATTCAGTTGCTTAAAAAAAATTTTAGCTGTTGTTAGCTGCTTAAAAGAATAATATCATTATTGATTGATGAAGAGAAGTTTTTGATCATGGTCAGTTGTATGCTACGGTATCTAGAGTTTGATCTTATATCCTACATGCCAAAAAACTAATATAAATATTGAAAATTATGTATGTAAAAAATTATATTAAAAATTTCTTTTAATTTAATTTTTTTATTTTTTGATGACATATTAAAGGCACTTCGTACTGTTTGATTTTAAGGTTCATAATTTTAGTTTTTATTTAAAATTAATTTTTGATAGATGACCACTCATCATTTTTTTAAAAACAATAAAATTGCTACTAAAATAATTTCGTTTATTAAAATTACTTATCATGTTTATAGATGTTATTATATCCATAGTTGACCCGGGAGTATAAATTTGTTGCGCGCTTCGCGCGCATGAATGTAACTAGTAGGATAAAATATCCATGACTTCAAAATTTGCTTTTGAAGCAATTTATCGTCTTTTTCAAGATTTATGCGATGTGAACCAACCTTTCGGTGGTAAAACTGTAATTGCATCAAGAGATTTCAGGCAAACATTACCAACGACATGAAAGCCGTATGAATATTATTGAAAAATCAATTAAATTCAATTTATTATGGCAGAATTCAGAGCCCAAAATATCGAGCCAAAGTAAATATAAGAATCAAAAGAATATTAGGCTCAAAAAAATATAGAGCCAAGAACACATAAGAATCAAAAAAATATAAAATTCAAAGAAATGTTGGGCCCAAAAAAATATAGAGCTCAAGAAAATATAAGAATCAAAAAAATATAGAACTCAAGTAAAATAAGAATCAAAAAAATATTGGGCCCAAAAAAATATAGAGTCCAAGAAAATGTAAGGCCCAAAAAAATATGAGGCCAAAAAAAATAGGACTCAAAAAAATGTAGGTCCTGAAAAATATAAGGCCAAGAAAAATAGAGCTAAATAAATTATAGCACCCAAAAAAATTATAGAACCCAAGAAAATATAAATTATAAAACAATATTGGGTCCAAAAAAATATTGGTCCTAAAAAAATATAGAACCCAATAATATATAAAAATCGAAAAAATATTGGGCCCAAAAAATATAGTTCAAGAAAATATAAAGTCAAAAAAAAATATAGGGCCCAAAAAAATATAAGGCCTAAAAAATATAGAGCCCAAAAAAATATAGAGACCATAAAAATATTGGGCCCAAAAAAAAATTGGGTCAAAAAAAATATAAGGCCCAGAAAAATATAGAGCTAAATAAAATATAGGACCCAAAAAAATTATCCAACCCAAGAAAATATAAATTAAAATAAAATATTAGGCCCAAAAAAATATGGGGCGCAAGAAAATATAAGGCCCAAAAAAATATAAAGCCCAAAAAAATATAGAGACCAAAAAAATATTGGACCCAAAAAAAATATAGGACGCAAGAAAATATTAGGCCCAAAAAAATATTGGGCCCGAAAAATTATAAGACCCAAAAAAATATAGGACCCAAAAAAATATAAGACCCAAAAAGATGCTTATGACCAATGAGGACTAATTATATAGGGCCCAATAAAAAATTGCTACTCTTATTACCAAAAGATTAGACACATTTAATAAATGTGGAGGACCGGAGAACCGGAGAACCGGAAAAACGGAAAAAAAGTGGCTTCACTTTAATATAATATAGGATATTTCTGAATCCGAAAAATCCCGCAGCCCGACTATTTTAGATAATGACAGTGAACAAATGAATAAATCAGAAATATCACGGTTAATTTAATCAGTAGCAGACAAAAGATTTAATAAAACAGTGGATGATTTAAAAATATATCATCATAAGATACAAGCAGTAAAGAAAGCAGTATTAAAAGGTAGACAACAGATAAAATGACAGACTGTGAGGATAAAAGGAAATCGCATCAGCAGCTTAAAAGGCGAAAACAATGACAAGACAGCTACGGAAGAAAATGAGACAGCTGAAAAAACGTAACAAAAATTACGAGATTTAGACAGCAAGCTGAACCGAGTATTGGAGGGACTTGGTTCCGTTAAGAAAACTATAAAAGAAGTCAAAAGAAACGATCAGATACGCCATAAAGAAGGACAGAAGTATATGGACGGTGTATTGGCAGCATTTATCAAAAAAAGGGAAAACATGGCAGCCGATTTTGATAAAACAATGAATGAACTTAAAACAAAGTATAAGGAGATACAACTAGTAAAGGAAACACTCGAGACACAGCTGACAGATAAGACATCCGACTCTGAAGCTAAATAGAGATATCACTCCAAAGACTGAAAAACGGCAGTTGACACAAAAGTGAGAAAATTAATGGATAATGTAAGTAATGATTTTTAATATAAATATTATTGAGTCAGAATAGTTTAAAAAAAAAAAATCGATAGTTTGAACAACGATGGTGAGCGTTTGAACAGATCAGAAAATTAAATTCAGTTGAAAAACCGATAAAATAGTCAATAAAAATGACAGTAAAATTAATGATGTTTCTGAACAGCTGACAGAAAAATTAAAACAAGGATGACTAATAAAGACGGGTCGGTAAAACGCGACAACTTAAGAACATTAATAAAATATGAAAATTTCTTAAATTATTTTTGCGTCTGAATTAAGCTTGTTGGATTTATTGTATATTATAGGTAGTTCTATTCAAGTAGATAATAATTTGAATGAGACAGTAAAAGTAAATTATAAATTTACAGTTTGTGATATTTAAATAAAAAGAATAGATAAAAATTATCAAGGCTGAGCAATTGAAATTAAAATTCCTGTAAAACTATCAAATAGAATTAAAGAAATTAAGTTGAGTGAAGTTAACGCAACTTTATCCTACATTAAAAAACAGTTGTATGATATATAATATAATTTAACCAAAGAAAAGACAGCGATGTTTATAGAAAGATTAAGAAAATAGTAAGAAATTTTAATAATTCACCTAATGTGAAATACTTGTCTGAAGAAAACAAAGATGCACTTTACGATGCAGTTGTAAATAAAGCACCTAAAATAGAAAAAGACCTTATGTCAGAGTGTATGACAGAAAAAGAACTGACATTTTATAAACAAAAATTATTTATTATCCAGGTGGAAAGCCGAACGAAGAGAAAACCAAGCACGATAGCCAAGGCAACTAATACGGGTGCAGTTAAGAAAGTGAGATGCTACAATTATATACATGGCTACACAGATGAGTGTGACGACTTGAAACACTAAGCCGATAACTGCACATGAAGAGATACAGGAATGACAAATTATCTCTGCAGTTGTAGTTTACATAAAACCATGTTGCTGCAACGTATCCAACATGACTGCGGTTGTAAGACAGAATAACAGAGAAGAATACGAAATAAAATTATGTAAGACCAACAAAAATAAAAGTTGAACAGGTTGAATTGGCTTTCCGCATCAACAGATTGACAAGAAAGACTCTGATAAAAGAAGAAGATAAAACGAGCGAGATGCGACAATAAAGAAAGATAGACACATAAATATCAATGTAACTGAAAATAAATAAAGACAAAAATACAAATCTTGAATCGGAGGGAGAAGAAAGTGTAAATGGTAATACAACTGAAAATTAAATTATAATATTAAATATTGGTGAAGAAAATCTGAATGTAAAATTAAAAATAAGACAGAAAACAATAATTCAAGACTGAGACAGACTACAGATTATTCAACATCAAGAGAAAAGATAAAAAGACAATTCATTTGAAAAATCTGAAAAAACAAATTTATTAAAAATAAAAATTCACTAAAGTTTGAAAATATAACTTTTGACAGAAAATTACACAATTCAAACGAGACTGAAATTAGTAAAGAATGTCATTGTTAATCTGAAATTCATAAAACATCATATGATAAGGACAAATAATTGTGCCATATTGTGGTATGTCTGAATAGACCACGCGTCAGTTGAATATTTAAAGAAAGGGCAGTTGTCAATTGGTGGAAATTAGAACTCTATGAAAACAGAAATGCAAGATTTAAAGTCGATATTAACGACGGTAAACAAATTGTTTTTGAAAATATGTCAAATGGACATTAAGACAGCTTTATTGAATAGTTACTTAAGTAGTGAGGTATACATATAAATACATGAAAGAAAGAAATTAAGAAAACAAAAAAAAAGTTCTGACAGAAAAAAGCTTTATACAGTTTAAGGGTAAGCACAATGTGTTAAAACGAAAGATATGAAATGACAGTAGAAAAGTATGGGCTGCAACCATTTAAAATGAATCACGTTTATTTATTAAGTATTACCAAGACAGACTCCTGATTCTGATTATTTATGTAGATGATATCGTATTAGTATGCAAAAGCATGTAAATGTTAGAAAATAATGAGATCTAGCCTAAAACAGAAATTTTAAATGACTGATATGGAGAGCCCAAAAATATTTTTAGGCTCAGAAATTAAAAGAGACAGACAGAAAGGACTACCAAGTCTGAAGCAAGAAAATTATATGAACAAAATGCTGACAAAATTTCACTGTGATTAAGTACATTCTTAAGGAACACCTATGGTAACAAACCACGTAGCTGAACGAAAGAGAAGACAGAAAAACAGACTGAAGAGATAAACGAGAGATCAATGACAGAAAATCAATGCAATTGACCATTATAGAGAAGTAGTGGACACACTGATGTATTTTGAAAAAGCAAGCAGGCCAGACGTCAGTTATGCTGTAAATGTCTTAAGCAGGCATTAAATCTGACAGAAATAAATGTCATGAAGAGATATTAAATATATCTGTCTGGCAATGGTTAAATGTGTTTTCACATAATTAAAAGGAATCAAACATCTTGAAGGTGAGTTTAAGGGATAAAATGACAGCTTATAGGGATTGATATCATTGCATTTAATGTTAAAAGAATTATTGCAACTAGAGCTGTTACCAATGATATTTTGGTACAATAATAAAGCAGCTGAATTAAATGTAACAATAGGTAGTGCAAGAACGACTGTGAAAATTATCACTGAACGACTGATAAGACAGACTATATTTTTATTGCATTTATATTTTTGCTTATCATTTAAATTTGAGTGTATTTTAGATTTCAAGGGAAACAATATCAAAAGGATGGCACAATCTATCAAAGAATAAAACTGATCCAATATTAATCAATGTATTTGTTTGGACGATTTGAGCGTGGTAGGGAGTGTTAAATATATGCACGCTCAACACGGTATATTCAGTAAGGTAGCGCCACCTATTACAGCGTGATACGGTTGGTGACTCTCCGAAGTCAGTCCATGGATATCGCTCGAGAAGAGAGGAGCTTAGAAACTGATAATTTTATTATTAAAGTTTTGTATGATTAAAATAAAGATTATTAATTTCTTCTAATAAGGGTGGATGCTTTTAAATTATTTATTACAATATTTAAAAATTATTATTATAAATATAGTGATCTTAAAAATTTTAAGACTCATAGAAGATTCCTCAAAATAGTTATTTAATAATATTTTTTATATACAAATCGAAGTCAATATTAAATATAAATCTATAGTTATTTACAAAAATTTATTTTTTTAAAATAATTAAATTTCATGAATATTTACACTTGATTCATCTACAGTCTCGCTACCATAATTAAATTCTATAAGAATAACAATTGATTTATGGTAGCTATAATCAGAAATAAAATTTTTACATCGTATATTGTCTAAGAATCTTGCAAAAATTGCAGTCAACTCTAACAAAAAGTAGCACATTTGAAAAGCGGCCATGAAAACTAGCACATTTGACTATTTAGTCATCACAAGATATTGCTAACATATATTATTGTCCAAGGTACAGTGTTAAGATGTGCCACATTTTGCTAGACAATTTAAATATGCCACTTTTAGCGGCAAAGGGTGCCAAATGTGCTACTCTTTGCCGCAAAAGTGAATCATGCTAGTTTCCGACTAAAAATTGAAATGTGTTACTCTTTGTTAGAGGTGATGATATATACACATACGTGCTCGTGTGTGTGTATTTGAATCCCCTTCTATTATTGATATTTGTTGACATCAACAGGCAAGTACAATAGCTGCACTGTACTTACTGAGTCAATTTGAATGACTTTTCTTTTTTCAACTTGAGTAAAAATTTTTATTAACTTTTTTATTTGCAATAATCAAAATATCAGGATTGGCAATTATTTATATTCTAATGTAGGAGCTTGATTACCAAGCTTAACAAATTTGAATGAAAGAAATCGGACGATTTTTCATGAAATGAAATATATAACTATTTGACATAATTTATGTGAAAATCGACCGATTTTTGCAAATGGAACTTCGCGATGAAGCTCTTGAAGTAAGAAATACAAATATTTAATAATAAATATTTTATTTTATATTGGAAAATATTTAAAAATTTTGGTTAATTGTGATTGAAAAAAGTGCGACATAAAAACTCCAAAAGTTCTCGGGTGTCATTTTTGTATACTTAAGGCGTGCCTATACGAGATAGATACACTCTCGCTCACACAAAGTTGCCCACCGGAATCAGTCGAGGTAAAATATAAAAAGTTTTACTGTTCCGTTGGAAAGCGTATAAAAAAATATTAAAAAGATGGGTTTGAAAGGTTTTTTTGAGCTCTTTCAAATATTGATGGTTTGATTTTAGAATATCTATTTTTTAACTATATTTATAGAGCTAAAAGAAAGAAAAAAATTCAAAAATTTTCTGCCTATGTTTAATCCTGCGCTAATTCTAGCAAAATTATTCCACGCTAACGTTATACCTCTTAAATTAATAATTTTTTAGTCTCCTTTCAAACGCTGTTTGGTTTTTTATGCTATGACAAATAGTTAAGAAATTATAACGATTTTTCTGAAAAAATTAGTTTTTTTCAGCTTGCTATATCTCGTAAGCATTACACCGTATTAAAAAATGTCAAAGAAAAAAATGTTTGTTTTTAAGTGAAAAATATGTATATAAAATTTTTTTTTTTACATTTGGAAGAAAAATAGAATGAGGGAAAAATTTACTTTTCTCCCGCAAAATTTTAGAAGTCAAAAATGTTTGTCTTTCAGCCTGCTTTTCGAGTTAATAAAGCAACCATTATTGTTGAGGGAGAAATAAATATAATTAAATTACAAATTATAAATCAGTCATTTTGTGCTAGAAAATCATCAAACCAATAGAAAAATATTAACCTGAAGTAACAGATGAAGCATAGCGTGGTACAGGTGCTGGTAACTTAATTGATTGCTGTTGTATCTGTTGCTGTTGCAGAGGTTGTTGTTGATGGTGAGCAGATTCCGACGGTGCTGTTAACAGTGGTATTGGGGGTGGCGAAGGACTTCTATATCGTGTTGGCCAATCTTCGAAGCCTTTGGTGATGCTGTTGATATACTTGTTGCACAATGCTTTTTTCACCATATAACAACGCGGCATCTTGATGTACACTTTTTTTCTTTCTTAAGTATAATCTTTTGAACTTTTTTTATTTTTTCATTACAGTAGTAAAAAGCGTGGAAAACGAGCTGATCGTGTTTAGTTATTTTATTTATAATACTTAGTTGCGTTAATAATGCAAATCAATAATAAGTGTCCGCAATGCAATATTTAACGAGTTTTAGACAATCGATAAGCGTTAACATTCAGCTGCTATTGACGACCCTCGGCTAATTTCCGCTTGATCAAAAAATCTTTTCTGCCGTTCTTTTTTAGCACGTTTTTTTCTATTTTCTAATTTCTTGTTGTGTAAATAAGTTCACTAGTGTTTATTTTATTTTATTACTTTTTAATATTAATTATTTTTATTTCAGTATCTTTAAAGCTTTGACTTTTGTAAATATTACTCGTAATGTCCAGTTCTTTTTAGTTTTTCATACCTTGTTTGCAGTATTGCTTTCGTTGTATTAAAATCTGGGTAGAAGTTTGTTGACTAATGTAATCAATTAATATTCTTTTCCTTAAATGATGGAATTGGTTTTTTAATCCTTATAAATATAATTCATGTACGTAAGTAAAAAGCCGTTGGATGTATATGAATATAAAATTATCCTAACATTAATGCTTTTTATAATGTTTTATTTACTATATAAAGTTGCTGGCTTTTTTATTTACTTTTACACATTAAAATATTTTCCGTTTATTTTTTATGAAACTGAAATGTCATAACTAATAGAAAGTAATTAAAGAAAATAATTCTTTTTTATTGATTGTATCGTACATACAGTTTCTACATATGAATTAATCAAAATTTTAGAGTCTTTCTCTTCCTCTCTTGTATACTTATCTAATCAAACAGCTTATACTTCAATTGTTATTTTTTCTTTTTCTTTTTTTTTTCTTACAAAAACTTTTTTATTTTATGTTTCTTTTTCCATGTTGTTATTCTACTTTTTATTAGGCATTGAAATAGTTTAATTCATAAATGAATTTTGCAAGCTTGAAAAAAAATTTATTTAACAAAATTTTTTGGACTCAGAATAAGTGGTTAAAGTAAATTATGTTATTTGGTTTAGTTTTCCTTTTGTCGGTCGAATCTATTCTCCAAGATTTCCTTCTAAGAAGCATCTTCATTAACTTTGTTTTTCTTGAATTTTCCATTTTCATCAATGATTTTAGTCCAATATTGATTTCGTAAATTTCCTTTTAACTTGACTAAATGAGTACTAAAAGCGTGGGATTGCTCCGTCTAATTAGCCGCTTGCGACACTCATAGCACCGACATTAATTTTCTCTTCCTTTTCACTCTTTTCCCTCCCTCACAGTATACTGAAAAATATAGTTCCTTTTATATTTCTCCTTCTTCTTTTTTATATCTCAAAAAGAAATAGTATTGACTGAAATTTGTATATATAGATATTAGTCAAATCAATAGATCAAAAAAAGCTATTTTTGACATAAATTCGGAGCAGGATGCGACCTATACAGAGTTGTTAAGGGCGATGGAAAAACATATATTATATGATTTGTAACTCGTAAATTTCGGTAGAAACTGCTCCAGGAGGGTACAAAGTTGGCCAAAACAGGATTTGTAATTCTGTGAAGCAGCGTATGCATTTAAGAATAAGAGTTTATAATAAAAGTATACGAGAATATAAAAATCTATAATTTGAGTAGTGCCGTGATTATTTTCGTCAATCAGTTATTGCAACAAGGCCAAAAAACCATCGAAAATGTCGATTTCTTGCATATCAATTATTTACTGCAAAAATACTTTTTAAAAGAATTTTTTACTTTTTCACGAAAGCTTTTATGAATGCAAACAAAATATGAGGTTGTAATAACAAATCGGTTAATTTGTTGCTGAAATATTCCCTATTGTTTATCCTAAGACACAGCTTTTTTTGGGTGAACATATTGAGTTGCATAAGGGCACAAATTCTTCATAATGGTTGAAATGTTCATACTCTATTAAGAGCAAATGAGAAAATTCAATTCCAACCCTTTCCATAACGCTTTCAAAAAGAGGGTGGTTTTTTTTATAAATAAAAAAAGCTGGAGCTTTATTTATAACTTTCATGAATTTTTAATTTAAATATTGTTATAATTGGGTTCAAAACAAAGATTTAAAAAAAAATAACTCTCTAAGGCTAATAGAAGCCGAGATAGGATTTTTTTTTTAAATCATAGCTACTTTATTTATAACGATTAAGAAACGAATCAAGCGGCATTTGTTAGTTAAAGACTTATATTTTAAAATTCTATGATTAGATTTTTAAAAATACAACTCTTTATTATGAAAAATAATCTAATAATAATATCGGCAAGCGGGGCGTCGTGATGAGGATGCTTCTATTTGTACATGAGGAAAGTTTACTAAAGACTTCGTTCCAATCAACTTTGTAAAAATTAGCCATAGAATAAAGCGGGGCATAAAGAACAGAACAGGTAATTTTGGCACCCCTTAAATTTAAGTTTTAGTACATTTTAAAAATTTAATATAAATGAAATTTTAATTCAAATGAGTTTTAGTACTTTTCTCTTGAATTATGATTACCAAAAAATTTTTTATTAATTTAATTCAGCTGATTAAAAATTTGGATCAGGAAAAAAGGTTGGCTTCATATTTTGCTTTCTCATAGAGAAACCATTGTATCGATGAAAAAAATTTTTTCTGCTTTTTTATTAATTTGTACATATTTGAACTCGGAGAGTCAAAAAAAGTGGTTTCCAGAAAATGTCTGTATGTGTATGTATGTGTGTGTGTGTGTGCGTGCGAGCGTGCGTGCTTGCGTGTGTGCGTGGGTGGGTGTGTGGGTGCGTGCGTGTGTGTGTGTCTGTATGATGGATTTGAAATTTATTTTTTTGTCTAACTTGCTGGGAAGCTATTGATAATTGGTTCTTCTAGCGTAGTTTTAATTTTAAAGTCGTTTATATAAAAAAAAAATTTTGATTTTTCATTTTTCTGGTTTTTTTCGTTTACTACTCGATGAATTTGCTTCGAAATATTCATGAAAATTATTTGCGATTGTCCAAATAAAATAAATTCCTAAAAACTGATTTTCTTAGCTTAGTTTTTATTTTAAAGCATTTTGAAATTTTTGAAAAAAATATTTATATTTAGTAATTTAAAAAAAATTTCGATTTTTCATTTTTTTTGTATTTTACGTAAACTACTCGAAGAATTTGCTTGAAAATTTGTATGGAACTTATTTTTGTCTGCCAAAAGAAGAAAAAGTTTTGGAAACTGATTTTCTTAGCGCATTTTTAATTTTGAAGCATTTTTAAAATTAAAAAAAAAATTTTTTTGTCCTCAGGCCGCAAAATAAATTTTTGTGTCCTCCATACGGAGCACAAAATGGTGTATTCTTGTCCTAGGCCGCAAAAGAAAAATGTGCATATTTAATGTATTATTTTAATAAAAGTTTGCAGAAAAACGTTCTCGACGTCGCTGATTCTTGGAATTGAACTAAATGAACTGCTCGCTTTCGTTAATATCGCTATCCTTTTCTTACATATACTATACTGGATATGCGTTAACCAATAACGTGGACTCAATATATGTATATTATGAAAGAAAAGGAGAGAGCGAGAGAAAGACATAATTACAAGTTTCACGTGATAAAACTTTTTTTTTCTTTTTTAGATAGTATTTTTCAATTATAATTTTTATAGTTTATCTTCGTTTTATATTTTGTTGTATTTTTGTTTAATTTTTATATTATATTTTAACAATTATTATTTGTTTTTATAATCGAATTTTTTTATTCTATTTTTTCAAAACTTTTTTTTTCTTTTTGCTTTCTCATAGAGAAAGCATTGTATCGGTAAAAAAAATTTTTTTCTATTTTTTCATTAATTTGTACATATTTGAACTCGGTGAGTCGAAAAAAGTGGTTTCCAGAAAATGTCTGTATGTATGTGTGTGTGTGTGTGTGTGTGTGTGTGTGTGGATGTATGAATTCAGTTAGTAAACTGTATCTCGAGAACTACTCGATGGATTTGCTTCTAATTTTGCATGGAATTTAGTTTTGTGATTAACTTGCTGGGAAGCTATTGATAATTTGGTTCTTCCAGCTTAGTTTTCATTTTAAAGTTTTTAAAAAAAAAAAAAAAATTCGATTTTTCGTTTTTTGGTTTTTTTTTGTTTACTACTCGATGAATTTGCTTCAAAATTTGCATGGAATTTATTTCTGATTGCGCGGATGAAATAAATTTTTAAAAACTGATTTTCTTAGCTCAGTTTTAATTTTAGAGCATTTTGAAATTTTTGAAAAAAATGTTTCTATTTATTAAGCCAATAAAATCTTAAAAACCACTCGATGGATTTACTTCAAATTTCCCATACAATTCAATTTTTTGATGAACTGGTGCGGAAGCTATTGGGAATTGGTTTTCTTAGCGCAGTTTTTTTTTAGAATCATTTTAAGAATTTTTAAAAAATTTCGATTTTTCATTTTTTTTGTATTTTACGTAAACTACTCGAAGAATTTGTTCGAAAATTTGTATCGAACTTTATTTCGACTGCCAAAATTATTAAAAATTTTGTAAACTAATTTTCTTAGCGCACTTTTAATTTTAGAGCATTTTTAAAATTTTTAAAAAAATTTTTATTTTTAATTTTTTTCTATTTTACGAAAACCATTCGATTGATTTTCTCCAAAATTTGTATGCAATTAATTCGCTACTGTCTGAAGAAAACAAGCTTTGGAATACTAATTTTCTCAGCGCAGTTTTAATTTTAGAGCACTTCGAAAATTTTCTAAAAAATTTTTATTTTTCATTTATTTTCTTTTTTGCGTTAACCATACTATAAATTTTCTCCAAAATTTTCATACAATTAATTCGCTATTGTCTGAAAAAAATAAGCTTTTGGAAACTAATTTTCTTAGCGTGGTTACAATTTTAGAGAATTTTAAAGATTTAAAAAAAAATATCGATTCTTCTTTTCTTATTTTTTTTTTATTCTACGTAAAGTACTCGATAGATTTGTTCTAAAAATTACAGGGAAATTATTCGCGACTGCCAAAAGAAGGGAAATTTTCAAAAATTGATTTTCATAGCGTAGTTTTAATTTTAGAGCATTTTTAAAATTTTAAAAAAGAAATTTTGAAAAGAAAATGATATTTATTTAACCAGTTAGATCTCCAAAATTACTCTATGGATTTTCTTCAAATTTTGTATACCATCTATGTTTTTGTATAACTAGGCGGGAAGCTATAGAAAATTTGTATTCATAGTGTATTTTTTTTATTATAGAGCCATTTTAAGAATTTGAAAAAATTTTCGATTTTTATTTTTTTTTTTTGTATTTTACGTAAGTTAATTGATGAGTTTGCTTTGAGTTTCCATGGGAATAATTTGCATCTGCCAAAAGAAGGATAACTTTTATAAACCGATCTTTTTAGCGTAGTTTTCTTTTTAGAAAATTTTAAAAATTTTCTTAAAAAATTTTCATATTTCAGTATTTTTCCATTTTACGTAAAGTACTTGATAGAATTACTCTAAAATTTGTATACAAGTTATTTGCTACTGTCCTTATAAACCAAGTTTTAAATAAATAATTTTATTAGCGTAGCTTTTTGATCACTTCTTTTGTTTTCTGAGTTACTCTTGAAAATTTATAATAGTACTACTGAATTTAATTACCGTTACTAAAATTGACTACTTGGATTTACCAAGCTTAGTCGTGATAAAAAGATATCCACAAGATAACAAAAATAATAAATTCAAACCTATGTATAAGGCTAGCTAAAGTCAACAAAATTAAACACTTTAAAAGCTAACATTTAACTCAAACAAAATGTTGAAAAGGCAATCAACTAGCATATATATTCAAAATTTATAAAGTACAAAATGAATAAATATTAATGATGGACAATTTTTTTATATTAAAATCACATTTAAATAAATATAAAAAAATAATGAAACTCAAAGAGCTCTATGAGAAAGCATTCCGCCAAAGCACTTGGCAGCGTTTTTTAAATAATATTTTTTAATTATAATTTTCATAGTTTAGCTTTATTTTATATTTTATTATATTTTTGTTTAATTTTAATGTTATATTTTAACAGTTATTAGTGGTTTTTATAATCGATTTTTTTTAATTGTATCTTTTTATTGTATTTTAAGAATTATTAGTTATTTATTGTTTATAATTTAATTTTTTTAATAAATTTTTTTATATTTTAAGAATTATTAGTTATTTTTTTATATGTGGGGGGCTCCGCCCCAGCTTCCGCTTGACAGCCTTCGGGCAAAAAATAGTATATGCAGTCACGGCCACAAACGTACCATTCTTGCTCGTGCAGCTGGAGCGGCCTCGCTTCGCTCGGCCCCTCAGCATGCACTCGCCAAGAATGATACGTTTTGCGGCCTTGACGCATAATATACTATTTATTTTTTATTTTTTTTCTATTTTACGAAAACCATTCGATAGATTTGCTCCAAAATTTATATGCAAGTTATTCGCTACTGTTTGAAGAAAACAAGCTTTGGAAAACTAATTTTCTCAGAGCAGTTTTAATTTTAGAGCATTTTGAAAATTTTCAAAAAAATTGTTATTTTTAATTTATTTTCTATTTTGCGTAAACCATACTATAAATTTTATCCAAAATTTTTGTACAATCAATTCGCTATTGTCTGGAAAAAATAAGCTTTTAAAAACTCATTTTCTTAGAGCGGTTACAATTTTAGAGAATTTTAAAGATTTAAAAAAAATTTTGATTCTTTATTTCTTATTTTCTTATTTCACGTAAAGTACTCGATAGATTTGTTCTGAAATTTGCAGGAAAATCATTTGCAACTGCCAAAAGAAGGGAAATTTTCGAAAATTGATTTTCATAGGGTAGTTTTAATTTTAGAGCATTTTTAAAATTTTGAAAAAGAAATTTTGAAAAGAAAATGTTATTTATTTAGCCAATTAGATCTCAAAAATTACTCGATGGATTTGCTTCAAATTTCGCATACTATCTATGTTTTTGTATAAGTAGACGGGAAGCTATTGAAAAATGGTATTCATAGAGTAGTTTTTTTTTATAGAGCTATTTTAAGAATTTTAAAAAAATTTTCGATTTTCTATTTATTTTGTATTTTACGTAAATTACTTGATGAATTTGCTTTGAAATTTGCATGGGAATTATTTGAAACTGCCAAAAGAAGTATGACTTTTAAAAACCGATTTCCTTAGCGTAGTTTTAATTTTAAAAAATTGGAAAAAATTTTTTTTTTAATTTTAATTTTTTATTTTTTTTTCTATTTTACGTAAACTACTCGATAGATTTGCTCTAAAATTTGTATACAAGTTATTTCCTGCTATCTTTATAAAATAAGCTTAAAAAAAATAAGTTTCTTAGCGTAGCTCTTTGATCACTTCTTTTGATTTCTGATTTAACGCTTTCAATAATTCTTTTCTTACTTCTTCACTTCCTCTTTGTCCTTTTTTTTCAGATTGATCCTCATTTTTACCCCATTTTCATAATCATTATCTCACATTCACTAATTTTTCTTGAAAAGCCATTGTATTTTAAATTGAAATCACATTTAAAAAAATCAAATCAAATTACTTAAACTCAATGAGCTCTATGAGAAAGCATTGCGCCAAAGCACTTGACAGCGTTTTTTTTAACTCAAAGCAAGTACAAAATAATAATTTTTTTATAAGAAACTAATTGTAATAGATAGTTGAAGTCCTCAAATTTAAATCTCTGCATTTTTTATTTATAAATATTTATAAATAATTTAATAAATTAATTAAGATGACATCAAAATGGGGCATGCGTGGCACCCCAGACGGGGCACAGATGGCACATGAAGCAAAGTGAACACTCGGCGGTGGCAAAGCAGACATCATCAACCGGTATTTTCTTACCTCAAAAATGTGAAAAAAGTTATGTGGAGCATTGATAGTTTCTAGTTTTTGATATATTTAATTAATTAGTTGTAAGCATTGTTTATGTCGAGTTACTTATCATTAATATTGCGACGAGTATACATACCCGCGCATTTCAAATCTCCTGCCTCAAGGCCAAGCTACTATAGAACAGTAGTTCTGAGCTCAGCCGCTAGTTGGCAACCTCGAACGTCGTTGCACGCAACGAGAAAAATGAGGCCAGAGTATATAAGAGGCCGAGAAGCTAACCAGAGCAGAGCAGTGTAGACTACGGTCTCCTCTCTCTCTTTACCTTAGTGAGCACGCTAGGCTAAGAGAGAGCGAGACAGGTAGTGGCTGGCTGCCTTGGCTTGTGGAGCACCACAACTTAGGTAGAACTTTTCTCTCTTGCACACGAGAGTAGACCGAGTGAGCACGCTGGTCTACACTCTAGTGCAGATGCTGGTAGTATTAGAGATACGTCGAGTGAGCACGCTGGCGTAAATCTATGTTGCCTAGAGCACACTCGCAACCTTTTGCCGTCACCGTAATGCCGAACTTGCGCCGCTGAATTTAAGGGTGACGTCCACCCAAAATATCATATTCTATTTCACATTTCGCCACTTTTTTAATTAAGGGTATTGTCCACCCATAGCTGTCGCGTCCGCGTTTACGTGAATAGTAGAATACATTAAGGGTGTTGTCCAACCATTACATTTTATGTTGTTCAGTAAAGGACTCCGTCCGACCGTCGCGTAGTTATTAAGTCTTAGAATAAATTAAGGGTGTTGGCCACCCATTGTCTTTACATCACTTAAGGGCTCCGTATGCCTATAGAGTCCAGTAATTTAGATAATCAAGAGAGCCGGCTACACATTATTACCGTAGGATTAATTATAGCGATACTAGGTGCCGTTTGCCTAATAGTATTAGTATTATAACTTAGTTATTAATCATTTGTCTCTTTTTGTTTCGCACATTGTTGCAGGAAAGAGCCACCGGTACAAATTAGACCGCCCGGGCCAAAGAATCTCTTAGTTAAACTCAAACTATTAATTAGATTCATTTAAAGATTTATTAATTGATTTGATTCTTTTATTAAATAGCCGATAAGTGGCCAAGATAAATAAAGAACTAATTAGTTTTGTAAATTACATTCGTATTTAAGGTTAGGTTAGTTGTTTGTATTATATAAGATAATGGGTTTAGTTTTGAATAACACATTATTATTATTTCATTATTGTAATCGTCGTTGTAAATGAGTTTAACAAGTACAACAAAGCCAAGGTACTCCCTAGCATAACCAAACGTGTTAAACCCGGTTACTTTCCTTTTTTTTCCACCGTCCGATCCTTCCCACTCCTGCCGGTCTTACTCTGGTAACTCACTGAAGCGTCCGGCAACAGCAGAAACACGTATTTCCTCCTCCCGAAAGGGAAAAACGTTACAGTATATATGCTAGAATAAAGTGAGAAACAGTAAAAATCGCAAAACTAGTGCAAAAACGTACAGTGCATTAACAATTGAATATGGTTCGCAATTAAAAAAAAAAACTGATAAACAAAATTAAATGTTTTTTGCGTTAAACTTAAAAAAATTATAATATATTTATTTGTATTAGTTTAATCTTTGTTTTTTGCATTAAACTTAAAAAAAAACTAAAAAATATTTTATTCATTATGTCAAATATCCCGCCAATTTAGACACCCTGATTTGTTACCAACTTATTCAGAAAAAAAATGCTTGATGAGTGTGCTATTTTTGCCCCGCAGGGTGCCACTTTGCGTCCGCCAATGGGGCACTAAGAGCATTTTTGAAAATTTTTTATTTTGATTTATTACAATAACATATACTTCAAAATAAAATTTTTAAATAAGATATATTATTTCTTAATGAGTTTAGCTATGTTTTCCATTGCTTAGATTATTAAATAGTTTTAATAGTTAATAGAAATCGTTAATTGAAGTTAGGGTGCCGCTACTGCCCCACCTTACCCTATTTCAGTGAATAATAGACTGAGATTGCTGTTGTAATGACTCATATCGATTTTGGGTATAATTATTAAATTTGATATAAATATTTTATAAATAATTTGTCATTATTCATAACATAGAATGATTTTCTGTAATCATAAATTTAAATTACATTAAAAGTATAAGTAGGACTTCATTGTTACCTACTGAGGTCGATAAGATAACTCAAATGTATATATATAGATATACTAAAATGATTATAGAAATAGAATGTTCTATTTCTTTTAATGAAGAAGTATTATCAATATTTAATTGTTAATAATAAAATGTAACTTTCTAAAATAATTGTGTATATATAAATAGAACATTCTATTTATATAATATGTATAAAAATGATTACTCTATTTAAAGTTTAAAGATATAAATTAAAAAATTAGCTTTTTTAATTAATAAATAATAAAATTAACTATAAAAAATAGTCTTTTGAAATGTAAAGGAAATAGAATGTTTCTTTTACAAATATATTTATTTTAATTAAATGTTTCTTTTGCAAATATAAAGAATAAAGTTATGGAACATTCTATTTCCTAAATAGAACTTCATAGAAGGTTTATGAAACAGTATAAAAGAGCGTGAATCCAAGCAAGCTCTCTCATTATCTTTTAGATGTTCGACCATGTAACATCTAACATGGATACTATATTCATTCGATCTTATACTGTCAGAAGTATAAGATTTAAGCATTCTGTCTTAAAGTACTAAGTAACTTTTAAATCTTTGTAAAATATATATTTTCTTAATTTGTTAATAAAAGGATTAAGTATTTCTAACTTAAATGAGATTGTATTCAAAAAGTTATTGATAAAAGTATAACTCATCTCACCTCATTTATCATTCTTCATAAAAATACTAAACAAATTAATTATCGCACATTGAAGAGTATTGCACTTGGGTATGTCGTCGATAATAATTTGTTTATTCATCTTGAATTAAATAAAAGTGTTATTTATCGCACATCTAAGAGTATTGCACTCAAAGATGTCGTCGATTTAAACACTTTTCTACATATCTCATAATAATAAAGTTCATTATCGCACTCTTTAGAGTATTGCACTCAATGGAGTCGTCGATAATAACTTTTATCATATTACCCTCTACTTCACACGCAAAGAAAATTATAAACTATCGCATCTCCAAGAGTATTGCACTGGAGGAGATCGTCGATAAATGTAATTTTCTTTTATAATATTGCTGTATGCACCTTGTATATGCATGTATAGATTAAATTAATGAAGTAAATTTAAATTCGGTAATTAAAATATTACCTGGTGACCGTGAATAAAGTCAAGCCCGCTTCACTGTATACCGATATAGGTACCCGTCTTACCAACTCTATTTAATATTTATTTTTTATGAAAACTAGTTACTGGAGGCAGAAATTAAGAGATGGTTTCGATGCGTATAATAAATAGCAATATTTTCTCTGATAAGAATAAATCAATTTTATCGCTTTGTTTGAAAAAATGAAGCGATAAAATTAACCAATCTTCATAAAAGAAAGTATCAATTTTCATTATACAAATCGAAACCGTCTCTTCATTTCTACTTTTAGTTGCTAGTTTTTGGAAAAAAATAATGTTGTAATTAGGAAAGGACAGAGAATACGGTGGCCTCTTAATTTAGATTTTTTTAAATCTGGGGTACCTTCAAAAATTATGAATATTGGTGCAAACAGTTTTTAAAAATAAGGTATATTTAAGTTAAAACAACTGTACCTAATATGGACACCCTAAACGCAAATCATTGATGTGGCTCACAAAATCAATATTTTTAGACGTGTAAAGTCTCATTTTAAAGCTAAAATAAAGAACTTCAAAATGAAATGTCATGTGTGAAGTCATGCGCGACTTCTTTACTTATTCCCCCTTTTTATAATATCCGCGATTCATTTGAAATATATTTAAATTCATTTAAATTAATATTTAATGTACTATTTAGTTTTCTTATTATGCTTTATGTACAGAAAATATATTTTCGAAAACATATTGTAAAATCTGTCGTTAAAATTAGAAAAGGAATCCACACAGCATGGAAGATTTCACTGAAATATTTCGAAATCTTCCACTGGAATATTTTAATAAAACCTTTAATATAGATGCTAGGAAGTCTTCACGGAATATTTCGAAATATTCCACTGGAATCTTCCATTGAAAGCTTCCAGGAATATTTATGGAATATTTCAAAGGAATGCACAAAAACTTTTTCGAAATATTCCATGAAATATTTACGGAAGATTTCTGGAATATTTCATGAAATATTACATGTAATGTTTATGAAATATTCCAGTGGAATATTTCATAGATTTCAAAAATATTTCAGAGAAAGATTTAAGTAATCTTCCAGTGGAATATTTCATGAAAAATTTCAGGAAGATTCCATAAACATTTCGCTGGAAGATTCCAAAAAACTTTAAAATCGTACAGCGGAATATTACATAAATCTTCCATAAATATTCCCCGAAATATTTCACAGAAAGATTTTAGTAATCTTCCGGTGGAATATTCCATGAAAGATTTTAGAAAGATTCCATAAACATTTCATTGGATGACAGGGTTGCGAAAAAAGTAATTAAAAATTATTTGAATCACGAATCATTTTTGAATTTGTAATTAAAGTTTTATTTAATTAACAATTCCTTTTAAATTAATAATTAAAAATATTTTAATTAACAAATCAAAATCTAATCGTGAATTGAAAAGGCTTTAATTAAAAAATCAAAAGGAATTCTCAATTAAATAAATTTCAATTAAGAAATCAAAATGTAATCGTGAATTGAAAGGGCTTTAATTACAAAATCAAAAGGAATTCTTAATTAAATAAATTTCAATTAAGAAATCAAAATTTAATCGTGAATTGAAAGGGCTTTAATTCCAAAATCAAAAGGAATTCTTAATTAAATAAATTTCAATTAAGAAATCAAAATTTAATCGTGAATTGAAAGGGCTTTAATTCCAAAATCAAAAGGAATCCTTAATTAAATAAATTTCAATTAAGAAATCAAAATGTAATCGTGAATTGAAAGAGCGTCAGTTATGATTATGATTTGTGAATTCGAGGGCTTTAATTAAAAATTCCACAATTCCTTTTTAATTAAACGTACTAAGGAATTTGTATCATATATATGTATATAGAAAAACATATGTGGACGCGCACATACATACGCACCTAGGCTCATATATATGCAACATTTCATGTCGACCCACACGCACACATACGGACAAGTTGATATATATATATATATATATATATACATGGTCCGTTTCATGTCAACTTGCACCCGTTGACCCGTATATATTTTGGTTTATATATATGTATATATATATACATACATACATACATGGGATATTTCATGTCGGTTAGCACGTACTCATAAGTACAGGTTTTCTTTATATGTGGTACATTTCATGACAACACGCACACACCCATTCGTGTACCCTTAGATTTACATATATGGGACATTTCATGTCGATTCGCATGCATGCACACGCACGTTAATAAACATAGGATTTTTCACGTCAATTCGAAAGCACACACACAGGTTTATATATATGGGACATTTCATGTCTATTCGCATGCATGCACACAGACTTTAATAAACATGGGATTTTTCACGTCAATTGGAACGCACGCACTTACAGGTTTAGATATATGGGACATTTCATGCCAATGCGCACGCACTCACACACACACACACACACACACACACACACACACACACACACACACACACACACACACAGGATTATATATGGGACATTTCATGTCAACTCGTACATACTCATAATGACAGGCTTTTTTATATATGTGGGACATTTTATGACAACACGCACACACCCATCCTAGTAACCTTAGGTTTATATATATATATATATATATGGGACATTTCATGTCGATTCGCATGCATGCACACGCACGTTAATATATATAGGATTTTTCACGTCAATTCGAACGCACACACACAGGTTTACATATATATGGGACATTTCATGTCAATTCGCATGCATGCACACAAACTTTAATAAATATTGGATTTTTCACGTCAATTGGAACGTACGCACATACAGGTATATATATATGAGATATTTCATGTCGTTTACAGGTTTTTATATATATATATATATATATATATATATATATATATATATATATATATATATGGGACAGTACATGTCGTTGCGCATGCATGCACACACACGTTAATATACATGGGATTTTTAATGTCAATTCAAACGCATACAAACACACAGGTTTATATATATTGGACATTTCATGTCGATTCGCATGCATGCACACGTACGTTAATATACATGAGATTTTCCATGTCAATTCGAACGCACGCACACACACACACAGATTTATACATATGGTACATTTCATATCGATTTGCATGCATGCACACACACGTTAATATACATAGGATTTTTCACGTCAATTATTACCCACGCCTATACAGGTTTATATATATGGGACATTTCATGACAACTCTAACACACCTATCCAAGCGCCCTTAGGTTCACATATATGGGACGTATCATGTCAACACGCACGCACCGGTTTTCATATATTTGACATATCTTGTCAACTCGAACACGCAAACACATCTAAACATGTATTTGAAATTTGTATTTATATATATGGGACCGTTTCTGTCCATTCGCATGTACGCACACACATGGGCTTATGATATTATATATATATATATATATATATATATATATATATATATATATATATATACACATATATGTGTGTATATCTGTGTATACATATACATGGGATATTTAATGTTAATTCACACGCGCGCACATACACACAGGTTTATATACACGGGGCGTTTCATGTCAATTTACATGCATGACACACGTACTTGAGTTTGTATATATTTTTCTTTATATATATATATATATATATATGGGGCTGTTCCTGTCAAGGCATATGCACGCACACACATGGGCTTATGAATATATGTATATATATATACATGGGATATTTTATGTCAATTCACATGCGCGCACACACACACACACACAGGTATATATATATATATATATATATATGAGTGCCACCAGATTTTTTTTTAAACAAGTGAGCAGTTTTTAATCAGTTCCACAAACAGGTTATTTTTTCTATGTTACTTAAAATAAAAAAAATTCTAATTTAGGAAAAATTGCTAATATTAATACTGATAAAAATCTTAAAGATTTTTAAGGAATAGTTTTACTTTTTGATGGATAATTTGATTATATGATTTTATTTTCAAAAAAGTTTTTCCCATAATAGTTATCTGTAATAAAAAAATTCTTTTACAATGTTAATTACTTTTTCCTGACATTCGTTTTGAAAGTTTATGCTTAGCAATTTTAAAATTTGGTTGTGACACTGATGATGCTGCTATAAATTATTTTGGATGTGTTATAATTAGTGTGCTGCCTCAATTTTCAACTGAAGGATTATAAATTAAGGATATTTTGGATTGAATTGCGGAAATAAAATAAATGATTAAAGAATTACAATCAACAAATCAATAAATTTAATTATTAATAGTTAAAAAAAAATGTTACCATGTCAGTGAGTTTTTTCAACAGGGTTATACATAAATTAAATTAATTAAAATTAATATTTTCAATCAATCATATACCTATTTTTTTTATTAAAAAGATATATTTTTACAAAATATGTAACAGTAAAAGAGTAGTTCACAGAAAAAAATTGTACTTCGTTAAAAAATTTTATAAATTATAAAAACACAAGTTTTTTAAACTTCATAAAATAATGAATAGCGTACTGTACATATTGTTTTTGTAGCAAAAATTCTACATGTAAAAAATGTAATAAGATTAAAATACAAATAACAATTAATTAAACGTATTTATATTTATAAATTATAACATAAATTTAGCAAATGAAATAAAATTTTAGGAAATCCTATTCTAATCTCTGCTGCACTGTAACAATAGTCTCATTCTAATATGAAAAATTGAAAAAAATTATAAAACTTATTCTTTTTTATAACTTTGGCATGAAAATTGCATGAAATAAGCGACAAAATGTTTTTTTTTGAAAAATAGACTTTTCAAATTTTTGGAAATTATATCATACAAATTTTCCTGGACATTTTCCGACTTCACCCCCTTTAAATTAATGTTTAGTGACAAAATATATAAAAAAATTTTTGGAAACGTGGACTTTAATGTTACTATAGCAATCTCCCTATTTTCCGACCTAACTTTTTTCATGTGAGCACCGTTGCGCGGTACTTTCTGAATAAGCGGTTCAATTATTCGTGAAAAATTAAAGGAAGACCGCAACCAGCCTAAACCATTCTTTTTTTATCAACAGTTGGTGGATTAAAGAATAATTTTAGCTAATTAAAATGTAAAAATTCTTAATTATATTGGTCACCAATGATTAGTGCAATAAAATAAAAAAAATCATTAAAAATGGCAAAATGAGTTTTTTTTATATTAATGATGTTTTTACAGAGAAATGGTGCAATGTACGGCAAAATTGATAAGAATATTTTCGACTTAATATTTGATGAAAAACACGAAAAATTATGTTTTTCTGCGAAGAATTAACAACCAGAAAATTTACTTTAGAGATTTTCCTAACTATTTTCCAGCTATCCACCCTCGAAATTCGTGTTCAAGGCACCAAAATACATAGGAAAAACTTTGGTGGAGCCGTGGATCTCCATCGGCTACGGAAACTCTATTAGCTACCTATATTAGTTATAAGTGTCCTCCGTATTCAGGTGAAATACCCCGGTGAACATGTACATTAAGGTTTGGAAAGATTCTGATGTAAAAGAACCTTTCTAATTTTTGGCGGTTTTTGGTACCAGTCCATAATACAACTTTGTGAACTCTTATGAAAAAAATTGTCATGATTTTCGTTGATACCTTCTGAACTTTTTTGATTCATTAAGTTTTACTAAGGAATAGTAACCTTAATTTTATCGTATTCACAATTAATGAACAATTAAGATCGCTTTAGAATTGAACAGCACTGTAAAGTTTTCAGGAGAATCCTTCTAGATTGTATTTTAAAAAAATTCTTCAGAAATATTTTTCACGTTTTATCATCGTATGAATATATTTATTAAATTATTGGTAAATAAATGATTATAAATCTATGAGATCATTTTTTTTTTTTTTTTTAACGTCGCTATATTTATGCTATGCTATTATTGCTATGCTAATCAGCGACGGAGCTCGTAAGTGTGTTTGTGAACAAAGCACATGTAACGTACAGTGGTGCTTGTATCAATCGGCCGAGAGCGGGATTTGAACTCGGAGCCTCGAGATTACGAATCCAACGCTCTACCGAATGAGCCACAGACCGACTCCTATGAGATCATTTAAGAATACGGATGAATCTTTATATTTTCTGTATATTGATTGAAAGGTTAATGAAACTTCACGAACTCTGTGGAAGTAAATCGAGATGAATTATTACAATCTTGTAAAAGAGTTTAATAGCTATTAAAGATCCTTAAGAGGAGGTCGAGTATATATGTCCTATTGTAATCAAAAAATTGATTTTTTTACAAAAACTAATAATTTTAGCAAAAAATAAAGAGAAAGCCCCATCTTGTATCATAAAAAGCAATATTTTCTTCGATTAGGAAAAAATTTTTTTATCGATTCCTTTTGAAAAAAACCTTGAAAAACATAAAATATCGAGGTTTGGATGGACAATTCAGTTTTTCAAAGTTTTCTTTGAAACGAAGCAATAAAAATAATTTTTTCTCATAAGAGAAAATATTGCTTTTAGTATACGAGATGGGGCTTTCTTCTTATTTTTTGCTACAATCATAAGGTTTTGCAGAAAATTGAATTTTTTTTATTATAAAAGGATAGAGATGTACGACCTGCTATTAATAAAATACCGTGAAAATTATTTATGATTCTCAGTAACGATCTTGAAGTTATAAAAAAATATACATATTATTAAATTTTTTTAACTCTTGAAATAGTTAAGCATACCATGGAATTGTTTGATAGTGGAAATAAAGCCATTTTACACGACTAAGCTATAAATTTTTTTGTGAATAAATACAATAAATCGCACTAATTTATTAATACTAGGCAATTTTTCAGTTTATTAATAAGTTAATTTAATTAATACTATGATATGCCCTTCAAAAATCACTATTCAATATATTAGAAATTCATAAAGAATCTGAAGAAGTCATAATCATATTTTTTGATATATGAGGATATCCACAAAACTTTTAATTGTCTAGTAACAGGTCTTATTACAGCTGTTACTGGGTTACCGCATGATGCACATTGTTTAAACTAGGTTCAAATCTTTTGTGCTATCCTGTAACTCTATTTCTGATGTATTTTGTAAATGTTTAACAAACGGCGCAGTAGATATTTCTATGAAACATTCATTTTTACACATAAAAAATTACCGTAATTTATCTTATGTGTAAATTTACAAAATACATCAGAAATAGAGTTACAGGATAGCACAAAAGATTATAACCTAGTTTAAATAATGACCTGTTACTAGAGAATTTAAAGTTGGATGGATATCCCCATATAATACCATAGTGGTACACATGAAATTGGAAAGGTTCTAAAAATATATAAATTACAATAACTTTTCTGATGAGGATATATTATTCAGATTAATATTATTTTTAAAATTAGATAACATTATTTTTATTTTTAAGAGCATGACGAAGCTTCCAGTCTTCTAATAATATTTCCAATCCCAAGTTATGAATAAACAATGCGTTTAATAACATTTTTTTGCGACAAAGAAAAAATTTGTAAGATTCAACTCGAGTGCGGACAACTCAAGAAACCCACGAAAATACTACATAAAAGTAATAATACAAACTTTCAATGTAACGTATTTTAAGATTAGGTTTGTCGAGCTTGATATAATTTCCAATCCAAGTTCATAAAAAATTTACAAGTTTAAATGATTTTTTATTTTAACAAAAATTATTGTATTAACATAGCTTTAGTGCGGACAAGTCATTATATTTGTTTTTCTCATCCGTGCTGAGTAAGCGGCCTATAGCGCATGCGTTTTCGGGGTAGTAAGTAGCATAGCGCGCGCTGCGTGTGTTGTTTTTTGAGGGCGTGTGTTTCACAGCTATGTATAATATTATTTTGTATTAAATCACGTAAATACGTTACATTCTGTAAAATAATGTCACGCAAAAGCGTTAATTAATGTAAAATCGCAAAGGTTTATACAAGCGCAGCGCCCTCATACTGCATCTCATCGACCATATGATGAATTTTATACTCTATCTCGCTTTAACCTCTGACAAAGTAAATCGTATCATCTATTCTTGTATTATTTTTACATTAACGAAATCGTAATTATTCCGTATAAACGTGAAATTGGTGAACTAAAAGTATGTAATTTAATTACAAATAATAGTACCAAAAAGTATTGAAATATACTATTGCGAATCAGTCGTACGGCAGATATGGAGAGAGAGAGAGAGTCTCGGGCAATGGCGCTATTCGCTACGCTCGTGCGCCAACTTGCCCTCGTGCGCAATAGTCAACTAAACCTTACTCGTTACACAATATACTATTAATTTACGAATTTAAAATGATATTAATGAAATAAAAAAAAGCAAAACTTGATTGCTGTAGCTCCAACATCAGATAAATATTACGGAAAGAAACATAATGAATCACCCAAATTCACAATTTTATAAATTACAACTGAATCAGTGGAAAAATAGTTGCATACAATAGACTTTTCCAAATTTTATGAGTAACGGCTTATAATTGAAATTTCAATGTCGGAACGATTCGGAAAACTTGAAACATTTATCAATTTTCATTTCATAATAGTTCTTAAACATTCTTTAAAGACCGGAAAAATATTTGTTCCGATTCTTTTAGAAATTTTCGGGTCATTTTAACGAGGATATAACTGATGATGATGTAACAAAATTCAACTGCAATAATCACAAATTTTCCAATCGAAAACGTTTCCATAAATAATTTCCATAACATTATAATTTCCGCGAAAATAATCATAATCTTCATAATTCTGCAAAAATGACGATTTATATTGACTTTTTCATAAATTTAAGTAACTTATAGAAATTTTCTCAAATTCAATTTACTTGTTTTTGTCATAAAAAACGAAAGTTAATTAGTCTCAAAGCAGACTTAACGTAGGTAAATATTATTTTTTTATATACGCTTTTCTTATATTCGCCTTCATGTCTGTTTGCATGTTTGTCTGTCTGTAATCAAATCTTGCGCGCTCGATTTCAGGCACTTTTTGACAGATATAAATTCTGACAATTGGCATAGACTTTGGTCTTGGATGACAATACAATAATCAGTTGTCATTTTGGTACCTGGACATCCAGGTCGATGATAATGGGTGTGAAAAGTCATCTCCGAGGAAGTATAAATGGGGAGGCTTTCTTTGGGTCAAGTTTCTCGGGGGTTTTCAGGGTTGCTAAAACCGAATTTGAGATCAAACAATTGCCACAAAGTGATGCACGTTGTCCAGAATACGCATGGACGTCGTTTCCGAGGAAGTACAAGTGGGGAGGCTTTCTCTGGGTCGAGGTGGGTTCCCCGGGGATTTCAGGGCTGCTAAAACCTAATTCAAGGTTTGAAAGTGAATCTATAATGCATAATAATGATTTAGGATGAAGAGGTCGAACTGGAGTACCAAGTCGCCGATAACGGATGTACCTGAGTGTAATCTTCGAAAAGTCTGGTTGCAATGTATCTCTAAATGATAATAAAAACAATTTTAACTTAAAAATAGAAAATACAAAATTTTAAAAACATGCTTTAAAAATAAAATACAATAATTGAATAAATAGACTAAAAAGTATAAAATAAATAAATTAACTTTTTTAAATTTTTTAAATAATAGCGCTTATTACCTGTATATCGGAATGATGTTTGATGAAAAAATGTTAAAATTATTCACTAATTACAATAGTAATATGCTTTCTCGAAGTTAAATTTCGCTGGCATTATTCGAACGAAAAATTCATAAATTAGTAGGGATACTACCGCAAATTTATATGCGAGATGATTTGTATGAATGATCTTTATATATGGGTATCGACTACGAGTAAATCAACATATTTCATGGAACTTGCATGAATCTTAAACAATTGTTTTTTAAAATCTTTTTATTTCCGAGTATTCTCCGACCTAATCAAACAACCTTAGAATCGAAATCTAAAAGAATCTCCAAGTTTCATTTGACGTAGTCCCTGCAAATATCTGTAAACTTCATAATCGGTATGGAAAATTTCAAAATTCATTCATATAGACGATTTCCAGGTAGCCAGGATCACCTGGATATTGTGAGATGTCATCTCGGGAAACGTACATGTTATTAATAAATAATGGCTAAATTTCAAAAGATATTCTTGTAGACAATGTTTATCTTACTCGGAACATCCATGTTTGGCTAGATAACATTTGAAACAACTTCAAAGTAGTTATTAAACTATAAGTTGAATTTCAAAAGTTTTAGCTGTAGATGATGTTTAAGTTGTCATTAACACCTAGGTATCCAAAGACGGCGATCGTGGGTACCACAGCATAATAAATAACTATTTTTTAAATATTGTCTACATCGATAAGGTAAAGTATGTATATATATATATATATATATATATATATATATATATATATATAAAATTAAATATGTGTTTGTATGTGTGAGCGTGTGCGTGTGCGTATGAGTTGAAATGAAATGTTCCATATAAACTTGAATAAACCTGTGTGTGTACGTGCGATTCTACATGAAATGTCCCTTATGTATATATATATATATGTTTATATCATGCTTGTAAGTCGACATGAAAAGTCCAACGTACATGAACGCGTGTGTGCATGCATGCGAATTGACATGAAACGTTTCATATATATAAACCTAAGGGTACTTAGATAGGTGTGTACAAGTTGTCATGAAATGTCCCATATATATATATAGAAAAACCTGTGCTTATGCAGTACGTGCAAGTTGACATGAAATGTCCCATATATATATATATATATATATATATATATATATATATATATATATATATATATATATAGAACAAAAAAATTGTGGGTGAACGTGAGCAATTTGATATGAAATGGACCATATATACATATGCAAAAACCTGTCAGTAAGGTCGCACATGAGTTGACATGAAGAGTCGCATGTACATAAAAGCGTGTATGCATGAATGAAAATTGACACGAAACGTCCCATGTATGAAAACCTGAGAACTCGGATAGGTGTGTGAGAGTTGTCATGAAATGTTCCATATATATAGATAAGCCTGTGATTATGAGTATGTACAAGTTGACATGAAATGTCCCATATATATATAATGCTGTGTGTGTGTATGTGTGCGTGCGCATTGGCATGAAATGTCATGTATATATATAAACCTGTATGTGTGTGCGTTGAAATTTACATAAAAAATCCCATGTATATTAACGTGTGTGTGCATAAATGAAAATTGACATGAAACGTCCCATATATGCGAACCTGAAGGAACTCGGATAGGTATGTGAGAGTTGTCATGGAATGTTCCATATATATAGAGAAGCCTGTGATCATGAGTACGTACGAGTTACCGAAATGTCCCATGTTTTATATTTATATATATATATATATATATATATATATATATATATATATATATATATATATATATATATATATATATATATATATAATCCTGTGTGTGTGCATGCGCATTGGCATGAAATGTCCCATATATATAAACCTGTCTGTGGGTGCGTTCTAATTGACGTGGAATGTAACACGTATGTATGTATGTATGTATATATACATATATATATATATATATATATATATATATATATATATATATATATATATATATATATATATCAACTTGTCTGTATGTGTGCGTTTGGGTCGACACGAAATGTTGCATATATATGAGCCCAGGTGCGTATGTATGTGCGCGTCCACATCTGTTTTTCTATATACATATATATGATAAAAATTCCTTTAAAACGTTTAATTAAAAAAGAATTATGGAATTTTTAATTAAAGCCCTCGAATTCACAAATCATAATCATAACTGACGCTCTTTCAATTCACGATTACATTTTGATTTCTTAATTGAAATTTATTTAATTAAGGATTCCTTTTGATTTTGGAATTGAAGCCCTTTCAATTCACGATTAAATTTTGATTTCTTAATTGAAATTCATTCAATTAAGAATTCCTTTTGATTTTGGAATTAAAGCCCTTTCAATTCACGATTTCATTTTGATTTCTTAATTGAAATTTATTTAATTAAGGATTCCTTTTGATTTTGGAATTAAAGCCCTTTCAATTCACGATTAAATTTTGATTTCTTAATTGAAATTTATTTAATTAAGAATTCCTTTTGATTTTTTAATTAAAGCCTTTTCAATTCACGATTAGATTTTGATTTGTTAATTAAAATATTTTTAATCATTAATTTAAAAGGAATTGTTAATTAAATAAAACTCTAATTACGAATTCAAAAAGGATTTGTGAATTAAAATTTATTTAAAGCCCAAAATGATTTAAATATTTGCAACCCTGTTGGATGATTTGGAAAAACTTTAATTCCGTACAGCGGAATATTACATAAATCTTCCATAAATATTCCACGGAATATTTTACGATGGATTTATGAAATCTTCCAGAAATATTTTATGGAATATTTCATGAAAGATTCCTTAAATCTTTCATGCATATTCCGTGAAACGTTTATGAAATGTTTCAAATCTTCCGTTCTAATATTCTGAACATTTTCCATGAATATTCCAACGGAATATTTCATGAAATATTCCTGCAAGATTCCTGAAATATTTTAATGAAAGATTTGAGATGACCTAAATCTTCCAATGAAATATTCTTGGAATCTTCCAACAATATTCCATGGAATATTCCAATATAAGAAGAATCAAGGACATACGAATATTACAGGAATATTCCATGGAAGATTTCTAAAATATTTCAAATCTTCCGTGCAAATATTCCGGGAAGCTTCCATAAATGTTTCATGCTGTGTGGGAATCCTTATAAATTAAACTTAAACGAACCACTCGAAAGCGCATGTTATAAATATTAATAAATAATAAAAAAATAAAGGTTTCTTATACTCAAACATAATAGTATAGTCTGTTAACGTACATGCGTAGACGAACTCTAATGACTAAAATAATCTTTGTTACACGTGTTAGTAAGAAAAGAAAATCTACTAGAAGAAATAAACGTCTTCGACATTTATTATATTTTTGTCAACTGCATTATTGTCATCCGTTGACAACTCATGAAATATTCTCTCACATTTTTATTTAATCTTTTATCTAGCTAGGGTAGTGACACCAGTTATTACTGGTCTCGGTAGATTTTTTAGTTTGATCGATTGAATCTTACATATAAATACAATTCTTAATCAGAAAATGTTTGAAAATTATTATTTATAACATAATTAAAAGTTATGTAACAATCAAGTATACTAAAATAGTAAATTATTTAAATAATATTAAATTTAAAATAATATTTTTTGAACCTATTGTTACGAACTCGCTCCAATTTATACGACCTAGTTATTACGGATACACCAGTTATTGCGATCTAAACATTACGAGCATTTAGCTGACAGATTTTAGGTTATGTTTCAATAACATTACTGTTATTTACGGCTCTATTTAGATTTCAGGCACTCTCTGACTTATTTGTAGATGTCGATTTAAGAATAAGTGAAATAATTTTCTTCCAGGTCTGTTGTTTATGAACAGAGTCGTCTTTTTCAGTTCATCACAAATTTTCTTGACGCTGTCATTAGATGCCCTGTATGTATATACACGCGATAACAATAAATATATATTTTTTCTTTTTCAGATTTTAATATCTTTAAAATTGATTATTGATTTTTTAAAATCAATTTATTTGTAGTTTAAAAATAAAGATTCAGGCATTTTTTTCTTATTAATAAATAACATCAGTAAGACTATACTGTAATCTCGCTCTTTAACTTTAATAAAATTTTCTTTTTTATTTAATTCACCCTGCCTTTTTCTCTTCATTTTAATTTAATTAATATCTTATTCAAGAGTATTTAAATACTTAAGTATGGACAGCGCTTGTTGCTTTAATAAATTCACCGATAGCACAGATACATTTATCACGGTATTCTACCGTGTTCGAATCTTGCGCGCTTAGGCAAAAATAAACGACACGCTCTCAGTCATATACCTCGTCTAAGTTACGCGAAGAAGCACGCAACTTGACGAGTAGCGCGCGCGCGAAGAGCAAGAAAGCCACGAGGCGCATCAGAACATTTTCGGTGGTTCATCAGCGCACACGTTGGCTTACATATTCCTGCCCTGTGCGGCAGACATTTTCTAGTGGCCTACAAGCACGCATCATCGTCATATCTTTCGGCTTTTATTTAAGTTTTAACTTAATTAACGCGTTGATGTAGTTCCACATATAGTTTTTGTAGAAAAGGAAAAAGGGAGATCGTTGGTGGAAGGAGAGACTATCATCATTCTCTGGTTGTGCGTAACTGGTTTGGCTGTCTTCGACGAGTCGCAGCGATCAGGAAATCTTTCTTTACTTGGCTGTTCTCTACGAGCCTCAGAGACCAGGTTGCGACGTATTGTCTCTACGTTGGCCAACGTCGGCGGATATTCATTACACGTATGTAAGAATCTTCTACGCGCTGTAAGTTACTGTAAGTTATTTGTAAAATTTTGTCAACTAGAGGTTTCTTGCCTCGAAGAAACTTCTAGTGCTAAAAGAATAAGCGTGCGTTCGAACATATAAGATATTTTAGTTAGCGTCGTGTCCCTCCCTATAGCTATCTCTTTCTAAAGAATAACTTTGTCATACAGATTACTTTTATATTAACGATTATTCTTAGTTTATTGCTTAAATCTAAATTCTTTATTGGGTATTTTACTTTATTATTTTTAATAAACTTAAGTTAAATGTAAAAACTTTATTTTATCTCTATTGCATGTGAATGTTACATATAAAGCCTGTACCTGTTGCTTACCCCGACGCCTCCGCGGTCCTTATTTACATTATTGTATAAAATACATATTTTTACATAAAGCATTGAGTAGGTTTAACTAGGAGAGTTAGACCTCATAAAATAAGGAGAACTGTACTAGCGGTATCGCGTCTCTCGATCAGGTAAGAGAGAGAGAGAGACGCGCAGCAACAAGCTGATAGAGCAATACCACATCGCACATCAATCTAATATACTAGCTAGCTTTATCGGAGTCTGTTGCTTAATTTAACATATTTGATATAGTTTTTAGCAAATCCATATTCTAGTAAAATCCATAGACTTAGCTGAAGTAAAATTGAATTAAATTCCAATGCTTTTTTGTAACGGGCACAAAATAACTGTTACAACATTCACAATTTCTTAGGTTAAGTTATATTGTTCAGGATTCGTAACAACTGGGTTTAGATGCGTACAAGTGTACCAATTGTTACTTTCTTAATTACTTTTTTTTTAATTAGTTTTATTCAAATTTGAAGGTATTTTTAAAATTGGTACGTAGAGGCCTTTTTAATAGGTATTGTTTGTATTGAATTTGTTAATAAAATATAAATGATAATATGATTTTCAAAGTAACAAGAATATGCAAAAATGAAATTTTCATACGTGAATCGATCATTCTACCATAGGGACAATATTTAAATTATTCCTATTATTTATTTTATTTATATTATTTATACTAGGGGGCATGCCCCCTGCGCGCAAGCGCGCCAACCCCCATCTTGCTTTTATAATTTAAAAAAAATATCCAAAAATTTGCAATTTTGAAAGAAATATGTAGAAATATGATTGTAATGATCTTACTATGATTCGGCTAAGTAGATACAGGCAGACAGTGAATAAGTACACTTGATTTAATAATTCAATTATAGAGATTTTATTTGATACTTTTATAATGAACTGAATATAGTGATAGTTTTGTATTCGACAGTTTTGTAATGAACTAAAATGGAAGGCAGTAATAGATATTTGAAACATTTATGGATTAAGAATAAAAAATTTGGAAAACTGTAATGTCGGTGTTTTTTTTACAAAATTAAATAAAAATTAAATTTAATTTGTAAAGACTATATTTAAGTGTTAGATATTGATTTTGACTTAATAAAATTTAAATCTTATCATTTGATTATTAAACTTCAATTTAGCTTTTTCAAAATGATATTTTCAACCCTATACTTTAAATAAAATCGTAAAATTGATAATTATTTATATGATTAAACTTCACGCTGATTACAGGATAATTAGCTAATTGTAAAAATATATTGTAACCTATTTTTCATCTATTATAAATCTTAAACTTATATGTTATCATATATCGTTATATACAAAACTTAAAATTAGCTATTACCAAGTTGACTACAAGCTTGAAATCAGCTAATTTTCAGTTATTTTAAAGCTCAAATATAGCTTAATTTAGTTATTTCCTAGCTAATTACATGCTTAAATCCAGCTAAATTTAACGCTGTAATATAGTTCTAAAAATGAGGGGCACATTTCTAACGATAACAGCGATAACAGCGGTGATATACTTTCAATAATATAGAGAGAATATAATATAAATAGATCTAAAATGCAGCTAAAATTTAGTTAAAAACAAATCAATATTTACCTGAAATTGCCTAAAATTATTATAAATTTTAGATAACTGTTAGCTAAATTTCAGTTAATTTCCAACTAAATTTTTTATGAATTTAGCTAATTTTAACATTAAATTTAGCTAACTTTTGATTTAATGTAGCTAACTTTTGATTGAATGTAGCTAACTTTTGATTGAATGTAGCTAACTTTTGATTGAATGTAGCTAAATTTTGATTGAATGTAGCTAACTTTAATTTAATTTTATCTGACTTCAGCTAACTTTAATTTAATTTTATCTGACTTCAGCTAACTTTAATTTAATTTTATCTGACTTCAGCTAACTTTAAGCTAACTTTTAGCTACCTTTTAGCTAATTTTTAACTAACTTTTAGCGAAATTTCAGTTAGATTCTAGCTAAATTCTAGCTAACCAAGGGCAAATCGAATTCTTACACACAGCGGCAACGGCGACGGCGGAATCTGTTTATAATATAGAGAGATATAGCTAGCTTTTAGCTAAGTTACAGCTAAATATATCTAAATTTTAGCCAACTTTTAGCTAACTTCTAACTAACTTACACGTAACTTTTTTCTGACTTTTAGCTTGCTTTAAGCTAAATTATAGCTAAATTCATCAAAATTTTAGCTGACTTTTAGCTGATTTTAGCTGAATTTTAGCTGAATTTCAGCTGAATTTTAGCTAAATTTAGGAGCCAAAAATGAGCGGCGTATTTCAGACGGCGACAGCGTCGACAGCGGTGACAGCGTCGACAGCGGCGATATATTTTTAATAGTATAGAGAGATTATTTATTTTATAATTTAAATATCAGGCTATTTGCAGGTAAAATATAATAAGTAATACATTAAATTAATTGAAATTATCTATTAGAGATCTGCATATGATAAAATAAATTTTTTATTTAATTATATAATTCGAGTCCGTCATAATTGAATCGTTCGTAGCAACTGGTGTTACTGTCCAAGTTTCCCACGTAGTAACATTTTAGTTTTTTCTGGTCACTCAAAGCAATAAATAATATTTGTAAAGCTCTAAAAGAAAACTATACTCTTCGGGGTCCTAATAAACTCACACGTTTTAAGAAGGTTTGATACACATGTCTTAAAGAAACAAACAGACCCCAATAAAAAAAGGGGTTTGCGCAAGAAGGAAAGAAAAGATACGCCGCCCTCTAATCAAGAAAAATTATAAGCTTTTCTATTTGTCCTTGCAAAGCGTAGGAGGAGGTGTCTCACCATTCTATTGAAAAATTTATTTAACTCGTCGCTTTTTGGGGCAACGCCCAAAAAGCTACCTGAAGCTCGATCAACTAGCCAGCCTACAAAAAAATCGTTTCTGCAACAGAACAACTAACTAGTATTTCTTTATCGTATTTTCATATCTTTTGTCAAGAATATTTTAAAGGTTATACATAAAGACTTAGAAGGTTATCCTAAGATCTTTTCAAACCAAAATTAAATAGTTGTTTGATTCAGTTTAAATTTGTTTCCTTATTTCCGCGCGTTCGAGAGAACATTTTAATGTTCATTCGATCACTTTAAATACCCTGCGTGTCATATTCGCGTTTCGTTACGAATACAAAAGTGCAAACGGAATTGCGACCGTCGCACTGGTGCTGAGTGTGGGGTGATTTAAATCGACTTGACTACGGAAATTAAGCGATCATACTGAATGAAAAAAACATATACATAAATATAAAAACATTAAATATAAACATTTAAAAGTGATTGTACTGAAGTTCGAACGTGACAGCCACTGCACTTCAAGGAAAAAGTACAAGGCCTCTTCTCTCCTCTGCGGTTTTTTCATAGTTTCCTGAGAGGTCCCAGGTGAATACCAGAGAAGCTGTGAGAGCAGGAAGCTCGTGGAACCACCGCTCATTACTGGCCGTAACCACCGTACCGTGATAGATAAATGAAAAAAATATATATATTTTGGTATTGAGTGACCTTTTAGCTAGGGAAGTAGGAAAATGCGATAAGAAAATTGATTATTGTCGCAATGATTATCTTGAATTAAAATAGTTATGTGTAGGCACCTTCGAAAACGATAGTTTAATTTTTCTTTTAAAATTTTATTCCGGTTTAAATAAAATAAAAATTTCTCTAAAAATTAAAATTTAGCTTATAACATTTCAAATAACTTTTGCATGATCTCTCGATTTTAGTTTATGTTTGTAAGTAAATTTTATAGTGCCTTGGAAAGAGAGAAATAAAGATTTGAAAAATCCAACATGGTCAAAAAAAGGAATTTCTAGATTTTATTTTTATTGCTTCAATCCTTACTCTGTAGAAAAGAAGGAAAACAAAATAGCGGTTCCTAACGGAACTACCTACGGTTAGAGAAACTTCGGGTTTGGTCCTCGCGCCATCGTTAGGATAGTAAAGTACCGCAATAAAAAAAAGGAGATATTTTAAATGAATGATTTTTTTTTCTTCCTTTTTCTTTGCAACATACATAAACTTAACTATATATTTTACCATTTAGAAATTCATTATTACATTTATAATTACAAATTTTACGTATAACCTAACCAATTTTACTATAAAAAAATTTGACAACAATAGAAACATCTGTTATCCCATTTTGGAATAATTTTTCTCTACCAAATTTATAGATTGATTAGGTTAAAAGAAAGGAATGTGTGTAACGTAGCGTGATCGCGTTTTGGGGTTTAATAGACATTAACGAAATTATAATTTTCACTCAATTTTACTCTTTTATTTATCACAAACCTTAAAGATGTTTCAATCATTACTATCGCTCCATTCCCCGACTTTAGCGAGGACGAGCACACTATGATACAAAAAGAGTGAGGACTTTGTCACTCTTGCTCCTACTAGCTGAGTCGTAGACCAAGCGACTCCAAAGATATGAATGATTTAAATATTAACAATATTTTCTCTAGGGTGAATTCTCAACCCTGGCAATTTATTATAAGGAGCGATATAGAGGAGCATGCAGGAAATTGATTCTAGGTTATATTAAATCTGTTTCTCTTAACACAGTAGTTATATAAAAGAAATTTGCAAATGTATTGTACTAAATGAAATATTTACAATAAGAATCTTAAAATTAAAGTTGACAAAACATCGGGTGGTTTCTCGATATAAAACGAGACTGGTGCGCTCTCAAAATAATTATATTAAAGTCGTGAGAAAGTGAGAGATGGAAATTACTTTACTGTGACTCGTGCCGCGTTTTACAATAATTAATCTTTCTACCAGGACTTACGCTACTGAGGTCGATGAGGCAGGCCCACCTCCTGCAGATCTTTCTCTCCGCGTTTTCTCTCTGCAGCTTCCTGGCCTTGATATACGAGCTCGGGATGGGAAACCGAACACGTGGCGATGAAGGGGCTTTTATGGCGCACGTAGAACTTTAGGCTGGAGTCAAGTAAGAGAGCGACTGGCTCTGCTGGCGGTCAGGTGACGAGAGAGCGAGCTTCGCGTTACGCTTGCTGTGCGAGGCTCTCTCGGCCATCCTTTCCTACTTCCTAATCGTTAGCTTATTCTTTTTTTTTTAACTTGCAGCTTGCTTAGTTAATCTCTCTTTTTCATTAGCTTTCTTAGTCGCGCTTTCACGAATACATGTCTTTATTTAAACGTGCGAACAGCGCCTCCTGGTGCTATTTAATCTTACTTAAATTGAAACAGTAACCATGCTTCGGTATATGGTTACACGTGTTTGATTAAATAAGAACAACAAACAATCCATCACCTTTTCAGAAAATCAACTCAAAGTACTCTAAAACACATTTAGAATATTAGACCGTGTTGTTATGCCCATCATAAATACTGTATTCCGATTTTTTTTCTTTTTTTGTTTGATATTATCTTATAATCTGGTTACTAACCTTGCATTTCAACATTTAATTTTTACAAAAAAATTTTAAATACTAGTTGAAATTACTTAATTCCATAATCAAAACCTTAACCGTATCATTACTACCTACATTGAAAAATAAAATTTAACACTTGAATATTTTCTTTTGCTCGTTTTTTTTATATAATAACACAGTCTAATTTATAATAATAAGTAGAATATTATTCACATCGTATACTTCTTAAATATAGACACCCCCAACTTATTCGATTCAAAGAACGATGTATGAACTATATATGGACACGAATTCGCTAAAAAGGACTCGGGTAAAAATCACTTTAGACCACTCATAAAATACGTAAAATACGAAAGCTATATTTTTATTTAAACTCATAGTCTATAATTCAACTATTTTTCATGAAAATATTAACAATTCGAATTGTCCTATTATATAACTTAACAAATAAATAAAAATTGAATTAAGAAACATTTCGAGTAAATTGAAATAAATCTACAACGATAAATTGTTGCACACTACATAATGAAACCTTACGCGATTTACCCTTATTTTCACAGTATTCATTCGGGTTTTTACTTGAAATTTTAGGCTTATTGTTCTCCTATTAGTATCACAATATTTCTATATCTCAATGTACTTCGTACCTATCACATAATAAACAAATATCCATAAATTCTTTAATAAAGTTTTCCATTGTGTTATAATAATTAATATTGCTTCATCTATCCTGGTAGAAAATAGACCATTCAAAAATGGCCATTAGTCATTTATTAGTCATTTTTTTTGACTAATTTTTTAATCACAAAATGACCAAAATATGGTGAAATTGCTAACATATATAGATATATACTTCATACAAATAAATTTATAAATATATATTTCTTTTCTTCATCCGAGAGAACTTCTTTACAAAAATTAACTTGTTAATACGCTAAAGTTAAAACGGATCACAAAAAGCCTGAAAAATATGTTACAACATGGTAAAAATGGCAGACATTTTAAATAAATATTTTAGAGATTTAAGGTTAGTTCTCAGGCTGCCATGACTCTGTTTTAACCTTACCTTGCAAGTATGCTAAAAGAGAGTGAGAGAGAAAGAGAAAACGAGGAATAGAGAGAAAAAGCGGTAGAGTTTCCAAAACTTGAGAGAACTGCAAAACAGACACTAATTAATAAAGTAGTTCATTTTGTGAAAAGTATGGAGTCTTCAAATAAGAAAAGAAAATTTTTAAAAAAGGAAGAAAATAGATTAATGTATCGAATCAATAAGTTTAACAAGTCTATTGGAGAAGAGTAGGAATATGTAAAATTTGAGGTTAGTAAAAACAGTGTAAACAATGATTGCAGTAAAAATAAATTAACTGTTGAAGAAAGCTGTGATATAGTTTTTAAGACTGTGATTTAAAAAAAATTTGTTAACCACACTAACTGATGTAATATCGTGAATGGTATACATAAATTTAATTTTTTGATCGAACTCGTTTCTCATTAAAAATAATTGATAAAAGTTATATTTGTGGTTCCAAATTTTATTTAATATCAATATTGTTTCATAGTTTAGTATAATATTTAAAAATAAAAATAAATTAATGTATTATTCATTATAATAAAACAATAAAATGATTGATCATATTTATAACAGTTTTTGACTATTAACCGTTCTCAATAAGCGGAATAATATGGTCATTTCCTGATTAATATTGGTCATTTCTTGATCATTTTTTTTCTAAAACTAGTCAAAATGTGACCAAATACTAGTGAAATTTTCTACCAGATGTTATAATAATTAATATTGCTTCATGAGTTCTGTATTTTAGACGGAAGAATGCACAAAAGTATGTATACAAAAAAAATTAAATTTATTATTTTAATGAACCTTATTTTTTCGTTTTCCTTTCTTTTTCTTTTCTCTTTCGAATTTCATGACAGTGCATAAAAGAAAAGTTATTTAAAAGGTTTATTTGTAAAGTTAAGTTCAATAAATTTCAACAATTAAAATACTTGTTTAAACTTTACTAGTTATGTTATTTTATAGATATAATTATTGTTAATTCAATTTTATTCCTTCTACTTTTATAAATATCACTTATAGACTAAATTAAGGGGATGTAATAGGGTATATGATTTCTACATAGTTACCGACATTGCAGTTTTCCAAATTTTTAATCTTTATTCAAAAATTTTCCGAAATATCTCTATATTAGGCTTTTTATTAGTAAAAATGGAAGGCTGTAATATAGAGATATTTTTAAAACTTTTGAATTAAGAATCGAAAACTTAAAAAATTGTAATGTCGGTATTTTACATTCCCTTAAGAGAAGAAAATTTTCAATTTTTATCGATAGTAACCTTTTACGACGAATTTACTATTATTTAACTTATTTAAACGGGTTATTTGTTTATAAATGAATGAACTGTAGTTTATTTACTTGCAAATAAATGAATAAGGAAAGGGAGAAGAGAGAGAGGAAATCACGTTAATAGCACGAAATTTTATTTTCCCAACGCGGAGAACAAAAATCGATTTTCGTTGGCTGTTTTGCGTAAGCAAAATACCACATACCCTCGCTAGTGAGCAAAATAAATTTTGCTCACTCGTGAGGGTATGTCGTATTTTGCTCACGCAAAACAGCCAATGAAAATCGAATTTCGTTCACCCGTTGGGAAAAATTCCATACTCGACTCGCGGCAAATAGGTCCCCCACTCGTCTTCTTTGTCACTCTCGCGACGCTTGAGTGACAAACGACTCGTGGGAATGACCTATTTTGCTCGCTTGTTGAGTAATCTACTATTAACGAGGCAACCTTTATTAGCTAGTGCCATATTATATAGAAAACTTAAAGACAAATATTAAAATATACCCTATTAATACAGATAATTGCAATTAACTAAAATAATAAAAAAATATACAGTAAAACCCCAGCGGAAAAAATAAACGAAAGTAATTGAAAATTTCTGAAAGAAACTGAAAGAAACGGAAAGTTCTTGTGAAAATTGAGACGAAACAATTGGTACATTTTAAACTGTTTCAGAAATTTTCGGAAGTTTTCTGAATGTCTCATTTTATATCATTTTCTAAGTGGATATAGAAAAATCAGCTGTCATAATCATTTTGGTTCATTTTAGTTTTTTTTAAATTTATTTCAATTTTTTTAAACTGTTTCAGTTTCATTCTTTTGGTTTCAGTTTCTTTCTATTCGTTTTTATTTCTCTCGTTTTCTTTCATTTAATTTCCCTGGTAGAAAATTAAACATAATTTCTGCTCACTTGACTAACTTCTGCCCAGAAATTTATGTTGAACGATTGTCATCAATTGATTTATAACCTTAAATAAACAATCTTTAAAGTTTTAAATCGATTAATGATAATTATTGAGACAGATCACAGATACTTATTTTAAAAATAATTTTTTTTAAATGTTACCGAATTAATTATATAAACAAAAAAAATCTTCAAATATAATATCAAGCGCAATATAATAAGCTTTTATGGTTAAAGAAAAAAATGATAGCTATTATATCTCGAACAAACAAATGAGTGTGCATGATTTTCTTTCTCTCTTTCTCCTACGTAGCGAAATAGGAAAAAATAACCTCGAATCAATATTATTTGACTTATGACATGATTTTAGCAGATTCTGCCCAGAAAATGTCGCCAGTACGTAGGGTTTCTGGGCAGAATATATCAGCAGAATCTGCCCACTGAGCAGAAAATTTAAGATATTCTGGGCAGATTAATATTCAATTTTCTACCAGGGTTCAGTTTGTTTCATTTTATTTCATTTTTCCTTAAACTAATTCAGCTTGTTTCTGAATATTTCCAAAACTCTTGTAATTAATCAGATTATTTCATTTTAAATTTGGAAATAAGTAATGAATTGTGAAAACTGAAACAAAATGAAACATACGGAAAATTTTTGTAAAATTATAAAATAATTGGAACATTTTGAATTTGTTTTAAAATTATTACAAGTTTTCGGTATTTTTCATTTTATTCAATGTTAAAAGTAAATATGGAAAAAATTAGATTTCATACAAATTCCGATTTTTTCAGTTTGTCTCTATCTGTTTCGGTTTTATTCAGTTTCTTTTGATCTGTTTCAGTTTGTCTCAATTTACTTTAGTTTCTTTTCACTTGTTTTAATTTATTTCAATTTACTTCAGTTTCTTTCAATTTTTTTTAACTGTCATCAATCATTCTAATTTCCTCTTTTTCCATTTTAAAATGAATGATTCATTATAAATAATAATTAAAGGGGATGCATCAATCCTGTTTTACCATTTTGAAAAACAATTTTTCTCATGGGTGATTAGATAGGATTTTCTGTTTGGGAATAGTTTTTATTTTGAAAAATGAAGAGCGGACAACTATTTAGATCTATGAACACATCAAAAAGTTTTTCTTATGCTAAATAAAAATTAATAAATTTATTCGTATTTGTTGACATCGCTATGATCGTTGCTATGCGCGAAAACAAGGGAAACGTTGCAACCAACTATATTGTATATCTATATCGCATAGTAACGAAATTATTTAAAAAAATGGTAAAACAGGACTGATGCACCCCCTTAAATACCATTTAATAAATTTTTTATTTTTGTCCACGTTTCAGAATCAAATTTTTGTATTTTTTTTTATTTTTGTTTTATTAAAAATAAATAAATTGTCATTAATTTTGAGAAATTAAAATTAAAATCATTAAGCTTGATGAGTAAAAATTACAAATATTTAAACGTGAGATAATAAACTGATTATATAATACAAAAGTGCAATAAGGTATGTATTTATTGTACTATATGATAAAAAGACTAAATAAAATATTTTAAATTAATTTATAATAAAAATAATTTTCTAGATCATAGTTTTGTGATATGTTTGTTTAACAAAAAAATGTCTGTTGAAATAGTTGAGTATTAACGATTTCCCAGTCTACGATTTCAAGCTCGATTCCTTTTTTAAGTGGGCTCAAAATCGAGTTTTTAGCTTGAAATTTTTGATTAAGTCGAATTTTAAATACTGAAATATTAAATTATTCAACAGGTTAAGTATATATTTCAAATTATTATTATCAATAAATGTTATTTTCTAATATTATTCGTAAAATTTAAAAAGTTTTCGTAAGATTCGGAATGTTTTCGAATTTTTCCGAAAATTTCTGAAAATTTCCGAGGGTTCTCGAGAGTTTCTGAAAATTTCTAACAATTTCTTTACAAATTTTTTAATAATCTAATTGAAATACTTAAATAATTGGAATAAATCCAAAAACTTCAAAAAAATAGGGAAATCTTTTGGAAAAATTTGGAAAAAATTAGAAATTAATTAAAATACTCAAAAATATTCTGATTATTTCAATTAATATTCTAAAAGATTCTGGAAAAATATAAAAAAATTCATAAAGTTCTAAGAAAAATTGAAAACTTCTGAGAAATTTTGAAAAATTTTGAAGCCATCCGAAAATTTCCGAGAGACTCCGAAATATTCTGAATATTTATAGAAAATAAATGTTTAATTCTGGAAAGAATCTAAGATATTTTGTAAAAAAATGAAAAGAAATGAAAATAAATGAAATATACCGAAAAAAGCGGAAACAAACTTAAATACTTTGAATGTCTCGTCCCAATTTTACCAAAGTCTCTCCAACCGATTTCAATTCTTACTGTTTCTTTCAGTTTCCCTCATTTTCTTTCTGATTATTTCTAAAACTTTTCGAATGATTTCAAGTGTTTCATTTATTTTTTCCGCTGGGGAATACATTAAGTAAAATAAAAACAGTCATTCAATATCTATCAGTCGTAAGGTTTAAATTTAAAAGAACAAAGAAAAAGGGGGGTGATGAAATAAAACAATAAAAAGCGTATGCAATAGCATAAGATGCAATTAATACAATAAAGTCAAACAAAAACATTTACTCAATAATTATCCAGCCATCAATCATACAATGTTAATATTTTAGGAAACAATTACAAAATATTACAAACTTTTGTTAACCATGGCTGCAGAAAACCGTTCTTTTAACTTATTACAGGTTCTTTTAACTATTACATAAAATCGTTCTTTTAACTTACTAGAAAATCCATGCGCGTAAACGCGCCCTATATTTAATATGAATGTATAAATTTTTAATCATTAACTGTGAATATAGTATCATTATTTTTTGTTCATTATTAAATTAAAAAAATACTTCATCTAAAGTTTTGACTAACAAAATTTGACTCACAAGGAGAGGTCCCCACCTCCGGGAAACGGATTCGGCTAAAACTGCAGGATATGATTTTTTAATGAAAAAAAATGAACCCGTGTTTTTTCTTTTTATCGAATAGGCCTTCTAGATAAAAATATAGGCATTTTTTCGAAAATATAGTAAAAAGGAGCCTTTATAAGAACTTGAATATCCAAACAACTAAGACTCTTACAAAAAAATACATGAAATATGAAATAAAGTGCAAATAAAATACTTTGATTTAAACTTTGTTGCATTAAAAAAGTTTCAGTGGTTCAAAAGTTAGAGGTAATTAAAATATATTAATGAAATAGCGTAGAAAATTAATGATTTTCTATATGCTTAAAAAATTAACAAATATGTAGTAATTTTCAATAAAGCATAACTTTTGAACCACTGAAGCTTTTTTAATGCAACAGAGCTTAAATTAAAGCATTTAATTTGCACTTTATTTCGTTCTTTATGTATTTTTTTGTAAAAGTCTTAGTTGTTTGAATATTCAAGTTCTTATAAAGGCTCTTTTTTACTATATTTTCGAAAGAATGTCTATATCCTTGTCTAGGGGGCCTATTCGACGAAAAGAAAAAATATGGGTTCATTTTTTTTATTAAAAAATCATGCGCTGCAGTTTCAGCAGAATCCATTTTCGGAGGTGGGGACCTCTCCTTGTCAGTCAAGAAATCCTTAAGTAATGTTGTGTTTGATTATTTATTTTTTCTTCTCTAAATACGAAAATGATAAAATGTATATAAGTAAAATAAATGGTTCATTATTTGAAATTATTACTTTTATAGATATATATATGTCCCCTGTTATTATTATATGATTTAAAATTCTTATTGTTTTATTTTAATTATAGCATTATACTATATTTTTGAAGGAAAATTTTCAAGCTAGAAAAATTTTAGATATTCAATTACATTATCAAAATTGTATTATTTATCTATTTTTTTTATTATTTATTTTTAAATATTCTGAAATATTTAAGAGATAAAATGACAATGCGTTGACAGTAAATTTCTTAAAGACAACATGGCTATGATGAATTATACCAATTAAAACGAATTGCAAGGATGTTCAATGGTGTCATGCGGGGAGGTGAAGAGTCAGAGGGGTACCCTATGCTTTAACATAGGAAAGAAGGATCGCTGCCAACTTAAAGTAATGAAATATTTTTCAACAAAAAGTTCTTTAAATGGCACTTAGAGATGAAATATATTATTCAAATTACATTTAAACGTTTTTATTTAATAAATAAAACAGTTTAAAATGTTATTTAATTTATTATAAATTAATTTAAGTTCGGCAATATGTTGAATACCCGGTTGAAAATAAACACATAGTTTTATTACATGATTTTATCATATGGTTTTATTATGTGGTTTTATCATATGGTTTTATTACATGTTTTTTGGTTTCAATTTATCATATGATGAAAGTATATGATAAAATCATATAATATAACCCTATGATGAAATCGTATAGTGAAACTATATGGTGAAGACAAAATAAAACCATATTCACGGAGAGAAGAAACAGTTAACAGCTACTTAAAAAATTTGGAATCATTACTAACTTTGTTCGGCAATAATTAAAGGTAAAGGAATAAATACAAATCTATAATTTAGCGCCACGCGATAAAAGTAAGGTTATGATTTTACAAATGATCTGAGAAAACTAAGGACTGATTACTAAAGAGTTAGTCATAAAAGATAGCTAGTCATAAAAGTTAAATGAAGAGTCAAACTGAGAATTATTGTCTGCAGTCTGCCTATAGGCAAACTACAGACAATAATTCTCAGTTTGACTCTTCATTTAACTTTTTATGACTAGCTACCTAACTCTTTAGTAATCAGAGGGGCTATTCAAGTAGTGATACACATCTATGTATTACGCGAATTCTATGCGCGCGCAGACTTTTTATTCTCTTGCCGACAACTATCGTCGCGATACATACATACATATCGTTACTTAAATATCCCCTCAGTCCTTAGTTTTCTCAGATCATTTGTAAAATCGTAACCTTACTTTTGTTGTGTGGCGCAAAAATATAGATTAGTATTTATTCCCATTCCTTTAATTATTAACGAACAAAGTTAGTAATGATTCCAAATTTTTTTAGTAGCTATTAACTGCTTTTTCTCTCCGTGTGTATGGTTTTATTTTGTCTTTACCATATAGTTTCACTGTACGATTTCATCATAGGGTTATATTATATGATTTTATCATATACTTTCATCATATGATAAATTGAAACCAAAAAACATGTAATGAAACCATATGATAAAACCACATAATAAAACCATATGATAAAATCATGTAATAAAACTATGTGTTTTTTTTCAACCGGGTAAAATTTGACAACGCAGCGCTTCTATTTCTAGGTTAAATTTAGCAGAAAAATATTTTCTTTCAATTCAAAACTTATGTTATATATACGCAACGTTGCCAAATCTCTTACGTAGCAGTAGTGGGTTTTCAAAAATTAACTCTTACTTTAACTTTAACTTTAGAAATCTCTGTCAATTTTCCTAAAAGGTATATAAAAAACTATATGAAATGAATCCTTAGATAATATACTTTCATAATATCTAAATTTTAATTTGATCTGTTAACTTTTGTGACAGAAATTCATGTAAAACGCAATCGATTCTCAGATCGCCCATAAGAGCCCATGTTATTTTTCGTATTTTTAACATTAAATTTCTCGAAAAAACATGCGGAATGAAATATGGAAAAAAATTGAGGTACTTTAATTTAATATAATAAATCATGTTTCAAAATTTCAAAGCATTCTGTTAACTTTTATGTAACCATTGAACATCCTTAATATTCTGAAAAGAGAAAATCATTTTAACAGCACGGAAAATTAGATTTAACAGATCAATCTTTACTAACCAGCAGCACATTATATAAAACGTTTAAAGACAAAAATTAAAATACATCTTTTTAAAATATACCTTATCAAAATGTTTAATTTATTTAGTCTATCAATGTTCAATATTTTAAAGAAACAATTGCAGACGAACAATCTTTCGCTAACCTTGGTTCACCAAATCGGTTCCTTTTAACTTATTACAGAATAAAGAAATCTCATAAAATTTCACTCAATCACTTATATTTGCAAAGATCGTAAATAAACAACACATAATTCAAAGAATTTCACTAAATGTAGCTAGCAAATAAAAATTTTTAATTGCAACTAACTATTAAGGTTGTAAAGGATAAATTTAACAATAAACTCGATAATAATTAATAAAATCACTGTAGGGTTCGGTGGCGTAATGGCTAAGACGCGGGACTTGTATTCTCGTTGGCGCGAGATCGATTCCCCGTCTGGTCGCTTTTTCACTGACTCTGCCATGGGTTGACACCACGTTAAATAATACGTCAATTGTATTGTCTTCAAAAGTATACTTAAAATGTTATTGGGCAGAAAATGCTCGTTTAGTATAAAAAAAAAAAAAAATCACGTACAAGCAAGCTTCCAGTTTTGCATTAAATTTCATGTTTTACAGTGTAATAAAATCACCGTAACACCAAAATGCATCTGTAAAATTTAAGGTAACAGTTCCCATTGTCAATTGATAAGCAGATTTTAGAACATTAAAATCAGAGAATCACTGCAACAATCATCTTAATTTCCATGAATATATATACAAAATATTGTAACACATTTTACAAATAACTTTTTAACTTTAGGAATTGTAAACACTATAGACTTAAGTCAAAGATACAAGCCATAAAACTCTCTTTTGCGAGACCAATAAATAATATATGTAATTGTTATTAAAGTCAGTACACTGATTCGTTGCATTCTTATACACGATCTCTCTTTTTATAAATCTAACATTTAAATTTAAAGAAAAATTTTAATTCTTGAATATTTTTATGATATCATAGAAGCATCCGCTTGTAAAATATCTGTTATTCTTATTTATGAAGGCTTAAAATCAAAGTTTCTCTTGACTCATAAATTGTAAATACATACATCTTACCTTATTGAAAATTCAATGCAACTAGTTATTTTCTAATAATACTATCGTTCGCTCTGTTAAGCTATTTAAAACAATAATGTTAGGTAACCTGTAACTTATGGCATACGTAGCGCCACCTCTAATTGGATCACCTCGCTATATAATATATACATATATGAGCAAGTTTTTTACTTTTCTGTAAGTTTTGTGAGGAGGGTCCTAGGATCTGTACCAAATTTTAGTATGTTTTTTCATCATATAAAATAAGTATTCAGTGAAAATTTCAGCGCTCTAGTGGTCCTAGAACCGAAGATATAAGCCCAAAAGCGTCAAAAATAGCCCTTTTAAGCCTGTTTTCAAACTATCATAACTCGTCACCCAGTAAACCAATTTTAATCTATAACCTCTTATTTTTTTCGTATATTTTCCAAGTATTTATAAAATTTTTTTCAGAATTATAGATTACTTACCTTCTTCTCACGAAAGAATTAAGTAAACTAAAAAAATCAAAAACTATCAGTATTCAAATTGCTGCTGAAGGCAAAGTTTTTGATGAAAATACTTGCAACAGATTGCGTTTGAGAGGTATTATCATAAGCTTCAAAATAAACTGTGGAACATTAAGATCGATTGTTAGAGAGCAGAGCTACAGCTGTTTAAATATTGCAATTTTCGTAAAAATCGCGTTTTTGCCATTTTTGAAATCATACTGTGCATTTCTATCAACTCCAAATTGCACAAAAATTTTTCTGAGAATACTTTTTTATATCAACAACAACTTATCACCGAGAAACCCTTGGCTATTTGCCTTTAAGTTACTTATTTTAGACGCTGGAAATCGAGTATTTTCAAGTATTTTGTGTCCCAAGTAAGCTGATTTGTCTAGAGGTTTTGTTCTCTTACAGTATTTTGAAAGTGCTAAAGTACAAATCATACTACAAATTATAAAATGAGACTGAAAAATTCTCAATTTGAACACTGGATAAAGTCTCTAGGTGCTATGGGAGCGATGCAATGACCAGTCCAATTCATAGTGAATTTCAAAGTACCAAATCTGTGAATGCTTGTTTTATGCAATCAGCGCTATTGCTCCGCAAGAGGCGTTCATTACCTCTGGTACAGCTGTGATTTATTTATATCTAAATTTATATGTTACACGCGCATTGATGAATATAGACTGATAGACTTTTCAGCTTAAGGCTCTTATGAGTATGGATCCATGAATCTTAAGAGCATATGAGCCGCTATCTTGAGTCTAAGAGCGGTTTTGTTTTTCTAAGACCACGAAGTTCTTAAACAGGAGCGACGGAACTTCATGTCAGATTGCGTTATTTTTACAATACATAAGACTATAGTCTCTAGAGCGTATAAACATTTTTTGTATATCTATACATATAAAATATATGCTATATATATACAGTTATAAAAATACATTGGAATTTGGTGGCACCTTGCAGTGGCTGGGTAACTTAACTACTCAGTTTTGGAATATGTTCCCCATTTAAGAGTACGCTTCTATAGAAGCGTACTCTACGTTTCTACAGAAGCGTAGTACCAAAGAGTACGCTTGTATAGAAGCTTCTATAGAAGCGTACTCTTTGGTACTGCCTACGGCCCGAATTCATAGTCGTATCTTGAGTAGTAAGTATGACTTAAAACTTAAGTATCGTTAGTTGAGTATCAGCTGTTACTTCAATTAACCTCTTCATGTAGCATATTTATTAATAAATATTCTACATGAAGAGGTTAATCGAAGTAACAGCTGATACTCAAGTAACGATATATAAGTTTTAAGTCATACTTAGGCTGGAATTTATAGTCGTTACTCATTTCTCATTTCTCAGTTGACATGTATCAAACATCATTCTATCTTACTCTACTTTCATAAGAAAAACAAGGATGGAATGATGTTTGATACATGTAAACTGAGAAATGAGAAATGAGTAACGATTATAAATTTCAGCCTTAATACTCAAGACACGACTATGAATTCGGGCCTACATGCCCTTAGGATAATGAAATATTTCTTGAATTGATACCAGCGGGGTTAAAGATTCTAGATACTCTAATATTGCTTGTAGATGATAATTATAATTATTGACAGAAATTTCCTCGATAACTTGATAATAATTAATTATTTTAACTATCTGTTGATTTAGTAATTATTTAAAAGCATTGCTTAATAATTCATGTAGTTTATTGAATTGATTTAGTTGATTTATATCATAAAATATTTAAAATAATTTTTTTTTCTTAAACCTCGCTTGTGACACGTTATTTTGGGATCGTTGGCATTATAATTTGAATTTTTAAATTTATTAACACTAAATTTTAATTAATTACGTATATAAGGAGCTTCAGTGGCGTAACCGGCTAAGGCGCACGCCTTATACGGTCTCTACACTTTCGCTCCAAGCGGTCGGAGGTTCGATTCTCGGTGAAAACACCTGAAATTTTTTTCAGGCTTTTTTCATCGAAAACAGAATCTCTGAGTGCGATGGGTTAATGTTCCCGGCGTGGGTTTTCTCCTGGGGGAGTTTTCCCTACGTCACAGGTCTAAAAAGCCTGAGTAAATGCGGGAACCGACCGTAGAAATCTACTTACCGACTGCTCTTGGAACACGGCAGTCAGAGATTTCTCGGGGATGTGGGTTTATAATAGTTAGCTTAGGAAAAAAGAAATATAGGATAATAGCAAAAATAGAAAAAACATGATAAATAGGAAAAAAGGGATAGGAACATCCTCACACAGAGGTGGTGAAGGATGCGGGTGCTAGGCCAAGACAGGCTGCGCCCGGGCCAATAGGGCATAAAAAAAAAAAAAAAATTAATTACGTATATATTTTATATCAATTGAAATTAATAATTAATATATTTAAAAATTGAATAAATTCAACTTCTATTATCAAAATAATTATCAAGTATAATTTAATTTTGTTGGATTGTTTTATTTTCAATCTAAATTTTGTAAATTGATTCTGTAAACAGAACTCAAGTTGAAAAAAAAAACATATGTAAGTATATGAATATATGGTAATCATGTTTATTTCAATTTTACTACGTAAAATCTTTGACGCATTTGTTAGTTGCAATGATTCCACAAATAAATTTTTCATTAATATGCTTTATTTTCTGGTGAATACTGTTACTGCAATAATTTTGAATCTTTTATTTTATTTAAAAAAAAAGTATCTTAATATAAGCAAGCAACAAAGATCATAAACAATTTAATATAGTGTCATGGTCAATCTATAATGTTTTTTGTTTTAGAAATCATAACAAATTATCCTTTGCCTTACAAAACTTTTAATAAATTATTTTCAATATGTGTACTTATTGTTTAATATTTTAATTTTTATTAGCAAAAGCTATTTTAGGTTATAAATTGCAATTCGACTATAAAATATTAAGAAATGATTTATTTTATTCTGCTATTATTGTTAAAAGTTCTTTTATTAATTAATACTTGAAATTTAGACGTGAGAATCACTAAATCATATATGATTATCTTGTACATAAAAGGTTGACTGCACAAGGCTATCAAGTTGTTGTTTTTATGATTTACATGTTAAATTTGAAAACAATAATTTAATAAAAGCTTTCAAATACGATTTTATAGATAAGAGCTCAAATAGAAAAACTAAAAATTGTAACTGTCATTATTAGTAAAATAACTGTTATTTAGAAAAAAATTATGAGGAAAATACAGCTCGTGCAGTGTTATTTTAAAACAACTCATTTTCTTGTTTTATTAAAGTATTCTTTATATTACTATATGTGTGCTTAATTCATTCGTTCAATCCATTACAAATATAACTTTTGCATTAATTTAAGTTTTTTGGAATAATTTATTGTTTTTCTCCTAATCAACTTACAAGGAGAGTGTTTCACCTTCGGGTCACTGTTTTTACTCAAATTTTGGGAATATTTTCTAGATGCAGAAATATGAAGAAAGCCGAAATTTTAGAGGCCAACGCTCAATATTTCCCTAGTTACAGGCCATTGAAGAAAATCACTAAAAAAGTAACTAGATTTTCAAACGCTTATAGTTCCTCAGCATTATTAGCTAGAAGCTTGAACCTTTTTAAATGAAAGCTGAACTCAAATCCTTTCGAAATAGTAGTTATAGCATATCGAAATATTATTTTTTCCCAATGTTATAGCATAATAAAGATTGAACCCAATTTTAGCTTTTATTATTAATTAATGTTTTAAACAAAAAATTCAGGTCCAATCTTTATTACGCTCTAACTTTGGGAAAAAATAATATTTTGAGATGGTATAGGTGCTATTTCGAAAGGATTTGAGCTCAGCTTTCATTTAAAAAAAGGTATAAGTTTCTAGATATCAATGTGGAAGAACTATAAGCGTTTGAAAATCTAGTAACTTTTTTAGTGATTTTCTTCAATGGCCTGTAACTAGGGAAATATTGAGCGCTGGCCTCTAAAATTTTGGCTTTCTTCATATTTCTGCAGAAAACATTCCCAAAATTTGAGCAAAAACGGTAACCCGAAGGTGAAACACTCTCCTTGTTAGTCTTTTATAAATGTTATGACGATATCTTATATGTATTATGTACAGTATATCAAGTTTTATTGAAAGTTGTTTGTTTATTGTCTACTCAATAGAACTCCCTTAAGTATAATCTCATGTATGTAAAAATTAAACAAATTTTTGCTTTATGAAAATAATTTTCATTATCTTTAACGGATCACACAAAACCTGATGAAATATGATTTATTTTTTAACAAAAATAGTTATCATTTATTATGATAAAAAATATGATTTTTTGCCATTCTAACCCCAAAATCTCAACTTCGTTGCTCTTTCCTGGCTCTCATGGCAAAAAATACGGTTTGCAACTGGTATGAAAAGGCTTTTTTACGAAACTCGTTACGACCCTCGCCTTCGGCTCGGGCCGTAAACTTCTCGTTTCGTAAATAAAGCCTTTTCATACCCGTTACAAAATGTACTATTTTAACAAGTATTACTATTATTTAATTTCAGATGAACATTTTAATAATATGAGTAATGAAACCAAAAATTGTGATATTGATGTTCTCACTAAAACCGAGTGCCATTTAAGTTACTACACGAAATTAAAATGCTTACATTAGATCAAATCTTTAGATGCGGTGAATATTTCACTTCTCAATTACAGAATTGATAATTTTCATGAAATTTTGAAGGGCACAATTTGTGATCATCATAAAAACATACATTTAACCTATTTTACTTCCCATAAGCGTATATGCTGTGATCCTTTCAAAAAGCATAAAAAGACTATCAAAGATCAGCTCAGGATACTTAAGCAAGAATTTTGTTCTAAAATCCTCGATTGCTTATACTTAAAAATAATACTTGGTGACAAAATCTGCCATAACTGTGAAAGAACTTTACTTGAAAAAATCACATCTCTAACAGTAAGCTCCAATACTTTGGATGAAAAAAATTTAGTTGATAGTAGCAATGAAGTACAGTCAAGATGTTCCGAGAGAATTAGAAAATTAGAACAAATTTCTTACAATAATTGTAATGAAGAACCTGAAAGTCAGAATTCAACTTTCACTATTCAGAGCAATGCTAGTAATTTTTCAGATGTCACTTCATTAAGTCAAGACAAATACGTAATAAATACTATACTGAATAGTCTTAAGTTACCTAATTTAAATGATTACAAATTTAATAAAACCAGGCGAAAAAGTGATGCTGAAAATGTTCTATACGATGTTTGCAACAATTTTACTAAAGTTATGGCGAAAGCAACTAATTTTGATCTTGTTGTTTGTGAACCTCAAGTCTCAAGAAACGTCATGGAAGATTCTTCTAACCTTAGGGAGCTTTTGTCGAACTTACAAAAAAAGTTTGAATCAGTTAAAACTGATAAAGAAAAACTCGAAATTTTGGGATTGTTGCCAAAAGATTGGAAAAGAAGCACAATTCTACAATTTTTTAACTGTAACAATTACATGCTCGAACAACTTGATAAGTTTAAAGAAATGGACGGTAAGACCTTGATGTAATTTATAGAACCTAAAGAATATGGGTGATTGTTTAGAAAAGTGAAATCTCACATCCCTGCTTAATAAATTTTTAATTATAACGAATGAATTTTTTAGTGAAGTATAAGGGTAATCATACCATTTTAATAAACCTAATACGATAATTTAACTTGGAAAAATAACCCAAATCCAGAATTTATTCTCGAATTGACTCCTATCCGATTTCAAAATACGTGTTCACGTGGCTTTATATGTTATTTATTTAGGAATTTTAAATATTTCAATTTCTTTCAAGATTTTAACAAATAACAATCATTGTAATCTCCGTGGACTTAAAATACGAACAATCAAATCACGACATTAACACACAATGATGTCAAATATATGTTTACAGCTGAATAAATGCAAAAATTCACAAAAAGAAATTAAAATTTATAATTTTACAGATAATAGCCCATATACCTTAAATATTACAGACAAATAAAAGGCAATATGTGTCAACTTACGATAATGGGAAAAAAGTTTTTATCCAAAAAAATTGCTTTCGTACCCAGTTAACGATTTATATTTAAATTTTAAGAATCAATACTCTGGAGATGAAAAAATACCCTCTTTGTCTTATTTTGTATTTTTAAAACCGGTAAAGTGCATATATGCTGGAGATCCTGGAAATCATAATTTTTGTGTTTGCGATCAACATCAAAATATCAAACTCAAATTATCTGCCTTGTCGAGAAAAATTAAATATCGGGATATTTTACATGGCGCTGTTTGTAATATTGGCGATGACAAAAGAATGTACAAGTTGTCCAGGAAAATTAGGAATCAAAGAAACGTTTGAAAATATAGTAGAAGAATTATTAGATATAGAATTAAAAAAAGGACAGATAAAATACAAAAATTGGATTCAAAAAGGTAGTGCCGCTTCACTGGAGGACTTTGTAGCTGATTCTGATCAATTCATAACACAGCTATTTGATGATATAGACAATTTAACACTACATCACTTCATTGCTGATGCACAGTATGATTTCAAAAATGGCAAAAACGCGATTATTACGAAAATTGCAATATTCAAACAGCTGTAGCTCCGCTCTCTAACAATCGATCTTAACGTTCCACAGTTTATTTTAAAGCTTATGATAATACTTTTCAAACGCAACCTGTTGCAAGTATTTTCATCAAAAATATTGCCTTCAGCTGCAGTTTGAATACTGATAGTTTTTGATTTTTTTAGTTTACTTAATTCTTTCGTGAGAAGAAGGTAAGTAATCTATAATTCTGAAAAAATTTTTATAAATACTTGGAAAATATACAAAAAAAATAAGAGGTTATAGATTAAAATTGGTTCACTGGGTGACGAGTTATGATAGTTTGAAAACAGGCTTAAAAGGGCTATTTTTGACGCTTTTGGGCTTATATCTCCGGTTCTAGGGCCACTAGAGCGCTAAAATTTTCACTGAATACTTATTTTATATGATGAAAAAATGTACTAAAATTTGGTACAGATCCGAGGACCCTCCTAACAAAACTTACAGAAAAGTAAAAAACTTGCTCATATATATATATAAAATTGTAGAGGTAACAATTAACGATATTATAGATATAAATGTATACATAATCTTTTATAGTTGTAAAAATTTTTCCTCACTATAATTTGCTATTGTTATTGTATTCACAAACATAATTTAGGTTATTTTACGCATATTTGTATTTTCTCACATTGCTAGAATTTTTCTTTTCTCTTATTGTATATTTCTTTTATCTTATTTAATATTAATATATTAATTATATATTATTACGATTGTTTATTATTAATTTTATTGTTAAAATTATTCAGATATTTGACGAAGATACAATATACATAACCTAGCGAGTAATAGTTATTATTCGACAGTTCTGCGTTGTAAAGTGCCATCTAATTTTAATCTCTGCATCGCGTATTAGAGGCATAAAATTGCGATGCGATTTGCATTTACTATAGCAGCTGTTACGTGGGATAGTGGGTAGGATTATGGCTGCAAGTTTAACATGGGTTAAATATGAAATTCAGTTTAGATTTTAAGGGTACACGCTTGAAAGAAATACCGACATCTATAGTAGTGTAAATCTTAAACAAATCATCGTTATAAACTGTGACATCGGTTCCTTCATCACTTACACCATTATTACTATTGTTAATTAAAGAATAAATTTAATTTTTCTATTAGAAAATGAAATTCTACTGGTTAAAGTACGGGTTTGTAAACATTAACCATAGCACAGATTCCTTCGATCACCTCACACATAAATATGATGCTGTAATTAATTGCTTTTTTTTATCTCGTGATAAAAGGTAGCACCGGTATATGTACACTTGGCGGAAAGGATATTTTTCTGAATGTTAACCTCAAATGGCAACATCGCATATTTTACCACAGACATAAGACAATTCTAAATTATGGAATAAATTTCGCATCATTGTTACTTATTACTTAATGACATAGCTGTAGTAAGCAAACAATATTACTTTCTTTTTTCATGATCTGAATAAAATAAAATTTTTATTTGTCAGTTCAATAATCATATAGAATTTAATATTGTTAATTTAAATTATCTTTGTAATAAAGTTTTAGTTGTTATCATTTGATTTTTGTACAAATAACTTATAAAAAACAAAATAATGATGATGCGAAACTCAATGCATGATTTAAAGTTTTCTTACGTCTGTGGTAAAATACGCAGCGCTGTAATATCCTTTCCGCCAAGTGTACATATTTCAAATAAGCATAATAACATCTCTCTCTTTAAAAACTTTTTAATCCTGAAATTTTCGTAGTTATTCGTACAAATTCGATATGAAAACGTTTTCAGTTACGTCCCCAATTGGTCCTTTGCGGTGACATATTTCTGACGGCGTAGATGTTCTCTTTTCAACAATCAAGTAAAGAACCAATCTATTTTCCAGTCAATACGTCTTCAGCTCCTCGAAAAGAATCGGTAAAAGATTCCAGCTGAAATAACTATTACCTTGGTAAGATTATAAGAAAATTTTCAGGTAAGGCCCGAAAATTTTTCCATAAGGACAAAGGGGGATTCTAGAAATAGGTTTTCCAGAAAATCGCAGAGCTCATTTAATTGTGAAACAATTTTATCATCGCGCATGGTTATCAAATTTTAAATCAAATAAAATAAAGAACTACTCCACCACCAAGAGAGAACTTTTTCACGTGTGAAATCTTACGACTATATACATTTAGCCGACTTTTTATCTTTCTCATCAACCTCTCGTTTGACTTTACAAGTAAAAGATCCCACCCCTTATTTAGCAAGATTGCGTGTTCGTCTTTGTCAATACAAGGTTAAAATAATGTGGTCGAGTGAATTCGAATGCCGATGCATTATAAAGAAATCCTATGATGAACCCTTCCTTGTTCGAACTGTCGTTCGAGAGACCTGGAAAAGATGACCATCGACGTCGACTCCCCATCGGTTCCAGATTTTTGCGATAACCACAAATCCCAGAATATTGACACTCTATTGACCCCAACATTCCTTGCGTGCGGCTTGCTTCAAGTTGATGACGCAAGCGGAGAGATCGCAAAACTAGACGGGCATTCAGTCAAGAAAGGTGGATTGATAAACACAGAGATGGGCCGCTTTAGATCATCTAGGTACTGTGACCATTCTGGAAAAATTAAGACCGGTACCTGAAAGGTATCGAACAGACTATCATGCCTGGAAGCAGATGATTGGATATCATCGATGATGTGTATATTAAAATGTGGCAAAGACACAGAGACGGGTGATCGAGAGCCGTCTAGGTACTGTGGACGTGCGGAAATAGTACTGAAGGAGCATAAAAGCTCGAAAAGTAAGTTAGCCGTTGAGATTGTATGTCCGGTTCTATCTATTGATTACGCTTGCATTAGATTCACTAAAGACGATTTGTTGATGCAAACCAACTCTATCATCCATTTTATTTCCGCCGATCTCACCTTTGATACCCTTACGAGCCAAGACATTACCGGCAACAATATGCTATCCAAAGAAGACTTCACAGACGTTTTACCCCTGATTATTGGACAATGCATTACATTTTCTGTCAAAGGAAATTTCATTTTTAATCTAGTCGTTCCAAACTCTACAAAGGACATTCCCACATCTACAGACATACAAAACGTTTTGACTTGTCTAGAAACTTCCATGGACAATGAAAATATTACTACAGTAAGAGTTAGCAAGAAAGGTAACGGGTTTGACTCCTTTGACTGGCAACGAATTGTCATATGCATGAATGACTTGGTGTTTCCAGCTGAAACGGAAAGATCGAACATCGTAAAGGAGCATCATGACTCTGCATCTGGTGAACATGCAGGAATAAACAAGGTCTATAGAGGTTTAGAGAGATTCATAAGAATTTCTATTGGACTGGAATGAAGGAAGACATCCAGAACTATATCAGATCTTGTCCTAGTTGTCAGCAAAACAAACTTACTAGAATAAAGACGCGCCAGCCCTTGCAGATAACAGACACCCTGACTAACGTACTCGATAAAATGCAAATGGACATAGTGGGACCCTTGCCAATCACAAAGAACGGAAATCACTACTTACTAACGTTACAAGACTGCTTATCAAAATATTCTGACGTCCTTCCTCTCCCTAAAATAGATGCCATTTCAATAGCCTTAGCCCTTTTTCAAGACTTTATTTCTCGAAATTATGGCCCAAGTTTGCTCTATTTTTAAAATACGTCAAATAAAATCTACAGACTTTCATCTTCAGTTTCTTGGTTCTTTGGAACGTTCTCACCACACTTTCATAGAATATTTAAAGCACTATTGTGCTGATGATACCTGGGACGAGTGGGTTTGTTTTGGTATGTTCTCGTATAACACTCACGTCCACGAAGCCCACCAATTTATACCTTTCGAAGTTTTCTTCAACCGTGAAGCTCGAATACCATCAGAGTTCGAAAACGAAGCTGTTCCCCTAACATTTATCGAACTTATTGATAATCTGTTCTAGAAGTTCTCTCATACCCAAGCTACCGCAGCCGCTAGGTTAAATCAAGCGAAGGAAAAATATAAACGGTATTACGATCGTTACTTAAACATACAAGATTTTCAACTTGGGGATCCCGTTTATTTTTTGAATGAAATCAAACGCTCTATCTTACTGAAAAAAGTCAGATGAGATCTCACCTGATTTCTCATCTGAGATCCCGTGCCAAAATCGCAGCTGAGATCTCATCTGATTTCTCATCTGTCGATACTTATAAAAAAATACTAAGTTCCATTAGCTCAAATTTTTCCAAGTGTTGGGTAAAAATAAATTGATTACAGAAAATTACTTTTTTCATTTTGGACCATCATAAATTGAAGAAAATATTTTTTGATGGTCATAAATTTTTTTTTATGTATTCTAAGCGCGTAAAAACTAAGTTTCATAGGACAAAAATTTTCTAAGTGTTGATCGAAAAAAATTAAAAAAAAAAAATTACCTTAGGGAAAAATTTGGTCGAAGTTTTACTTTTGCAGAATATCTCCCAAATTTGAGTAACGGGACTGTACCAAACTTAATATTATAAACTTTAATGTTTGGCAAAAGTTTGGGGAAAGTTTAGTTAATGATCAATGAAGTTTAAAAAAGTTTATATTTGTTAGAACAAGTGTGAAGGAAGTTTAAAGTTTGGAAAAAGCTATTTACTAAACTTTAACCAAACAGTAAACAATAAATGTTTACATTTTCCCAAACTTTACCCAAACTTTAAAAAATCAATGTTTGCCAAAGTTTAAAATGAGCTATTTAGGAAATCATGAAAATTAATAATTCATTAGATTTTTTACTTTTATTATTAGATTATGGTTTAGGGAACCAAATTTTGCTTTTTTATCAAATATAATTAGAATCGTTTCAAAGTGCGCTTTGGAAATCACTAAAACTTATATTTTTATGTATCTTATATTAAATATCACTGTTAAATTTTTAATTACGTATAATTTTCTTATGATCATTGAAAAATATGAAATCGATAATCTGCAGTTTTCGTATGGAGCAAGCTTGTTATTTTATCTGCAATCACATTGTTTACATGTAATCATGTATAAAAATAAATAATTTTAAATAATTTTCAGTATGAATTTGATTTGATAAACTCTGTACAAAATGGTTAAACTGTCAAGTAATAATAATATATATCTATTTTTTCCGAAATTTCCTCCAGTAGATTGTAAAAAACTATTTGAATGAAAAATATAATGTAAAGATTTTTCTATTTTTCTATATGATATATTTACATTTTGCAAATCTGATTTGTTTAAAGTTTGGTTAAAGTTTGGTAAATAGTTTTTCCCAAACTTAAACTAAACTTGCCCTGAAAAATCTAGCCTTCTTTATTTTCTCTTAAACTTCTGCTACACTTGTTCTAACAAATATAAATTTTTTTAAACTTCAATTAATCATTAACCAAACTTCCTTTTGTCTTATAAAATTTAGTTTTTACGCGCTCAAAATACGTAAAAAAAAATTTATGACCCTCAAAAAATATTTTCTTCAATTTAGGATGGTCCAAAATGTAAAAAGTAATTTTCTGTACTCAATTTATTCTTTACCCAACACTTAGAAAAATTTAAACTGATGGAACTTAGTTTTTTTTATAAGTATCGACAGATGAGAAATCAGGTGAGATCTCATCTGACTTATTTCAGTAGGGTAAATTTAATAGTCATTACGAGGGACCGTACGAAATAATTAATATCATTGGGGACATTAATGTTGAGATAAGAATAAAGAATGGCACTAAGGTAATGCACTTCAACAAATTAAATCATGCGACGATCAGACCAAATTAATATTGTACTTAAACATATATTTTTCACTTAATGGCGAATCATTAGATTAAAATTGTAAGCGTACCACTGGCGTAAATCTAAGCTGCTTATAACAAACAGCTTTTGTAGGTAATGAGGTGTAAAGTCATGCGCGACTTCTTTACTTATTCCTCCTTTTCATAATATCCGCGGTTTATTTGAAATATATTTAAATTCATTTAAATTAATATTTAATGTTCTATTTAGTTTTCTTATTATACTTGATGTACTTAAAATATATTTTCGAAAAATATTGTAGAATCTGTCGTTAAAATTAGAAAAGGAAGCCTTATAAATTATATTTAAACGAACCACTCGAAAGCGCATGTTATAAATATAAATAATGTAATGAAAAAATAAAGGTTTCTTATACTCGAATATAATAATATGGTCTGTTAACGTACATGCGTAGACGAACTTTAATGACTAAAATAATCTTTGTTACACATGTTAGTAAGAAAGGAAAGTCTGCTTAAAGAAATAAATGTCTTCGACATTTATTATATTTTTGTCAACTGCATTATTGTCATCCGTTGACAACACATGAAACATTCTTCCACATTTTTATTTAATCTTTTATTTAGCTAATTTCGCACGTAGTAACATTTTAGTTTTTTCTGGTCACTCAGAGTAATAAATAATATTTGTAAACCTCTAAGAGAAAACTGTCCTCTTAGGGGTCCTAATAAACTCACACGTTTTAAGAAGATTTGATACACATGTCTTAAAGAAACAAACAAACCCCATTAAAAAAAAGGGGTTTGCGCAAGAAGAAAAGAAAAGATACGCCGCCCTCTAATCAAGAAAAATTATAAGCTTTTCTATTTGTCCTTGAAAAGCGTAGGAGGAGATGTCTCACCATTCTATTAAAAAATTTATTTAACTCGTCGCCTTTTGGAGCAGCGCCCAAAAAGCTACCTGAAGCTCGACCAACTAGCCAGCCTACAAAAAAATCGTTTCTGCAACAGAACAACTAACTAGTATTTCTTTATCGTATTTTCATATCTTTTATCAAGAATATTTTAAAGGTTATACATAAAGACTTAGAAGGTTATCCTAAGATCTTTTCAAACCAAAATTAAATAGTTGTTTGATTTATTTTAAATTTGTTTCCTTATTTCCGCACGTTTGAGGGGACATTTTAATGTTCATTCGATCACTTTAAATACCCCGTGTGTCATATTCGCGTTTCGTTACGAATACAAATGTGCAAACGGAATTGCGATTGTCACACATGAGTTTCATTTAGATTAATCTTTACGAAATGTGCGCGGATTTACGAAAACGTTGTATATAAACTTACCTTATTATTCCTGGTAATTATAACATTTGGAATCTGGAGACAAGTTTAATTACAATTTTCATCGATTATATATTGTAACTAACTCTTATAATTTATTTATAGTTCAAATAAACAAAAAAAAACGCTGTCAAGTGCTTTGGCGTAATGCTTTCTCATAGAGCTCGTTGAGTTAAAGTAATTTGATTTTATTTTTTTAAATGTGATTTCAATGTAAAAAACATAATTTCTATTTAAGAAAAATTAAAAAGGGAAAGAAAGAGTGAGAGTAAGTGTAAGAGAGTGATTAGGAAATAGGAAAAGAGAGAGAGGGGGGATGGATGAAAATAGTGTAAAAATGAATAACAGGGTGAGAAAGAAAAGAAATAGTGAGAGCGTTCAATCAGAAATCAGAAGTGAAAAGCTACGCTAAGAAAATTATTTTTTTAAATCTTGTTTTGTAAAGACAATAGCAAATAACTTGTATACAAATTTTAGAGCAAATCTATCGAGTAGTTTACGTAAAATAGAAAAATAATGGAAAATGAAAATTTTTTTCAAAATGATTAAAATGTTCTAAAATTGAAATAGCTCTAAAAAAATTAGTTTTCAAAAGCTTGTTTTCTTCTGACAATAGCGAATAACTTGCATACAAGTTTTGGAACCAATCTATCGAATAATTTACGTAAAATAAAATAAAAATGAAAATTTTTTTTCAAATTCTACAATATGCTTTCAAGTTAGAACTACGCTAAGAAAATCAGCTTTCAAAAGTTTTCCTGCTTTTAGCAGTCGCAAATAATTTCCATGCAAATTTTTAAGCAAATTCTTTGAGTTGTTTACGTAAAATACCAAAAAAGTAAAATATCGAGAATAAAAAAAAATTTTTCAATGGCTCTAAAATTAAAACTACGCTAAAAAAGTAATTTTTTATAACTTTCGCACAAATTAGTCAAAAAAATAAGTTGTATGCAACATTCGAAGCAAATCCATTGAGTAGTTTTCAAGATCTAATTGGCTTAATGAATACAAAAATTTTTATCAAAATTTCCAAAATGTTCTAAAATTAAAACTACGCTAAGTAAATCAATTTTTAAAAGTTTATTTTATGAATGCAAATAATGCCCATAAAAAATTTAAAGTGAATCCATCGAGTAGTTTTCAAGATACAATTAGGTAACTGAATACACACACACACACACACACACACACACACACACACACACACACACACACACACACACACACACACACATACTTACAGACATTTTCTGAAAACCACTTTTTTCGACTCCTCAAGTCCAAATATGTACAAATTCATGAAAAAATTGAAAAAATTAGAAAAAAACAGGAGTGGCAGTCGTGGGGACTGGCCGACAGAAGCTATGCTTCCAGTATATATACATAGAAATTAGGAAGTGTGACATTTGCAAAATTATAATTAATTTTTTAGTGAAAACGTTATTTTTCATTCGATGTATTATGTATTTAAAAATATATTAATAATGTAGTTTTTTATTAATATCAATTATTAAAAAAACATATATTTAGGTAAACGTAATTTTCGTCATGTGCATTGTAAATAGAAAAATACAAAAAAACGTTATTTTTCATTCGATGTATTATGTATTTAAAAATGTATTAATAATGTAGTTTTTTATTAATATCAATTATTAAAAAGACATATATTTAGGTAAACGTAATTTTCGTCATGTGCATTGTAAACAGAAAAATACAAAAATTTTATTAAATTTTATTAAATTTTCATTTTTTGTTATTAATGTAGTAATTAATAACAACTATATAAATATACACATATTAATAAACGGAGGAAGATAATGAGAGAAAATAAAAAAATTCTTGCCAAAAAAATATATTAAGATTATAATATTATAAATACAAACGCATATTTTCATACGTATACTAATTTTAAAATTTAAATTAAATAAATATTATTTACATAATTTATTTATTTAATCATCGTATTCTACGTCTATCCTTCTCTGTCTGCCGGCTTTAAGAATTGACTCTCTCCCTCTTTCTTTCTTTTTCATAAAGAATAGAGAGGGTTGCGTCTATCCTTCTCTGTCCACCGGCTTTAAGAATTGACTCTCTCCCTCTCTCTTTCTTTCTCTTATATGTACAATAAAGGTAGCCGCGAATGGAGGGGGCTATGTCTAGCCTTCTTTGCCGGTTACAACAAGGCAGTCTCTTTTTCTTTATCTTTCTTATATGTATATACATGCATATTCTTAAGCGGAATGGGAGAGAGGGAAAGAAAGAAAGAGAAAAAAGAATGTTTGTATGTTGATAGCAATAATGGCATCCTGTGCCGTATTCGTTCATTCACGCTGGGTGACATTTGGGACTGTCGATTTTTATACATTTAGTGCCCCTGCCGTAACGTCGCGTAAGAAGCATAGCTTCAAAAGCCATAGTTACACTGTTAAAAAATGCATGAAATTTGCTTCCAGTACATGCATTAATTTTCTAAAAATACGTTAAAATTACGGTAAAATGTATTAATTTTCATGCAAATCATCATTGAATTTTATTTATTAAGATGAAATTCAATACTGATTTGCATAAAAATTAATACATTTTATCGTAATTTTAATGTATTTTCCGAAAATTTAATGCATGTACTGGAAGCAAATTTCATGTATTTTTTAACAGTGTAATTATTAATGATTGCAAATATTTTTAAAGTAATAATAAAAATTGTTTTCTCAATTTTTTTACATTTTTTTGTTTATCGTGCTAAATAATTTTTATATAAATTTTTATACACATCTGTCCTCAAAGCGAAGTTTTCATCTGCTTTGTTCCCTCGCACAATTGATAACCATTTTACCAATTGGTGCAGCTAGGATACGCCTCCGAAAGATTAAGCGCCAAAAAATTGAGTTTTTATCATTTTCAGTTTTTAATTTAAGTGATCTTTGAATCTTAACAAAAAATATTGTTCAAAATTTTTGTTAGCCAATTGCAAACTCAATACAAGTAAAAAATAATATATATTTCATTCATAAATAATTATTGCATTTAGTAAATTTTTTTTTATAAAATTAAATGTTTTTTCTTTATATTCGATATGTTTAATAATAAAAAAATATTTCCGCATGGAAAAGAAAAAAATTTAAAGATTTGAAAACGATTCTTATTATTACTTGGAAAATAGGGTAAAAGGGGTTATTACTGACGTTTTTATCGAAGACAAATTTCAAAGTATTGAATATGGCAATTTTTAAAATGAATTATCTTCTTTTTTTTAATAAAAGCTGCTCTATATAAATATTAAAAAAAGTGCACATAAGGCTGTAATATACCCATAATTAATTAAATAAATATGAATCAAAAGTAAAATGTCCATGAATGTATTAATGTCACCTTGTACAATTTACTGCACGCTATTTACTGTTAAAATTTTAATTACTGCCCTTCTCTTACTGTGCTTACGTAATGTTGAATTATCATTTGAAATAAATATTTTTAGGTTTTTAACATAAAATTAAAATAACAAAAAAAGTAATAGGTTTCGATAATTCTTTATTAGTATGTAAAGCTGAACAAAATGAACTTTTTAATTAACAACATTTCTTAGTGCTATATAATACTCTTATATTTCTAATTGACATATTTTAATAAATAACATGAAAGAAATATATTTCATCAAATAAATAAATTAAATCGTTACTGATTTTTTAAAGATTGATTAATTATTAAAGATAATAAAACATTTTATAAATTTCAAAGTTACTATTTCATAACAACCCTTATAAACAAATTTGAAAACTACGCGCAAACTACGAAAAGCGTGCACACATTACTAATTCGTTAATTTATTTTTTAAGTAGAATAAAAATCACATTTTAAAGCTTTTTTCTAAATTTTAGAATTGTCTTTTGTTGTAATTGATAATTTTTACTATAAAATATATAACAAATCAATTAATATTAATGTTTTTTACAAAGCGTCAAAACGACAAAATAGTAAATCATCAGAATTTTTGATGAAGTATAAAGTTTAAAGATCGAAAAAAATATTAAAATAAAATTATATTTTAATGCAATATAGTTTTTTATTAATATTAAATAATAAAATTACTTTGTGATTTATTTTTGATGAAATTCAGCATTAAAAATTATTAAAAAGAATATTGAAAATTGACAGTAGTTGAGGCAGCGACAGCAATACCCACATTTACCCTATTTGTTATTAATAGTATATTATTAACCTAGGGAGAGAAGTTGACCATTAAATGCTCGCGTAAGATTTGCCCCCGAGCGCAGCGAGGGGGCAAATACGCGAGCAATTGATGGTCAACTTCTCTCCCGAGGTGAATATACGATTTTTTCTTATTCCCGGCGAAAAGTACGTCCAACTTACCCGTTGTGATAATTCGTTTTTGATGATAAATCATTAAAATAAAAATACCGCGATGAATCGCTTGCTGCTATTGACCGAGTATGCTCTATCCTTCTCTGCCCCTCTCCCACTGATGATAAATCATTAAAATAAACCATCAATATTTCACTCACATTTTATAATTTACACACTTTATAACACACTGCTATTTATAATTCACAAAATAAAACAAGTTAGGTTTTAATAATAAAATGTTTAAAATTACTATATAAGAAAAATAAAGAAAAAGATATACTGCTTGTTGTAACCGGCAAAGAAGGCTAGACATAGCCCCCTCCATTCGCGGCTACCTTTATTGTACATATAAGAGAAAGAAAGAGAGAGGGAGAGAGTCAATTCTTAAAGCCGGCGGACAGAGAAGGATAGACGCAACCCTCTCTATTCTGTATGAAAAAGAAAGAGAGAGGGAGAGAGTCAATGTCTAACGCCGGCGGACAGAGAAGGATAGACGTAGCCCTCTCTATTCTTAACTGCCGTGAAAAACAGAGCGTCAACACGATTGCGCATCGCTAGTGCGCCGAGCCGCCGTAGATAATGCTTAACTTCTCTCTCAGAAAGTAGACGTCTTTCGACGTACTTTTCGCCAGGGGATAAGAAAAAAGTTTTTTTGATAAAATAGAAAGGAGCATTTATAATTACTTGCAATAGAAATTAAACATTTTCACAGATATCGAATCGAATAATTGCTAGAAATTATAACTTTAATCTGTCTAATATATGAGAACACATTACTGAAATTAAATGTACATATTCAAATAAAAATTTATATTTTCTGATTATCCTTTGTTTATCATTTTTCCTGTGTTATTTTAAAAATATTCCTTACATAAAAATCTTAGTAGTTTATTGGTAGAGGAAAAATAAAAATATATTTAATAATGAGAAAAAAATTTTTGCATGAAAAATAAAGAAATCTAAAAAAAAAATCAAGGAAAAAATTTTTATTATTACTTAAAAACTATTTGCAATTATTAGTAACTATCTTTTTGTTTATTTAAACTATAAATAAGTTATAAGAATTAGTTACAATATTTAATTAATGAAAATTGTAATCAAACTTATCTCCAGGTTCCGAATGTTATAATTACCAAGGATGAAACTCATGATATTTCATTCATAAAATAATGTTATTCCTAATCCAACAGTAATAGCCACTTTACCGCTGAATCAAAAATTTGTGAATTTGAACAATTTTTCTTAAAATTTGTAACAAACGATTAAATTACTTAATAAAATTTTAAAAAATACTATATTTTAATAAAAATTAACATTTTGAAAAAATTATCAAATTTTATTATTAATGTTTTAAAATATTTGAAATAAAAAAGAAATTTTTTGTTAACAGGATGTAGGAGTTGTTAAAAACGATTTTTGCTTTTTTTATTTTATTGATATCTTTTTAAATTCATTATTTAAACAAGTATAATGACTTGTCCGCGCTAAAGCTAAGTTGATACAATAATTCTTGTTAAAATAAAAATTCAGTTGAGCTTGTTATTTTTTTATGAATTTTGAATGAAAATTAGATATCAAGCTCGATAAACCTAACCTCAAAATACAGTACATTGAAAATTTGCTTATAACTTTTTATTTATAGTGTTTTGGTGAATGCCTTGACTTGTCCACACTCGGGATTAGTCTTACAAATTTTCTTATTATAACGAAAAAAATTGATTTGACGCACCGTTTATTCATAAACTTTGAATGAAAATATTATTAAGAGGAAGGAAACTCCGACACGCAGTTGACAAATATTTATTATGACAATTTATGTTCATAATTCCCAACAATATGTGATTATTAGATTAATTCATATTTTAATTTCTTTGATTTGGCCCGCTTTTTTTAAATTAACAAAGTGACCATGGTTGTGGTAGGAATAAAGTAAAATATGCAACATGAGAGAACTTTTACTCCCCTTGGGAGAATTCTCGACTTTACTCTCTAGTTGCAGAATGTACTATTAAAAGTATCATCATTTCAATCGTTAATGTCTATAAACTAAATAAGTAATCCGTATTTTTCATTGATTTTTTATAAACACTAGCCAATTTTAAGGAGATGTAAAACGGATACTACACCTGTACTCGTAAATCTTGACTATCTTTTTAATTTATTGCAAAATTTTAAGAAAAGAAATGCATTAGCTTGCAGTATGTACCATGAAGATTATTTAATTAAATTTTTAAATAAATTCATTCATTAATTTTTAAGAATTTTAGATTTCTTTTACAAAATCTAAAGATTTTAATATATAATATTGAAACCCGAAATTTTTAAAAACTAATGAATGAATTTATTTGAAAATTCAACTGAATAATCTTCATGGTGAATTCTACAAGCTAAAGCATTTCTTTTTCTCAAGTTTTGCAATAAAATGTAAATATAAGCCAAATTCATGAGTACAGGTGTAGTGTCCGTTTTACATCCCCTTAAGCGCGCTTCACGCGCCTTACTACGTTTCTTTCTTCATTAAATAAAATTTATATTTAAATTTTTGTTATGAAAATCTAAATGAATGAAAATAAATTTGACATACATTGATGCTATAATTAAAATCTTATTTTAAGGGGATCTAAAATGGACACTACACCTGTACTCATAAATTTGGCCCATCTTTTCATTGTATTGCAAAACTTGAGGAAAAGAAATGCTTTAGCTTGCAGTATTCATTAAGATTATTCAGTTAAATTTTCAAATCAATTCATTCATTAGTTTTTCAAAATTTTGGGTTCCAATATTTATATATTAAAATTTTTAGATTTTATACAAGAAATCTAAAATTCTGAGAAACTAAAGAATGAATTTATTTCAAAATTTTTCTGAATAATCTTTATGGTGAATTCTACAAGTTAAAGCATTTATTTTCTTAAAATTTTGCAATGAAATAAAAAGATAGTAAATATTTATGAGTACAGATGTAGTATCTATTTTACATCTCCCCATATGGAAAAAATTTTTGGATATAATTGTAAATAACTGTTAATAACTGTAAATAAATGTAAATAAATGTAAATAACTGTAAATAACTGTAGAAAAGTGTTAAAAAATGTGGGAATTGAGACATAAATAACAGTTATTTACAATTATTTACAATTATTTACTGTTATTTACACTTATTTACAGTTATTAACTGTTATTTACACTTATTAACTGTTATTTACACTTATTTGCAGTTATTTATATTTATTTATAGTTATTTACATTTATTCACTTTTCTCACAATTATTTACAGTTATTTACGGTTATTTATAGTTTTTTACAATTATTTGCAGTTATTTACATTTTCGAAAATTATCACGAATTTATTCAATAATTTCATATATAGGCGGAAATTTTTAAAAATGTGAATAACTGTAAATAATTGTAAAAAACTATGGAAAATTGTAAATAGTTGTAAATAATTATAAATAACTGTAAATAACTGTAAAAAACTGTAAATAACTGTAAATAACTATAAATAATTGTAAATAATTATTAATAACATAAAATTATCCACTCATTCAAAAATTTTTGAAAATGTAAATAACTGTAAATAATTATGAATAACTGTAAATAATTATGAATAATTGTAAATAATTATAAAAAACTGTAAATAATTGTAAATAATTGTAAATAAATGTAAATAACAGTTAATAACAGTTAATAACTGTAAATAACTGTAAATAATAGTAATTAATAATAAGTAATAGTAAATAACTATTATTTATGTCTCAATTCCTACATTTTTTAACAGTTATTTACAATTATTTACTATTATTTACAGTTTTTCACATAAATTATTTCCATATGGGTCCTTAAAAAAGGATTTTATTCGTTTTTTTTTTATCAACAATTTTCAAGCGGGTACATAATTAGGTTAAATAATTAATTTTATGGTTGTAATTTTTCAAACATTAGCTGTCAATCGTCTAATTTTTAAATTTCAAACTTCGCGCTATTCCGCTATAATGTTTTATTTCAACCAATAAAAACATTCTTATTCTGATGACAGAATTTATCCATCATTTTTTAAAAAGAGGATTACTATATTAAGGAAATTCTTCACATGAAAATGGAAATTTTATTTGAAAATTAGGCGTTTTTAAGAGTTTTATACAAAAGTAGAAATATGATGTGAATAATAAATAAAATTATTAATATATATAATAAACAAAAACAAAACATGCTAATATAAAATTTTAATTATAATATAAGGAATGTATAATAATTTTGATAATATTTGTAACATTTTGATACTTATCTTTTCAATTAAAATGACGTTGAATTTTAATGCAATGTCTGCAGATGTTATGTTTATTATCTTGGCAAAAGCAGATATATACTATGACTATTATCATCCAAGACATTGCTTATATTTTAATATAAAACGTTTGAAATTTAATATGAAAAAGAAATATTTGTATAAATCGAATTGAAATCATTGCCTCTTGCCAAAGTTAAAATTTTATTATGATCAAGCTATCAATAATCATATTATCAAAATAATTATACATTTTGTTTTGCTTTTGTTAATTATATATAATAATAAATTTATTCTTTATTCGCATCATGTTTCCACTTTCATATGAAGAATTTCCTTAATAAATAAATTGATGATGTTTATAAAAAGTCAATGAAAAATACAGAATTCTCATTTAATTTATTATAGACATTAGAAGAGGTCGAACTATCTTTCTTTGTCTAATGGTGTTTTTTATAATTTATATAAATATCATCGGCTGTAACAAGAAAAAAAATAGCAGGTCCCGCTGGATATTAGTATAATAAATTAATTTTATAATAACATCAAAATAATTGAATCACATAGTTTTTGATTAATATGAGACCTACCAAAAGAGATAGGTTATATTATAGATTGTTGGTAGGTTTCATATTATTTAAAAACAACGCGATTAAATAATTTTGTTTTTATTATAAAACTTACCTTTTATACAAGTATTTAACGGGGGCTGCTATTTTTTTCTTGTTACCGTCGATGGTGTTTATATAAGTGATGAAAAACACTATTAGACGAAGACAGATAGTTTGGTCTGTTCTTAATGATTGACATAATGATACTTTTAACAGTACATTATGCTACTAGAAAGTAAAGGTAAGAATTCTCCCAAGGGGCCCATATAGAAATAATTTATGTGAAAAACTGTAAATAATAGTAAATAATTGTAAATAACTGTTAAAAAATGTAGGAATTGAGACATAAATAATAGTTATTTACAGTTATTTACTATTATTTATTATTAATTACTATTATTTACAGTTATTTACAGTTATTAACTGTTATTAACTATTATTTACATTTATTTACAATTATTTACAATTATTTACAGTTTTTTATAATTATTTACAATTATTCATAATTATTTACAGTTATTCATAATTATTTACAGTTATTTACATTTTCAAAAATTTTTGAATTAATGAATAATTTAATGTTATTAATAATTATTTACAATTATTTATAGTTATTTACAGTTATTTACAGTTATTTACAGTTATTTATAATTATTTACAACTATTTACAATTTTCCATAGTTTTTTACAATTATTTACAGTTATTCACATTTTTAAAAATTTTCGCCTATATATAAAATTATTGAATAAATTCGTGATAATTTTCGAAAATGTAAATAACTGCAAATAATTGTAAAAAACTATAAATAATCGTAAATAACTGTAAATAATTGTGAAAAAAGTGAATAAATGTAAATAACTGTAAATAAATATAAATAACTGCAAATAAGTGTAAATAACAGTTAATAAGTGTAAGTAACAGTTAATAACTGTAAATAAGTGTAAATAACAGTAAATAATTGTAAATAATTGTAAATAACTGTTATTTATGTCTCAATTCCCACATTTTTTAACACTTTTTTACAGTTATTTACAGTTATTTACATTTATTTACATTTATTTACAGTTATTAACAGTTATTTATAATTATATCCAAAAATTTATTCCATATGGGGGAGTAAATTCCCGAGGGAGAAGTAGACTCCACTCTCATGTTGCATATTTTACTTTATTCCTACCACAACCATGGCCACTCTATTAACTTAGAAAAAGCGGGCCAATTAAAGAAATTAAAATATAAATTAATCTAATAATCACATATTATTGGAAATTGTGAACATAAATTGTCACAATAAATATTTGTTAAGAAAAAATTTCTTCTTTATTTCAAATATTTTTAAACATTAATAATAAAATTTGATAATTTTTTCAAAATGTTAATTTTTATTAAAATATAGAATTTTTAATTTAATTTTATTAAGTAATTTAATCATTTGTTACAAATTAAAATTATAATTTAATATCTTAACTAATTTAAGATAAATTGTTCAAATCCAAAAATTTTTAATTCAGCGTGAATAAAGTACTTTATTTCCGCTAATATTTTAGAAGTCAGATCTTACTGTGGGGTAGGAATAACATTATTATACATTTTATTAATTTTTAAAAATTTTTTAAATTTTTAATTAATTTAAACAATATTAAAAACTAATATCACGTAAGTTCTCATTTAGTATATAAAATCACGTCTGACTGCCCGGTCAAAAAAGGTTAGCTGTAAAATATAGCTAAAAAAATAGTTAAATATATAGCTATATCGAGCTGTTTTTACAGCTATATCCATGTGTTTTTTTAGCTCTTTTTTATAGTTAAAAATGTACTTAATTTTATAGCTAATAATTTCGTTATCCACCGAAAATATTAATAGCTACCTTTTCAACTATATTTTATAGCTATTATTATAGTTTAAAAAAACACTTAAATTTTTAGTGTATTTATTACAATATATTAATAGCTAGATATTTAAATATACTTTATAGCTGAAAATAAATGTTTTTTTAGATATTCTTTATAGTTGAAAATATACCTAAATTTTTAGTTGATAATTTGGTTATTACTCATAGATATTTAGCTGAAAAAACATAAATATTGCTATAATATAAATAAATATAGCTGTATTTTACTTATATTATTAGCTGTTTTTATAGATGTTTTTTTTTGACCGAGAACAGCTGAAAATATAACTGTAATTTCAGCTGTATTTTTAGCTGTTTTTTAGCTATGTTTTTAACAATTTTTTTTAGCTAAACATTATTAGAGTAGCTTTCAGATACACTCGAGTTTATTTATATTGTCCTTCCCTACCTTCGCTGTAAATTAATTAACCTATACATACTCTAAATCTCATGATTTCAAGTTATGTTAATATAACAAATTATACTTATAATTGATTATTTATCATTAAATATTTGAATTCTTTGACTTCCGACAAATCAATTTAAAACAAAAGATCAAAATCGGACCATTAGAAGGCGAGATAACCGCATTTTTAGAACGTGCTGCAGTTTTGAAGTCTTGATTTCACTTTTTAATCAGCTTGCTCCATCACGTGACCTCTGCGTTTTGAACGATTTTTCGAATGATCAGAGTAATTTAAATCGATGTTTTTTATGAGTTTTCAAAGTGCGCATGTTTCGAAAACTTTTGCCTAAAAAGTGATTGAACAAATAAAGTTAATAACGCTTTAATTAACTTTCTATTGTTTGTTGTTTATTAATAAACACAAGTTAACTTTGGCGAGTTATAGCTCATAAACTATCAAGTGGAATTTGACTTTTCTTTTTTTTTAATGAGCGTCTTGCAGAGTACTTTCTAACAAAGTTTTCGGTTTTCATTTAATTTAAAATTAAAGAACATATTCAATTTGTTTATAAACCAAAATTTAATTATATTTTTGAAAATTTCCCTAAACTTACCTAATTAATCGATTTTAATTTTTAAAAATGCATTTGAAAGCTTTAATAGTCTGCTATATGTGAAAAAATCAGCACTTATCTTAAAACATTATTTTATTTGCAATAAAATTTCGAAATTTTTGCATTTTTTGCAGGACGCGCAATTGTTAAATTATTGTGGAGCAACAAACTGACCGATTCAAATAAAATTTGATGGGCTGCTTTATCATATCAAAAAGTTTTCCTTGGCCTAATATTAAAATTATATGATAAATTTAAATAGTTAAAAAAATCACTCAACAAAAGATTAATTTTTAGGCAGTTTTTTCTCAATTATTGTCGTTTTTACAACATAAAAAATGAAAGTTTTCATTTCAAAAGTTCAATATTTTATGTAAAATTTTATAAACTAACTTTTTTTTCTTACCTTTTTCTCTAGAATGTATATTTAAGGAGCTATAAATAAAAGAAGGATGAAAAAAATCGTTTTCTTTTTGTTTAAATTTTTTCACTTTTTGTTTAATAGCGAATTTAGCACAACTTTTTCGACTGTCGGATATCAAAATTATCATATTTTACATAATTTCAGAGACATTTAAGCGAAAATTAGCGATTATATACGAATCATCCAAATCTACCCATTTTAAAACAGATCTCGCCTAAACTACTTCGAAAATCCTATCTCGGCTTCTATTGGCCTTAGAGAGCTATTTTTTTTGTAATCTTCGTTCCGAACTCAGTTAAAAGAATATTCAAATTAAAAATTCATGAAAGTTATAAATAAAGCTCCAATTTTCTAAAAACCACCCTCTTTTTTAAAGCGTTATGAAAAAGATTGCAATTAAAGTTTTTTCATTTACTCTTAATGGAGTATACAAATTTCAACCTTTATGAGGAGTTTGCGGCCTTATGCAACTCAATACGTTCACCCAAAAAAAGTTATAGCTTTAAACATTAGGTGTCTTGAGATGAACAATAGGGAATATCTCAGTAACAAATTAACCGATTTGCTATTACAACCTCATATTTTGTTCGCATTCATGAGGGTTTTCTTGAAAAAGTAAACAATTCTTTACAAAAGTATTTTTGCAGCAAATAATTGATATGCAAGAAATTGCCAATTTCGATGGCTTTTTGGCCTTTTTGCAATAACTAATTGAGGAAAATAATCGTGACACCACTCAAATTGTAGGTTTATTTAATTCTCTAATATTTTTATCCTAAACTTTTTTTATGAAATACATACATTGTTTCATAGAATTAAAAAACCAGTTTTAGCCAACTTTGTATCCTCCTGAAGCTGTTTCTACCAAAATTTACGAGTTACAAATCATATAGGGTATGTCTTTCCATCGCCCTTAACAACTCTTTATAGATCTCATCCTATCCCGGATTAATGTCACTATTTTGTGATTGGACTATATATATAGAATACGTTTACAAATTTATTCCTTTATGCGTGTATTTATACGATATGTAGAAAGCAGAGAGAGCAACAAGTTGGACAACAGGTCCATGCGCGCCTATGCTCCTAGCATGCATACCTCAAAGCTAACATCTACGCACATGTATATATATATATATATATATATTTATATAGATTCAGTTAAAGTCGTTCGTTTGTTGCTGGGACTATCCTCATATACGGCTTTTAGCTCGTTGTGGCGAGCGCGGTCGATAATAAACGCGGGCGCAGTGGCGCGCCAACACTAAGCTACTGTACTTCAACCCTCGCTCTCTTGCTTTCCCTATCTCTTTTTCTGTATGAATACACAGACACACGAATATATAATATGAAACAGGGCTGCGGAAGCGGACAAAAAGAGAATCCTTCTCTCTATTATCGTTTTTTACACTTACAGCTCGTAGGTTTTCGGATTCTTCATCTTTGTAGGTTCATTTTCTTTTTAGGGATCTGCTAGAAGCAGTAGCAGTAGTAAAAACAGCAAACTCGCGTTTTGTCGGGCACACTAGGGTTTTATTGAACGTATATAAAAGCCCGTCTATCTCTTTTTCTGTACTTGCTCAGTTATGCTACACTTATTTTCTGATTCTCTATCTCTCTCTCTCTTCCTCGTTATACTTTGTTGTACTATTATTTTATCAGCTTATATGCTTCTTTGATTACATAACGTTTTCCACAGTCTTCTTTTTAGTCCTAGCTAAATGTTGATTAAAATGTTCAAGTTTTTTTCCAATTCATTTTTATTTCACGTTTTATGTAAGCATACATGTATATATATATATATATATATATATATATACATATAACAACATACACTCACGGGTACACTTATACATCACTTATTTATTAACCTTTTTACTTATAAAAGTCACAATTTACAAATTCACTATAGTCTCTTAGCATTGCTAAAGAGAGCTTGGTCATGTGTATTGTAAGCTACCGGTTTACGCATGTATTGCATGCTACATACATGCGTCCGAACAAACTCATGGCTGATTCACTGCCATTAAGTAGTATAACACTAACAGTGCTAGTCACTCGTTATAAATTTTTAAAGCTCTAAACCAAAGCTTTGCAGTGCTGAGGTCGATTGTGTAAAAAAAAGAATAAAAGAAAATGAAAGGGGGTTGAAAAAAATAACTAGATGGAAAGAGAGAGAAAGAACATAAAGATTGAAAGAATGAAAGGAAAAAAGGAATAAATAAAGAACCAAGTAGAATTATTGATAAAGGTAATGAACAAAACAATATTAGAGGAAGATAAAGTAAATAAGAAGAAAAGAAGAAGAAAAGAGGAGAAAGAGGAGAAGAAGAAGCGAGTACCACCTGTGGGCGCGCTGAAGCAACAATTGTCCGCCGGATGCGGGAGTGTTTAGAGAGCGCGACTACATGGCTCGTGATACCGGGTGTGGCTGGGGTGCGACTGTCGCCCCTGTGCAAGGTGCACCCGTTCAACGCGTGCGTTCAATAATATATATATATATATATATATATTTATATATATATATATATATATATATATATTTATAAAGCGAAAATAGCTTGCGCAAGCGCTATTATTTCTTTATACACACCTACACACACGAACGCACGCACGCACGCACGCACGCGCCCACACACACACACACACACACACACACACACACACACACACACACACATATATATATATATATATATATATATATATATATATATATATATATATATATATTAGTTATATGTTCAACATGGGCGTACAAAGGATAGATATGAGCGAGATTAATGTTTTTTGCTTGAGTAGTAGTCGGTCGTGGGCTTTGTCCCAGACTGACTGCTGTACAAACTTTGACCAAATACGGCTATAACACAAATATTTATATTTTACTTGAGCTGGCTATACTAGCACTAGCAAAACATTCGCTATCTTCTTCTGATAGTTTTGTGCTCTCTTTTACTAGTACCTATAAATGTGAACATCGCTGCTACCGCTACTGCCGGTACATAGCAGTATAACAGTATTTTATGACTACATATATACCTACACTTACACGTGTTGTTATAGAAATAGGGAGAAAGAGAGAAAGAGAGAGAGAGAGAGAGAGAAAGAAAGAAAGAGAATGTCTGCAACCCCTCATGCGCCGGCGTACACGTAATCTATATGCTTAAGCTTTATCTATACTCTTGCTTTTGCAGAGTTGAAGGGAGCGCTTGCATCGATTTTTAGTAGTACTAGCTACTGCTACTGCTGCTGGTATTGCTGCTGCTGTTGCTGTTGTTGTTGTTGTTGTTGTTAGAGGCTTCAGGGTAGAACAACACCTGTTACCGCATTGATAGAGAGAAAGAAAACGATAGAGAAAAAGAGTGAGAAAAAAGGAGGCGGAAAGAATAGAGGGGTAAAATGAAAAGAAAGAGGGATAGAGAGAATTAAAGGGGGTAGAATCAATAGCTAGCCGAATTGTCCAAGCGTATGTAGTGCCCAGAGCTGACAAACGATAGCACTCCGTCACTAGCTGGAGATAAAGAGCTAAAGAGAGAAGGGTAGTACTATATTATTATAGAAACTTATCCTTATCTCATTTTCTCATTCTTTATTTTTGTTTTGTAACTTATTTGTTTTTCGTTATTTAGGATGTACTTTCTTTCATTTACGATGGTAAAATCCTTTGCATTATGCGTCTATGTCTTTATGATGGTATAAACTTCGTTGCAACTAATGTAAAGGAAATTGATTTTTGAATTATAACGTTTTTGGATGCATAAATAGAGAAGTCGAATAAAATAGGGGCTACAAATAAAATTAATGTCTCATTTATATTGTGAATGAAAAAAATGTTTAAGCTATGCTTCTTATGCGGGGTTACGGCGAGGGCTCAAACTGAATAAAAATTGACAGGTCATGAATGGTACCCACCGCATATTGTCGGGTTGGTGGAACAAGGATACACACCGTTTTTCGTTTGAAAAAGGCGACACCTCGGTTTTGGGCGTAGAAAATAATAAACGTCGTTTTTCATTTGGAAAAGGTGACAAGTCGGAGAGAAACTTTTTTTTCAAATGTTGAGTTAAAAAAAGAAATCATTTAATTTTTATGTAACAAGGAGCTACAGTAGATTTAACTAGCAAAGTACTCGCTAAAATTTATGAATTACTAAATTAAAATAATTTTTACCAGGAAATTTTTCTTTTTTTTAATTTTTAAATAATCGGTACTCAACTAAAATAAAGTATAATTAGTATAAATATTATTTACATATTATATTTTGTAAAAAATATTGTAATTTACAAAATGAAAAATTTGAATTAGAAATTCCTGTTATATAGTTTATGTTATTAGTTCATAGCTGCATATAATCTACGGTTACATATTTGACATATTATAGTTTATATATAACATACATCTTATGTTATATAGTAACTATGTGATACGTTTATTAAGCCATTGTGATAAATTTGATTTATTTTTCAAAATACGTTTAATTGCCAAAAAGTATGTCATAATTATTATAAAAATATAATTATTAAGTTGGATTTTCGAAATGTTTAATCCTTTTCTTGTGTTACGAGTCATATCTTCTAGACTCATGACCACGGAGAAATGGCTTTTGGTTCATACTTTCTTTGTGGCCATGAGTCTAGAAGATACCACTTGAAACACTTTTCAAAAGTTTAATACTTTTCTTTTAAATATTTACTCTTTTACATGTACTTATAATAAGATGTAAATGTATGTTACATATAAACTATAATATGTCAAATATGTAACCGTAGGTTATATATAACTAAGAACTAATAATATAAACTATGTAACAAATTCAATAAACTTTAAAAGTACCATAAACGAGATTTTCAATTCAAATTTTTCATTTTGTAAATTACAATATTTTTTACAATTTATAATATGTAAATAATATTTACACTAATTATACTTTATTTTAGTTGTATTACCAATCATTTAAAAATTAAAAAAAAAGAAAAATTTCGTGGTAAAAAATTATTTTAATTTAGTCGACTAAAAAATGAAAACGTTGTATATAAATTGTATACAAGTACTGAATACAAATTGTATCAAGAAATGATTCTAAACAATCTGTAAACAATTGTATTTAAAAGTAGAGATATTGTACAGAATTGGGATGTTGCATGAATTTTTTTTTTTAATTCATTACATCCGTTATTAAGAAAATGAAAAAATAAAGGACGCGTATTTTTTCTTTTTTCATGAAAATGAAAACTTGAAGAGATAGAGGCAGTTGAAATTGGTGTGACGTCACGATTGTCATTTTGCCAATGGCAATCGTGACGTCATTTATCATAGCGCTATATCTATATATATCAAAATTGTAATAACTTATATCGGCTGTAACTTTTACAATCCATCATATTTTGAAAAACAAAAAAATACGGGTCTTTTATTTTTTCGTATTCTATTTGACGGATATAATACATTTTTTCATGCAAAATGCTAATTGTATACAATATCTATACAATTTACGATTGAATTAAATATTTATAAAAACGATTTATATATAATTGCATACGATCTATATAAAATAATATACAATCGTCTGAAAATATTTTTTATAAAAATTCGAGCTGATTGTAAATTGTATAGATATTGTATAGAATTTTATATAATATCTATACATTTAAATACAACTGTTTATAGATTGTTTAGAATCATTCCTTGATAAAATTCGTATACAATACTTATATACAATTTGTAAATAATTCGTGTACAAGATTTTCACATGCATTCATAAATTTTAGTGAGTACTTTGCTAACTAGAAAGTAGTGTAGCTCCTAGTTATACAAAGAATTCAATGACTTTTTTTTAAACTCTTTATTTGAAAAATAAGTTTTCCTTCGACATGTCACCTATCCTATTCCATGCCAAAAACCGAGGTGTTGCCTTGTTCCACCAACCCGACGATATGTATGAATATAAATATCGTCGGGTACATACACACTTGTATTCTTTACTCTTTTTTTCTTTTTCTCTCTCTCCCTCTCTCTTAAACATCACTCCGCTTAGAAATTTGCGTGCATTTATATATACACTAAAGTAGATGTGTGCGTTAAATATGCTGTTGATATTGATGTATTACATTACAATCATATATATATATATATATATATATATATATATATATTCTTTGCTCTCTCTCTCTCTTTTTTCCTCTTCTCATATTCTCACTTTGTTTATAAATATGTGAATAGTACAGTTAAGTAATGACGCGAGTTAAACTACTGTATGAACAGCAGAGAAAAAAATGCTAGATATATCTGTCAGTATATTTGTTTGGGTGCCGTACACTTTGTTTACAATCCTAATCACGTGTTCCTAATTATGTTTTTTTAATAATCAATATTATTATAAGTATATAATAATATTACTATTTTTATTTAAATTAATAATAGATCAAGTTAAAAATAACTAATTCTAATAAAATTAATTATAATTTTCGCAAATGCCACACTTCTTAGTTTCTATATATAATAGTCGAAGCATAGCTTCTGTCGGCCAGTCTCACGACTGCCACATTTTTAAAAATTATATTTCGTCTTTGCTCTGCATACATTACCATGCGTAGTTGTCCCCAAGACAGTTGTCCACCATTCCTATACCCAGCCTTCCTTCTTCAGTTATTCTTCATAGGTGACACATGTTTGTAAGATCCAAGCAATTAAAAAATTTTCTTAAAACATGGGAGAAAGTCAGAAAAGAGATCGAAAGAAGGATCTGGAGGAGCGTGTAGAAAGATTACTAAAAAAGTATGTTATTATGTATAGTATATGGCATTAAAAAGTTATTAAAAGAAAGATTTTATATAGTTGCGTGCTCATTCGAGTGACGAGACGCAGTGTTTGCGCGTGTAGCAAAACAATATGTTAAAACGCTGTGTTTACACGAGTAATAAAACAGCGCATTTTCATAAATAAGCTTGTTGCTAGACCAAGAGAAATTTTATGAATATATTAAAATGAAAATATATTACAGATCATTAAGGAGATGTATGCACGAGTGGCATAACCTCCATAACTTAAACACTTATTTAAGAGAAAAGAAATTTCAAAAAAATTCGTTATGTATAGGTTAGTGATGATTCGTCAAAGTCTAAGGCCTTAAAAATGACCATTAAAGACAATCTCTAAGAGGTATGAAAAGTTTACTGTCGTGAGGATATGAAAAACGCTGTTAAGTGTTTTGGCGCAATGCTTTCTCATAGAGCTCATTGAGTTAGAGTAATTTGATTTTATTTTGTTAAATATGATTTCAATGTAAAAAATATAATTTCTATTTAAGAAAAATTGAGAAGAGAAAGAAAGAGTAAAAGGGAGGGATAGATGAAAATAGAGTGAAAATGAGTGTCAGGGTGAGATAGAAGGAAAGAAATGAAGCAAGAAAGAAAAAAGAGAGTTTTTTTATATTTTTTTTGAAAAAAAAGTTAATATATGAGGATATTGTCCTATATATAATTAACTTTTTTCTTATGATGATATCAGATAGATTTTAGCCTAGCACCCGTTTTACACATTACATCAGGCTAGTCTGTCCGATACACCATACCAAAATCTTTGACTACCGATCGATGTTCAGTCACTTTTGTGACCAGCAATCAACCGATACCCAATGAGATCGCATTTTTTAAGAGTCGCAATATTATTAGCACATACACTAATTTTTCTTTCGAAAAAAAAGTCAGAGGTACCTGGTCAGGATTCAAGCCCATGCCTACCGCGTTGAAGATAAGAGCTCTATCCGTTACGCCACTGCGCTCTCTCACAAAGAAAAGAGTTAGTAAGAACATTATAAAAAATCAGAAGAAGTGATCGAAGAGTTACGCTAAGAAAATTATTATTCGATAACTTTTTCCATAAAGACAGTAGCGAATAACCTACGTAAAATAGAAGTAGACAATAGCGAGTAGTTTACATAAAATAAAAAAAAAAATAAAAAATGAAAATTTTTTTCAAAATTTCAAATATTTTTTAAAATTAAAATTATACTAAGAAAACCAATTTTCAATAGCTTCCTTCCTAGTTAGACAAAAAAATAGATTGCATGAAAAATTTGAAGCAAATTTATTGAATATTTTTCGAGATCAAATTGGCTATATAAACACAATTTTTTTTTAAATTTTCAAAATGTTTAACAATTAAAACTACGCTAGGATAGTCAGTTTTTAAAAATTTCACTACCTTTGGCAATCATTAATGTTTTCTCTGTAAATTTCAGAACAAAACAATCGAGTACTTTGCGAAAAATAAAAAAATTAATAAAATAAAAAAAATTAAATTTATTTTCAAAATCTTTAAAAACTGTAACTAAGCTAAGAAAATTAGTTTTCAAAGACTTTGTGGGGACACATACATGTCTATGTATGCGAACGGTGCTGTGGAATCGTACCAATACATATCTCAGCGTATACTTGTAAACCCCTCTACGCAGGCTCACAATCAGACGAGAAAGAAGCAGCGCCCAAGCTGCTTGCGTGTACACTTGGCGGAAAAGGATATTTTTCCGAATGTGTACCTCAAATGGCAGCGCTGCATATTTTACCACAGACGTAAGAGAACTTCGAATTATGCATTGAGTTTCGCATCATGATTATTTTGTTTTTTCATATAGGTTATTTATGCAAAATTTAAATAATAGCAATTAAAATTTTACAAAGATAATTTAAATTAACAATATTAGATTTCCTATATGATTATTGAACTGAAAAATAAGAATTTTATTAAATAAAATTATAATTCAGATCATGAAAAAAGAAAGTAATATCGTTTGTTTACTGCAATTATGTCATAAAATAATAAGTAACGATGATACGAAATTTGTTCCATAATTTGGAATTGTCTTATGTCTGTGGTAAAATATGCGATGTTGCCATTTGAGGTTAACATTCGGAAAAATATCCTTTCCGCCAAGTGTACTTCAGTTTTACTCTGCTAGCCACTGCGCTTAATTGGTTTTCTAATAAAGTCACACTTAACTTATATAGTTTTGACTTATTTCCAGATCCCATCTTTCTTCTATTAACATCTGTATCCTGTGCGTTACAACTAGTGACTTCAACGTGACTTCAAGTCCTCGACGTCAGCGTAAGGGACCACATGTGGTCGACGACCAAACACCGAAAAGTTTTCTCTCTAAGCTACAGACCAACAGATCCACCATTTTGTGTTTTCTCTGTGCTGGCTAAGCATTGACTTTGCTGAAAGCCGAAAAGACGACAAAATTGAACTTTTCGCTAAGCCAGCTTATAGCAAATACGTACGGTCCAAGAACAAGCAAGAGACAATCACTAATGACGACGACTCACTCGATCATGTTGTACGAATCGGAAATATGGGGCGACGCGCTTCGCGTTCGAGAATACAGAAAACGACTGACAGACATACAGAGACAGGGAGCTGCTTCGGGTGTCGTGGCCTTACCAGACCGCCTCCACAGAGGCTGTGATGGTGTTCATGGCTGTTATCTCCATAGACCTGCTTGCGCAAGAGCGCAAGAGGGTCTACGAAAGAAGCGTCGACATAGGTCGGACAGAGGCGGCAGTTCGTGAAAAAAACCGGACCATGACAGTATGGAACAAACGATAGATAAGGGACAGCACGGGCTTGTGGATAAGATGACTGGTAAAGGATCCGAGACGGTAGACGACACGGTTCTTTGGGGAGGCGAATTTCTAACTCACGCAATTTTTGACCGGACATGGATAATTCAGACGGTACCTCTACATAAGGCGGAAGGCACAGCATGTGGGTTGTACCTACTGCGGACACGACAGAGATGATGTGTAACAAACGTTCTTTGAGTGTTCGCGTTGGAATACTGACAGACGGACCTTAGAAACACGGACAGGAGACGTTACGCAACATCATTGACAAGATGATAGACGACGAAGAAAGCTGGGCAGTGGTGGGGTCGCTAAGCTCAAGACAGAAATGTTTTTGAGCTTAGCGACCCCACGTACCCGAGCTGAGTGAATGGTGAGCTGTAGGATTGAAAGGATGTCTGTAAAGTTGAGTGCGCTAGCGCAGGGAGTCTAAAAAGTCCTTGGGCTTAGCAAACTCACGTACCCGAGCATAATACGTGCAGAGAGACTGTAATGTTTTTGGGTTTAGCGACCCCACGTACCTGAGATGAGTGAATGGTAAGCTGTAAAAATGGAAGAATGCCTGAAAAGTGATATGCGTTGACGCAGGGGGACTGGTATGTCCTTGGGCCCAGTGACCCCACGTACCAGAGCTACGAGTGAATGGAAGGGAGTGAGTGGAAAAGGATGAAACGATGCATGCATAAATAGACGTATGAATGAACAGAGCCTGGTGTTTAGATGAACGGACGAAACGAATGACTATTGACAAGATCCGCAACGTGAAGTAATGCTAACACAGTCCCACGTTGCGATTGAGTACGGTGGATGTTACGGATTCCTGTCCGTGTAACAGGAACATTTTCTTGTCTTCGTTCCGTGACCAGGATGAAGGGGGCTGTCTGTGAATACTTGGAGAGCGAATGCAAATCTACCAAACTTCTTCCTGCCTCTAAGCCACCGCAGCATCGGGAATTCGTTACACCAGTGGTATACACTGCGGCGGAGTGATTCGGCCGTAGCCTATGCCGCTGTAGGTCTGATAGTAGATTTACCCGTTTTTTAACTACCAAAAAAAGCTCCGAAAAAAGTCGTTTTTGTCGCTGTCGCACGTACCAGGAGTTTGTTGCATTGGCAAAAGCGTCTTTGTTCAGAGCAACGCAGATTCTTTCTTAGAGCTTGTGAGAGTTGCTGAAATACACTTTCTTTTATATATATATTTCATTTGAATCGCGATTGCACTAGCAAAATTACCAATATGCAAAAATTTTCGTTAAAGAATTTTTTCTCCAGAAAAACGCCTAGCCTAAATTAAATTTTCTTTTTTACGGCAGTGCGTGTTGTAACCGTTTAATTAGTGAGATCGCGAGTAGAATTTAAGTTATTACTCTAGTAAAAAAGCACGCCGTTGACATGTGTTGTAGGCTATGCACGCATTTTGTCTGGCGTTTGTAAATTCTCTCGATATCTCTTTTGAGGCCCTAAGACTTGCATTATAGGCTATGTACGCACTTTGTCTGCCATACGAATTTTTTTCGGCCGGAAACTACGTAATTTTTTTTTCTAAAGAAACGGCTAGTTTCAAATTAAGTAAATGCGTGTTTCGGAAAAATTTAGCGGTTGAAATTCATAATCAAAATCAACTACCTTAAGGTCAACGGAAGATCATCAATTCCACTTTACGCGATTGAGGAGCGCGAGGAATCGGTTTTTCGTTAGTAGTTAACTCGTATTGATTTTATTTTTAATTATTAAATTTTAATTTAACAACTTTATAAGTAATGAGAAGATCGATTTTAGACTCCTTATCATAGGTAAAGTTAACATAAAATCTTTTTAACAAAATTCTCTGAAGTTTTCTTTACTCGGTGTTATGCGAATTCTAGTATTTTTATAATCTTTTGTTCTAAGTGAGTAACCTAGTACTGCAATCTACAACTAGTCAAATGTGTTTGTGTTATAACTAATTTATTATTTATTCTGTCATATATATTTTGTCTCTTATTTCATATCTTTTATTTATATGCACATATACAAATCTCAATTGTACATAGTTGAGGACTTCTCGTCTAAAATTTTAACAAATTGAGTATTTTAGTATTATACGCATATTTTTTTTTTTCATTATTGTGACAAATCTCAATTTTATTCGAGGCACTGGCATTGCCTGAAAAGCTCCCTCTGGACCTTTTACCGGGACTATTGACGATGATGCGAGTGTCAAGAATTTTTTCTCATAACCTTAATAATGGATGGGAGGTCCGTGATTGTTCATAGTCGGATAATCAATCGTGGAAGAAGTTTTCTCTAATTTTTACTTGCACATTGAGAGCTAATTTAACAGCGTCGAGTGCGCGTGTTATTAATTATTTGACCTTGTGCCCCGAAGAACTTTTGTCTGCATCAGTCGTCGGCCGCTAGAGGTCTTTTACGCTGAGCCCGTGTAAGTCGATCTGATTGCACAAGACGCCTCTTTTTTAAGTATAAAATCGTATTATGCATGAGTTTAAGGAGAGAATTTTTCTCGGGCTGCTCCCCATATAAATTAAGAGAGAGAAGTTTATCTCTCTTTTACGACCGCTGATCAACAAAATGACTTTGCACTCTGTGCAGTCGAAACACATGGCCAATAGCCATCTTATGTCGGTAAATCAGATTCCGTTGCCAAGCCCCGTATTATAACACACGAGGTTCTTGTACGTAGAGGTGATGGAGGAGTTGTTTCACAGGGGAAGGGGTGGATGATCGTAACGTTAGCAGCGACACTTAAGCGACCAGTGATAGGTCATTTGATGAAAACGTACTTCCAGACTTAACTCAATTTAGTCAAATTATCAATGCACCGGAATGCGTAGAAACTTCAGAAACTTCCACCCTTAACCACGATCCTAACCTATTTCAGTAGAAAATAGGGAAATAGATAAGAAAGTTAGCCTTTGCGATCAAGTCTCGATTAAATATATATGTGAAGTCTTGCACTCACTTCCTAAATCGTACAAAAAATGTAGGCTAAATACCGCTAAAAAATTGGAGGAAATTAAATACCTCCTCGTGAAATATTTAAGTATAACTAACCAAAATGTTCTTCCATCCATTCTCTAGCTCTTTTTACTAACACCTTTGTAATCGCGCAATAGTTAATTATCTGGATTATTTTTCTCATGTCATTTTTTTTTATATATTTTTACACTTTGTTTATCCATTTTTATAGACAGAGTCACATTCTTGCAACAAATTGCGTTCTAGCTGACGCATTTCTTTTTCATGTAAAGTAGATTCACGGATGTAAGCTTTTTTAACAATCAAGTGTACTATTCAAAATCTTAATTAGGTAATAATAATACTTATATTGCACTTTGTACACTTAGCTCCTTATCATTGATTCATGCAACTTAGCATACGCAAAATAATCAATTAGTATTATAATGTATCGATACTATTTAATGTAATAAGTGATAAGTATTTTGACAAGTTGGAAATACTGTAATGCATCAACCACTCTTATAAATAAATCATAATTAAGTGAGTAGTACACTTTAGTATTAACTTGCAACGCTATAGTGCATTTGACTGCAATCACTTGTGCGCAAACTTCTGCAACTTTGTTAATTTTTTGTAATATTTCATAGCGAACATAATTCTTGTACATAATATCGATCACACTTTAATGTAAGCACCATAAGTGTACAATATGTAAACACATTCAAGCACGATAATGCAAGTCATAACTCAGTTCCGTGCGTACTATTATTTGTGTATAGCGTAATCTGATTGAAAATTACTTTTTCATTGCATTCTTAAGCAGTACTTATACATTAATAGCGATACATAGCTAATGAACATCAACAGTTTTCACTGTAATAAAGCATTTCTTGCGATCCCTTATAGGGGCAATGATTATGACAATGGTTTTTGAAAACCATTTGAAAACCAAAAAATTTTCATTAGTCTTCGAATGAAATCTAAAACGGAAAAACAGTTGAATTTCCGATTTTTTATTATTCATTTAACATTTACATGTTTTGGATGAATTTCTTATCTTAAAATCTACTATAAGTTTTTACTCTTACTTTCATTTACGATCTTATGTTTCTAATTGTTTATTTATTAATTGATTATTTTAATCATCACTTATTTTCTAAATTGTTTTATACTAAATTAAATATCTCGTATCATAAAATTTTGAATACTTTCTTAGTATTTTACGTTGGGAATTTAATATAATATTTTCATAGTCACTTATTTCATTTTCGTACTATTTAAACCACTTTTTTTGACTCCTTGAGTAAAAATATGTACAAATTGATGAAAAAATAGAAAAAAAAATTTGTAATCGATACAATGCTTTATCTATAAGAAAGCAAAAAGAAGATAAAGAAGGATTGCTAAATAAATATGCATGCATTAAGGAACTACAAGCATCAGAATTAAACCTTTAAATATCTAGTCAAATTGGTCATATGTATAAAATTCAATTCATCATTGGCAGGATTAAGTGTATCAATTTTGGGTTCGTTGATAACAGCTATACGTGAAAATAGAAATACAGGCATCGCTATAATTGATTTGCTGGAGCCGCTGAAAGATGCGGGTATGCTGTTGGCATTATTGATGCATAAACAATCATTGAATCTAAGGTGTTTATAGAACCTGGCATATCCAAGGAAGGATAAAAAATTTAAAAAAAATTCCAAAGTTGAGGATTTGTTATTCGGTAACGAATTGACAAATAAAATAAAGTATATTAAGGTACATAAGTGTTAAGGTCTGTTTAAAGTACAACACCCTGGTATTTCAAACAATAAGACGTTAAACTACAAGGCCTCATATAAAAATCGTTATCGAGCGGGTACTGGGTATACACAGCCATGAGGACGTTCGAGCCAAAATTTGTAATTTATCAATTATAAAGCGCAGATACCTAAGCACAAGAGCCAATACCCTACTCTGATATCCAAAAAGACATCAAACGAGAAATAGAAGTAAGTTCATTAGCTGGTAGATTAACTTACGAAGAGATAAATTTAATAACTAGCGAACTACGAGAAGCTGGTTATATAGATTATATCAGAAATAGATTTGGATAAAGAAATCTATATAGTCACTATCACCGGCGGCTTTTACGAACAAGAGCTTGAGGAAATGAAATATCCTGACATCTATTTAGTAGAAAAAGTTCTTGAAAGGCGCGGTAACTAAGTATACGTAAAGTAGCTTGACTTTTGATAGTACACGTAATAGTTGGATCGACAAAACAGCAGTATATACTCTTATATATATCTCCCAATATATACTCTTTTTTAAAGTTGTAAGATAATTCAACATGTATCGTATGGAATAAAGCTACCGAAAGAGTTTTAAAAACTGACCTTCGACTTTTTTAAAAACTGAAGACTTAGCTGCTCCAGGGTTTTACTGTACGGGCGAAATTGACAAGGTCCGTTGTTTTGAATGCTCTACAGAGATCTGTAGGTGGAAAATCGGCGAGGAACCATTGTCAGAGCATAAGAAATAAAATGTTCGCTGCTGCTTTCTTTGAAATATATTTCCTACGGATGACTCTTTGCAAAATAAATGTCAAGTTTGTTATGATAAAGGGATATAGATCACATTTTTACCATGTTGCTGACATTGTTGCTGTTTTCAGCAATGTGCCAGTAATGTTAAGCAATGCGTAATCTGTAGAATAGACATCAAGTTAAGAGTACAGGTGTTTATATCTTAAGCGCATAAAACAAAACTTTGTCTTAGAAAGTGATGGGGGCCCCAACCTTCGCCGCCCCCCCCCCTATCTGTGAGGTGCAACTAAGAATCACCATTTGCGCACCCTTTACTTTGAAAAGTAAAAAGTGCACCCCTGACTGGAATACCTCTCCGTTAACTTCCAAGTGCTTAAGCCAAGAACAATTCGAGACCTTTTCCGTTCTCATCCAAATACTTCAGAAACAGCTTGTACTGTTGTAAAGCCTCTCGCAACTTAAAATAGAACTCCTTATCTTCCTGTAAGGCTTTGCAAGCGCGAAATGTAATAAAAATGCGCCATTCACCATCTAAAACTGCCATCAATCTGATCTTATTTTTTTTTTTAATTGGTCTAAACTCATTCACAAGATGACTCTGATTTTTCATATGATTATTCATACTTACGAAAACATTATGAGAAATATCAGAACGCGGCGTTCGTATGGATGATAGCACCGATGATGTTAAGGGGGTTATCAAGTAAATCGAGTTGTGTTAGATTACATTGACATTTTCAGCACATGTTTATAATAACATTATATCCCTGCTATTAAAATTTTAGAAGCATTAGCGGTACCGTTTTTGAGATATAAACTTCTAAAGTTTCAACTTTTAACACGTAATCCCTATATTGACGTGCTGTAAAAGGGACGTTTTCAATGATTATGAATTTGTTTTGTGTCAGAATTAAACCAAAAACTAATATGTAATTTAGAATTCCATAAAGAATATATTGATCACAAATTAAAAAATACTAGCGGTACCATTCTCGAGAAATTACAACTCAAACGTAT